>CM023101.1:16197058-16863500 GCA_013103745.1 Gardenia jasminoides
GCCCCATTCAACTTTTCACTAAAAAATGCAATGGGACGACCTTCTTGCATTAAAACAGCCCCAATTCCCACACCTGATGCATCACATTCAATCTCAAATGTCTTATCAAAACATGGTAATGCAAGTACGGGTGCATGAGTAAGCTTATCTTTAAGTGCATGAAAGGCATGTTCTTGAGCTTCATTCCACATGAATTTCTCATTCTTTTTTATCACAGATGTCAAAGGTGCAATGGTACTGAAATCTTTAACAAATCTACGATAAAAACTAGCTAGACCATGGAAGCTTCGAACATCTCCAACACTTTTAGGTGTCGGCCATTCACGAATAGCACGCACTTTTTCTTCATCGACATGAATTCCATTGGCACTCACAACATAGCCTAGAAACACTACTTCACTAGTGCAAAAGGAACACTTTTTAATGTTAGCATACAATTGTGCATCACGAAATGTCTCAAGCACAAGTCTAAGATGTTCAACATGCTCTTCTAGACTATGACTATAAATCAAGATATCATCAAAATAAACAGCCACAAATTTGCCAATGAAATGTCTAAGTACATGGTTCATTAATCTCATGAAAGTACTAGGGGCGTTAGTCAAACCAAAAGGCATGACAAGCCACTCATATAAACCATACTTAGTCTTAAAAGCTGTTTTCCATTCATCACCATCTTTCATTCTTATTTGATGGTAACCACTTTTTAAATCAATTTTTGTGAAAATTATGGCACCATGCAATTCATCCAACATATCATCCAAGCGAGGAATAGGGTGACGATACTTTACCCTTATAGCATTGACGGCTCTACAATCAGTGCACATGCGCCAGGTTCCATCTTTCTTTGGCACCAGAATTGCAGGAACTGCACATGGACTCAAACTCTCCCTCGCCCATCCTTTCTTCAAGAGCTCCTCAACTTGTCGTTGTAGCTCTTTTGTCTCTTCAGGACCCATTCGGTAGGCGGGTTTATTTGGCAGTGAGGCTCCAGGCACCAAATCAATTTGGTGTTCAATTCCCCTAATTGGTGGTAATCCATTTGGTATCTCGTCGGGAAAGACATCTTCAAATTCCTGCAAGAGATTCAAAACACTTGGAGGTAAAGTGTTAGTGAGGTCAGGGGGAATAACTAGCACTTCTTTGCACAAAAGTAGAAGTACAAGTGCATTAGAATTTAATGCTCTCCTCACATCTTTTGTTTTTACAAAAATATTATTTTTTCTCTCAACTTCTCCTCCTTTGGCCAAAATTTTTCTTCCTTTTTCTCTCTTATTAGGTTCGGCCATAACCTCCTTTTGCTTGCCCTCGGCTTTAACCTGTCACCTCTTAGCAATTTCTACTTCATACTCCTTGTGTAGCTTCTCTTGATCCTCACGGACTTGACTTGGAGTTAATGGTGCGAGAATGACTTTTCTTTGGCCATGCATGAAAGAATACTTGTTGGTTACTCCTTCAAAATTAACAGCTCTATCATATTGCTATGGCCTTCCAAGTAGTATATGGCAAGCTTGCATTGGCGCTACATCACATAGCACGACATCTTCATATTTGCCAATGCGGAATGGAACTTGAACTTGCTTTGTGACCCTCACATCACCACTATCATTTGGCCATTGGAGACGATAGGGTTTTGAATGCTTAAGTGTAGGCAAGGCAAGTTTTTCCACCATGAGCTGGCTTGCAACATTTGAACAGCTTCCTCCATCTATAATTAGGCTACAAACACGTTCATGAATATGGCAACGAGAGTAGAAGATGTTCTCTCTTTGTAAAGCATCATTGGCTTTGATGTGTGTAGCTAGGGCACGTCGAACCATAAGCCCTAGTTGTTCATTATCGGGGATTTCCTCCTCCTCTTCATCTACATCCTCAGTCAATGGTGGCATGTCTTCATACTCACCCTCATCATTAGTGACCTAGTCGCCATTGGGTAGAATGATCATGGCTCTTTGATTAGGGCATTGACTGGCAATGTGCCCTCTCCCTTGACATTTAAAGCACCTAGTGTCCCTATTTCTTGTTTGGAAATTGTTGGTGGTGCGGGACATAGGGTTAGGGTCAGATTTGGCAGCTTCAATCTGCGGTTTTGGAGCATTCGAGCTAGTGGCTGGTTTTTCTTCCTTGCGGCTTGGGTAGATTCGTCCCCCTTGAGTGGAATACGTAGGAATGGTCCGGATAGGACCCCTCCTCTTGTGACGCCTCTCAATCTTGATGGCCTTATCTACTAAGTCATTGAGCTCTACATAATGTTGTAGCTCTACATGCTCAGCAATCTCAGGCCGCAATCCATTCAGGAATCGAGCCAAGGTGGCCTCCCGATCCTCTACAACATTGGCACGTAGCATGAGCACCTCCATCTCTTTGTGATAGTCCTCAACACTTTTAGTCCCCTAAGTGAGGCTTTGAAGCTTTTGATACAAATCACGGTAGTAGTGATTTGGCACGAAGCATTTTCTCATCATGTGCCTCAATGCATGCCATGTGTCGATGGGTGGTTCTCCACTTCTTCTCATACTAGTAGTTACCTGGTCCCACCAAACAACATCATAGTCAGTAAACTCCACAACTATAAGTTTTACCTTTTGTTCCTCAGAGTAATTGTTGCAGTTGAACACGAGTTCAATTCTCTTTTCCCACTCCAAGTATGCATCAGGATCAGAACGCCCTTGGAATGAAGGATTCTTCAACTTAATACCACGGATGGAGTCATCATTGAATCTATTCTCATGCTTAGGTTGCTGTGGTCTAGTTTCAAATTCATCATTAGAGTCGTTGGATTCATGCACGGACACCTTACTTTGACTTCCTTTAGCACTTGGACGTGATGTTTCCAAGTTGTCAATTCTTTGGTGTAGAAGCTCCAATTTTTGATCCAAGCAGTTGATTGATTCTGAAAACATGTTAAAATCAAAGGCTGGGGAAGATCCCTCACCCTCGTTAGACATGATGATCAATAAAGAAAGTGTAAATTAGGGTTAGGAAGTCCTGACACACTCCCTTACGTGTATGCACTCAACCCTCGTGTTTACACTCAATAGCACTCTAATGTTCTCACCAATCACCTCTCAAGTCAACCTTGGCAACAACTTGAAGAAATTAGAGTTTCTTCTAGTGTAGACCAACTTACCAATTTAGAATCCGGTGAAATTAGGCAAGAATGGACAGAATTCAAAGGACAAAATTAGAAATTAAAAGACACGGCAGATTTAAGAACTAAGACTCACACGAAGAAATTAGGAAACTAAAACACAAGAGATTTAGGAAACAAAGACACAATAAATTAGGAAAATGATGAACCAAATAAGTGCTCAACAAAAATAAGAAGGGTACGAAATTTAGACAAGTTAAATGCTGGAAATTAATTCCCAGAACTGAAATTAACACCTAGTAATGAAAACAAACTAATACAAGTGAAGAAAACCCGAACCCGTGGTTTGGGCAATTTTGTTGCCTCGGATTTTTAAGGTTTTGGCTTGCTGGAATTTTGAGCAAATTTTGTGGATGAATTCAGCAACTTTCCAAGTGGCTTTTAGGCAGCAAAATAATGGCACAAACTTGTTTGCAAAAGAGCAGGTTTGGTCTAGGAGAAAGGAGACAAGTTGAGGCGGTTGATTCTTGTCCAAATCAGATTTGGAATTGTTGGTTTCCGTAACTGGTTTGGAATCCTTGCTTCCACCGACTTTAGAAGCCTCCCTCTTGATAATTTCCTGCTTTGGGCTTTCCTTTTCTTTGCTGTTTCATTTTTTTTTTCACAAGAAGAACTTCAAGATTTTTTGCACGGGATCAAGGTCTTAAGTTACAATCAAGAAGGCTTCAAGATTCACTCAAATTTCATCAAGAAATTTAGATTTTTGCAAGTTCACAAGATGGATTCACAATTTCCAGCAAGGTAGGTACGGGCAGAATCAAATTTGGGTAGAACTCCTTTTTTTTTTTTGACTCAAAGAAAACTAGATGCAAGACACGACACCCTAAGATAACAAACAAGAAAGACCTGACTCAACAAGAACAATAAGACACACGGACAAAAAATGCTTCAACACGAAGAAACGAAACTAGACAAGATGACAAGACGAGAAACGTGAAACTGATTTTTTTTTTTGACACGAGCAGAATTGAAAGAGACAAGAACGAAAACAATTGATTTAAAAAAGAAAAAGATATACTTTGTTACCTCCAACTAGCTCTGATACCAACTGATACGAACTACGTTAATAAGTAACGCAACCCGCACACGAAGAACGTAGGATCTAGGATTTTGGTAAACAAAGTTGAAAACACACAGCGGAAGACCTTCACCCGTTGAGCACTTGGACAACAAACATAGGTATAATGGTAGAAGACACCACAATTCAATGTGATCTTGAATTGATAAGTCAATGAACCCTTAAAGAACTCTCTAAGGTATTCAAGTTGCTTCAAGGAAGCAAGAGAGGTGATAGGGTTTTTCTTTACTCCTCAAATTTTAAATAACCTTTATAACCCTATATTACCGCAAGTATACGGATCGTTTATTGAGTATAGGGAAATAAGGTGTCGATCCTACGAGGAAGAGTGTCAAGTACCGGTGATTTTCAAACTCCTCTATTATTTAGACTGTCACAACAAAGTAATAGCAATTAAAACCGACCGTTAGGTGTCAAAGACATCCAGTTGGCGGTAGAAAGGAAATAACAAGAAAGCATGTAAAGAAATTAGAGAGTTAAGCTAAAGATGGAGGACTCCTAGAGCTTTAGAATCCCTTGTTATGTTAGATCAGAAGTTAATCAAGTTTATTATGTCCTTTCTCCAATGATTTGCTAAGGTATAACTTCCTTTTGCATGCCATCACTTTCGTCAATGGTCATGTGTAGTGCAAGCTCGCATTTAAGATGAGCTAGTCACTCGGAACTGCTTTCGCCAATCCCTTAACTCCTTGGAATCTTCCTTGACCTATTTTTATAGAGAAAAGAGAGAAACAAGATAAATAAGCTCAATGAAGTTATAGTTTAAAACCAAAACCAACCAACTATATTCACTACTTTTGTGAGAATACAAGTTAGTGTTTAAGATCTTAGATCTTATTGAAGGCAAGTTTTTCATTGCTCATCAACATCAAATCATTTATAGTTGGTAGCCAATCAACCATAAAGCATAAGCACAAGTCTTAAACTAGCAAAATCAATGAGGACATAAATAATTTCACTCCTTCATAATCATAACTAAAACAAGTTCATCCTCACTCTAGGATTTGAGAGGCTTAACTAAACATACTACTACTAACTATACTACTAAACTAATGAACTAGTGAAGACTACATGCCTCCTCTCTCTCCTCTCTCCTCTCTCTACATATGTTTTCAAATGTCTACAAGAGACCCTATCTATAGAAGATTGAGTTCACAAAAATCCAACCTCATGTGAATACAAAACAAGTTAAACTTCAAAAAGTCAAGGAAAATGATACGATCCATGGCTACCCAAGACAACCCTTAGGCCTCCTTATTACAAGTGCATGACGAGGGGTCCAAGCCCTTAAGCCTTTTGGGCCGTGGGGAAGTGCAACAAGTGGGCCAGCCAAAGAAAAGTGCGGAAAGGAAGTGTCCGCCACTGATGAGCAAGTGGGAGGCCCAACTAGTGGCCCGATTAGTTATTAGTAGTATTTCAATTAGTTGGAAGATTGGGCATGACCGACCCAAGTTTTTTTTAATTAATTAGACTAGATGTAGTTAGCCTTATAGGGCATGAATGGGCCGACCCAATGGCCTTAGGAATTTCGATCCAAAGGCCTTAGGAATTTTGACCAAGGCTTTTATTTTGTTAGCTAGTTAGTTAGTTAATATTTAAGACATTCTCATGTACGTAAGTATTATTATTCATTCATCAGACTAAGAAAACACTTCTGAGAGTTTCTCTCTCTTGCTTCTTGAAGCAATCTTGAATATCTTAGATTATTCTAGGCTATTCGACAGACTTATCAATCTAGGAACGCGCTAGGTTGTGGCGTCTCTACCATATCAAGGGATCGTTGACCGCGTGATCAACGGGTTCTTGATTCTTCCGCCGTGTCATCGTGTCAAACGCAGATTTAACCTTCTAGATCCGTGGTAGTCTATACGGGTTTCGTCACGGGTTGGCGACGTTCGTATCAGCTCTTAATCTGATGAATTGCTGAACGTACATGAGAAAATAGTATAAATACTCCCTAACAATTAACCTACTAACTCACGAGCCCGGTTCAACTACTCTGGGGGTGAACCCAGGCTAGTAACTCTGAAAATAAAATAAAATAAACAAAAATTATAAAATTTAACGATCCAGGAGATCCGCTGGATCATGCGGATTGGTCCATGGATCAAGAACTGGTCTCGATCATGAAAGCGAGGCATGGATCCGAAGTGAGGATCAGCGACTTCATGACTCGAGCCTTACGCGTATTCTTGGGCTGGTCCGCTTGTTGCACTCTTCCACGGGCTGGAGGACTTAGAGGCTTGGGCCCCCTCCTTGGACCTGTAGTAGAATAAATCTTCTTGACTCCTCAAGCCCTCAATAGCCTTGTGTTCCCCAGCGGACACTTGAACCACGCGTCTGAGGGGTTTGCAAAGCCTCCCTCATGCTTAGCCCGAGCACGCGTCATTGGACCCAACGGCACCTTCACTTGCTCCACGTGCATGACCGGCTCACCGTTGTCATCATTCCCCTCCTCTTGAAAAAGATTTGTCCTCAAATCGCCCATTCGTCACGAAGGAAGGGACTCAAATCAGCAATATTGAAGGTAGCGGACATTATACTCACCGGTGGTCGAGGCTTGTAGGCATTGTCGCGTTAACACGCTCTACAACTTGAAAAGGGCCGTCTCCACGGGAAGTAGCTTGTTCTGGCGTTGCGGGAAGCGTTCCTTTTCGTAAGTGTAGCCAAACCCAGTCACCTGGTTCAAAGACCATCTTACGGCGTCCCTTATTAGCATGTTTGAGGTGCGGTCCCTAGCCTCAATGTTGGCGGACTTTTGGCGATGAAGGGACTTCACGAACTCGCCTTTTTCACGCCATCCGGGTTAGCATGCTCCGACAGCAAAGGCATTAAATCGGGGAGTTAATGGATTAAGACCGTAAACAATCTCAAAGGAGAGAATGTGTGCACTATGCGACGGTTATATGCAAATTCTACATGTGGTAGACACTCCTCCCAAGTTTTCAAATTCTTTTTAATGATGGCTCGAAGTAATGTGGATAGTGTGCGGTTAACAACCTCAGTTTGGCCATCAGTCTGTGGGTGGCTGGATGTAGAAAATAGCAATTTAGTTCCCAACTTTCCCCACAATGTTTTCCAAAAGTAGGACAGAAATTTGACATCTCTATCGGACACTATTGTCAGAGGAATGCCATCAGACGGACAATCTCTAAAGAAAAGATCAGCTACATGCACAGCATCATCTGTTTTATGGCATGGAATAAAATGGGCCATTTTGGAAAAACGATCCACAACAACATAAATGCTATCATGACCTTTTTTTTACTCTAGGCAAACCAAGTACAAAGTCCATTGAAATATCAACCCACGGTGTAGAAGGAATAGGTAGGGGGGTATACAAACCGAAGGGTTGAAGTCTAGACTTGGCACGGTGGCAGGTGGTGCATCGGCCAACTATCCGTTCAATGTCTCAGCATCCAGCTACAATAGAAATGTTCCTGTAAAGCGCTAAGAGTCTTGGTGACACCAAAGTGTCCCATCAAACCTCGCCATGAGCCTCACGGGTTAGTAGCTCACGAATAGAACATGACGGAATACATAACCTGTTGTTGCAATAAAGAAACCCATCATGGATAAAGAACTTACCTTGACCCGACCGAGGAACCTTGTTTGTGATGTCAGAAGTCATGGTCTGACAGTTCTTTGATCATGTGGAATCAAGCTTGGCATCAAGTATGGCAAGTAGGGGAATAGCGGCCGAGAGTGCGTCGGCAACCACATTGGTCTTGCCGCCTTGTACTTGATGACATATGGAAGGGTCTCCACAAAGCGTGACAACTTTACCCTTGAGTGGCGAGGGAGGATTTCATCCACCGACGGCGGATTACGGACGTCAAGTAGATAATCTCCGAGGAGTCAAGATTAAGATTCCAACCTTCAGGTAAGTCAAATCCAGCCTATCTACGGAATGGGAGCAACGCATGGAGTTAGTGTTCGAGTGCCAGGATTATACAACATATATTTGTATTTTCTTTGCTAACTTTTTTGCAGGTACACCTCATAGAAATGGCAAGTGACGGTGACAAAGCTCAATTTGATCCAAAGTTGTACGCCGAGGCGTTGATGGGAAAGATGCAACAAATGCTCAGGGGAGCACTGAAGCCCAGGAGCAGTGAAGCGTCTTGAGTTAGCCCAAACACATCGATCGACAAAAGCAGAGCTTTCAAAGCGACAATTTGACCAATGGCGGTGATAAGGAGGAATCATGGTGGGAGACTTATCAACGTCTTCTACATGAAAAGCAATTGAGGGAGCAAATTGAGAGCAATATCCAAGAACCTCCTAAAGAAGAGCTTGTAGAGATCATTAGTCATGAAAGCCAACATCATCTCATTCAAAGTGCAGTTGAACTGGAAGAAATCATCATTGAACCTGAGGAATAGGAGAGTGGAGTTGAATGTGCCATACAGAATATGAGTGTGAAAGATGAAAGGATTATCGAGCAATCTTATGATAAGATGAAAGGATTGTCTCTTGAACCTTAGCTTATCCTAACCCAAACCACTCCTAATCTTAAGCCACTAGACCTAAGCTCTATCCGGCCAAGCTTACCCCAAAGACTCCATCCGACAACAACTTCTAAAGCCTTACCCAATTCAACCTAATACACTTAGCAAACCCTAGCCACCACTACAAACCAAATACAATCCTACCTATACAACAAAACAAACCCTAGCCGCACCAATACAAACTTCCACCACCCTTAGCCGCCTCTCTTTCTCTCTCTTCCTTATCCTTCTCATTCTTCTTTTCTTTTTCATTGAGTCAACTTTCTTTGGATATAGTAGAGTGTTATCAACTCGTGCGTACTACATTGAGTAAGTTGATCGTTTATCTAAGAAAATCTAATTTCTTCAAGATAAACCTTCAAGTGCTTGAGAGAGTAAGGTGAGCTCATTATCGAGTTGAATTGAGAGATACAGTGTTGAGTAAACACTTGAGGTGTGTGAGGTCTATATAACATCCATTTGTTTTCTCTTTTGCTAACTCTCTTTGCAGGTACAAATTAATCATGGCAGGTGAAGGTGATAAAACTCCATCTGATCAAAAATTGGTCAACGAGGCATTGATTGGGCAAATGCAGCGAATGTTAGGAATTCTCCGCATTAATGGAAGACTAGAGCGTCTTGAATCAGGCGTTACCACCTCTTCTCGGGCAGAAATAGAACTCCCAAAATGACAACTTTACCCTTGAGTGGCGAGGGAGGATTTCATCCGCCGAGAAGCGGATTCTGGACGTCAAGTAGATAATCTCAGGAGTCAGATTAAGATTCCAACCTTCGGGGTAAGTCAAATCGAAGCCTATCTGGAATGGGAGCAACATGGAGTTAGTGTTCGAGTGCAGGGATTATCTGAGGAGGACCAAAAAAGTCAAATTGGCCACACTCAATTCAGACTATGCCGTCACGGTGGGGAGGGGCGATCGCGGGAAAGCAAACATGGGCGTCGGTGAGTACAGGGCGGGGTTCTGAACCTTGATGAGGAAGCGGTTTGTGTCCAGCCACTACTACCGAGAGCTACACCGGGGCTCCAAACCCTAGTCCAAGAAACCGCAGGTGTGGAGGACTACTTTAAGGAGATGGAGATCACAATGCTTGAGGATATCTGGGAGGATCATGAGGCTACAATGGCGAGATTCCTCAATGGATTGAGGCCTGAAATTGCTGAGCTGGTCGAGCGTCGCGTGGACATGCAGAGCTAGTGGACAAAGCTTCAAGATCGGCGGAGGTTTAAGAGGAGGGGTACTACGCACCACCAGCAACTCGACACCGGTTCCTGGAGAAGCAACCCTACTTTTGGCGGGGAGCGACCAGGTGGGAAAATTTCCAAATTTACCCCTAGGTCCGAAGCGTAGGCACCCAAAACTACTCAAGGCCTTGATTCGACCAAACCAAGCCTGGTAGCAAGGACAAGTGCTTCAAATGCCAAGGTTATGGCCATATAGCATCTCAGTGTCCCACTAAGCGTACCATGATCGTCCTTCCTGATGGAAACGTTGTATCTGAAGACGAGGATGAGTTTGAACATGCCACCATTGAGAAGAAGGTGGTGATTCAAGAGGAAGTGTCCGCCGATGAGCAAGTGGGAGTGGCACTAATGGCGTCGGGCTTTGGCGACATAAATCAAAAGGGATGATGAGGCTCAGCGAGAACATCTTCTACACGAGATGTCATGTTAAGAGCAAAGTTTGTAGCCTCATTATAGACCCCGGGAGTTGCACCAGCGTGGCCGCGGTTATGGTAGAACACTTATCATTACCGCGTTGCGACACCCTCATCCCTACCGCCTGCAGTGGTTGAATGAAACAGGTGACATCAAAGTCACCAGGCAAGTGGTGATTCCTTTCCGCATAGGGAAGTATGAGGACGAGGTGCTCTGTGGCGTCGTCCCTATGCGAGCATCTCACATCTTGTTGGGAGACCATGGCAATATGACAAGAAAACCACACATGGCGGCTTCACCAACAAGTACTCCTTCATGCACAACAACAAAGGTGACTCTAGTCCCTCTTACACCTCGACAAGTGCATGAAGATCAAGTGCGTTTACAACAAGAGCATGAGCAGGGAGATGGCCAAGAAAAGGTCAACCCAAGGTCCAGCCTACTGAGAGGCGACCTCAAAGAGGTTGGTCAAAGTGGAGAAAGAAAACAACCTTGCTAGCCGAAGCAGGAAGTTGAAAACTCTACTTGCTAAGCAAGTTGTTTACATCTTATACGATAAAGTAATTTTGTTATCTCTTCGTCTTTGAGTCACTTACCTCGATATTACTTCTTTATTGCAGGGGAATTTGAGGGCGTTTTCGATGAGATTCCGATGGACTTCCACCAATTCGAGGGATCGAGCATCAAATAGATTTTGTACCAGGAGCGTCTTTACCCAACAAAGCAGCTTACAAGATGGGTCCCGAAGAGACCAAGGAGATCCAACGTCAAGTGGAGGAGCTACTTGCTAAGGATGGGCTCGAGAGGCATGAGCCCATGTCTGTTCCCGTCATCCGTACCAAAGAAAGAGGGCACATGGAGGATGTCGTGGACTGCTGCAGTGAACACCATTACAGTTAAGTATCGTCACCCTATTCCAGCTTAGATGATATGCTTGGCGTATGGTGCAATCATCTTCACCAAGATCGATCTCAAGAGTGGATACCACCAGATCCGAATGAAGGAAGGTGATGAATGGAAGACGGCATTCAAGACCAAGTATGGCCTGTACGAGTGGTTAGTCATGCCTTTTGGCTTAAATAACGCTCCCAGTACGTTCATGCGATTAATGAATCATATTTTCAGGTCATTCTTAGGTAAGTTTGTGGTTGTTTACTTTGACGACATCGATCTACAGCAGCCAGAGAACACGTGCACCACGTGCGAGCCGTCCTTGAAGTGCTACGTAAGGAGAAGTTATTTGCTAATCTTAAAAATGCACTTTTTGTACTAACGGTTGATCTTTCTTGGGTATAAAGTTAGTATCAGGGCATCTGGTGGATGGAAGCAAGGTAAAAGCCATCAATGAGTGGCCGTGCCAGGGAACATGAGTGAAGTTCGAACTTCCATGGATTGGCGAGTTTTACCGCCCTTTGTGAAGGATTTCAGCTCCGTTGCCTTGACAGCCATCATCAAAAGGATGTCAAATTTGAGTGAAGCGGGATAAAGCGTTCCAACTCCTTAAACACAAACTCACACCGCACCTATACTTTCTTTACCAAGTTTGATAAGACTTTTGAGGTTGAGTGTGGCGTGCGGTGTAGGAATTGGGCGGTCTTGATCCAGGAAGGAGGCCAATCGCTACTTGAGAAGCTGAACGGTGTTGCCACGAACTATTCCACATATGACAAGGAGCTCACGCCCTCATCCGTGCGTTGGAGGCAGCACTACCTACGGCCTAAAGAGTTAGGTCATCCACACTGACCACGAGGCATTGAAGCACCTTAAGTCTCAACAAAAGTTGAGCAAGAGACATGTCAGGTGGGTCACGTTTGTGGAGACCTTTCCATATGTCATCAAGTACAAGGCGGGCAAGACCAATGTGGTTGCCGGCACTCTCGCCGCTATTCCCTACTTGCCATACTTGATGCCAAGCTTCTTGGATTCCACATGATCAAAGAACTATGCGACACCATGACTTCTGGACATCTACAAGCGGTGCTCTCGGTGGGTCAAGGTAAGTTCTTTATCCATGACGGGTTTCTTTATTGCAACAACAGGTTATGTATTCCGTCATGTTCTATTCGTGAGCTACTAACCCGTGAGGCTCGCGAAGGAGGTTTGATGGGACACTTTGGTGTCACCAAGACTCTTAGCGCTTTACAGGAACATTTCTATTGGCGCGGATGCGTCAGACATTGAGCGGATAGTTGGCGATGCACCACCTGCCACCGTGCAAGTCTAGACTTCAACCCTTGGTTTGTATACCCCCTACCTATTCCTTACGCACCGTGGGTTGATATTTCAATGGACTTTGTACTTGGTTTGCCTAGGAGTAAAAAAGGTCATGATAGCATTTATGTTGTTGTGGATCGTTTTTCCAAAATGGCCCATTTTATTCCATGCCATAAAACAGATGATGCTGTGCATGTAGGCGATCTTTTCTTTAGGGAGATTAATGCATGCGCATGGCATTCCTCGGACAATAGTGTCCGATAGAGATGTCAAATTTCTGTCCTACTTTTGGAAAACATTGTGGGAAAGTTGGGAACTAAATTGCTATTTTCTACATCCAGCCACCTGGGATGGCCAAGCGGGTTGTTAACCGCACTATCCACATTACTTGAGCCATCATTAAAAGAATTTGAAAACTTGGGAGGAGTGTCTACCACATGTAGAATTTGCATATAACCGTACTGTGCATAGTGCTACACATTTCTCTCCTTTTGAGATTGTTTACGGTCTTAATCCATTAACTCCCCTTGATTTAATGCCTTTGCCTGTGTCGGAGCATGCTAACTTGGATGGCGGGAAAAAGGCAGGTTAGTGAGATCCCTTCATCAAGTCGATGCCAACATTGAGGCTAGGGGCTGCGATTACCTCAAACATGCTAATAAGGGGCGTAAGATGGTCTTTGAACCGGTGGCGGGTTTGGCTACACTTACGAAAGGAGCGTTTTCACGTGCAACAAACTACTTCCAGGTAGGCGGCCCTTTTCAAGTTGTAGAAGCGTGTTACGACAATGCCTACAAGCTCGACCTACAGGTGAGGTATAATGTGTCCATACCTTCAATATTGCTGATTTGAGTCCCTTCCTTTCGGGGCAGAAGGCGATTTGAGGACAAATCTTTTCAAGAGGAGGAATGATGACAGCGGTGAGCGGTCATGCCGTGGAGCAAGTGAAGGTGCCGTTGGGTCCAATGGCGTGCTCGGGCCAAGCGGATGAGGGAGGCTTTGCAAACCCTCGTACGTGCGGTTCAAGTGTCGTTGGGGAACACAAGGCTATTGAGGGCTTGAGGAGTCAAGAAGATTTATTCTACTACAGGTCCAGGAGGGGCCCAAGCCTCTAAGTCCTCACCCGTGGAAGAGAGTGCAACAAGCGGACCAGCCCAAGAATACGTGCGAAGGCTCAGTGTGGCGAGTCGCGATCCCTCAGCGGATCCATGCCTGCGTTTCATGATCGAGACCAAGTTCTTGGATCCATGGACCAATCCATGAAGCCGCATCATGGATCCCTCGGATCGTTAAATTTTATAATTTTCATTTATTTTATTTTATTTTTGAGTTAACTAGCCCAGGGTTCACCCAGGAGAGTGCGTAGTCGAACACGGGCTCGAAGTAGGTTAATTGTTAGGGAGTATTTATACTATTTTCTCATGTACGTTCAGCAATTCATCAGATTAAGAAAACACTTCTGAGAGTTTTCCTCTCTTGCTTCTTGAAGCAATCTTGAATATCTTAGATCATTCTAGGATATTTGATAGACTTATCAATCTAGGAACGCGCTAGGTTGTGGCGTCTCTACCATATCAAGAGATCGTTGACCGCGTGATCAACGGGTTTTGATTCTTCATGTCGTTGAGTCAAGCATAAATTCAGCCTTCTAGATCCGGTGGTAGTCTATCACGGTTTCGTCGAGTTGGCGGCGTTAGGTATCGGCGAAAATTGACAGTGTCGAGCACGTACAATAATAATTAATAGACCTAATGCCAATAAAATAACCAAAAGCTAATCCAGTGCTGGAAGCGGGGGACTCAGGATGTGCAATGGGTTCTTGGCTTCACCGATTCCAAGGAGTATACTTGATCGATATGCAGTAGTTAATTTTGTATCTGATGGCAAATAGGGTGCGTCTCCACGAGGGCTGGGAAAATTAACTCCTTTTCAAGTGACAAGAATTGGGGAATTTTGAGAATTGTATGCTAACAAAATATTAACTAATTAACCAACTAGGAATTAAGAGAGAATTAATGAGAAAAACTCTAGCCAAGGATACACTTGAAAATGGTTCAAATAGCGATCATTGATGCAAATATGATTCCAACATTCATTGATAAGCGGGTTTTCCTTTGCCGATCTGATCGACGGTCTCTCCTTAATGTTTGATAGCAAGATGCGACCATTGACTATTTCCCTAATCTAGGAATAACCCTAGGTGCGACCATAGGATTTAATTCTAATTGCATTAAAATTAGAAAACCTATTCTAATTAACAAACACGCTACGAGGGTTCATTTAAATTAGATTATATATTTCCCTGACACAAACCCAATTATGCAGGTTGCTACGGGATTAAAGTAATCAAACAATTACAGTTCAATTACTCTAATTAGCAAGTAGATCCGTGAATAATTAAATATTGTACACCTACTTAATCACACACGATCACTACAATCAATAAAGAGAAAACATACAAATACCAATGAATAGAGGGAATGAGTAAAACAAATTAGATCTCACAGAAATAATTGAACCAAATCCTCAGTTGCCCCTTGACTAGAAATAAGAAATTAGCCCTCCATTAATGGAGAACAAATCATGAAGAAAATCCGTTGGAGGCCTGCTAAGCACTCTTTTCCAATTGATGACAAGACAAAGAAGAAAAAGACAATTGCTTGTTTTTTTTTTGTGTCTCCCGTTCTTGGCGCATCAAAGGAGAAGAAAACTAATAGTCATAAATAAAGAAAACGTCTTCTTGTGTCTTCTGTTCCTGAGGTGCACCAACAAAAAAGGAAAAGTAATAGCTAAGGAGAAGACGTCTGCTAGCTCCAAAAGGGAAGAAGAACTTCAAGTACTAATCAACTTCCCTTTTTTCCGTTTCTCCCTTCTTTTTCCTTTTATACTACTAACTCAAATTTCCAAAAATAACAATCCTAATCCAACTACTACTAGCCTTCTCAAATAAAGGCCAAAAGCTTTTTACAAAGTGAAATTTTCCTAATTTAAATAGTTCTTGGACTTCAACTCGAATTAGGAAACTTCCTTATATCCACCACGAATCTTCTTCAAAATCACCAATTAAGCCCGTTTTGCTCCAATTCCTGGAATTAACACAAAATACCAAATATAAGTAGAATCAATTAATTAAAACAATATTTGGTATAAATATAAAGGAAAATAGGAACAAATATATCAACAAAATACACCTTATCAACTCCCCCACACCTAATTCATGCTTGTCCTCAAGCATAGCCAAGCTTAGAAATACAATCAAGAATTCAAGTCTTTCGCAGCAACCCAAATTAGCATAAATAACTTATACTCCCAACAACTTAAGTGAAGTCAAAATATGCCAAATTCAACAGTCCTCACAAGTTATAAAACGCTCATCACTCACAAGTGTATAAAGGAAAATTTTACTCTCAGAACGACACCATGTAGTGACATCACCATATGCTTGCTCCTATATCATATCTCCACCACTAAAGATGAATTCAACACAAAAATCAAAGGGACTTTATAAAGGTTGTAACGGGGCTTCAGGTAAGGGTAGGACAAAAGTAAGTAAAAAGGTGAAAATATGTCAAGAAAATGCCAAAATTCACTATGTGAAAGAAACTCCAAATTCACAATAACGAGGCATAACTTCCTTCCATTTACTCAGTAATGGCAAGACATGTTCCTTTTTCCTTTTTTTTTCTTTTTTTTTTTGGTTTTCTTTTTCTCTTTTTTTTCTTGCACTTTTCTTCTTTTTTTTTTCACTTCATGTCATTTTTTTCACTTTTCTGCATATACAAACATTGTAAAACAACTCACATTCCATCACTTGCTATGGTACTTTCTTTCCTTCAACTTGAAACTTGGGAGTTTCACATAGTTAAACTAAGACATTGCCTCGACATAAGGTTTCAAAAGAAAGTCTAAAGAGAGGTAATAAGGTAATAAATGCAGTTTTTTTTTTTTTTAGAAGAAAAAGGTTAAGGCTCAAAAGGGGTCTTCTAGGGTAAACTGAATAAGGCGAGTTTTTCAAAGAAAGTCAAAAATGGCTAAATCCTAGGTGCCCTTATCATTTCAATACATCAAATTCAACAAAAAATGTGGTCTCGACACGCATAATAGAGCAAGTTCTAGAATGACAAACCATGAGCGTTAACCACACAACAAACGAAGGTAGAGCAGAATATGAATAAAGATATGATTAAAATGCTCATCACAAAGCTCAAAAGCTCACAAGGTGGTTTAAAGTTGTCAAATTCAGCACATTTATCACCCAAATATGTCATCAAGAAGAATAAGAAATTTAACTAGCATGGATTTACTACTCAAACTCGCATCTTGATTGCACATTTCATCATAGCCAATGAAAACTAACAACGAAAAATAAGCAATATGCACACATGCTAGCCACTCAAAACCCTCCCCCACACCTAAATATTACATTGTCCTCAATGTAATAAGCAAAGAACAAGAGAAAAATCAGGGTAGGAATACTCCCCTGATCACGGAGGGTGGAAATGGCAGGCTAAGGGCCGGGGGGAAAAGGCGGAGGAAAGCCCACGTGGTGAAGGTATTGTGCCAAATTCTGCGCCATATGGGACACTTGAAGCTCCAGGAGGGAGAGACGATCATCCATGGTGCCCAGCTGGTGATGAAGGTGTTGCAGTTGGGCCTCCCAAGAAGTAGATGGCGGTGCAGTAGGGTCTCGGGGATGTCACCAAGCGATCCAGTGGGCCTGGGAGGACCACCAGGAGCCCTAGACCGTGCGGCTGGAGTGTGTGGTCGGCCCGGTGGTGTAAAGCAAAATTCACCATTGATCTGCGCCACAACCCCCATTTTCTCCAAACAATGCAAATCTAATGGCTCCATAGGACAAGCTAGGTGCAAGTCATGATTAGAAAGATCAAGGACACCCAAATTCACAGCTAGATGAGTGATATAAGAACCAAGAATCAAAGGTTTACTTTTCCTAGAAAGCACAAACTGGAATTGTTGAGCAAGCCAGCATCCCAGATTAACTTTTATATTATTGAGCATGCACCACAAAAAGAAGAATTCAGGCTTGGCAAAGGTACCAGAGCTGTCCTTCCACCCCGAATAGCTATAAGCGAGAAAACGCTGAATATAGCGCCAAATGGGGTCCTTAAGGAAGGAGCTCTTAGACACACTTGGGTCATACCACTGCTTATCAACAGACAATTCTTGCCATAGACCAACATTAGTTGAGTAAAAGGGTTCAACATAATCACAAAGGCTATCCACATACTCCCTAGACTCAGAATAAGCTTGATCAATAAATCCAAAGGCAAGATTAAAATCAGTAAGTGACTGTCTAAACTCCCTACCCAACAAACGAAATCGAATCACATTGGGAGTCGTGACAGTGTACTCATGAGGCAGATCAAACTCAAAAGTAGCATAGAATTCACGAGTCAACTCAACAAAAGCTGGACATTGAATAGTAATGTACTTTGACCAACCAATGGCAGCAAACATATCCCGAACGGAATCAGTAATTTTCAAAGCATCAAGGGTCGGGAAGTGTAAGAATTTACAGAGGATGATAGAGCGCTTGCAACAGGTCTCATATCGCTTTTGATCAGCAGCCCGTGTAAATGTTAAATGACCACCGAAATGTGATGGGGAAGAAATATGGACACCTCTATCCTTACCAAGTCGAGACCGTTGTCCGAAAGTGGAGGGGGGACCAGTTTTTCGAATGGTGGGTTGGGGGGAAGAAAGGCTGGGTTTGGCTTTCTTGTTGTCCTGTTTTTTCGCCATTAGGTGATAAAGATAGTAAAACAAGCAAAATCAAAGTCCCAAATTAGAATTCAAACTAGACCATAAAAGTCGACGATAATTCCAAATTATGGAACCAAATCAAAATATACAGAGAATCTCAAACTAGTAATTCCCCAAACTAGCAGTCAATTCCAATAGCAACACACCAAATAGCACAGGGGAATGCCAAGCATAGAAACCCAAAAAATCACCGAACATCTACCATTAGCTACTGGAAGTAAAATCTGGCCTCAGCTATGTATTTTAAAATTCTGGCATCAGCTACTGGGGAAGGAAGAAATTAGAACCTGGAAGTCACCACGTGGTGACTGCGTCGGAGGCTCCAGCCGGCGTGGATGGCGGCGGTGGCGCGGCATCAACGGCGGACAGCAGCAACATCAAGTAGCGGCAGTAGCATCGAGCTCCAGCAGCGGCGTCGAGCACCAGCAGCAGCCGCGGGTCGGACCCAAACTCGAAACAACGTGGATGAAGGGTGAGGCGGTGGTGGAGATCTGCGATCGAAGCGACAACGGTGAGTGGCGGCGCGGCAGCGGCAACTTCACCGGCGTCCATGAAGCTTCATGGACGTCCGGAGGTAGCTTCTGATGGCGGTGTGATCGATCGGCACAATGCTTCTGAGCGTCGGCGACAATGAGAACAACTTTGCAGACTGACGAGCGGCAATGATCGGGAAGAGGGAAAGCGAGGAAAAGAAAGAGAGGGGAAAGCAACAACTAAGGCGGTTCACCAGTGATCAATGAACTGCATCAACAATCGTCAGAACTTGAATGTATGAAGGACTTCAATAACATCGAAGCTTTGAAGGATGATGAGGCTCAAGTGTATGATGAAGGCTGTTCGGGAAGAGAAGAAAGAGGAAAGAAAAGAAAGAAGGAGAAAAAGAAAGAAGAGAAAGAAAGAAAGAAAGAAAAAAAAAATTAGGGATTTTTTTTTTTTTTAGGAAATTTCTGAAAGCAGATAAAGAAAAGGAAACAAATAAAAGAGAAAAACAATAAATAAATAATAAAAAAAAATCAGAGTTTTTTTTTTTGTTCCTCTGGATGTGGGCACGTCCTAAGTGGTTGGAGTCTTCTGGTCGGGGCATGGAGTAACTCCGCATGGTTTTGGGACTTCTTGACGTGGGCACGTCCTGACCAAGGAAAGTCTTCTGGTCGACCCAATTTTTTTCTTGAAAAAACGTATCAGGTGTCACGACGTGGGCACGTCCTGACACTGAAGAGTCTTCTGGTGGGCACCTTGAAAAATTCTGAATGGCAATATGACTCATGACGTGGGCACGTCCTGACAAGGCGAAGTCTTCTGCCCACCAAATTGCATCGAAGTCAAAACTAAGAATGACCACCACTTTGTACTTGCAACCAAGTGCCTCCTACCAAAAGAAATTTACTTAATTGCTACTTAACAACTTAAACTAAAAATTCAAATAATTAACAACATAAAAAGAATCATTGGGTTGCCTCCCAAGTAGCGCCTTTCTTTAATGTCTTTGGCTAGACATAACCATCTTTACTCAAGGAGGGTAAAAATTTTCAATTCTTTTCACGGCTTGCTCCATTTGTTCCTGATAGCCCTCGTATGTAGAGTAGTCTTTGAACTCATGAACTGTGCTACTCTTCTGATTCGAAGGTGATCTGAAGTGAGCAAACAATGGCTTGGATACTTTACTTAATTGCTCGTGATGTTTGGCCACCATAACTTTTGGATTGTCCCTGTCATTCAACTCAAATGCCTCTTGTACAACAGGGTTAGTTACATTGGTAGCAAATACGGAGTGATACTCAGTAGGATGTTTCTTTACATCAAAAACATTGAAGTAAATAATTTCTCCATCAAATTCCATTGTGAGTGTACCCTTACTAACATCAATCTTAGTTTGGGCAGTACTCATAAATGGTCTCCCTAGCAAAACAGGTGATGGATTTGGAGAATTCCTGTCACCCATATCAAGCACATAGAAATCAGCAGGAAAAACTAGTCCTTCAACTTGAACTAAAACATCCTCAATTAAACCCTCAGGATAAACATTTGTACGATCAGCCAATTGAATTATCACTCCCGTTTCCTTTAATGGGCCTAGGTTTAATGAATCAAATATTGATTTAGGCATGACATTAACAGAAGCCCCTAAATCTAGCATGGCACCTCTAGTTCTAGAATTTCCAATTTTACAAGGGATGATGAACATACCTGGATCACCACATTTAGGTGGGAGCTTTCTTTGCAACACTGCCGATACGTTCTCTCCCACTACAACTCTTTCATCTCCCCTTAACTTTCTTTTATTGACGCACAAGTTCTTCAAGAACTTGGCGTACTTGGGCACCTGCTTGATTGCATCCAGTAGAGGGATGTTTATTTGTACTTTACGAAACACCTCTAGGATTTCCTTTTCCTTCTCTTGCTTCCTTGGCTTTTCCAATCTACTAGGGAAGGGTGGTGGAGTAGCCTTAACTTTGATAACTGAGTCAGGAGTTACCTCAGGAGCCTTCTTGCCTAATCCTTCTTCTTCTAATTCCCTCTGAATTTGATCCTCATTTTTGTCCTTGGGAATCACTGGCTTGGGACCTTCGACTTCTTTCCCACTTCTGAGGGTCATGGCACTCACATTCTTGGGATTCACCTCAGGCTGTGAAGGTAATCTCCCATCCACCTTGGCTTCTAAACGATTGACAGCAGTGGCTAACTGACTCATTTGCATCTGTAGATTTTGTATACTGGAGTCCGTTTTCTGCTGGAACTGTAAGGTGCTAGAAGCCAGGCTCTTAACTATATCTTCAAGAGACGTATTTGATGAATTAGAAGGGGGAGGTTGAGGCCTGGGCTGGTACGGTTGCTGAAATCCTAGGGGGCGATTTGAAAATGAACCCGGCTGCCTGTTCCCATAGCTGAAATTGGGATGATCTCTCCACCCCGGATTGTATGTGTTCGAATATGGGTCATATTGTCTTTGGGACGTGGGCACGCCACCAGCCATATTTACTTGTTCAACTCTCTCTTCTTGTAACATTGGGCACGAGTCAGTGGAATGCCCCACATTTGTGCAAATCCCACACACCTTGGCTTGTTGGGCATTTCCTACAGCTAGTTGCCGAACAAAGGTTGTCAGTTCGGACAACTGTTGTTGCATAGAAGACACCTCCACTTCATTTACTCTACGGATGGATGAACTCTCACGGATGCCAAACTGTTGTGAATTCTCTGCCATTTCTTCTATTAGCACCCATGCTTGGCTAGGGGTCTTATTTGCTAATGCCCCTCCACTTGCAGCATCGATGATGTTTCGGTCAGTCAGTAGTAGTCCCTCATAGAAGTACTGGATCAATAATTGTTCACTAATTTGATGTTGTGGACATCTAGTGCACAATTTATTGAATCTCTCCCAGTACTCATACAGTGACTCCCCGGGATGCTGTTTTATGCCGCATATCTCTTTTCTTAGACTAGCAGCTCTGGAAGCAGGAAAATATTTTTCCAAAAACTTTTTCTTCAACTGCACCCATGTTGTAATACTACCAGCTGGTAGGTAGTATAACCTGTCCTTGGCTGTATCCTTCAGTGAAAATGGGAATGCTCGAAGTTTTATTTGTTCTTCAGTAACTCCAGGTGGTTTCATACTCGAGCAAACCACATCAAATTCTTGGAGATGCTTGTGGGGTTCTTCACCTGAGAGTCCATGAAAAGATGGTAAGAGGTGAATCAAGCCAGATTTTAACTCAAACGAAGTGTTTTCAGCCAAATTTGGGAAAGTTATGCAAAGGGGTTGTTGAGTCAAATCTGGGGCAGCCAACTCCCTGAGTGTCCTAGTATTGGCCATAATGTACTCCTCTTGTTCCGAATCACTAGAAGAATCAGTTAAAGATTGTGCTAATCCAATTGCCAAGTTAAGCCCAGGGGATGCCGTAGACGACTGCCCTTCCTTGTGTTGTCTAGTCTCTTTTCTTAGTCTACGCGCTGTCTTCTCAACCTCTGGATCGTATATCAACTCACCTGTGCGGGAAGAACGAGGCATAAACTAGCAAAAAATACCGAAACAAAAAAAAAACAAGAATAAAAAGAAATAAAATAAAATAAAATAAACCCAAAAAGGAGTAATTAATTCAGGCACCAGTCCCCGGCAACGGCGCCAAAAATTGACAGGTGTCGAGCCTGTACAATAATAATTAATAGACCTAATGCCAATAAAAATAACCAAAAGCTAATCCCAGGTACTGGAGCAGGGACTCCGGATGTGCAATGGGTTACTGGCTTCACCCTGATTCCAAGGAGTATACTTGATCCGATATACCAGAATTAGTTAATTTTGTATACAGTGGCAAATAGGGTCGTCTCCACAGGGACTGGGGAAAATTAACTCCTTTTTCAAGTGACAAGAATTGGGGGGAATTTTGAGAATTGTATGCTAACAAAATATTAACTAATTAACCAACTAGGAATTAAGAGAGAGAATTAATGAGAAAAACTCTAGCCAAGGATACACTTCAGAAATGGTTCAAATAACTGATCATTGATGCAAATATGATTCCAACATTCATTGATAAACAGGTTTTTCACTGCCGATACGATCTGACAGCAGTCTCTCCTTAATGTTTCGATAGCCAAGGTACGACCATTGACTATTTCCCTAATCTAGGAATAACCCTAGGTACGACCATAGGATTTAATTCCTAATTGCATTAAAAATTAGAGAAACCCTATTCTAATTAACAAACACGCTACGAGGGTTCATTTAAATTAGATTATATATTTCCCTGACACAAACCCAATTATGCCAGTTGCTACCGGGATTAAAGTAATCAAACAATTACGGATTCAATTACTCTAATTAGCAAGTAGATCACGTGAATAATTAAATATTGTACACCTACTTAATCACACACGATCACTACAATCAATAAAGACAGAAAACATACAAATACCAATGAATAGAGGGAATGAGTAAAACAAATTAGATCTCACAGAAATAATTGAACCAAATCCTCAGTTGCCCCTTGACTAGAAATAAGAAATTAGCCCTCCATTAATGGAGAACAAATCATGAAGAAAATCCGTTGGAGGCCTGCTAAGCACTCTTTTCCAATTGATGACAAGACAAAGAAGAAAAAGACAATTGCTTGTTTTTTTTTTGTGTCTCCCGTTCTTGGCGCATCAAAGGAGAAGAAAACTAATAGTCATAAATAAAGAAAACGTCTTCTTGTGTCTTCTGTTCCTGAGGTGCACCAACAAAAAAGGAAAAGTAATAGCTAAGGAGAAGACGTCTGCTAGCTCCAAAAGGGAAGAAGAACTTCAAGTACTAATCAACTTCCCTTTTTTCCGTTTCTCTCTTCTTTTTCCTTTTATACTACTAACTCAAATTTCCAAAAATAACAATCCTAATCCAACTACTACTAGCCTTCTCAAATAAAGGCCAAAAGCTTTTTACAAAGTGAAATTTTCCTAATTTAAATAGTTCTTGGACTTCAACTCGAATTAGGAAACTTCCTTATATCCACCACGAATCTTCTTCAAAATCACCAATTAAGCCCGTTTTGCTCCAATTCCTGGAATTAACACAAAATACCAAATATAAGTAGAATCAATTAATTAAAACAATATTTGGTATAAATATAAAGGAAAATAGGAACAAATATATCAACAAAATACACCTTATCATGAACAACAGGTTACGATCCATGGCTGCCCAAGACAACCCTTAGGCCTCCTTATTACAAGTGCATGACGAGGGGTCCAAGCCCTTAAGCCTTTTGGCCCGTGGGGAAGTGCAACAAGTGGGCCAGCCAAAGAAAAGTGCGGAAAGGAAGTGTCCGCCATGATGAGCAAGTGGGAGGCCAACTAGTGGCCGATTAGTTATTAGTAGTATTTCAATTAGTTGGAAGATTGGGCATGACCGACCCAAGTTTTTTTTAATTAATTAGACTAGATGTAGTTAGCCTTATAGGGCATGAATGGGCCGACCCAATGGCCTTAGGAATTTCGATCCAAAGGCGTTAGGAATTTCGACCAAGGCTTTTATTTTGTTAGCTAGTTAGTTAGTTAATATTTAAGACATTCTCATGTACGTAAGTATTATTATTCATTCATCAGACTAAGAAAACACTTCTGAGAGTTTCTCTCTCTTGCTTCTTGAAGCAATCTTGAATATCTTAGATTATTCTAGGCTATTCGACAGACTTATCAATCTAGGAACGCGCTAGGTTGTGGCGTCTCTATCATATCAAGGGATCGTTGACCGCGTGATCAACGGGTTCTTGATTCTTCCGCCGTGTCATCGTGTCAAACGCAGATTTAACCTTCTAGATCCGTGGTAGTCTATATGGGTTTCGTCACGGGTTGGCGACGTTCGTATCAGCTGGTATCAGAGCTAGTTGAAGGTTTGCGTTATATCAATTTTCGTTGTCTTTTGTTCATTGAAAATTTCGTGTTGTTCTAGCCATCTAGGGTTTCTCCTTCTTGAGTCATCTTTGTGTTGTTCAATCTATAATCACTTGGGATTTTTGGTTAGAGTTGTGTTTGTGTTAAAAAAAAAAAAACTTGGGTCGGTCGTGCCCAATCTTCCAACTAATTGAAATACTACTAATAACTAATCGGGCCACTAGTTGGGCCTCCCACTTGCTCATCAGTGGCGGACACTTCCTTTCCGCACTTTTCTTTGGCTGGCCCACTTGTTGCACTTCCCCACGGCCCAAAAGGCTTAAGGGCTTGGACCCCTCGTCATGCACTTGTAATAAGGAGGCCTAAGGGTTGTCTTGGGCAGCCATGGATCGTATCACTAATGGTGTTCAATATGAATCCAAACCATCTTGGGAAATAGCTATTGATAAATTAGCCACTACAACTACCGATCATTTTGATAGGGTTGAGAAAAGATTAGATGAAGTACATGAAGGATTACAAGAACAATTGCATAATTTGTGTGAAGTTATTTCAAATAGTGAAATGCCAATTAACTCTAACATCAATGGTGAGAATGTTGTGTGTGAAAGTGGAGTGTATTTTGATGACAATGATGAATCTTATTTGCATTTTGATGATGAAATGTCCATTTCACATGATGATAACTTTGGAATGAATTTTGAACCTCAAAAGGCAAGCATGAATGATGTTTATATAACCCCTTTTGAGGAATGTGGTGAAAGTATAGATTCCAAGGTCATCTTATCCCAAGAAGGCCATATGGACATTCCTTTGGTAAGTTCTCAAGTGGTGGAATTGCAAGGTAATATTTATAAAACACTTGAGATAGGTAAACCACTTCCTTTTTTCATATCATTTGATAAGACTCACATGATTGAGTCACCTTTCAATGATCCACCTCGCCCTCAATTGGTGGATTATTCATTGACTAAACCTCCTTGATGAAAAGAGGAATATAGTCAAGCTAATGACTATAAACGAGCGCTTTTTGGGAGGCAACCCAATTTTGTTTAAGTTTGTGTTAGTTTGGTGTGATTTTATGTTTAAGCATATTTGTTTTATGTTTTTAAGTATGTTTGTTGTGTTTGTCTTGTAGGAAAAGTCAAGCATGCAAAAATAACCTTTTTGGTGCACGATGAATAGTGAAAATGCAAACATCTTCATACCTCAATTTGTGTTTTAGTTGTTTTTGATTCAAGAAATGAGGTTAATTATGTTGTTTTGATCATGTTACACATGTTAGAGAAGGTGCATTGCATAATTAACATGCAGGATTTTTGTTCTGGAAATAGTCGAAATTGATTGTCCAATGAAACAGTTGCAGAAAAGTTGTAGAACTGAATTTCCAGAAGGATCCGCGATAAGATACGCGAGGTCTTCCTCGCGGATCTGAGGCTCGCGGATCAGAATCAGAGAAGTTTTAGAGATCCGCGGACCAATACACGATGTATGTATCGCGGATCCATGGGTCGCGGATCTGGTTCTGAGAGCTACCCAGCCAAATCCGCGAACTGAAACGCGCACTGTGCTTCACGGCTCATTGAAATTAACCTTTTTCCTGCACTTTCTTGTCCAATTTTTCAGGAATTAAAGGTTATCAAATGGACCTTATCAAGATTGGAGCAAAGTGGACCAATTCATTCACGTTAAAAGGGGAGTATTACTTTCTTTTCTTTCTTATTCCTTCTTACACATTGAGGACAATGTGCATTTTAAGTGTGGGGGGGAGGAAATTGTGCTTATATGTTTAATTATGTGATTGAATTGAGATATGGTAAAAATTTGCTAAATTTTTTCGACAATCCTGTACCAAATTCTTTCAAATTCTCAATTAACTTGGAGATACCTATTTTGTGATTAAAATTTTTGCAATTTAAGGAAAGTATATCTTGTAAAATGGAGGAAATTATGCCTAATTTTACATGTTTAAGGAGATTTCTTTTCTTTGCTTGATTTTACATAGTAAAGTGATAAATGTGGTTGATAAATGTAGTACTTTTCTCATGATTATTCTTTTGAGGGAATATTTATTTATGTTTCTATGAAAAAAAAAGAAAAAGAAAGAAGAAAAAGAAAAGTGAAAGCTCTATTTCAATGTAGTAACCGGGAGTCTTCATCTAAAAATGTCGACTTTCGCGTCAAACGGTACTTGAATAAAAGTAGACAAATAAGTGAAATGTTGAGTAATAGGGGTTCTTCATCTAAAAATGTCGATCTTCTCGTCAAAAGGCACTTTTACAGTTTAAATATATGTTTGATATGTTATATGAATAAATCCCTCTCTTGAAAATGATTATGGGTTTAGGAAGCATTTTATTGACTATATGATTCACTTTGGTGTGAAATTGGGTGAGGAATGAGAAATTGAATTGAGCTACTTGAAATACTCTCTTTTACTTGATATTATGAGTACTTGTGGTATAATGGATGATTGTGAAATGGTTATCTACCTTGTTTAGAGAAATTAAAGGTGCACATACACTTTAATCATTGTTGGTATGTATTTCTTATTGCTTGAGGACAAGCAATGGTTCAAGTGTGGGGGAATTGATAAGTCAATATTTTGCATGCTTTTAATAGATTTAATTATGTAGTTTTTGTGTGTTTTTGGTATTTTTGTAGCTAATGAACTAGGGTTTCTAGTTAATTTTCCATTTGATGGCTTCAATGATGAAAATTGAATTTCTATGGATTAATGCGGTGAAAATTTCATGTTTTTGTAGGATTTCTTGTCCAATTATCAAATGAGGACAAAATAAGAAAAATTGCAAAGAAGCTTGGAAGAAAATTTGGGAAATTGAAATATCCGAAGGTGAAGAAATTTCAAATTGAAAATGGAAAATGCAATTGGAATATCAAGGAATCAAAGGGATAAAAGTCTGAGCAATTAACACGCCAATTTCACGACAAAAAGCTCGGAATTTGCAGGTTTCAAGGAGATTCGCGAGTCGAAACGCGAAGCAACAAGCTGAAAAATGATTAGCTCGCGAATCCCTCTCACAGGAGACAGGGGAAGTAGATCTGCGAGTCGATTTGCGAGCCTCTTCCTCGCGGATCCACCTCACGAATCCACCTCGCGGATCCCCAAAAAATGACAGCTGCAAGTTGTAGCCGAATTCCGGATTTTCCAGTTAACTTCCAGCTCAATTTTTAGAAGAATTTCAATGAAAGCTGCGTGAAGAATCTTGTGAAGTTGAAGAAACAACTCATAGCAAATTCAAAACACAACTTTACAACTCATTTGATATTGAAATTCAATGGATTAAATGCATGAAGACAAGAAGATTCATGAAGACATTTTCTGATACGAACGTCGCCAACCCATGACGAAACCCGTATAGACTACCACGGATCTAGAAGGTTAAATCTGCGTTTGACACGATGACACGGCGGAAGAATCAAGAACCCGTTGATCACGCGGTCAACGATCCCTTGATATGGTAGAGGCCACAACCTAAGCGTTCCTAGATTGATAAGTCATGTCGAATAGCCTAGAATAATCTTAGATATTCAAGATTGCTTCAAGAAGCAAGAGAGAGAAACTCTCAGAAGTGTTTTCTTAGTCTGATGAATGAATAATAATACTTACGTACATGAGAATGTCTTAAATATTAACTAACTAACTAGCTAACAAAATAAAAGCCTTGGTCGAAATTCCTAAGGCCTTTGGATCGAAATTCCTAAGGCCATTGGGTCGGCCCATTCATGCCCTATAAGGCTAACTACATCTAGTCTAATTAATTAAAAAAAACTTGGGTCGGTCGTGCTCAATCTTCCAACTAATTGAAATACTACTAATAACTAATCGGGCCACTAGTTGGGCCTCCCACTTGCTCATCAGTGGCGGACACTTCCTTTCCGCACTTTTCTTTGGCTGGCCCACTTGTTGCACTTCCCCACGGGCCAAAAGGCTTAAGGGCTTGGACCCCTCGTCATGCACTTGTAATAAGGAGGCCTAAGGGTTGTCTTGGGCAGCCATGGATCGTATCAATTAGGTTGGTAATCATGAAAATGTGATGAAGTATCATAAACACATGGATTATTCCAACCATAAGTATAAGAATTATCACAATTAACACCATTTTTATCAAAACAAGAATTGTAATGCTCAAATTCACCATAATCCACATGTTGTGCTTGCATACATGTATATGTAGCATTATTTCTTCCACACAAGTCACAAACCACATAATTAGAATTAAAAGCATTTGCATTCCTTTTTTGTTCAAGCAAATTTGTCATGGTGTTCTTTTGCACATTTAATGCAATATAATCATTTTGAGCCTTACTAGTCCTTGTGCAATCTTCAAATGACATACCTTCGGACATTCTTTGATTACCCCCATAGATATAGCCTTGAAAATTGTAGGGGTCCATTGCCGAGCTTCCTTCTCTCAAGCTTTGATCCACTTCCTTGCTATCCTCCTTTTAAAATCTAAAAATGCTTTCAAATACTTCAAAAGCAAAATTAGTTAAGAAGAATGGCTAATAATATATAAACAAGAACATAAAAATGTCTAAAGTAATAGAGTTATTCTTAGCACCGATATTGAACAAATTCTTCCCCGGCAGCGGCGCCAAAAACTTGATAGGATTTTTCTTTACTCCTCAAATTTTAAATAACCTTTATAACCCTATATTACCGCAAGTATACGGATCCTTTACTGAGTATAGGGAAATAAGGTGTCGATCCCACAAGGAAGAGTGTCAAGTACCGGTGATTTTCAAACTCCTCTATTATTTAGACTGTCACAACAAAGTAATAGCAATTAAAACCGACCGTTAGGTGTCGAAGACATCCAATTGGCGGTAGAAAGGAAATAACAAGAAAGCATGTAAAGAAATTAGAGAGTTAAGCTAAAGATGGAGGACTCCTAGAGCTTTAGAATCCCTTGTTATGTTAGATCAGAAGTTAATCAAGTTTATTCTGTCCTTTCTCCAATGATTTGCTAAGGTATAACTTCCTTTTGCATGCCTTCACTTTCGTCAATGGTCATGTGTAGTGCAAACTCTCATTTAAGATGAGCTAGTCACTCGGAACTGCTTTCGCCAATCCCTTAACTCCTTGGAATCTTCCTTGACCTATTTTCATAGAGAAAAGAGAGAAACAAGATAAATAAGCTCAATGAATTTATAATATAAAACCAAAACCAACCAACTATATTCACTACTTTTGTGAGAATATAAGTTAGTGTTTAAGATCTTAGATCTTATTGAAGGCACGTTTTTCATTGCTCATCAACATCAAATCATTTATAGTTGGTAGCCAATCAACCATAAAGCATAAGCACAAGTCTTAAACTAGCAAAATCAATGAGGACATAAATAATTTCACTCCTTCATAATCATAACTAAAACAAGTTCATCCTCACTCTAGGATTTGAGAGGCTTAACTAAACATACTACTACTAACTATACTACTAAACTAATGAACTAGTGAAGACTACATGCCTCCTCTCTCTCCTCTCTCCTCTCTCAACATATGTTTTCAAATGTCTACAAGAGGCCCTATCTATAGAAGATTGAGTTCACAAACATCCAAGATTTCCTCATGTGAATACAAAACAAGTTAAACTTCAAAAAGTCAAGGAAAATGTCTTCATGAATCTTCTTGTCTTCATGCATTTAATCCATTGAATTTCAACATCAAATGAGTTGTAAAGTTGTGTTTTGAATTTGCTATGAGTTGTTTCTTCAACTTCACAAGATTCTTCACGCAGTTTTCATTGAAATTCTTCTAAAAATTGAGCTGGAAGTTAACTGGAAAATCCGGAATTCGGCTACAACTTGCAGCTGTCATTTTTTGGGGAATCCTCTGCTGAATCCTCATCCCTGCCCGCTGCTGTCTCCGCTTCTTTGGAATACTGGATGCGTCCAATGGTTCCAAAGCCCAAATTCTTGCGGTGATTATACACGTCCCGAGCCTCACCTTGCAAATCAATCTCAAAATGCTGAAAGAGACGTGTCAGTAAATGGGCATACAGAAAAGCCTTGTCCTTCCTCTTATATTTGACCACCGAAGTCATGGTGCCAATGATCACAGTCGCCAATGAAATGCCACCAATATCACCTAACCCATTCTCAAGCTTGTCTAAGAAATAGCAATCGGCAACCTGAAAAACATTCTTGCTACTCGGCGTCGGCACTAAATTGTGGTTAAAGAGATATACAAGCTGTAGACACCAAATTTTGACTATTTCAATTGTTTTCTTATGTTTTTATCTATTAATGTTTAGTTATTTATTTTTAAATATTCTAACACATTTTTCTTATTTTTGTAGGTTTTTCAAAAAAAAAAAAAAAGAAAAGAAAAGTCAAAAACGCGGACCAGTTACGCGGATAGGTCCGCGTAACTAGTCCGCGTAACCTGATCAGAAGCGAAAAAAAATTACGCGCGCGTTTTTTCCAGCCTTTCCTTCCTCATTTCCAGCTGTATTTCTTGTGTCTTTGGCATCAAGTAATCGTTTTAGTTAATGCCTAAATCACCCTTGATCCTTAAGACACAAATAAAATGCATCCAATGATCAAGATTAACCCAAGAAAACCCTCAAAGTATCCAAGCCCTTGGTTGTAGGTTTTAATGCCTATAAATCACCCATGTTAGGGTTTTCTGGAAAAGAGGTTGAAATCTGAGAGAGAAAAGAGAGAAGAGGGAGGCTGAGAGAGAGAAAAAGGAGAGAAAAAATGATCAAAAATCAAAGAAAAAAAAAGAAGAAAAGGAGAGAAAAGAAAGAACTAGGGTTTCCTTTTTAGTGAAGATTTTCTGGATTTTTGGTGAATCCTTGTCATTCTCCTCAAGCTTCTGAATCAGGTAGTCTTTCTATACTCTATCTATTGTTTTTCCTAGTCGAAAAATTGCTAGAAATCTGACCTTTTGGTGGAACCAAGGTCTTGGCTATGTTTTTTTGATGTTTATAATATTTGATGATGTTTATTTGTTGTTATATAAGTATGTTACGTTTAGATAGCCTTGGTAAGGCTAGTAGATTTGTTTTTACGTTTAAAATCAGACGTTTGATGCTTCTGTGATGATGCTGTTGTGATTCCTGAGAAATTTCTGGAAAAATGTTCTTCACGTTTTGAAGATGTGAAGAAACGCGGACCACTTACGCGGAATGCTCCGCGTAACCCTCCGCGTTTCATCTTGAATGTTTGAAGATGTGAAGAAACGTGGGGATGTTACACAGGACAGTCCGCGTAAGCTCCCGCGTTTCTAGCCTGACAGTTCTTCCCTTCCCCCTTGTTGTCTATTTGATGATGCTGATGCTTAAGATTTTGGCCTTTTTCGGTTTTAGCTTGTTTTGACATGATCTGAATGATGATGTTTAATGCTTTAAATAGATCCCCTTGCCTCTGATGGTTTTGTTTGTGTTATTGTCTGAAAAACTGGAAGCAATCTTCCTGATATTTTGAAGATGGGAAGAGACGCGGACTGTTACGCGGATTAGTCCGCATTTTCAGTCCGCGTTTCCCCTCTGGACTTTGATTTTTGCTTGTAACGCGGACGTAGTTGCGCGGCTCTGCCCGCGTTTCTACTCCGCGTAACCTCTCTGTTTCTGTATTCTGTTGATATTTCCTGCTCTTTTGTTCGAGAATCTTACTCTATTTCCTAGTCTTATCTGTGTTGCTTGCAGAATCTGTTTAGATACCCTCTCTTTGAATTTTTGATTGGTTTTTCCTTTAAATTGGTACCTTGATCCCTTTTGTTGATATTGAGTCTTAGATAACCATTCCCATCATTTAAAGATTCAATCAAGGCATCACATCAAGGGATGGTAACTTCTTTCTCCTATTATGTGCTCTTATGTGTTTTTGCATGATCTTGCATGTTTTAAATTAAGTTTTCCTTTGCTTTTTATTCATGCCTAGTCTTTATTTATGTTATTTAATTTTTGGGTAAATCATTTGGAGGCCTTGGATGCCAAGTTGTAATAGATAGGTTTAATTTGGCAAAAAGTGTATTTATTCTAGAAAATGCAATAGTTAGATTATTATTCCGAATTTTTCCCTTTAGAATGTATTTAGGTTCCCCCAATGTAATAATTAGGTTTTTATGTGCTTATTTTGCATGCTTGCATGATTATGCGTTCACTTGCTTTCCTAGGGTCTTGCATCTAGATATTATGCCTATGTGTTATGTGTTTATGTGTTTTATGTGTTTACTTGCTTTATTATCATGTCTACATGTTTATGGTGTAAATATATTGACGCCACCACACTAGTCCAACGCTAGTTGTGGCCTTTCCTTTCGATTTCTCACTAATCCAATGTTAGTGAGAACTTTTAAAATGAGGGCTAGTCCAATGCTAGACCCCTTAAATGCCGTTCATGCATTAGATACAAATTTCACACACTTTTCACTTTTAGAGTTTCTTTTCCATTATTGCATGTTACTATTCCCCATCCCGTATGCGAGACATCTCATTTAGTTTTCTTTTTCATCAAAAAATAGCTTAGTGCATTTAAGGCATTGCCCTTTGATCAAAAAAGAGCGAGTATGGTTTATTAGCCTTAGCACGCTTTTATTTCCTTCTATGAAAAGGAAGATTTAAAGTCACGAATTTAGTCTCCCGCACCCGTTATGATTGCATTATCCCTCTTTAGGACATACATGTGCATTGGTTCTATCAAAATCATTCTTTAAAAGTCAAGTTTTCTTCTTCATGTTTAGCAATTCAAAGTCAAGAAACCGTGTTTTCTCAAAATTGCATCTTTTGAAAATTCAAGTTTCTCTTTACACTTAAAATTGATCTTTTCAAAAATCCAGTTTCCTTTTCCCTTGAGATTTTATAAAAATTGCACTTCTTTTGAAAACCCTATTTTCCTGTTTGTTCAAGTCTCATCATTTGCATTCTTCGTGACCTCCTCGAGGGATCAAATTTGGATGACACAACTAATGTGGTCAATTCCAATCAAACCTCAAGGAGACATTTTGCCCCTCTCGATCCAACATTAGGTCTAGTTTTTGCATCCATATAGATAACATTCAAATGTGATAAATTTTAAAGTTAGAATTAGGAAATTTTTAACTAAATCTTGGAACTAGCTTTGGCTAGGTTAGAAGGGTGCCTTAGAGACGAGTAACATCGAATCTTTGCCTTCCCTTCTTTCAACCGTGACCCCCGAACCTTTTTCTCTAGTTTTTCAAAGACATGGAGTCGTCTAAAAAAGGGTTTTCCTAGTTTATTTTCATTAGTTAAAATTTTTGGGTGACTTGGTACACCTAAACTCCATACCAAGTGGCGACTCCAAACTTTTCTAAAACCCTTTTCTAGACTTTTGTTTTGGATCCAAACCGTCGCATTTTTGTAGTCCCATGACCCCTTTCCCTTTCTCTTTTTCAAAAAAATCAAATCTTTCCCTCTACCAACACATTGAGAAAAAATGGGGCGCGACAGCTTGGCGACTCCACTGGGGATTTTCCTAAGAGGGTCCGAGCACTTGATTTAGTTGATTATTTCTTTTTTCTAAGTTTCTTATATATCACATTTGGATGTTTTAGGTTGCATTCCTTTTTCTTTTCTCTTTTAGGGTTTTCCCGTGCAATCACTCCCTACACATCGTGTACATGATGAATGAATTATTGTTTATTTATTTACTTGTACCGCGCCTTGCATTTGGGGTGGGTGTGCATCTACCCTAGAGCCTCGAGAATGTTTGGTATTTGAATCCCTCCTCTCTAGGGGAATCACTTTTATACGTGCATATGTATTTTACGTTGACCCTACTTTTTTTACTTTTAGTGGCTTGTCACGCCACTCTTCCCTATTAGGATTAGGATCGATCCACTTGGACATGTGGCGTGTACGCGTGCGTAGCAATGTCTAAGGGATCACTCGAACCACCGACTTGAGGCATTTGGATTGATGACCTTTTGCCTTTTAGTCTGAAGGTTTGGGAGCCTGTAACCTTTGTCAAGTCTAGATGCATTAGTGAGCCCAACCTCATGCATCCATGTTAGAATTACCTAGGGGAGAGTCTACCTTACCCTATTAAGGATCACTAGACCACGAGAGAGGATTCCACCCTCTTTATTTTTGTGCAATTTGTTGCTCCAACGTGTTATGTGATATCTGTCGATTAAACTAACCTTTTGTTGTCTTCCCTTTTTGCATTTCACAAACTCTAGAAAATAAGAGTCTTGGCACTCTTTTAAGACAAGCCATTCTTCTAGATAGGCTATTGCACGTTTGAATTTACGTTTATTGCATTTAAGTTGTAATTGCATATCACTTTTAGGCTTACCCCGGCATTCAAATGGGGCTCCTATAGGCCATGTTTCATTTTGCACCCTTACTTGCGTTAATAAACTGGCATCATGCATAAGCCATAGAGGGAATGCCATTTAGGGAATCCCGCGATAGGAATAAACCACCCTTGTGTCTCGGATATATAATCCAATGAGATTTGCATGTTTATGTTTTCAGTAACATCCAAAGGGGTAGTGCACAAGGTAAGGTAGGGTCCGATCCCTTCTGTGATGGCATCCAAAGATATGGAGTGACCTTCGTATGCTAGAATATAAGCCCCTAATAATCACTTTTTGGCCATTTTATCAAAGTTGGTAAAATCCCATGCATAAGGACACTAAATCGAAAAAATTTACAAATAATTTCTCATTGTTGAGATAATGATTTTACCAAGGCCAAATCTTGATTTTAGAAGGCTTATGAGCTAGTGTGTTGCAAATAAAATGGAGATGTGGAGTTACAGGTAAGCAATGAACCCAGTCGACTTTTGGGTAAACCATCACTCCCGTCCAATCCATTTGAACTAGATCCATGTTTCACTCAAGACTAGTCAAGGCACTACAATTCCTTCAAGAATAATCCTTTTCATGCCAAATTAACCTTTAACCTCTCTTCACATATCAATTAAAGTAATAAATCCATTCGGACTTTGTCCTCGTGATGCATCAAGTATCACATTTTCTTTTGGTCAATCCTCTAGTTTGTTTTTACTAATCGCATATCAGTGAAATGATCGGACCCATCAGGTATTGTATGGTGCATACCCCAGAGGATTGCATTTTTCATACTAGGCCGACCCTTGGCATAAAAGGGCTCCCCCATAGGACATGCATACCGGTTTTGCAATTCCGCTTACTAACTCTAAGTTTTTTTTCTTTTTCTTTCCCCCCTCCCTTGCATTCATAAAAATGTGGGCGTTCATAAGAAAGAAACATTTTCTTGATCTAATCAAGTTTTGAAGATTAGAAGTGTTATTTGATTCTTGGGTAAATCCTGCAATGTAAACTATGGAGAATTCATTTGGGGAAACACAAGCTCAGAGCATCTACAAGAAAAATGGGTCAATATTAAAAAAAAAAAGAAAATTTTGGAACATTTCTATAATGTATTTCTAGCATACCCAAGGGTCAAATAACACGTCTTTAAATTTGCCACTCAAAATTTGGCTTTTGATAAGTTAGCATTTTTTTTCTTGAGCAGTAATTATTGCATAATAATAAAGAAGGCAAATTGTTTGAGAGTTCAAGTGCACATCATATTTTGCAAGTCCCCTCTTGTATGCAGGTATTCATGGCTGAGATCCGCAAGAAGCAGAAGGCAAATTTTGCAGATCCAAAGATCAAGCATGAATAAAAATCAATAACACTACATTTCAAGATGATGGCATAGCCTACCAATTTCGAAGGAGCGCCAACTCTAACAGCTAGTTTTGGATTTAGAAGAAGAGAAAATTTTTTAATGGCCCGCTGAAGCAATGTTTTATTTGATTAAACTGGGGCAAAATTTTTTGGTTGGCTACATTAGAGCCAATTTTTATTGGATAAAACTGGAGCAAATCCTCCATTAACTAAATTGGGGCATTCTTTTTTATTAAATTGAGGCAAATTTTTGGTTGACCAAAATAGGGCAAATGCTTAAAGGAAAATTGAAAAAAAAAATTTCAAAAAAAAAAAATTTTAACAAGTGACGCGGGAGGTTGCGTGGACCAGTCCGCATTTCACTTGCGTTTCTTTAAAAATTCATATCTTCTGAGAAGTAACGCGGGTAGTTGCGTGGAGTAGTCCGCGTTTCATCCCGCGTTTCTTTGAAATTCATATCTTCTGGATGTAACGCGGAGTCTTGCGTGGATTGTTCCGCGTTTTCCTCACGGCTCTTTGCATTTTTCATATTTACGAAAGAAAGCGGTATGGTTACGTGAGTCGCCGCGTTTCATCCAGCGTTCTTATCGACAAAGTTTAGGTGTTCATATGGTAGCGGATCCGCTGTAGTAGTCCAGCGTCTCGGTCAGCGTTCCATTTCCCGAAGCTCAAAAGCGCGACGTCTTCTTCCCCGGCTTTTCCTTTTCCTCTCCCCGCAACTCACCCCAAATCCTCAGAAATCCATTTTCTCTTCCATATTTCTCCACCAAAACACTCCATCGGCCTTTTTGAACCCTTTTATCCGAACAAAACATCACGAAAACGCATCAAAAGCTCGGGATTGAGGGAGTTTTTCCGAAACTAAAACCGGTCGATTGGAGGTCGATTCGAGCTTGTTTTTTGGGGCTTCTTGCATCATTTCACTCCTCAAACACTCCACTACGTGATTATGGTAAGAAATCCTAACGAAATTACATCTTGTAAAATTCCGAAAATTTGTTCTTTTTTCCTTTTTCTGTGAATTTTCTGTTTTTAATTATAAATGTCATTGTTGTTGTTTCTTATGTTTATTAAACTTGTTTATGTGATTAAAAGATGTAATGAGCCATTTATCTATTTTATTTGTTTTATTTTATTTGTTTATTTATTATTTGTTTGAATTATGTAATTTTTGTCAATTTCTGAATTTAATTTCGTATTGTTGTTAATAGGCTTGATATGATTGTTGGATTAAAATTGAGCACGTTTGAGTGGTCAAAAGTAGAAATTGTAGAATTTTTGTTAGAATAGTTTGGAACTTGTTGAAATTTCTAGTCCTGTTTGGAATTTTGTGGGATTTTGCACTGTTGTAGAATTAATGTGAAAACTAGAAATCACTGAATTCTTTCATTTTTGTACTTTTTATAGAAATTTGGATACAATTTGTGAATGGTTGATTTTTTGTGGAAATTTATGGAAAGATTAGGAGTTTCGAATTTTGTCACAATTAATTGAATTGTTGAAGTCTTTGTAATTTATAGGACTTGTTGAATTCTCGGATTTTTGGTATGGAATTTCGTCGAGTTCAATAAAATTTGTGAAATTGTTGATTTTTCGTGGAAATTTATGGAAAGATTGGGAGTTTTGAATTTTGTCACAATCAATTGAATTGTTGAAGTCTTTGTAATTTATAGGAATTGTTGAATTTTCGGATTTTTGTTGAGTTCTTAGATTTTTAGGAATTTAAATGATTTTGTGAAATTTATTGAATTTTTTAGAAACTTTGGATTTGTTTTGGTTGGTATTTTTTGTTTGTAAAATTCCTGAGATTTTTCATAGGTCTTGAAAATGGAAAGTTTGTTGAATTATTGCACTCTTTGTTCCGTGCACTTTTGTTGAATTTGATTGAAATCTTTTAGAATTTTGAATTTTTAGGACTTTGTAGAAGTTGTTTGAATTTTAGTTTTTTAGGAATTTTGTTTTAGGGTATTTTCCAAGAGTTTCTAATTTGTTTATATATTTATCCATCGCTTTGTCAAAATTGTTTGAAATTAATCTCAAAATTAATCATCTAAAAATTATTTTTCAGGTACTATGTCACGAGCACGTGGCAAAGCAGTGGTCGAGCCAGCTCCGCAGAGTGAGGAGAGTGAGCCAGAGACGCCATTGGTGAGAAAGAGACGGCGACCGAGACGACCTCCGCCATGATTTTGACATCACGGTTCTCTCTAAGGAGAACTAGGAGTGGTATCAGGCTCGAGAGAGCATAGATTTTGTATATGAGCTACACATAGCTCCGGAGGTGGACGCTGCCCACCAGATTACCGCCTTTCCACAAAGACCGGGTGGGCCCGATTCGACATTGCCTACAATTGTGATCCCGTTTTTTGATAATTACAAAACAATTGAAGAAAATTGGTCTAATGTTTTCTAGTGAGATCCTTGTGACAGGATATCGAGGCAGAAACTGTTGAAAGCATTGTCGGACGGACGATACCTTGTCGGACGTCAGATAAAACTCTTCTTATCGGACGCTCAACGGCGTATCGGACGTCCGATGAACGAGGGATCTATCGGACACCTCTTTCGGACGCATAACATCTACATTGGACGTCCGAAGATATCCAAGAAATTTGATGAGCTTCTTGGGCGCTTTGGACGCCTTGGACAAAAGACATGTATCGGCCGTCCGATCGATTCAATAAAATTTTCGAGCCCTCGGACGCATAAAGCTATCGGACGCAGAATTATTCATCGTCCGTCCGATAAGACTCGAAACTTGCCTATCGGACGCTAGCATCGGACGAAAGCAGTGTCGGACGTCCGATAGCTCCAACTAGTTGACCTTTCAGCTTCTACTATCCGTTGACCTCGTTTTCTAGGCACTTTTTGGTCTCCTATAAATACAAGAACTGTCCAAATATCAAATACAACTGTACACTTGGATAACAAGTTCTTAAGAGTGATTTTAGCTAGAAAATACTCATTGTGAGTAAGAATTGTTAGTCTTGTAGTGTGAGTTCATTGAGAAGCTTTTCAATTGTGTGTGAATTCATCAATTGTGTAGCTGTGTGAGGGTTTTCTGTAAAGAGTGTAAAACTTCCTAGCTTGACTAAGTAGAGCTTGGGGCAAGGAGGAAGTGATCCTTCTATTGTACACAAGTGTGATTGAATTTCACCAAATTGAAGAAGCCTGTTTTGAGGAATTCTCTTCAAGCTCAAGTGGAGTCTTGAAGAAGTTTGGTTTGCTTTCCATCTTTACTTTTTTTATCTTACGTATCATATTCATTGTTTGAAATTTCATCCATATTTATCAATCTTGACTTGTTTATTTACTTGATAAATCATTTGTTCAAGAGCTGGTGATTAAAATTTCAAAAAGAGGTAATACTTGGCTGATTGTTAATCAACCTAATTCACCCCCCCTCTTAGGTTGTATTTGGGCCTTACAATTGGTATCAGAGCTTGGTCTCTAAAATCAAGCTTAACCGCTTAGAGTAAAGATGACAACCAACAATGCCATGTTCTGTGAAGGTCAATCAATTACTAGACCACCAATGTTTAATGGATCAAACTATGTAAGCTGGAAAGAACGTATGATTATTTTCTTGCAATCTATTGACATTGATTTATGGTTTATTGTTAGTGAAGGTCCTTACACTGCCATTATAAATGATCCCATCACTCATGTTCCTAGATTAAAAACTCGAGATGAGTTGAATCGAGAGGATAGAGCTAATCTCACATCAAATGCAAAAGCCATGAATGTTCTTTATAGTGCACTAGATTCGAATGAATCCATTAGGGTAAAAGGGTGTAAATCTGCCAAAGAAATTTGGGATAAACTAAGAGAAATCCATGAAGGTAGTGAGGATGTAAGAGAGCAAAAGAAATCTATTCTTGTTACTAAATATGAATCATTCAAAATGGAACCTCATGAAAACATTGATAAGATGTACTGTAGATTCAATGACCTTATTAAAGACCTAGAGGTTTTGGAAAAGGAATACACTCTTGGTGAAAAGAATAGGAAAATATTGAATGCTCTACCTAAAGAATGGGAGAACAAAGTGACTGCAATTGAGGAAGCCAAGGACTTGAACTCTATGTCTATTGAGTCTCTCATTAACTCTCTAACATCTTATGAATTAAAGCTCAAAAGCAAAGTACAAGATGAAGAGGAAGCAAGAGTTAAACGAAGCATTGCTCTAAAGGCTACTCAAGATGAGGATGACTTGGCTTCACAAGATGAAGAAGATGGTGATTGTGATGATAGTGATCTTGCACTCATCACAAAAAGCTTCAAAAGAATACTTAACAAGAGAAGATTCAGAAAAGGAGGACCAAGCAATCAAAACAACAATCAACTCAATACAAAATACAAAGCAAGATATGATGCAAACAAGAAGCAAGGAGATAAGTGCTTGAATGTGGGCAGCTTCGGGCATTATCGCGATGGACTGTCCAATGAAGAAGAAGAAAGATATGAAGAATGAAAGAAAACCGAAGTTTAACAACTTTCAAATTACTTGGAGCAGAATGCAACTTCGGAAGGAGAGATTGAAGAAGAAGAAGAAACAGCTCAAATTGCCTTTATGGCAATTGGTGACAATGAGGTAACTTCTCATCCACAATACAATAGTGATGATGATGATGATGATTTAGAGTCATTTGTTGCAAAACTGCATGAAAGCTTGAAAGAGTCCTATTCTAGAAACAAGGAACTAAAACAAAAAATTACTTTTCTTTTGCAAGATAATGCAAACTTGTTTCAAGATAACAAGAAGTTGAAATATGACAATGATTGCTTAGTAAAAAGTGAAATGGAATTGCAGTATGAACTTGATAGAAAAACAAGCCTTTGTGAAATGCTCAAAGAAAGACAAAATGACTTGAAAAAGAGAATGGATAATCTTGACGTGATGCTTCAAAACAAGAAACAAAATAGTTTCACAAGGAAGGTGTTTAACCCTTATGAAAAGAAAATTATATTTAATGCAAATGAATTTACAATTCATAGAAAAAGTGGAGTTAGATTCATTAAATCTGTTCATGTAAACGACTCTACCATTATGTGTGATTTTTGCTGCCAAGTAGGTCACTTGAAGCATGAGTGCTATGTGAAAAGAAACATGAGAAAAGGAATGAGATGTATGTGGTTAGTCAAACATTGACTCTAACCATCAAGGACCCAAAAATTAAAAGGGGTACCAAACTTTCTATTTCTTGTAGGTAAAAATTGAAAAGGATATGAAGAAATCAAAATGGTTCATTGATAGTGGATGCTCAAGGCACATGACCGGCGATTCTTCACAATTCATCAAGCTCAAATCAAAGTCAAGTGGAAAAGTGACTTTTGGAGACGACATGAAAGCTAAAACAATTGGAGTAGGTGATGTGGGTAAGAATGGTGAAACATTTGTGCATAATGTTCTTTTAGTGGATAATCTAAGTTATAATTTGCTTAGTGTTAGTCAACTTTGTGATAAAGATCTATTTGTTTTATTCAAAAAACATGAATGTTTGGTTCTTGACTCAAAATTTAACATTGTTTTCAAAGGAAGTAGATACCATGACATCTATGTTGTGATTCTTGAGAAAATTGACTCTTCTAGTTTTAAATGCCTTAAAATCTCAAATGAAGATCCTTGGTTGTGGCATAGAAGACTTTGTCATTTTAACATGGATGTGATAAATGAAATTTCAAAAGGGAACTTGTTAGAGGACTTCCTAAGATTAAGTTTGAAAAGGATAAGATTTGTGATGCATGTCAATTTGGGAAACAAACCAAAACATCTTTTAAACCTAAGAAAATCATTTCTACATCTAAGCCATTGGAACTCTTACATCTTGATCTATTGGTCCTACACCTATTGCTAGTCTAGGTGGTAGAAGATTTTGTTTAGTTATTGTTGATGATTACTCTAGATATACATGGACTATTTTTCTTACTCATAAAGATGATGCCTTTAAAGTTTTGTCTCTCTCTTGCAAAGTGCAAAATTTACTTGGATTGCACATTATCAAAGTTAGAAGTGATAATGGTTCGGAATTTAAATATTGTGGATTTCCAGATTTTTGTGATCATAATGGAATAACTCATGAATTTTCTATTGTAAAACCCACAACAAAATGGTGTTGTTGAAAGAAAAATAGAACACTTGTAGAAACCGCAAGAACCATGTTAAGTGAGAATGATTTACCAAAATATTTTTTGGGCGTAAATACTGACTTGCTATGTAATGAATAGAGTATTACTAAGACCTTTTTGAACAAAACTTCATATGAGTTGATGTTTGATAAAAAGCCAATTGTTGGCTATTTTAAAGTTTTTGGATGCAAATGTTTTATTTTGAATATCAAAGAACACCTTGGAAAGTTTGACAAGAAAACTGATGAAGGTATTTTCTTGGGATATTGTGATAATAAAAGAGGATATAGAGTTTATAATAGAAGAACTCTTGTGATTGAAGAAGCTATACATGTTTCATTTGATGAATCTAATGGCAACTCTTCAAATAGCACTTGTGTAGATGATGATGTAGGTATTCAAAAGAATCTTGAGAAGCTCACACTTCAAGAGGAGAACAATTGTGATATGGAAGAAAATTCAAAAGATGGTGATTCTCAAGAAATTCGAAGACTAGATGAAGAAGACAAGATTGATGAATCACTAAAGGATTTTCCTAAGGCATGGAAGTTCATTCAAAATCATCCAAAGGATTTGATCATTGGTGATCCATCCGAGAGGTAAGAACTTCGTTCTTCATCAAAGCCATTATTTGATAATTTAGCATTTGTATCTCATATTGAGCCTAAAACATCAATGATGCCTTAAAGATGATTATTGGATTATGGCCATGCAAGAGGAGTTAAATCAATTTGAAAGAAATAATGTTTGGACTTTAATTGAAAGACCTCAAAATTATCCTATCATTGGCACAAAATGGGTGTTTAGAAATAAATTAAATGATAAAGGTGAAATTGTAAGAAACAAGGCTAGATTAGTGGCTAAAGGGTATGCTCAAGAAGAAGGTATTGATTATGATGAAACGTTTGCTCCCGTTGCTAGATTAGAGTCTATTAGGATGTTTCTTGCATTTGCATGTTTCAAGGGTTTTAAGTTGTATCAAATGGATGTTAAAAGTGCTTTTCTAAATGGTTTCATTGATCAAGAAGTATATGTGGATCAACCACCCGGCTTTGAAAATGAAAAGTTTCCCAATCATGTATTTAAACTTTCAAAAGCATTATATGGTCTAAAACAAGCCCCTAGGGCTTGGTATGAACGTTTGAGTGGGTTCTTAGTTGAAAATGGTTTTAAAAGAGGCATAGTAGACACAACTCTTTTTACAAAACAAAAATCAAATGATCTTCTTATTGTACAAATTTACGTTGATGATATTATATTTGGTGCTACTAATGAGGATTTGTGCAAGGATTTTTCCACCATTATGCAAAATGAGTTTGAGATGAGCTTAATGGGAGAATTGAACTTTTTTCTCGGACTCCAAGTCATTCAAACACGTGAAGGAACCTTCATCAACCAAATAAAATACACCAAAGAACTTCTCAAAAAGTTCGGCATGGAAGACTCAAAGCATGTGGGAACACCAATGTGCACGTCCACCAAGCTTGAAAAGGACGAAGAAGGTACAAATGTAGATGAGAAAAAGTATAGAGGTATGATCGGAAGCCTTCTTTATTTAACTGCAAGTAGACCGGATATTATGTTTGCTATATGCTTATGTGCTCGTTTTCAATCTTGCCCAAAAGAATCTCATTTGAATGCCGTTAAAAGAATTTTTCGTTATTTGAAAGGAACCATGAATTTTGGTCTTTGGTATTCTAAATGTAATGAATTTACCTTGTGTGGTTATACGGACGCTGATTTTGGCGGATGTAGAATCGATAGAAAAAGTACTAGTGGATCTTGTCATTTTCTTGGAAAGTGTCTAGTCTCTTGGTTTAGTAAGAAACAAAATGCTATTTCCTTGTCAACAACCGAAGCGGAATATGTTGCTGCTAGTGCATGTTGTGCACAATTAATTTGGATGAAACATACATTAAATGATTTTGGTTTGACATATGATAACATGCCCATTTTTTGTGATAATACTAGTGCAATTAATTTAACAAAAAATCCTATTCAACATTCTAGAACAAAACATACAGACATTAAGCATCATTTCATTCGTGATCTTGTTCAAAAAGGTGAAATTTGTGTAAACTATGTCTGCTCAGATGATCAAATTGCTGATATTTTCACAAAAGCACTACCCCTAGAACAATTTAGATATCTTCGTTCAAAATTGGGTATTTTAGAAAAGATGCCTTAAGCCCTTCTGGTAAAAACTTATCGGACGTCCGATCGATGAACGGGCGTCCGATTCTTGGTCATTTTCGAGAAAATGCTATCGGACGCATGGGTCGGACGCTTGGATCGTTGGACGTCCGACACATGAGCGATTGAATCGGTCATTTCACTTCATTTCCATCAGTCAACTACATTTAATTGGACGCATCTTCCCAACCACCTCGATTCAAAACTCCAAATTCCCAGCCAAAACTTCACCATTTCTCAAAATTGAAAGTTCAGATTTCACCTCTCACCTATTGCGGTCAAATCTTCATCAAGTATCCGCACTATAAATCACTCCTCTTCTGATTCCCAAATCTCACCAGAAACCCTAAGTTCTCTTTTCTCCTCTTTTTGGCTCGAAAAATTGATATATCTTCACTGAATTTAAAAGTGTGTCACTCTGCATTACGCGTAAACACTTCCTCATCACTGGAATCACACAACATAAGCAAGATGGTACGCACTCGTGGAGCTCTGTCATCTACGGACAAGAAGATGCCAAGAGATGAAGATACTTCCTCCCACGGGCAAGCGCACCTCCAAAAGAACAAGACGTGGCTCTGCTACAAAACAACCACCTCGTACTACTCCTTCTGATTCTCAGGTTATAATAGAACCTGCTCCCTTACCTAAATTCATAGATTCTGATGCTGAGTCTAAGTTTGCCTTATTCTCTCAAAAAGGTTTCATTATTCAGCGATCCATTATTCCTTCTGAGTTTAAGAAAATCGATCTAGAGTCTGTCCTTAAGTTGTTTGAGTTTCAGAAATGGTCTCACATCATTGTTATGCCTAATGTCTATTACCCTGACATGATGTATCAGTTTTTTGCCAATCTTAGGAAGGGTAATTCCCGTGATGAGCTTAAATCCCGTGTGAATGGTATTGATTTGGTTTTTGACTCTGATGTTGTGAATGAAATTCTAAAAACCACCATTGAGTTTGGGTGCAAAAGTAAAATTGCAAACTTCTTTTCCTATGAGGAAACTCCAACAAGTTTGAATCATTTCAATGCTGAAAAATTAATGGCCTATTTTCAATCTCCTTTTCAAACTCCTGTTGATGCCAAGTTGGAAGATTTAAGTCCTAAAAATCTGATCATCTTTTCAATCATCTCAAATTTGCTTGTTCCAACTGATGGTCATCGGACAGATGCAAACAAAATGGAGTTATATCTGTTTTATTGCTTTGTTGAAAGAATTCGAATAGATTTTGGCTTTGTCATGTGTAAGTTTCTGATGAAACTCTCCACTGATACAAGAAGAAAACTCTCTTATGGAAAGTTTTTAACTCCCATCTTTGAACACTTCAAAATTCCTATAAGTGGTGTATGTCCTAAGGACTTAACCACTTCTGTGTTTTCAAAACAGTATTTTGAAAGAAAGAATTTAAAATTCTTTGATGGAAATTGGTGCACCAAGGAAGCTGTCTCTGAATCTCGCTCAAAGAAAGGACATGATGCTCCTCTCTCTCCTAGTTTTGCTAGAACTCTTAGATTTACTCCAGGTCCATCAATTCATCCTAGGAAGTCAGCCTCTAGGATTTCCTCTCAATCTGATGTCTTGGATTTGTTGAACGAGCTCAAAAGTCATGTTCTTCTACTTGAACATGGTCTTATGTTAACCATGACATCTGACCAAAATCTAACTTTCTTGACAAAAGAAACACATTTGTTTCCTCCTCCCAGGGATGAAAACACTTCTCAAACCAAAGAGCCACCGATCCTTCATTGGATGACCAAGAGATGATCGAGTCACAAAATCTACAGTGATCCCACATCATCTACCGGGGAAAGAACCGTGGTTGTGGAAGATGAAGAAAACGAAGATGATGGGGATGAAACTGCAAGAAGATGATTCAACATATCGGCTTGTCGGGCGACACGGAACTCGATCAACATTCACCCTTTAGGCACTCTAGGATGCACTTACACTTCACATTAGAATGCACAAGTCTGTTTTTGTTCCCTTTGCTGATGTGAAAGTGTATCAATCTATTTTACTGCTTTCATCTAAGACTTTTGTAGAACCAGCACTTCAGTACTCTTAACATTTTTTTTTTAGTTAATGATGATGGCCTTACAATTGGCCTTTCCATGATTTTGCACTATGTTGCTGGATGATGTTATCTGATGAAATCTGATATTAGAGTTATCTGATGATGTTATCTGATGAAATCTGAATTTGGAAATTTCACTGCTTGTTTACATTACTACATTATGCTGATTCTGCTACTACATTTGGGTTGAATGTTTTTGTGATGACAAAAAGGGGGAGTAAAAAGAAAATTGAGTTATTCGAGTAAGGGGGAGTTATTCAAGTAAGGGGGAGTTCTTTTGTTAAAAACTCAATTTTGGTTAATTTACATTCAATTGTTTTGTCATCATCAAAAAGGGGGAGAATGTTAATTGTGATCCCGTTTTTTGATAATTACAAAACAATTGAAGAAAATTGGTCTAATGTTTTCTAGTGAGATCCTTGACAGAACAGGATATCGAGGCAGGAAACCTGTTGAAGAAACTGTTGACTGTCGGACGGACGATACCTTGTATCGGACGTCCGATAAAACTCGAAATCTTCCTATCGGACGCTCAACCTGACGTATCGGACGTCCGATAGACAGGGGATCTATCGGACACCTCTTTCGGACGCATAACATCTACATCGGACGTCGAAGATATCCAAGAAATTTGATGAGCTTGGGCGCTTTGGACGCAAGCCTTCGGACGCAAAGACATGTATCGGCCGTCCGATCGATTCCATGAAAATTTTCTGAGCCTACCGCCTTGGGACAAAAGCTATCGGACGCAGAATTATTCATCGTCCCGTCCGATAAGACTTCAAACTTGCCTATCGGACGCTAGCATCGGACGAAAGCAGAGTGTCGGACGTCCGATAGCTCCAACGGCTAGTTGACCTTTCAGCTTCTACTATCCGTTGACCTCGTTTTCTAGGCACTTTTTGGTCTCCTATAAATACAAGAACTGTCCAAATATCAAATACAACTGTACACTTGGATAACAAGTTCTTAAGAGTGATTTTAGCTAGAAAATACTCATTGTGAGTAAGAATTGTTAGTCTTGTAGTGTGAGTTCATTGAGAAGCTTTTCAATTGTGTGTGAATTCATCAATTGTGTAGCTGTGTGAGGGTTTTCTGTAAAGAGTGTAAAACTTTCTAGCTTGACTAAGTAGAGCTTGGGGCAAGGAGGAAGTGATCCTTCTATTGTACACAAGTGTGATTGAATTTCACCAAATTGAAGAAGCCTGTTTTGAGGAATTCTCTTCAAGCTCAAGTGAAGTCTTGAAGAAGTTTGGTTTGCTTTCCATCATTACTTTTTTTATCTTACGTATCATATTCATTGTTTGAAATTTCATCCATATTTATCAATCTTGACTTGTTTATTTACTTGATAAATCATTTGTTCAAGAGCTGGTGATTAAAATTTCAAAAAGAGGTAATACTTGGCTGATTGTTAATCAACCTAATTCACCCCCCCTCTTAGGTTGTATTTGGGCCTTACACTACCAGATTTTCTCGACTTGGTCCCATGAGTTCTATCTGCAACATCGAGACAAGAAGGCACAAGGAGAGAGGATTGAGTCCTCTGTTAGAGGAGTTCGATTAGCTGAGCACCCGAGCACCTGATAGCTCGACTGGGATGCGGGGTCCAGCTATTGATTTGAAAAGGACTTCTCGCCACCGACCGGAGTGGGATCCCTCACATGCCATGGCACGGTTGGAGTTGCATACTGAGGAGTTCAGGGTCCTAGAGCTGAAAACCGGCTCGATCTTTTCCAAAGACGCCATGCGTGATATTTTGTACACCCTGACCCACAACGTCATCCCAAAGAAGAAGGGAGGGAGGAACAGCGATCTATACTTTTAGATCGATGTTCCACGGTCAGGACTCACCATTCGCCCAGATTCCTCTGCCGAACATTATTATTAGTCATATTAGGACGACGGTGAGGAGGACTTCCACATCATTCCATTTCGGGTTTCTTCGACTCATTTCACTTCTTCTTCACAGGGCGAGGGTGATTCCACCTGATATCCCACCTACTCCCCTGAGGCCAGTAGCTGAGCTTAGCATCGCCTTGCTGAAGGATCTACACATAGATGTGTCAGACATCGCTCAGCCCCGACGGGAGTCGGTCTAGAGAGCTACGAGACGTGAGGGAAGAGAGGTTGGCTCATCGTCTGCTGCACCACCACCACCGCCACCACGTGCGGGTGGCGGTGTTATGGACACTCATGGATTTCAGACCATGCTCGAGAGATGGGATCATATGGAGACACAGTTCGACTCGATGGATGGAGGCGATCGGGCTTTGAGCACTCGACTAGGCCGATAGAGAGACACATCTCGGCATTCAGCCTTTTATCCCGTGAGGCCACCGGAGGCGATGGTGGAGCTGAGGGGGGGAATGGATCCGCTCCCTGATTTGGAGTTTATTCTATTCTTGCTGTATTTCTTTTTTATGTTTGATCTTGTGTTCTAATTTTTAGACATAGGTTTAACTATTAGAAATACATTTGATTAATTTGCTTGCATCAGGATGTGTATATTTGTTTAAATTTAGCTTTTATGTGCTTATATGTGTTGAATGTGTTTTGAAAATTAGGTTCTTTGGAATTTTCATCAGCTATAGGGAAACTACAAATTTTTTCAAAGAAAAAAAAAACAAAAAAAAACAAAAAAAAACAACAAAAAACAAAAAGAAACAAAAAAAAATTTCTAAATTGCACATTTGCCTCACAAATTGATTTGTTTTTCGAAATTTGATTCAAAAAGGGTGCAAATGTCCAATTTTGGTTGCAATTGCTTTCATGCTTCTGAAATAAAAGCCCGTGTGATATGAAAAATCCTTTTTCCATTCTACTCGAAAATAATTGTTATGTAATTAAGACATTGACATTTTAGAAAGTATGTTTTGTAAAATAGAGAAAATTATGCCTCAGTTGTTTTCCTATTAAATGAGATTTCTTCTTTTATTGGATTTTACAAGAAAATGATTGACATAGTTGGCAAATGATCCTTTCTCAATTGATATAAAAAAAAAGAAAAAAAAAGAAAAGAAAAAAAAAGCAAGAAAAAGCAGCAAAGTGAGAATTAAAATTCTACTCCAATGATTCTAGTACTAAGCAACCGAAGGTTTAACATCTACAAATGTTAACTTTTGCGTAAAACGGTGCTTGAATTACGAGTATGCAAAGCAGTTTGAACAAGTAAAATGTTGAGTAACTGGGAATCTCCACCTAAAAGTGTTGATTTTCGCGTCAAAAGACATTTTTACTATTTGAGCAAGAAGGCATATGTCGAGTAACCGGGAGTCTTCACCTAAAAGTGTTGATTTTCGCGTCAAAAGACATTATTGCAATTTGAATAAGAAGATGTGCTTCAGTAAATCCTTTGTAGCAGTAGAATCTGAAAAATATGGAAAAGACAAGCTTGAATTGACTATATGAATCATTTGATTTCAAAATTTGGTGAAAGTGAGAAATCAAGCTTGAATTGTTAAAATTGAGATATAATTGTCTCTCTTTTACTTGATATTATGAGTACTTGATGCAAATTGAATAATTGCATAATAATGTTTTGCCTGGTTTATGAGGATTTGGATTTCTCAAGATCGCATGGTTTATTTCAATCCCATAACTTGTTTTTGATGAATACTTCCTACCATTTGAAAACAAGTAATGTTTCATTAACATAAATATCTCATGAATGCATTTTATCGCATGGTTCTGATACATTTTAGTCATTTTAGTGGCTAACAGTTGGGATCCCAAAAGAATTTGCACTTTATAAAAAAAAAAAAAGAAAATTGAATTGCCATGGACTAATTGGTTTATATTTCATGACTTCTGCAGGATTAACGATCCATTTGACACTGGGGCAATTTTGTTTTCAGATAAGTGTTCTCCAATTTTGGATAATGCATTCAAAATTAATTTTTACCGGAAAAGGTTTGCAGATCAAAAGGATGGCAACATATGTGTATTTGTTTCAACCCTGCAGAGGAAAGGTTTTAGTTACACTTTTCAATTTTTCAAAATCCATCAATTCTTGAAAAGAAAAAAAAAAGAAAAGAAAAGAAGAAAAAAAAAGAAAAAGGAAAGAAAAGAAAAGAAAAAAAAAGAAAAGAAAAGAGAAAAAGAGAAGTCATTGTTCCTATCAATCACTTACTTTTCAAGTCAAGAAAATCAAAAATCAGAATTGCACCATTTCATCGAGTGCATCATTACTTGCATTTTATATTTATCATGTTTGAACAACTTGTGTTTTATTTTTCAAAAGTCTGGCAATCCAGAATTTATGTTTCAATTTATGTTTCCATTTCTCCCATCTAATCATTCAAGCTTGGGTCCAATCCCACTGAATAGTCTATCTAGTCATTCAGGCTTGGGTCCAATCCCACTGAATAGTATGTGAGTCATTCAGGTTTGGGTTCAATCCCAATGAATAGTATGTTTAGTCATTCAGGTTTGGGTCCAATCCCACTGAATAGTATGTTGAGTCATTCAGGTTTAGGTCCAATCCCACTGAATAGCATATCTACATTTTCCCATCTAGTCATTCAGGCTTGGGTCCAATCCCACTGAATAGTCTAAATTTGGAAAGAATTTAAATTTCTTTGTCTCTCCCACCCTTCTATCCCCTTTAAATTTCTGTTGGTTGTCTCAACCTCCATCCCCTTCTTCAAATTTAAATTTCTGTTGGTGAGTCTCACCTTCTATCCCTTTCTTCAAATTTAAATTTCGTTGGTGAGTCTCACCTCCGGTAGGCGGTACCCTTCTATCCCTTTCTTCAAATTTAAATTAGGTGAGTCTCACCTGGGTACCCTTCTATCCCCTTCTTCAAATTTAAATTTTGTTGGTGAGTCTCACTTTTGCACCCTTCTATCCCACTTCTTCAAATTTAAATTAGTCTCCTTTCTACCCCTTCTTCAAATTTAAATTTACATTGGTGAGTCTCCCCGGTACCCTTCTATCTCCCTTCTTCAAATTTAAATTTCTGTTGGTGAGTCTCAGCCTCCGCCGGGCACCCTTCTACCTCCCCTTCTTGATATTTCAAATTCCTGTTGGTGAGTCTCAGCCTCCGCCAGGCACCCTTCTATCTCCCGTTCTTGAATTTTACAAGTTTTAGTACTCATTTCATCATAGTTCATTTGCATTGGAACTACGTTTGACCTGATTCTCATGGCGAGATACGTAGGCAACTCTATACGAGTTCGGTCACATTAGGCATTTTAGTTTGAAAATTGGCAATCTAATATTCCTATTGTTTACAATGGTTCAGATACAACCAGCAAAACCAGGTAAGTATTTGGTGTCTACGTCTTTATCTAGAGTTTCTTCGAAACTCAGACAACCAAATTTTAACTATTTCAATTGTTTTCTTATGTTTTTATCTAATAATGTTTAGTTATTTATTTTTAAATATTCTAACACATTTTTCTTATTTTTGTAGGTTTTTTTTAAAAAAAAAAAAGAAAAGTCAAAAATGCGGACCGATTCTGATAGTCCGTAACTGAAAAAAAAAATTACGCTTTTTTTCCAGCCTTTCCTTCCTCATTTCCAGCTGTATTTCTTGTGTCTTTGGCATCAAGTAATCGTTTTAGTTAATGCCCAAATCACCCTTGATCCTTAAGACACAAATAAAACGCATCCAATGATCAAGATTAACCCAAGAAAACCCTCAAAGTATCAAGCCCTTGGTTAGAGTTTTGTGACAGCTTCTCCCTAGGGAACCCTAGGGTATCATGCTCAGCCTCGCCAGACTCGATAGCTAATATAAACCAACAACTCACAACTTACAAAACTAAAACTTCCAAATTCAAAAGTCAACCAACATATATACATAAGTTTCACACCACCATTCCAACTTAAAACATAATGGGTATTTAAGGATACAAAATCAATCTCTAAACTTATCCATGATAGGGTTTGCTAGTACATTCTCCCTTAAACAAAAGTACAACAAAAACTTAAACTACTTGCACGTACTTCCAATCCTAAGCTCAAGCAAATCCCCCTGCTAAGGAAAACAAAAGGGAAAATAGGGTGAGCTAAGAGCCCAGTGATGTTCCAAAAGACAGGCATGCAAAATAGCAATTAGCACATTTGCACCACAAAGATTTTGATAAACAATCACACCAGCACATTTGCAATAAAATTTGGAATTTCAAGTATAAGTACAGAGATGATCACGTAAGCATCAAATCAGAGATGGTGCCTACGACTACTCAAGCCGCCGACTGAGATCGTGCTCACGAGGAGTTCAAGACTCAAGCTTCTCTTACTTGGAAGATCGCAAGGATCACTTAAATAACAATTTAAATATAAAAGGATACAGATGGTTTCTCGTGAGCCAAGTTCCACAAAGAAGAACTTGATCAAGTCCGTTGACATTCCGTCAACCAAGAAAATGCAAGAATTAATATCCAAGAGAACCCCACTCGCCAGCCATACCCGCTCACCCATTCTCCCACCTTACCGGGCCCAACACCAACACGTGAGGTAATACTGAGTATACCAAAACAAGAAACAGGATCCAAGGGCATCATTAGTCTACTCGACCAAGCCCTAACCGGCTCGACTCGACCAACGAGCCGATGGAGTGGACTCCATCACGAGTCCCAAGAACTAATAACAAGATTAGCCCTTGTGATATCACACAAGTGGCCATTTCACGTGCAATGTAACAAGCACGTAAACAAGATTCTAAACAGATTAGTCGATGGGATATTACCCAAACGACTCACAGATTAAATATAAGCAAGGGCCAAATCCACAGGTATCACGATATCAAGGATATACAATTCAAGCAAAAGAGATCGAGTGTGATAAAGTACGCACTCGTCTCGATCACATTAATTGATTCACAAATCACAAGAACACAAATCATCACATAGTTGAAGTATTTCAATATTTCAGATATCAAGTTGATCAAATAACAAGCATGAAACACTCACCTTTGTACTCAAAACAACTTTAGGTATTCACCCGAATTCCTTTCGCCCAATCACAAGGCCTAATAACAAGCAAATAAGAGACATTTAGGTTTGGCTATCCCAAACTTAGGACAACTAAAATGCACAGGCTAATCGTTACTTAAATCGCTAATCCAAATCGTCACAATGTATCAAGTTCAAATCAAGGGTGTATAACAAGGGAAAATGTCATATTTACAGGAGAACAATGAGTCAAGTAGGTTATGGCACGGGAAAAGGGCATAATGAACCAAGAAAAGTGGAAAGTGAAGAATGAAAGTTCACAAGTGATGATTTAAGGGTTACAGCTTTGCCGCCCTTCAGAAATTGGATCATAACTGTGTCCACACTTATCAAATTGAGGCGTACTTTATGGCGTTTCGAAGATAAGACATAGATCTACAACTTTCATGAAGAGGTCAGATATCAATTCATGCTTTATCATAGTCAAAACGGCAGATATCCGAGAAGCAGGAAATCTGTCGGGAAAAATTCAGACTGGACGAACAGTCTCGGGAGAACAGTCATAACTCGACGTAGAAAAATCGAAATTGAGCTGTGTTAGCGGCGTTTAAAATTAGGTTCATAGGGATTTCTAACGGTATAAGGCTCGGATGCTAGTTCATTTTCTACAGGTAACAGTAACCCCGGGAAGTGGGCTGTTTTTCATTCCTGCTTTCTGAGAAAATTTCTGGTTAGTTGCTTTTTCTTCTATCAACCTTTTAAAACCATTTCCCTCACTTGCCAAGGTGTTAAACCAGCTAAAACAGCAATTAATTCCATCATTAAAGCATCACAAGACATCAAGCAATTCATCAAACACTTGGTGGCCTACAATAAAAACCCAAACTCTACTTATCAAACTCAAGATTTCCTTCCATAATCCTTCCTTCCAAACAACCATAAGCACATTAATTATGTCTAACTAACATCCTCTTTGAATTTAATGATCATTAAAGCATAAATAAATGAGAATTTACCTTGCTAGAAGAGTGAGAAAATCCACCCAATAACTTCCCTCCTTGCAACTAAGATTGGTGATTAGGAAGTAACCTAGCCTAGGGTTTCACTTGAAGTTGTGTTTCTTCACTAAAAATTGCTAGAATTTAGCTTAGGGTTTAGTGTTTTTCTCCTTGAAGTGGCCGCCCAAGAGAGAGAGAAAAGAAGAGGGAATTTTGCTCAAATTTTTGAATTGAAAGGTTTAAATAGAAGTCTTAAGTCAAGGGGGTTATGGGATGGTTGACATGTGGCTTGATCTTGGCCAAGAATTGGGTTAATGTTCTAGGAAATTAGCTTCTAATCCCTCAATTAAAATGTAACCTACTTAATGCCACCTAAAATTTATGCATTTGGCTACATAAAACACTAAAATGCAAATTCCAAATTAATGTCATGCTATGCATACAAAATAAAGTACTTAAAGGAGAATAATGCACTTAAGGCTTTCAGGGTGCAATCAAGCCATTTTTCATTTTCATCATCATTTTTTTTTCTGGGTTCTCACAGTTTTAATGCCTATAAATCACCCATGTTAGGGTTTTCTGGAAAAGAGGTTGAAATCTGAGAGAGAAAAGAGAGAAGAGGGAGGCTGAGAGAGAGAAAAAGGAGAGAAAAAATGATCAAAAATCAAAGAAAAAAAAGAAGAAAAGGAGAGAAAAGAAAGAACTAGGGTTTCCTTTTTAGTGAAGATTTTCTGGATTTTTGGTGATTCCTTGTCATTCTCCTCAAGTTTCTGAATCAGGTAGTCTTTCTATACTCTATCTATTGTTTTTCCTAGTCGAAAAATTGCTAGAAATCAGACCTTTTGGAGGAACCAAGGTCTTGGCTATGTTTTTTTTATGTTTATAATATTTGATGATGTTTATTTGTTGTTATATAAGTATGTTACGTTTAGATAGCCTTGGTAAGGCTAGTAGATTTGTTTAAAATCAGACGTTTGATGCTTCTGTGATGATGCTGTTGTGATTCCTGAGAAATTTCTGGAAAAATGTTCTTCACGTTTTGAAGATGTGAAGAAACGCGGACCACTTGCGGAGAATGCTCCGCGTAACCCTCCGCGTTTCATCTTGAATGTTTGAAGATGTGAAGAAACGTGGGGATGTTACGCAGGACAGTCCACGTAACCTCCCGCATTTCTAGCCTGACAGTTCTTCCCTTCCCCCTTGTTGTCTATTTGATGATGCTGATGCTTAAAATTTTGGCCTTCTTCGGTTTTAGCTTGTTTGGACATGATCTGAATGATGATGTTTAATGCTTTAAATAGATCCCCTTGCCTCTAATGGTTTTGTTTGTGTTATTGTCTGAAAAACTGGAAGCAATCTTCCTGATATTTTGAAGATGGGAAGAGACGCTGTTACGCTGGATTAGTCCGCTGCCAGCGCGTTTCCCCTCTGGACTTTGATTTTTGCTTGTAACGCGGACGTAGTTGCGCTGCTCTGCCCGCGTTTCTACCCGCTAACCTCTCTTTCAGTATTCTGCTGATATTTCCGCTTTTTGTTCCGTAATCTTACTCTATTTCCTAGTCTTATCTCGTGTTGCTTGCGTAACTGCTTAGATACCCTCTCTTTGAATTTTTGATTGGTTTTTCCTTTAAATTGGTACCTTGATCCCTTTTGTTGATATTGAGTCTTAGATAACCATTCCCATCATTTAAAGATTCAATCAAGGCATCACATCAAGGGATGGTAACTTCTTTCTCCTATTATGTGCTCTTATGTGTTTTTGCATGATCTTGCATGTTTTAAATTAAGTTTTCCTTTGCTTTTTATTCATGCCTAGTCTTTATTTATGTTATTTATTTTTTTGGGTAAATCATTTGGAGGTCTTGGATGGCAAGTTGTAATAGATTGGTTTAATTTGGCAAAAAGTGTATTTATTCTAGAAAATGTAATAGTTAGATTATTATTCCGAATTTTTCCCTTTAGAATGTATTTAGGTTCCCCCAATGTAATAATTAGGTTTTTATATGCTTATTTTGCATGCTTGCATGATTATGTGTTCACTTGCTTTCCTAGGGTCTTGCATCTAGATATTATGCCTATGTGTTATGTGTTTATGTGTTTTATGTTTTTACTTGCTTTATTATCATGTCTACATGTTTATGGTGTAAATATATTGACGCCACCACACTAGTCCAACGCTAGTTGTGGCCTTTCCTTTGGATTTCTCACTAATCCAATGTTAGTGAGAACTTTTAAAATGAGGGCTAGTCCAATGCTAGACCCCTTAAATGCCGTTCATGCATTAGATACAAATTTCACACACTTTTCACTTTTAGAGTTTCTTTTCCATTTTTGCATGTTACTATTCCCCATCCCGCATGCGAGACATCTCATTTAGTTTTCTTTTTCATCAAAAAATAGCTTAGTGCATTTAAGGCATTGCCCTTTGAATTAGGGAAAAGAGCGAGTATGGTTTCTTAGCCTTAGCACGCTTTTATTTCCTTCTATGAAAAGGAAGATTTAAAGTCACGAATTTAGTCTCCCGCACCCGTTATGATTGCATTATCCCTCTTTAGGACATACATGTGCATTGGTTCTATCAAAATCATTCTTTAAAAGTCAAGTTTTCTTCTTCATGTTTAGCAATTCAAAGTCAAGAAACCGTGTTTTCTCAAAATTGCATCTTTTGAAAATTCAAGTTCCTCTTTACACTTAAAATTGATCTTTCAAAATCCAATTTCTTTTCCCTTGAGATTTTATAAAATTGCACTTTTGAAAACCCTATTTTCCTGTTTGTTCGAGTCTCATCATTTGCATTCTTCGTGACCTCCTCGAGGGATCAAATTTGGATGACACAACTAATGTGGTCAATTCCAATCAAACCTCAAGGAGACATTTTGCCCCTCTCGATCCAACATTAGGTCTAGTTTTTGCATCCATATAGATAACATTCAAATGTGATAAATTTTAAAGTTAGAATTAGGAAATTTTTAACTAAATCTTGCAACTAGCTTTGGCTAGGTTAGAAGGGTGCCTTAGAGACGAGTAACATCGAATCTTTGCCTTCCCTTCTTTCAACCGTGACCCCCGAACCTTTTTCTCTAGTTTTTCAAAGACCTGGAGTCGTCTAAAAAAGGGTTTTCCTAGTTTATTTTCATTAGTTAAAATTTTTGGGTGACTTGGTACACCTAAACTCCATACCAAGTGGCGACTCCAAACTTTTCTAAAACCCTTTTCTAGACTTTTGTTTTGGGTCCAAACCGTCGCATTTTTGTAGTCCCATGACCCCTTTCCTTTCTCTTTCAAAAAATCAAATCTTTCCCTACCAACACATTGAGAAAAATGGCATGCACCTAATCGGGATTTTCCTAAGAGGGTCCGAGCACTTGATTTAGTTGATTATTTCTTTTTTCTAAGTTTCTTATATATCACATTTGGATGTTTTAGGTTGCATTCCTTTTTCTTTTCTCTTTTAGGGTTTTCCCGTGCAATCACTCCCTACACATCGTGTACATGATGAATGAATTATTGTTTATTTATTTACTTGTACCGCGCCTTGCATTTGGGGTGCATCTACCCTAGAGCCTCGAATGTTTGGTATTTGAATCCTCCTCTAGGGGAATCACTTTCATACGCATATGTATTTTACGCTGACCCTACTTTTTTTACTTTAGTGGTTTGTCACGCCACTCTTCCCTATTAGATTAGGATCGATCCACTTGGACATGTGGTCGTAACGACGCACGTAGCAATGTCTAAGGGATCACTCAACCACCCACTTGAGGCATTTGGATTGATGACCTTTGCCTTTAGTCCAAGGTTTGGGAGCCCTGTAACCTTTGTCAAGTCTAGATGCATTAGTGAGCCCAACCTCATGCATCCATGTTAGAATTACCTAGGGAGAGTCTACCTTACCCTATTAAGGATCACTAGACACCTAGAGGAGGGATTCCACCCCTTTATTTTTGTGCAATTTGCTGCTCCAACGTGTTATGTGATATCTGTCGATTAAACTAACCTTTTGTTGTCTTCCCTTTTTGCATTTCACAAACTCTAGAAAATAAGAGTCTTGACACTCTTTTAAGACAAGCCATCCTTCTAGATAGGCTATTGCACATTTGAATTTATGTTTATTGCATTTAAGTTGTAATTGCATATCACTTTTAGGCTTACCCCGGCATTCAAATGGGGCTCCTATAGGTCATGTTTCATTTTGCACCCTTACTTGCGTTAATAAACTGGCATTATGCATAAGCCATAGAGGGAATGCCATTTAGGGAATCCATGATAGGAATAAACCACCCTTGTGTCTCGGATATATAATCCAATGAGATTTGCATGTTTATGTTTTCAGTAACATCCAAAGGGGTAGTGCACAAGGTAAGGTAGGGTCCGATCCCTTCTGTGATGGCATCCAAAAATATGGAGTGACCTTCGTATGCTAGAATATGAGCCCCTAATAATCACTTTTTGGCCATTTTATCAAAGTTGGTAAAATCCCATGCATAAGGACACTAAATCGAAAAAATTTACAAATAATTTCTCATTGTTGAGATAATGATTTTACCAAGGCCAAATCTTGATTTTAGAAGGCTTATGAGCTAGTGTGTTGCAAATAAAATGGAGATGTGGAGTTACTGTAAGCAATGAACCCGCCGACTTTTGGGTAAACCATCACTCCCGCCCAATCCATTTGAACTAGATCCATGTTTCACTCAAGACTAGTCAAGGCACTACAATTCCTTCAAGAATAATCCTTTTCATGCCAAATTAACCTTTAACCTCTCTTCACATATCAATTAAAGTAATAAATCCATTCGGACTTTGTCCTCGTGATGCATCAAGTATCACATTTTCTTTTGGTCAATCCTCTAGTTTGTTTTTACTAATCGCATATTAGTGAAATGATCGGACCCATCATGTATTGTATGGTGCATACCCCAGAGGATTGCATTTTTCATACTATGCCGACCCTTGGCATAAAAGGGCTCCCCCATAGGACATGCATACCGGTTTTGCAATTCCGCTTACTAACTCTAAGTTTTTTTTCTTTTTCTTTCCCCCCTCCCTTGCATTCATAAAATGTATGCTCATAAGAAAGAAACATTTTCTTGATCTAATCAAGTTTTGAAGATTAGAAGTGTTATTTGATTCTTGTAACCGCAATGTAAACTATGGAGAATTCATTTGGGGAAACACAAGCTCGTGAGCATCTACAAGAAAATGGGTCAATATTAAAAAAAAAAGAAAATTTTGGAACATTTCTATAATGTATTTCTAGCATACCCAAGGGTCAAATAACACGTCTTTAAATTTGCCACTCAAAATTTGGCTTTTGATAAGTTAGCATTTTTTTTCTTGAGCAGTAATTATTGCATAATAATAAAGAAGGCAAATTGTTTGAGAGTTCAAGTGCATATCATATTTTGCAAGTCCCCTCTTGTATGTGTATTCATGGTCGAGATCCCAAGAAGTGTATATAAATTTTGCGATCCAAAGATCAAGCATGAATAAAAAATCAATAACACTACATTTCAAGATGATGGTATAGCCTACCAATTTCAAGGAGCCTAACTCTAACAGCTAGTTTTGATTTAGAAGAAGAGAAAATTTTAATGGTCTGAAGCAATGTTTTATTTGATTAAACTGGGTAAAATTTTTTGGTTACATTAGAGCCAATTTTATTGATAAACTGAGCAAATTCTCCATTAACTAAATTAGTATTCTTTTTATTAAATTGAGGCAAATTTTGGTTGACCAAAATAGGGCAAATGCTTAAAGGAAAATTGAAAAAAAAATCTGAAAAAAAAAATTTCAAAAAAAAAAAAATTTTGACAAGTGACGCTGAGGTTATGGACCACCGCTTTCACCTCGCTTCTTTACAAATTCATATCTTCGAGAAGTAACGCAGGTAGTTATGGAGTAGTCCCGCTTTCATCCCGCTTTGAAATTCATATCTTCGATGTAACGCTGAGTCTCATGGATTGTTCCGCTCACTCTTTTGCATTTTTTCATATTTCAAAGAAATGCGATGGTCACCCGCTTTTATCTGACAAAGTTTCATGTTCATATGGTAACGCTGATCCCACCTGAGTAGTCCGCTGCCCACAAGCTTCCATTTCCCGAGCTCAAAAGCTGACGCTTTTTTTCCCGGCTTTTCCTTTTCCTCTCCCCAAGAACTCACCCCAAACCCTCAAATCCATTTTCTTCCATATTTCTCCACCAAAACACTCCTTGGCCTTTTGAACCCTTTTATCCCAACAAAACATCACTAAAACGATCAAAAGCTTCTGGATTGAGGGAGTTTTCCCAAACTAAACCGTCGATTGAGGTCGATTGAGCTTGTTTTTGGGGCTTTTGCATCATTTCACTCCTCAAACACTCCACCACGCGGATTACGGTAAGAAATCCCAACAAATTACATCTTGTAAAATTTCAAAATTTGTTCTTTTTTCCTTTTCTGAATTTTCTGTTTTAATTATAAATGTCATTGTTGTTGTTTCTTATGTTTATTAAACTTGTTTATGTGATTAAAAGATGCGATGAGCCATTTATCTATTTTATTTGTTTTATTTTATTTGTTTATTTATTATTTGTTTGAATTATGTAATTTTTGTCAATTTCTGAATTTAATTTCGTATTGTTGTTAATAGGTTTGATATGATTGTTGGATTAAAATTGAGCACGCTTGAGTGGTCAAAAGTAGAAATTGTAGAATTTTGTTAGAATAGTTTGGAACTTGTTGAAATTTCTAGTCCGCTTTGGAATTTTGTGGGATTTTGCAGTAGAATTAATGTGAAAACTAGAAATCACTAATTCTTTCATTTTGTACTTTTATAGAAATTTGGATACAATTTGTGAATGGTTGATTTTGTGGAAATTTATGGAAAGATTGGGAGTTTCGAATTTTGTCACAATTAATTGAATTGTTGAAGTCTTTGTAATTTATAGGACTTGTTGAATTCTCGATTTTGGTATGGAATTTCGAGTTCAATAAAATTTGTGAAATTGTTGATTTTTCGTGGAAATTTATGGGAAGATTGGGAGTTTTGAATTTTGTCACAATCAATTGAATTGTTGAAGTCTTTGTAATTTATAGGAATTGTTGAATTTTCGGATTTTTGTTGAGTTCTTAGATTTTTAGGAATTTAAATGATTTTGTGAAATTTATTGAATTTTTTAGAAACTTTGGATTTGTTTTGGTTGGTATTTTTTGTTTGTAAAATTCCTGAGATTTTTCATAGGTCTTGAAAATGTTGGAAAGTTTGTTGAATTATTGCACTCTTTGTTCCGTGCACTTTTGTTGAATTTGATTGAAATCTTTTAGAATTTTGAATTTTAGGACTTTGTAGAAGTTGTTTGAATTTCAGTTTTTAGAATTTTGTTTTAGGTATTTTCCAAGAGTTTCTAATTTGTTTATATATTTATCCATCGCTTGTCAAAATTGTTTGAAATTAATCTCAAAATTAATCATCTAAAAATTATTTTTCGTGTACTATGTCACGAGCACGGCAAAGCAAGGTCGAGCCAGCTCCGCAGAGTGAGGAGAGTGAGCCGGAGACGCCATTGGTGAGAAAGAGACGGCGAGACAGCCTCCGCCAGATTTTGGATCACCCTGCTCTCCTCTAAGGAGAACCAGGAGTGGTATCAGGCTCGAGAGAGCATAGATTTTGTATATGAGCTACACATAGCTCCGGAGGTGGACGCTGCCCACCGATACCGCCACAAAGACCGGATGGGCCCCGACTCGACATTGCCTACTCAGATTTTCCTCGACTTGGTCCCATGAAGTTCTATGCGAACATCGAGGACAAGAAGGGGCACAGTGGAGAGAGGATTGAGTCCTCTGTTAGAGGAGTTCGATTAGTGATCACCCGGAGCACGATAGCTCAGACTCTGGGATGCAGTGACGAGGGTCCAGCTATTGATTTGAAGAAGGACTTCTCGTCACCTGACCGGGAGTGGGATCCCTCACATGCCATGGCACGGTTCGGAGTTGCATACCAGGGAATTGGTCCCGTGAGCCGACTAAACTGCTCGATCTTTCCAAAGACGCCAATCGCGTTATTTTGTACACCCCGCCCACAACGCCATCCCAAAGAAGAGCGCCGTGGAGTCGAGAATAGCGATCTATACTTTTAGATCGTATGTTCCACTGTCAGACTCACCATTCGCCTGCATTCCTCCCAACATTATTATTAGTCATATTAGGACGACGGCGAGGAGGACTTCCACATCATTCCATTTCGGGTTTCCCCGACTCATTTCACTTCTTCTTCACTGGCGGGTGATTCCACCGGTATCCCACCTACTCCCGAGGCCGAAGCTTAGCATCGCCTTGCTGAAGGATCTACACATAGATGTGTCAGACATCGCTCAGCCCCGACGGGAGCCGGTCTAGAGAGCTACGAGACGTGAGGGAGGAGAGGCTGGCTCATCGTCACACCACCACCACCGCCACCACGGTCCGGGTGGCGTCATATGGACACCTCATGGGCGGATTTCACCCGCATGCTCGAGAGATGGGATCATATGGAGACACGCTTGACTCTCGATGGGGCGATGGAGGCGCAGATCGGGCTTTAGCACTGACTAGGTCAGATAGAGGCACATCTCGGCATTCACCGAAAGCAGCCTATCCTGCAGGCCACCGGAGGCGATGGAGCCGAGTGGAATGGATCCGCCTCCCGATTTGCGCTTATTCTATTCTTGCTCTATTTCTTTTTATGTTTGATCTTGTGTTCGATTTTAGACATAGGTTTAACTGTTAGAAATACTTTGATTAATTTGTTTTGCATCGATGTGTATATTTGTTTAAATTTAGCTTTATGTGCTTATATGTGTTGAATGTGTTTTGAAAATTGGTTGTCAAGTGGAATTTTCATCCGCTATAGGAAATCTGCCAAATTTTTTTTCAAAGAAAAAAAACAAAAAAAAACAAAAAAAAACAAAAAAAAACAAAAAAAAAAATTTCTAAATTGCACATTTGCCTCACAAATTGATTTGTTTTTCGAAATTTGATTCAAAAAGGGTGCAAATGTCCAATTTTGGTTGCAATTGCTTTCATGCTTTGAATAAAAGTCTGCGATATGAAAAATCCTTTTCCATCCCACTGAAATAATTGTTATGTGATTAAGACATTGGCATTTTAGAAAGTATGTTTTGTAAAATAGGAAAATTATGCCTCCATTGTTTTCCTATTAAATGAGATTTCTTCTTTATTGATTTTACAAGAAAATGATTGACATAGTTGGCAAATGATCCTTTCTCAATTGATATAAAAAAAAAGAAAAAAAAAGAAAAGAAAAAAAAAGCAAGAAAAGTAAAGTGAGAATTAAAATTCTACCCAATGATTCTAGTACTAAGTAACCGGAGGTTTAGCATCTACAAATGTTAACTTCAGAAAACGGTGCTTGAATTAAGTATGCAAAGCAGTTTGAACAAGTAAAATGTTGAGTAACCGGAATCTTCACCTAAAAGTGTTGATTTTCAACAAAAGACATTTTACTATTTGAGCAAGAAGGCATATGTCGAGTAACCGGGAGTCTTCACCTAAAAGTGTTGATTTTCGCGTCAAAAGACATTATTGCAATTTGAATAAGAAGATGTGCTTCAGTAAATCCTTTGTAGCAGTAGAATCTGAAAAATATGGAAAAGACAAGCTTGAATTGACTATATGAATCATTTGATTTCAAAATTTGGTGAAAGTGAGAAATCAAGCTTGAATTGTTAAAATTGAGATATAATTGTCTCTCTTTTACTTGATATTATGAGTACTTGATGCAAATTGAATAATTGCATAATAATGTTTTGCCTGGTTTATGAGGATTTGGATTTCTCAAGATCGCATGGTTTATTTCAATCCCATAACTTGTTTTTGATGAATACTTCCTACCATTTGAAAACAAGTAATGTTTCATTAACATAAATATCTCATGAATGCATTTTATCGCATGGTTCTGATACATTTTAGTCATTTTAGTGGCTAACAGTTGGGATCCCAAAAGAATTTGCACTTTATAAAAAAAAAAGAAAATTGAATTGCCATGGACTAATTGGTTTATATTTCATGACTTCTGCAGGATTAACGATCCATTTGACACTGGGGCAATTTTGTTTTGAGAGAAGTGATCTCCAATTTTGGATAATGCATTCAAAATTAATTTTTGCCGGAAAAGGTTTACAGATCAAAAGGATGGCAACTTATGTGTATTTGTTTCAACCCTGCAGATGAAAGGTTTTAGTTACACTTTTCAATTTTTCAAAATCCATCAATTCTTGAAAAGAAAAAAAAAGAAAAAAAAAGAAGAAAAAAAAAGAAAAAGGAAAGAAAAGAGAAGAAAAAAAAAAGAAAAGAAAAGAAAAAAAGAGAAGTCATTGTTCCTATCAATCACTTACTTTTCAAGTCAAGAAAATCAAAAATCAGAATTGTACCATTTCATCGAGTGCATCATTACTTGCATTTTACATTTATCATGTTTGAACAACTTGTGTTTTATTTTTCAAAAGTCTGGCAATCCAGAATTTATGTTTCAATTTATGTTTCCATTTCTCCCATCTAATCATTCAGGCTTTGGGTCCAATCCCACTGAATAGTCTATCTAGTCATTCAGGCTTGGGTCCAATCCCACTGAATAGTATGTTTAGTCATTCAGGCTTGGGTCCAATCCCACTGAATAGTATGTTTAGTCATTCAGGCTTGGGTCCAATCCCACTGAATAGTATGTTCAGTCATTCAGGCTTGGGTCCAATCCCACTGAATAGTCTAAATTTGGAAAGAATTTAAATTGGTTTGTCTCAGCCTCCGGCACCCTTCTATCCCTCGCTTCAATTTAAATTTCTCTTGTTGTTCTCAGCCTGCACCTTCTATCCCTCTTCAAATTTAAATTTACATTGGAGTCTCAGCCTCAGATTCTATCCTTCTTCAATTTAAATTACATTGGTCTCAGCCTCATTGTAATTCTTCTATCCCCTTCTTCAATTTAAATTTTTTTGGTAGTCTCACGGTACCTTCTATCCCACTTCTTCAAATTTAAATTTTGTTGGAGTCTCAGCCTCCACTTCTATCCCTCTTCTAATTTAAATTGTTGGTGAGTCTCACTGGCACCCTTCTACCTCCCTTGATATTTCAAATTCACAGGAGTCTCGCCTCACTGGCACCCTTCTATCTCCGTTCTTGAATTTTACAAGTTTTAGTACTCATTTCATCATAGTTCATTTGCATTGGAACTACGTTTGACCTAATTCTCATGGCGAGATACGTAGGCAACTCTATACGAGTTCGGTCACATTAGGCATTATTAGTCAGCAGATATCTTTCACCTTCTGCATCCCTTAGGGTTCGGTATCTGTCATGGCATGTAGTAGGGTGGCAATTATTCAATGTAACATGAAGCCATCTTCCTTCATAGTATTTAGTTTGAAAATTGGCAATCTAATATTCCTGTTGTTTACAATGGTTCATACAACCAAAGAAACTAAGTATTTATGTTCACGTTTTGTCTAGAGTTTCTTCAAACTCGCACAAAGAGGGGCAAGTCAGACACCAAATTTTGACTATTTCAATTGTTTTCTTATGTTTTATCTATTAATGTTTAGTTATTTATTTTAAATATTCTAACACATTTTTCTTATTTTGTAGGTTTTCAAAAAAAAAAAGAAAAGTGAAAACGCTGACCAAACGCTGATAGGTCCACAGAACTAGTCCGCTAACTGAAAAAAAAAAATTACGCTGCTTTTTCCAGCCTTTCCTTCCTCATTTCCAATTGTATTTTGTGTCTTTGGCATCAAGTAATCGTTTTAGTTAATGTCCAAATCACCCTTGATCCTTAAGACACAAATAAAACGCATCCAATGATCAAGATTAACCCAAGAAAACCCTCAAAGTATCCAAGCCCTTGGTTGTAGGTTTTAATGCCTATAAATCACCCATGTTAGGGTTTTCTGGAAAAGAGGTTGAAATCTGAGAGAGAAAAGAGAGAAGAGGGAGGCTGAGAGAGAGAAAAAGGAGAGAAAAAATGATCAAAAATCAAAGAAAAAAAAAGAAGAAAAGGAGAGAAAAGAAAGAACTAGGGTTTCCTTTTTAGTGAAGATTTTCTGGATTTTTGGTGATTCCTTGTCATTCTCCTCAAGCTTCTGAATCAGGTAGTCTTTCTATACTCTATCTATTGTTTTTCCTAGTCAAAAAATTGCTAGAAATCAGACCTTTTGGTGGAACCAAGGTCTTGGCTATGTTTTTTTGATGTTTATAATATTTGATGATGTTTATTTGTTGTTATATAAGTATGTTACGTTTAGATAGCCTTGATAAGGCTAGTAGATTTGTTTTTACGTTTAAAATCAGACGTTTGATGCTTCTGTGACGATGCTGTGTGATTCCTGAGAAATTTCTGGAAAAATGTTCTTCACGCTTTTGAAGATGTGAAGAAACGCTGACCACTTATGCTGAATGCTCAGTAACCTCCGCTTCATCTTGAATGTTTGAAGATGTGAAGAAACGCTGGATGTTACGCAGACACCAGAACCTCCCGCTTCTAGCCCACAGCTTCTTCCCTTCCCCTTGTTGTCTATTTGATGATGTCGATGCTTAAGATTTTGGCCTCTTCGGTTTTAGCTTGTTTTGACATGATCTGAATGATGATGTTTAATGCTTTAAATAGATCCCCTTGCCTCTGATGGTTTTGTTTGTGTTATTGTTCAAAAACTGGAAGCAATCTTCGATATTTTGAAGATGGAAGAGACGCTGACTGCGCTGATTAGTCCGCTTTCAGTCCGCTGCTTTCCTCTCGACTTTGATTTTGCTTGTAACACGACGAAGTTGCGTTGCTCTGCCTGCTTTCTACCCGCTGTAACCTCTCTCGTTTCAGATTCCTGATATTTCCGCTCTTTTGTTCCGTAATCTTACTCTATTTCCTAGTCTTATCTCATGTTGCTTGCGTAATCTGTTTAGATACCCTCTTTGAATTTTGATTGGTTTTTCCTTTAAATTGGTACCTTGATCCCTTTTGTTGATATTGAGTCTTAGATAACCATTCCCATCATTTAAAGATTCAATCAAGGCATCACATCAAGGGATGGTAACTTCTTTCTCCTATTATGTGCTCTTATGTGTTTTTGCATGATCTTGCATGTTTTAAATTAAGTTTTCCTTTGCTTTTTATTCATGCCTAGTCTTTATTTATGTTATTTATTTTTTGGGTAAATCATTTGGAGGTCTTGGATGGCAAGTTGTAATAGATTGGTTTAATTTGGCAAAAAGTGTATTTATTCTAGAAAATGTAATAGTTAGATTATTATTCCGAATTTTTCCCTTTAGAATGTATTTAGGTTCCCCCAATGTAATAATTAGGTTTTTATATGCTTATTTTGCATGCTTGCATGATTATGTGTTCACTTGCTTTCCTAGGGTCTTGCATCTAGATATTATGCCTATGTGTTATGTGTTTATGTGTTTTATGTTTTTACTTGCTTTATTATCATGTCTACATGTTTATGGTGTAAATATATTGACGCCACCACACTAGTCCAACGCTAGTTGTGGCCTTTCCTTTGGATTTCTCACTAATCCAATGTTAGTGAGAACTTTTAAAATGAGGGCTAGTCCAATGCTAGACCCCTTAAATGCCGTTCATGCATTAGATACAAATTTCACACACTTTTCACTTTTAGAGTTTCTTTTCCATTTTTGCATGTTACTATTCCCCATCCCGCATGCGAGACATCTCATTTAGTTTTCTTTTTCATCAAAAAATAGCTTAGTGCATTTAAGGCATTGCCCTTTGAATTAGGGAAAAGAGCGAGTATGGTTTCTTAGCCTTAGCACGCTTTTATTTCCTTCTATGAAAAGGAAGATTTAAAGTCACGAATTTAGTCTCCCGCACCCGTTATGATTGCATTATCCCTCTTTAGGACATACATGTGCATTGGTTCTATCAAAATCATTCTTTAAAAGTCAAGTTTTCTTCTTCATGTTTAGCAATTCAAAGTCAAGAAACCGTGTTTTCTCAAAATTGCATCTTTTGAAAATTCAAGTTCCTCTTTACACTTAAAATTGATCTTTTCAAAAATCCAATTTCCTTTTCCCTTGAGATTTTATAAAAATTGCACTTCTTTTGAAAACCCTATTTTCCTGTTTGTTCGAGTCTCATCATTTGCATTCTTCGTGACCTCCTCGAGGGATCAAATTTGGATGACACAACTAATGTGGTCAATTCCAATCAAACCTCAAGGAGACATTTTGCCCCTCTCGATCCAACATTAGTTCTAGTTTTTGCATCCATATAGATAACATTCAAATGTGATAAATTTTAAAGTTAGAATTAGGAAATTTTTAACTAAATCTTGCAACTAGCTTTGGCTAGGTTAGAAGGGTGCCTTAGAGACGAGTAACATCGAATCTTTGCCTTCCCTTCTTTCAACCGTGACCCCCGAACCTTTTTCTCTAGTTTTTCAAAGATCTGGAGTCGTCTAAAAAAGGGTTTTCCTAGTTTATTTTCATTAGTTAAAATTTTTGGGTGACTTGGTACACCTAAACTCCATACCAAGTGGCGACTCCAAACTTTTCTAAAACCCTTTTCTAGACTTTTGTTTTGGGTCCAAACCGTCGCATTTTTGTAGTCCCATGACCCCTTTCCCTTTCTCTTTTTCAAAAAATCAAATCTTTCCCTCTACCAACACATTGAGAAAAAATGGGGCGCGACACACGCAACGCATGGTGCAAGGCCAAGAATTTAGTCTGCACAAAGGCCCTACCCTTGACAACCCCACCGTGGGTACCCACGGTCTCCCTGAACTTCCTACCATAACAAAATTGATGCAAAGCCTTCTCAAAAACCCAGGTAGGATCATAAGTAATCTCTGTTTCACCATGTTCAAACGGTGGACCATCATTGTTGCAACCTAAGAACTCAGCCAGAAGATCACGAGTAATAGTGATTTGCCTCATTTTAACAAAAGTGCTAATCAAATAAGTACTAAACTTGTTCTTAACATCGAAATTGGCATAAAATTGCCGGACCAGTTCAGGGTAATACTCAAGAGGCAAATCTAACATAGAGTCCCAATCCAATTCAATAAATTGATCACGAAAGTAATACTCGGCATCAAAATCATCATCTATATTGACCTCAGCTAACACAGAGTTATGCAAAAGATCCAAGTACCATTGATAACAACTAGCATTTGAAAATCAAGATGCATCAAATTGACAAGAACGAGCCCCACCGGACACCGGCCTCGACCTCTTGCGAGACGAGGACGCGCCCGCTCCAACTGTAGATCGGGGAGGCATAAGGAATTCAATACAGCCAGCCAAGCAAGAAAGCAATCCCAACACTGAACTAACAAGTGAAATAAAATCCACCTAAACCAAGAGCTAGCAAGTATAATGAAAGCTACACCATGTCAAGAGAAGCACATTAAACTCGAGGTGCTACCTAGAAAAAACTCACACAAGCATCTAGAAATTCAGCCAAAATTTACACCTACCACACCAAGAACACACACTAACTACTTCCACGAATTCAAGCCCCAAAGTGGTGTTTAATTTGCAGGCATTGCAGTAGAATTCACTCCAGTACGCACAACAAGCAATAATCCCACAAGAATTAACACAAATTCAGCCCAATTTGGAAGTTTCGCCTTTCACACACAAACACCAAGAACACACACTAACTACTACCATCAATCCAAGCTAGAATTCAATGGAAACCAAAGAAGAAGCACTGACAGTAATCGCCACTAAGCATTACAAGAAGTAAGGCCACAGAAAAATGCAACAATTTCTACCCGAATTGAGCCTTGTGATTTTCACATGCAATACACCAAGAACACACACTAAATTTCAGCCAGAATTTGACCCATAAAATTGCCAGAAAATTGGGGGATTAGAAGGGAAACTTACTCCAAAGATTGCCCAAGCAAAAGCCCTATAGTGGCCAGTGACAATTCGGATGAATTTGAACACCAAATCCCGCTGGGGTTCTTGGCAATCTTCCGCTTCAATCGCGTTGCATGGTTGATGAAGCCATCCTTGCCACCGGAGAAACGGATGTGGTATAGAAAGGGGTGAAACCAGATTGGTGGGTGAAGCCAAAGTAGCGGTAGGGGGCGAAGGAGAGAAGGAGGAGGAAAAGAAAAAGAAAAATAAAGAAAAGAAGAACATGGAAGAAGAAAGGACCGGTTGCGTTTTTGGTAGTAAACATCAATGACTGGCGCATGACATCGCGCCAGTCATTGAGCCGATCATTACCAGGAGTTACAACACATCTCAGGTTTCGTCAATTACTGGCGTGGGACATTATGCTGGTCTTGGCGCTGGTCATTACCAGATATTGAAAAGAGAACAAGCGCCTTCACTTTTGAACTTTCAGGGGATGACCGGCGCAATCCCCGGTCCAATGACCGGCATCGGTCTTCCCACGGTTTTTTTTTTAAACCTGCGGAACCAATGAAAATTTTCATTAGAACTCATAAAACACGAAAATAGGAGATAAAAAGAATGCAACTAGGAGAATAGAGTAAAAATGAAGAGGAAAATCAAACAGGAACCACGGGTTGCCTCCCGCAAGCACTAAGTTTAGCATCTTCAGCCAGACTCAGCCAAACCGTTACTCAAGCAATTTAACCGTCTCCACTAGGCCAACGTAATCGTTTTCCCAATAGAGTTTGAAATGCTGGCTATTGACAATGAACGGTTCTTGTCCCTCTTTTTGAATCTCAATCCCACCAAGAGGACCGACCCTGGTTACCACAAACGGACCCGACCACCTTGACTTCAACTTCTCGGGGAACAATTTAAGTCATGAGTTGAACAATAACACTTTCTGTCCAATTTTAAACTCACATCTTAAGATGTGCTGATCATGCCAAACTTTGGTCCTTTCTTTGTAAATCTGAGCATTTTCACAAAACTCCATTCGAATCTCGTCTAACTCATTCAAATGAAGCAAACGCTTCTCTCCGGCACTTTTGAGATCGAAATTAAGGGTTCTCACTGCCCAATAGGCCCGATGCTCCAATTCTACCGGCAAGTGACAAGATTTCCCAAAAACCAGTCTGTAGGGAGACATACCAAACGGACTTTTATAAGCGGTCCGATACGCCCATAGTGCATCATCAAGTTTGAGTGACCAATCCTTCCTGGACGAACTCACCGTTTTTTCAAGAATCTGTTTGATCTCTCGATTGGACACCTCAACCTGTCCACTTGTTTGGGGGTGATAGGTGGCACCAGTGCGGAACTTGGCCCCATATTTAGCCAATAATGTCCGGAATTGGCTATTATCGAAGTGAACTCCATGATCGCTCAAAATAGCCCGAGGCACTCCAAAGCATGTAAAGATGTTCTTCTTCACAAATTTGACTACACTTTGACTCTTGTTATCTGGTAGTGCCACTACTTCCACCCACTTAGTAACATAGTCCACCGCAACCAAAATGTAAAGACTGCTATACGATGGTGGAAAAGGCCCCATGAAATCTAACCCCTAAACATCAAATGGTTCTATTTCCAACATCCCTGTTTGGGGCATCTCATGTCGGCGACTGATGTTACTGGTCCTTTGGCACTTGTCAAATGTGAGCACAAATGTCTGGGCATCTTTAAAAGGTGTGGGGTAGAAGAAACCACATTGAAGCACCTTTGCTGCCAGTTTATCCGACCCATGATGACCACCATAGGAAGAGGCATGGCATTGGTTTAAAATTTCTTTCATCTTCTCCTCCGGCACACATCTTCTCATCACCCCATCCGCACAATGTCGGAACAAAAGAGGATCCTCCTAGAAATAGTGCTTCACCTCGGCCAAGAATTTCTTCTTTTGCTGAAATGTCAATTCACTAGGCAATATATTAGACACAACATAATTGACAAGATCAGCATACCAAGGTACCTCAACCCGCTGGATCGCCCATAATTGTTCATCAGGGAATTTATCCTCAATGGGTATGTCATCAAACACTTCCACCGATTCTAATCTTGATAGGTAGTCTACCACCAAGTTCTCCGATCCCTTTTTGTCCTTGATCTCCAAGTCAAACTCTTGCAATAACAGGATCCATTGAATCAACCTGGGCTTAGCATCTTTTTTAGACAAGAGATACTTAATGGCAGAATGGTCAGTGTAGACAATAACCTTAGAGCCAATAAGATAAGAACGAAACTTCTCAAAAGCAAACACAATAGCTAGAAGTTGTGCATCATTAACTTGTGCATCTTTCTTAGTAGTAGCATAATTAACTTGTGCATCATTAAGAACCTTACTAGCATAGTGTATCACATGTAATTTCTTATCTTTCCTTTGACCTAAGACAGCCCCTACCGCATAATCATTAGCATCACACATCATTTCAAATGGTAAATTCCAATCAGGTGCAGTGATTATAGATGCAGATGTAAGCTCTTTCTTTATCCTATTGAATGCATTTAGGCAGGCTTCATTAAGGACAAAAGCTACATCTTTAGACAGCAGGTCACAAAGGGGTTTAGTTATCTTGGAGAAATCTTTTATAAACCGACGATAAAAACCAGCATGACCAAGAAAACTCCTAATAGCTCGAATAGAGCCAGGTGGAGGTAATCTTTCAATCACCTCAACCTTTACTTTGTCAACTTCTATCCCCTTTTCAGAAATTTTATGACCCAAAACAATACCTACACGTACCATGAAGTGACACTTTTCCCAATTTAAGACCAAATTCGACTCTTCACATCTTTCTAAGACACGTTGTAGATTATTCAAACAAACATCAAAAGAGGAACCATAAATAGAAAATCATCCATAAAAACCTCTATGATGTCCTCCACCATGTCCGAAAAGATGGCCATCATACACCTTTGAAAAGTTGCAGGTGCATTACAAAGTCCAAAAGGCATCCGTCGGTAAGCAAACGTTCCATAGGGACACGTGAAAGTCGTCTTCTCTTGATCCTCCAGCGCAATTGGAACTTTGTCCTGCCAGCCTTTCCAGTATTTGGTCAATAAAAGACAGCGGGAAGTGGTCCTTCCTTGTGGCTGCATTGAGCTTTCGGTAGTCTATGCACACATACCACCCAGTAATGGTCCGTGTGTGGGTTAATTTATTTTTCTTATTCATCACCACAGTCATACCTCCCTCATTTGGTACAACCTGCACAGGACTCACCCAAGAACTATCAGAAATTGGGTAGATAATCCCTACATCCAGTAATTTAATTGCCTCAGCGCGGACCACCTCCTTCATGTTAGGGTTGAGTCTTCTTTGATTTTCTATAGAGGGCTTTGCATTATCCTCCATTAGAATTCTGTGCATGACCACGGATGGACTAATGCCCTTAATATCAGAGATACTCCAGACAATAGCCGTTTTATGGTCACGAAGTACCCTCAATAATTTGTCAGTTTCACAAATAGATAAAGAAGATGAGATAATAACAGGGAATGAGTCATTAGGACCAAGGAAAGCATATTGCAAATGTGCAGGTAGAGGTTTTAATTCTAGTTTAGGACAAGGTTTCTCATTCAAACTAGCAAGTTGTTCAAATTGCAAACTTTTTGCACAAGTCAAATTCCCTTGTCCCTCTAACCATTTCACAGAGTCTAACATATGCACATCCTCTAATTTTTCATCCAAGTTTAAAGATATAACATGTTCTAAAGAATCACTTGGATATTCATGCTCAACAATTTCTTGAAATACAGAATCAATAACATCCATTCGCAAGCATGATTCATCAGTAGAAGGATATTTTAAAGTTTAAAAATATTAAACTCTTGTTTATCCTTCCCCACTCTTAAGGTGAGCTTTCCTTCTAACACATCTATCAAAGCCCCACCAGTGGCCAGAAATGCTCTACCCAAGATAATAGGGATGTTCAAATCCTCTTCCATTTCTAGTACTAAAAAGTCAGCAGGGAAGTAGAATTTACTGACTTTCACAAACTTCAATTTCCTGTAAAAAGACAAAGGCAATAGGTTAATGCTAGACCCAAGATCACATAGGCACTTTTCAACACAAACATCTTCAAAAGAACAAGGCACAGTGAAACTCCCTGGATCCCGCATTTTGATGGGAAGACGGTTTTGAACTATTGCACTGCACTCCTCAGACAGAGGCACCGTAGCAAATTCCTCCAACTTTTGCTTGTTAGAAAATATCTCTTTGAGTAACTTTGCATAGGTGGGCATGTTTGCAATGGCTTTAGCAAACGGAATGTTAATTTGAAACTTCTTGAACATCTCCAAGAATTTTTGATATCGACCCTCATTTTTCTTCTTTTTCAACCTTTGAGAGAATGGTATAGGAGGAGCATACGGTTTGACTATAGGCGATTTTGCCGAATTAGTCTCTTTGGTAGCACAATCATCTATAGTGTCAACTCCATCTTCTTTGTCCTCACTTGCTTTGTCACCACTCTTCTCTTGTGGCTTTTGCACTGGTACATCCACCGTTTTGCTTGATCGCAGTGTGATTGCCATAGTAGCCTCCTTAGGGTTCACTTTGGTGGTGCTGGGTAGCTTGCCTTGCCCTCTCTCCATTAGAACTTTGGCCAATTGCCCCATTTGCTTCTCCAAGTTTTGGATGGATGCCTGGTGAGATTGAACTTATCAATCTGATTGATCTATCCTTTGCTCCAACTTTTGCATAAATTGGATCATCATCTCCTCAGCACTAGGCTTTTTCTCTTGAATAGGTTGAATCGGATACTGCGGATATTGTGGTCCTTGGAACCCTGGTGGTCCCATAGGTTTGTTCCCTTGTTTCTCCATGAGAAGTTAGGATGATTACGCCATCCTGGATTATATGAATTGGAAAAGGGATCATTCCTTTGTTGCACCCGTTGTCCTCCATATGTTCCGGTATAATTCACCTCTTCTAACGGAGTAGACGCATCTCTATTATAGCAACCTGCTGTAGTGTGTCCATACATATTGCAATAGGAACACAGTTCCTGAGATTGAGGTTCACCTTTTAGCATAATTTGCACTTGTTGCATTTGTCGGGTTAATTCAACCAGTTGAAAGCCCATGTCCTTATTCGTTGTCACCTCATGCATACCTACCCTTTTACCCCGACTTGTTTTTTGCTACGAATTGCTAGATAGTATCTCATTGATAGTGACCATCTCTTCCGAAGTTTTATCCCCAAAGTATCCTCCAACTGCAAGGTCTACCATATTTTGGGTTGTAAAGGTCAACCCGTCATAGAAGAATTGGACCTGCAGTGCCAAGGAGTACTGATGATGAGGACACAGAGCTAGTAGCAATTTAAACCTCTCCCATGCTTCATGAATAGGTTCCCTCTCCAATTGAACAAATGAACAAATCTTGTTCTTTAAATCAATAGTCTTCTGCGGTGAATAATACTTGGTCATGAAGATGTTATATGTAGCGGCCCCACGACTCTCAAGGCGAACCCTGAGAACCGCGGCCACCGGCCTAGCTCTCGCCAGGACTCAATCGATTAGTTTAGTCAACACAAATATATTCTCAATTGCAACTAGAGAGTTCAAACTAAAATTCAACATCAACCATCTAGGATACACAATTCCTAGGCAATGTTAACCAAAAGGATTTCAACATCATTAGTCTTAACAAGGGTAAAGGTTACAACCAACAAATTCCAACAGCTCTCAAATCCTCTGCTCGAGTCAAACCTGGAATCCTGGGAGGGGAAAAATATGGGGTGAGCTTCACTAGCCCAATGAGGATCCCAACACATAACAATTATCACATTTGCAGAGCATGCTTTCACTTAATCAATCACATAAGGAAAATTTTCACAACAGCATTTTTCCTTCAAGAATTTCATGAAACATTGAATTTCAATATCATATTGGAAAGCATCAATAACATTCATTGTGGAAGGATACATTGCTTCCATGTTGTTCAATAGCACGTTTTTGACTGCTTCCCACTCTCCAACCCCTTACTCCGACTTCGGGCCCGACAACCAACATTCATTGGGTGGTGTACACTCGAGGTAACCTTTCATTTCATTCCCCAGGGTCCGTCGACATACCCGACCAAGCCCTAATTGCCGGCTCGGAATAGGCCGACTCGCCTCGAGTTTGGGATCCCGCCGAGCCAATTATGCACATTCGCAAAGGCTTATCATTCATGCACATTTGACAGTACATACACAATTATGGTATTTCAAATCATTTGTAAAATGAGAGGGTCAGTGCGATAAAGTACACACACGATCTCCTCCTTTTGATCAATGGTTTTGAAATAATTCAACCATGGAATTATATACTATTCAACATTAAGCACGTTAATTGGCAAATAACACTTAGTAAATACGTGCTTCAATCAACAAGTAACATTTTCCATCAAGTACAATTCTACATATGGCACATTTCAAACAAGCATGTTCTCATTACTTTAATAAAACATTTAACAACAATTTGGAACCCTCACCTTAACTAGGCAAGGTTGTGTCGAAGGTTTCATGTCAACGTCCTCACTTGGTCACCCAATCGATCCCGAGGTAAAATAATTTAACTTTTAATTATAAAAAAAATCAATTTTGACCAATTCACTTCTTTTGAAAAAAAACAAGAACATATTAAAGTTTACTTATCGAGTTGATGGGATGAAAAAAAATTGGTGATAAGAATTCCGAAATCGAGGTTTTGGGTTAATTAGGTCAAGATAAAAGAGTTTGAAAATTTTGGCATAATTAGGGTTTGAGTAAATTTAAATAGTGATATTTTAAAGGAATTTGAAAACGTAAGGTAAATACGATTGAAATTTTAAAAAGGGTTGTCTTGGTTAGAAAATTTACTAATGGTTGTAAAATTTCATTTGTAGTAGTACTAAAATGAGCTTCGTGATTTTAGTTCAAAACAAGCAGTGACTTTATTTTACCTTTTGGTCTTATTAAAGTACTGTACCCTTACAGGATTAAAACAGTTTTGTAAATCGGAATTTAAGTTTGAAAATTGAGGTTTTGTTAAATGAACAAATAAGTTCATAAGGTGTGTTTCTATGAAAACTAATTTGCCATGGTTTATTCAAATTTGATTGAAAGTCCTACTAGCGTGAATTGCATGGTTTTGGTGCCGTTTGAAACTACATTCATTGTTCTTTATTTCTCCAGAAAACATCGAAAACCAATTTAGTTTAGAAATCACTCAAATTTGGACAATAAAGTTCAAACCATTTTGTTAACAAAACGCAGTCTTGATTTTCAGCGATGTTCATCGGATCACCACGGTGTGTAGAAAATGAATTACAGGGCGTGTGAGGTACCAAAACGAAGCTCTTTGGGTCTAGTTTCGAATGCCACTGACGGTACATGATTTGGACTTATAAACTGTGAGATACGAGCATTCTGTTTTGGACTGTTTTGTTCACTGATTTTTCTGGAAAAATACTAGCTTTTTTTTGAAAAATTTGTAGAATTCCAGCTTCAAAGCAACGTGGTTAAGGTTCATTTTAATTTCCAGCATACTAATCAGGTTTATCAGCATGTAATACATCCATTTAAGAACTCAAGGCTCAAGCACATGATTAAAATTTGAACAAAAGCCTCAACCAACAATGTCTCAAGTTTGGAAACCATCACATCAAGACCGGTTCTTCCTTCTTGTTTTCCTTTCATGATACAAGATCATTTTCTCCATTCAAAAACCAAGTTTGACGTCATTACATATTCAGTTTAAAACTGGCCGTGAATGATTCATGCAAAGAAAATAGAGACAAATAAGTTTTAAGGAGAATGCAAGGTTCAAGCTTGATCTAGCTAAAGTATTTAGTCCATGAAAGCTTCAACCAAGTTTAACCGGTCAAAATAAACACATGCATGAACTAATTTCCACTAACTCTAACAAGAACAGATTTGGATAGAAATAGGGAAGAGCTCTTCAGCCCTCAAACGTTTATCACAGCAAGGATTTAAGGGATTTTTAAACAATAACAAGCACAAGAAAATTCCAACCCCATTAACTTATCATGCATGAAGTAAATGAAATGAAACCATCATCATGAAGCTTCGGGAAGCTTAAAGGAAAACAAGAGCAGTGATCTACATTAGTTAACCAGATTTCCAGAAAATATATAAAGATATAAATGTGTCAAGGCAAGATTTCAAGTCAACCGGTGCATGCATGGTCATTTTACTTTCCAAGATGGCATTTTCTTAAGAGAAGAAACGGTTGCTAGAAGTTTAAGAGCATATAAAAATGATCCATACCCACAACCAGCTTCAAAAAGGCGGAAGAGCAAGTGATGTTGGCTGAGCAGCTTTGGTTTCCAACTACAAGAAGTGAAACAAGCTAAGGATGGAAGGAGGAAATCTTCTAGGCTACTAATGGAGTCGTATGAAGCTAGCATTCTTACCTCAAGCTTAGACAAGCAATGGGAGTAGAACAAAACAGCTCCTTCCAGAATCCAGCTTTAGTTCCAGCAGCTTGCATCCAAGGTAAAGTTCTTGGGAGCAAGGCTGAAGTAACCAAGAGAAAACAAGAGGAAAAAGGGAAAGAAAGAGCTCTTGGTTGAGAGCTTTTGGGAAGAGTTTTTTTTCTTTTAAAGTGAATGGAGTGTGTGTGAGGAGGAAATGGAAACAATTGGGAAAGGAATGGAAGGTATTATCTGATGAGGACTTCGGACAGCCTTGAGGGAAGAGAAAAGGTCTGAACTTGTCTTGCTAAGTGAACCAATTTTTGCTGAAGTGAATGCCAAATGGCAACCGGTTGTTCTTCCATTGAGCATGAGAGGGGGTGATCATCATTTGCCTTGGCTAAGGTGATCTGAAATCTTTCTTGCTCCATTCCAAGGAGCTGCCGGTTGGGATTAAGGCTAAATGGCTGGTTTAAGCTGCCCAAATTTTGTAGCAAGAAATCGACAATTGGCAGCCATGAGAAGGTGGAAGTGGGCGGCTGGTTTCTTGCTAAAATGGTGAAGGAAATTTCGAATTCACTTGGAGGGAATGGTGAATTCAACTTTTGCTGAAGATTAATTCAATTTTACTGAAAAGAGATGGACTCCAATTGCTATCATTTTGTCTGAGAAATTTGGAAGTGAAGCCGATTGGGAATAGGGAGAAAGAAAGAAAAACGAAAATTTTATTTATTTATTTATTTTTTTTTTTTTTCATGATCACACAAACAGAATTATAAGAATTGTTCATGAAATTTCTAAACAAGCTTTAGGTTACACTCACGGCCCTCACATTATAGACATCCTCCCAAGTTCTTAGAGTATCCTGAGGTAAATTCAAGAGTCATGATTTAGCTCGATTCTTGAGGCAATAGGGGAAACACCTTATCCGCAGTTCATCTTCGGTAATCCCACTCAAAGGAAAAGTTTGAACCACAGAGTAAAATTCCCGGATGAAAGCTAGGGGATCCTCATTGGAGAGACCGTGAAAAGCTGGGAGCATATTGAAGTGCACAGTCTTAAGCTCATAATTTCGTGCTCCATTACTGAGCACGATGCAGTGGGAAGAAGCTGCAATGACAGGGCGTTGGATGTCCCTTAGACGAAGTCCCGGTGGAGGGATCACTTGGCGCTCATTATTATTAGTTGGATTCTTTGCAGCCATCGCTTCTTCGTCTGAACTGTAAAACCCCGCTAGTTCAATGGCAATATTAATTCCTAGTGAAGCTAGTTGAGTTGCTTGTTTTTGCAAGCGAACTTGTCTCCGCAGGTATTTAGCAGTTTTCTCTACCTCCGGATCGTATACCAATTCACCTTTCTGAGAACGGGTCATACAACACGCACCTACACAAGAGAAATTAAACACAACATGAAGAACAAAAGATAGGATAAATTATAACAAAATAAAACAAAGCTATGATAACTAAGATAGAGAAATTAAGCGTTGTCCCCAGCAACGGCGCCAAAAACTTCATCGGTATTTTCTGCAAGCGCACAAAGCCAATCGCAGTAACAAATCACCTGAAGTATTCCAGGGGTCGAACCCAAGGGACAAGATAATTCTCTTCCTTAATTACCGTAGACGAAAGAGATGGAAGTGTAGAAAATATGAGTATTTGTTTTGTTGCAACCTACCAAAACTAATCAACTTAAAAAAGAGTGAATGTCAATGAATGAGAATCCAGGGTGTCAGGTTTTAATCCAGATTATTGGGTTAATTCCCCTGATTATCTCCTTACCCTGCTATGAACGCATCACACAAATATATCTTAGACCACCTCTCAATGCATCTAAGGTGTGTTTAATTACATCTCACGCCTCTCTCAAGGTCGTAAGTACATAACTAAACCCTTTAATTTCTTAGGTGATTAAGTTGCGTCAGACAAATCCTAATCTACTCTCGTGATTAGGTTAAGTATGTTCGACTATCTAGTGCCCGGTTATATCTCCTTTCTCAATTTGATACTCACCCTAACTTCATGTCTATGGTGATCAAGCACAAACATGCATTAAAAGCAAAATAGACAAATCATAGCATAAGAAAATAATTTAATTGGAGAATTAGTCAACAATCCTTCATATAAACCCTAACCCTAGAAGAAAGTTTAGTTCAACATGATTGAAAGAATAAACCTCACAAAATAAAGAGTCAATACAAAGAGGAGATTAGGGACAAAGGAACTTCTCGGTTGATTGCACCAGATCTTCTCTTGGACGTTTCTTGATTTGATCTCAAATTGCTTGTATTTCTCCTCCAAGAATGTCAAAGTAGATTTTCTATGCTAAAAACTAATATTTGCACCCCCTAAAAACGTCCTAGGAGCCCCCTATTTATAGTTCCTCATGAGTATCATTAAATCCTTCTTGGAATATGCTTCTGCTGGCACGAGAAAGTCACGGGCGGCTGAAATACGATGAAGACCGGCACGATGACCATCCCCAGATGACCGGCGTGATGATAGAGTCCATGACTGGCGCCGGTCTTCAGCAAACATTCTTCCAAAATTGCCTCCCTGGCCCCTCAACTTCCAATTGTTGAGCAACTCCTCCCCAATTCTCATCGACCCTTCAATTTTGTCCCTATGACCACAATTACACACATTTTAAGCAGTTGATCCATTTGAACTTGATAATATGTGACCTAAATAGTAACAATTAAACACAAATACATATGCAATTTAGGCCTTATCACTTAGATCTAAAAACTCGATTCATTAGGTCCATAAAAGCAACTGGTGCATTGGTTAACCCAAAAGGTATAACCAAAAACTCATAATGCCCATATCTTTTTTGTTATTTTATAAAACCACCAATTATTGGCGGGTAGGCTTGGATACCCCTTTTATTCAAACTTAAACAAGTACACGATACACATAGAAAGGGTACAGGAGGGGAAGATCCCTTAGTACACTAATGAGCGTTTAAATCTAAATGATGGGATCTGTAACCTATCCATCGTGCAGAGACCACGGATCTTTTTTGGCAGGCATCCAAATGAGTCATAAGTAGCCGAGGTTCCCACCCAACCCATTTCTGCCAGAGCATCAGCAACCGAGTTACTTTGCCGGAGAGAATGATGAATAGTTTCTATACACCCATATAAATGCCGAAGACGCCTAAAGAGTGGACGCACCTTAAAAGGTATAACCATCCTTCCAGTCAACATTTGAACTAGGACCTTGGAGTCTAGTCATAATGCCCATATCTTATTCTAAAGGCAGTCTTAGCTATATTATCATTTTAAATATGTCTTTTGGACTGTTAAAGTTTTCTCTTGTATATGGATTTAGTTAATTTTCATTTTTAATAAATGCTAGAGAAAATCACATCTATCATGCAAAGATGCATGAACTTGTGTTACCTCTTCTTTTTTTATGGTAATTATTGTTCTGGATTGATTGTTTAGAAGAATATTTAATAACTTTATCCTTATTCCCGTAAACTACTTTAAGTTCATCTACTAACTTTGTTATTGAGAGAGGGCTAAATATCATAAAGTATGAAAGATTGGCCTTGACATATTTAGGAAAGAGTCCTTTTTTTTTGGTATAAACACTTAAATATTGAATGCTTGTTGCTAAATTTTTGTTTGCCAATTTTCAGTTTTTCCAATTGGAGAAAGAGATGTTGCATCATTCAATGGAAATGTAAGTCCTTTTTCTCTTCCATGTTATTTTTAGCAGTTTGTTAATTAAAAACGCATGATTCGAAGTTTGTTTTGGTAATGGGCTTGGCATGGTGATTGATATGCAGAGTTATCAAGTGATTGAGTTCAAGTGTGTAATACACTAGTAAGCATAATTTTAGTTTATAATTATAGTGTGGACAATGCTTTTATTGTTCAATTTGCTCTTTTCACTACAACAACTATTATTGTCTAATATATAAGTTGTAATCTTCCTCCAATTCCTATTTAATTTTACTTTCTACAGTGGTCTTGTAAGTTTCATTAGTAGTTTGATAGACTCCGATTATGGTTTTAAGAACGAATGCTTATATGTATAATTGGATATTGTAGTGAATCCTGATGAGAGCTGGACAGGCGTCCCGCCGATATCCTTGGGTTCCCCCTTAGGAGAAGTGGGGGCGTCACAGTCAATGCAAGAACAGAGTACAATCCCATTTAGTTCATCACAATTACAAAGGTTGAACTTCGAGCAAAATAATTCAATTCACAAATCTAAATATTCTTATACAAAAGTGTAGAGATCCTCCAAAACTAAATTCCTTGATTTACGATCTCCAGTTCACAACCTGTTAAGGAAAACAAACTTAAGGGATAAGCAAAGCCCAGTGAGATCAAGAGAAACATGCACAGGCAATACAAAGTGAAAAAATAAGTAAGTAAAGCAGTAAAGAGAGCAGAACAGTCAATTTAGCAGTAAAACATTTAAACAGTACAAATTGAAAGATACAGTTGGCCAGTTCCATATTTCCGTAATTTCTACAATTACCCCTTCTCTGTTTTTTTTTCACAAGCATCAATTTCAGATCGCATGTTAACACTCTGTCAACCACTCACTCTCACAGTCCATATTCACCACTTTTTCCCTCTCCCGTCTACTTACACCCCCTTGACCGGGCCCGAACTCTAAAATTTTAAATAGTGGTTGGCAATACCCACTATGAGTATGCCATAGTCGGTGGACTCATTTCAACTGACATAATTAAATAGGAGTAACCCATGGTTCACCCATCCCTTGCCCTATCCCCTATTGCCGGACAAGGTAAAGGGATTCCCAATGGGGTTTGGCCATCCCCACAGTTATAAGCAGAAACAAGCAGTTCAAGCAATGAAGCAATTAACAATTCAAGCAGTTGAACTCATATAGAAGCAAATCAAATAAGGCGAGCGCGGTAAAGTACACGCTTATCGAGGTACACTAGCATGCTTTTCAAATCAATTGCAGACAGTAAATCAGAAATAGACAAGCACTTGAACACTCGCCTATGCAATTAGTCAAGCACGTAAGTGAGATGATTAAACTTCGGCAGCCGGGTCAACTTCAGCAACCTCTTGGTCACCTGAGCCAAAACGGAACTATCACACTAAATCCAAGCGGCTGAAACTCAAAATTTAACCTAACTATTCAAGTTCACCAAAGTCACTCAACCACAGTCTCTTTCTCAGGTCATAACTCACTCAATATATGTTAGAATTGAACAAGGCTTAAAGCTACGGAAACTAGATTCAATAATCTAAAAATCACGAGAATACTTCACGGAGATTCATTGAGCAAGATGGACTAAAATAAGCTGGAAGATCCAGCAGAGAACAAAAATAGAAAATCAGGTTGTAAAATCAGCCATCTTTGCTAAGTTTCTGGTATTGATAGGGGAAGAACTAGTGTGTGAGCCTTATACTGTTAGAAAGCTTGTGAAGTGTAGTTTCAAACGCCACTAACGGCGCTCAATTTTGACTCCCGAGTAAGGAATTACAGCCAATAGAAGTACAGGGGTTCACATAGACTGACGGCAGGATTTCCAGTTTTGAAAAGCTATTTTTGAAACAACATTTGGGTATCAAAATGCCACTGGAAAATTACCAATTTTTGTACACTCAAACCTCACTAGGTGAACTAAGTGTGTACCAAAATTGGACCAAAAATTCACACGGGAAGGTAATATTTTAGATGGCCAAATTTTGCGCAAAATTTTGGAGCTAAGTTGCCAAGTTTTCTTTCTTTGATTTGCAAACATTTTGTTCAACCAAATCAGCCCCAAATCACTCAAATTTTGATACAAAAACTCTAGCAACATTCTTTTAACCAATGGGAGTAAAATGGTAGCAAAAATTTGAATCAAAATGCTTCAAAAATAGGGCAACAATTCGGCAAAGTGTGAAGAAGTAAAATTTTCAGATTTTTAACCCAACATTCAAGAGCTTTTGACACACCAAATGAACTTACATTTGCAAAGAATTTTACCCACACATAGAGCAACATTTAGGCTTTCAAAAAAACCAAGGAATCCATGAAAATAAACGTCCAAAACTGAGCTAGAAAAATAGCAAAGTGAACCGGCAGAAACAAGAAAAAATTCCAGGTTTGGTTCTCCATTTTTCTCATAAGCTTTTACCAAACTTTAATGCACCAAAATACTCATTTTTGCAAGGGGTTCTAGTCCTCATCTAGGCTATCATTTTAGCAGTAAATAACCACAAGAAAACAAAGAAAATGGTGGAGTTTAAACAGGGCAAAATAACCCAAAAGAAACCGGCGGTCTAGGCATATAAAATTCCAGATTTTTAAGCTTTTTTTCTCATCCATTTTGCAACATCAAACAAAGCTATTTTTACATGAAATTTCTCCCATACTTAGGCCATCAAGTGAGCATCAAAATAAACAAGAGAGACATGGAATCATTGAGCTAAAAATAAAGGAAAGAAAGCTGCAAGAAACCAGCCCTCAAGCTCTCTCTCTCGGCTCCTCTCTTTCTTTTCCCTCTTTCATTTTTACCAACAAAACTCCACATAAAACACCTCACTCACACACATTAAGTCAACAAAAACCCCAAATTCATACATGGTGGGATTTCATAGAGCCCACTCTTCATCCAATAACAACAAAATCCATCACAAAGAGCTACAAGCTCTCTTAGCCAAGAAAATGAAACAAAAGAGCAAGATATTTTGGTGTCTAGCCAGCTTACCTCAAACTCAAACAAGAAGCATAGTTAATGGTGGAAGATATAGCTCACACACCCCTCAATCCTCAAGCTTCACAACTGGCTGCCCTCTTTCCAAGGTGGTCCGAAGCTTCACCAAGAAAACTAGCAAAATCCTCAAGCTTTTTGGTTGCTTCAATGGTGGTTTGTGGTTGTTTCTTGAAGTTGAAATGGAGGGGGAAGAGAGGGAGAGTGGTTTGGCCAAGAGAAAGAGAGGGAGAAAAGAATGAATAGTTTGTTTGACTTTTGAGGCTTTATTGGGAAAGTGGAAGAAATGAAAGAAAGTTACTTGATTTGATATAAAGCCACTTTTTGTCGGGGTCAATTCGCGCAACGCGAGACTACGACTCCGATTTCTCTCATTTATATATCCCAAATACATATTCTAATATTCAAAACTTATGTCTAGTGGTCGACTCTAGACTCGAGTGTGAAATTTAAACATTCAAAGAATTAAATCAAGGACATAATTTAAATGTGCACAATGCATTTTAAAACTTTTCCTGCCGACGCAACTGACATACGAAAATCAAATAATTCAAACTAAATTAATAAAATAATTATAAAAAAATATGGGATTTTGCAATTTATAATTTAGATGGATGGTATGGGGCCTCACATTGACAGCCAAGTGTTGTGTATAATTTAAGTAGGTTTTTATGATTAGTGATGCCTACCTAAGCTAATTCCATGATATCACTAATCATGAAATTGTCTTTATTGAGTACGTGTATAGATTGAAAGGTTTATGGATGTGTATTTTTTTTCTTGAATAAATATACTATAGGCATTTGCTGTTGAAAGTTTAGTTAACCTTACAACAATGTGTTATCATTAATCTAAGGTCTCAGCCATGGGTATTTATAACTAGTTTACTTGATTTGAGTACTTAAATAGTGGTTTCTTGTCTTTCTAATTTTGATATTTTTTATGTAGTTACAGGTTATGTATTCTGGGAGATTTCGGTAGTATTGCAGATTTCAATATTTAACACGGGATTCTAAATGTCTTCTTACTAAGAATTTTGTACATGAATATCAAAAGGAATTGTACTAAAACATATCTTCGATAATTTTTACATATTAATAACAATTTTTACATATTAATAAGTGAAGTGCATAATTTTTGTATGAAGTTTTGTATTCTTTTATCTTATTAGCAGTTACTATTTTTAAATATGAAGGTCTTTTTTAGAATGAAATGGGAATGATTATTGTGGAAACTACTCATACCTTGTATGAGATCTTGTGAAAGAGGAACCTTTTTTTCGATGACTTCATATTTTTGGTGATGATAGTTTCGTCACGAAAAGTTTCCTAATTGTTCTTTCATTGCCGACTTTTGTGATGACAAAGTTAGACTTTTACTGATAGCATGTTGTCACAAATTCTACTTTTTCCTGATGGTTAGGCTTGTCATCACTGGAGTATTTGTGACGACATCTCATTTCTTGTCACAAAAAGGTTTTAGCCACAGGGTATCTTGGACGAGGCTTTGGTAATGAAGTTGTTGGCAGGAAAAATTTTTGTGACAAATATATGACTTATGGTGATGAATTTCTGTCATCACAAAAGACCTTTTTCTTTATTGTAGTATGTGTGAGCATTCAATTATAATTTAAAGAGAGTTAGTTTGTGTAAGTTGTAAAATTTTTTGACTCAACTAGAGTGAGCTTAGTGCAAGCAAAAATCAACCCTTCTTTGTACAAATTAGTTTGCATCACTAACATTTGAAGAAGCATATAGCAAATTAAATTCCAAACTTTGTGAAGCTTGGGAGTGGACGTACGTGCCAAGAAGGGTACCAAACCACTATAAATTGATTTGTAATTCCTTTTATTTTACTATTTTTTTACTTGCTAAATTGTGTGAATTACATTACCTTATTTTTTTATTGCTTTCTACTTGCTTAATTGTGTCATCACTTAGATAATTTTGACTAGTGAAAAATTGGTTGAAATTTACTTTTATTTGTTTAAATTTTGATCAGTCTTATTCATCCCTCATCTCAAGTTGCACTTGGCCCGTACTCTTATATAATTCAGATTTTTTCTGCAAGAATCATCAACTATTAAGGACTTGAATGCAAATGGAGAAGTTATACTTCCGGATTGACTGAAACTTATTGTTCTCATTTTAAATTCTAAAATTTTAGTGCTTTGGTTGGTTATTTTTAAAGTTTTCAGCGTCCATATTTTCTCTGTGTATATGTGATTCCTTTGGTTCGTTGTGATCATCTCTCTCCTTTTAGTTTTTGCATTTTGTGCTACTATTTACTCTTTTTTGCTTATATTCGTTAGCGCGTTTCTCTAGTGAATCTAAAAATACTATGTTCTCTTTTAGTTTTGTTGGCAGTACTCTTGAAGTACACTTATTCGTTAGTCTTTTCCTAATTGCTTGATCAGTCTATGAATATGGACTACTTTGTGAGCTATTTTGCATGTTTAATCTTCAATTGAGATTTACTGAAAACCTCTATCAAACTAGTCAACCTGTGATATTCAACTTCAAAGAACCATTATTAATATGGTTCATAACATATTAGAGTTTCCTGCTTTATTTTTTTAAGCTAGAGTTCTTTGGACTTTTATACTAAACATTTTGCATAAATTCCTCTCTACTTTCATCATGACCATCTAAAGTTGTTCACATTTTGTTACATTGTTTTAGGCTTTATTTATTGCTTAGGATAAAACTTCACTATTTCTATAGTCATTCTTCTTTGCAGAGTTTTCTTTGAAGAAATACATATGTTGACACAATTCCAATACCCAAGGATGAATGTAGAAACATCCCACAAGCTCACGAATTTGGAGATATCAATATTGGATGGGTTCGAATTTGATACTTGGAAAACACAAGCATGAATTGAGAATAGAAGATGCTACCATCAAGAAGTTGCTTGATTGATAAGTCAAACCAACATCCAAGGACAACCTTAAGATGTTCAAAGAAAGCTTTCACATGCTACATGAATTGCAGTTGATGTGAGAGCTTCTTCTATTTTATTGAAAAATAAATAATAATATTTATATTATGTTTATTCACTACAACACTAGTGAATTTATACTTTGAATTATTATTTTCTAATTTAGAGAATTTTCTGAGAATTATTTACCGGTGTTTGGTTTCGGCCAGTTTAAGTGTTGATTTTTGAGACGTGACGTGAATAGTAGGTCTAAGATGAAACCAAGCATATGTAGAGATATATACAGAGATATATTTAAGGTAGGACAGTGCCAGAAGAGGAAAACCAGTTAAAGGTTAGAGTGTCGTGCGTCGACGCGACAAAAAGTGGAAGTTTGACCACTTTTCCTTAAATTAAAGCCAACCAAGTATCTTGTCTCTTTAAAGCCATATTCCTTGTGTGAGGCCTCGTACCATTAATTTAATTTATAAATTACAAAATTTCATATTTTCATTAAAAAAAATTAAATTAAATTAAAAATTATTTTATTATTTTAGTTTGAATTATTTGATTTTCGTAAATCAATTGTAATGACACGAAAAGTTTTAAAATGCATTGTGCACGTTTAAACTATGTACTTGATTAAATTATTTGAACGTTTAAATTTCGTACTCGCATCTAAGGTCGACTCATGGATATAAGTTTGAATGTTAGAATATGTATTCGGAGTATATAAATTAGAGAAACTAGAGTTGTAGTGTTGAGTCGCGCGAATTAACCCTAACATGACAAAAAAAGAGGTTTTATGTCAAATTGGTAGCCTTTCTTTCTTTTCCTTCATTTTCCAACAAAGCCTCAAAAGTCAACTTAACCACCACCACTTATTCTTCTTCTTCTCCATTCCTCTTGGCCGGCCATCCTCCCCCCATTTTCTCTCAAGAAGAGCTTTCATTTTGCTCTCAAGAAGCCCCAAATTCTTTCCAAAAATCTTGGCCAAAGCTTGCTCAATCTTCCTTCCCTTCTCTTGCATCTTGAAGGCCTTTGACTAGTGAAGAAAACCCGAGCTTTAGGAGGGAGATCTTGGTGGTTTTGGTGGCTCTTGGACACACTCAACTTAGTGCTTCTTGCATATTGGAAGAGAGGTAATCACCTTCAACCATCTCTCGCTTCTAATGGGTTGCTATCTTAATAGTTCATAGCTTCATTTGCTAGATTCTTGTTGAATTTGGGTCGTTGAAGTGGGCTCTTGGATTCCCACAAGACTTGAATGTATGGCTATTTTGATATTGATGAGATGATATGGTGGTGATTTTAGTTGATTTTTGATGTTAGAAAGATAGGAAGAGGAGAAAGAGGCAAAACCTAAAGAAAATGGAAGTTATGCTGCCGGTTTCATTTCTGATTTTTATGCCCTGCTTTGGCTGCGAATTTTCATGAGTTTCTTGGCTATTTTGAGAGCTGAAATGTTGGTCTATATGTGTGTAAACTTAGTTGTAAAAATCATTCCATTTGGTGTGGTAAAATCGCATGAAAAGAAGAAGCCAAAATCTGGAAAATTCTCACTGTTTTCTGCAGCCTGTTGTTGCTGCTGTTTTAGTGCTTTTAGGTCTGAGAACTTTGATACATTTTGGTCACCAATTGCACAAGAAACATTGTTATGAACTTGGGGTCAATTATGGAAATCAATGGAAGTGTTTTTTTTGGTTGTAAGCTTTCAGAAAGAAAAGAAAAGCTGCTGGACAGAATTGAGCTAAAATTTCAGTCAACTTTGGTCACTTTGATCACTGCCTTCCTGTATTTATTAATTCAAGTGTTATGATTTTGATCAAACATGAATTTGCTTATTTTTATGGAACTTCACTGAGCTTCTAGCTCATCCCAAAAATATTTTTTTCCCCTCCACAGGGTTCGAGGCAAAGGAAGCACTTGTAGGGACTTACTAGTGTAACTGGCTGGATTAACTCTTGTTCTATTTGGGTATATTATTTCTGAGGTCTTGTGAAATGTATTTATGGTATTAAATTAATTGGGAAATAACATCTCATGGTTGTAATATTATTTTGAAATATTTGGAATTGTAAGTATTGGAGATTAACTTATAAGATTTATGGTTATGTTATTATTTGGAAGTACATGGATGTAATTGTTGGAGTTTTGTTGTAATTATTAAAGGCTGGCACTGAGATTTGTTTGAGGATTGTAGTGAGTCCCGGCGAGAGTCGGGCAAGCGGTCCGCCAAACCCTTTTTGATTTACCTTAGGGGAAGTTTGGGTCGTCACAAGTGGTATCAGAGGTTAGGTTTCAGATCTTTGTAGTGTATATCCTAAATTAGAAGTTTGGGATACCGGACTGTGGGATTAATTTGAATATTACGTGGATTGGAGAATCTACTATACCCTAGTGATTAAAGAGGATTTGTTACTTGAGAGTTTCTTATATGGGATTAGTGGAAAACAAAATTGAAGAACTAGGTAACGTTACATTGAAGTGAAGCATTATGTGAGAGATTTTTAGTAAAAGATTGACTAAGACTTGAATGATCATTGTACTTGTAGGGATGGAAAGAATTGGGGCAACTATCGGTATTGGCTATAGAAGTATGATATTAAAAATTATTAGTTGATACCTTATGTGATGGTTTTGAGCTAAAATAAAAGAGGTTTCCAAAGAATAAAATGCGTTTTCCTACTTGTTTAACTGTAGGAAATTTTTCACTCTAAAGTTTAAAAGAAAATTGAAATGAACTAGTTTTATTTTTCAACCGATAGTTGAAGATGACACATATGTGTTTTTAATACTCTATAACATGTCGTTCTTGACATGTATGTGAATTCCACTATATTTTTGAATTAAGAGTTGGAAAGAAATTGATGAGTTCGCTAGATTTCTGTATAGAGAATCTAAGAGGAAAGTTGAAGTTTTCAATTCATAACTTTAAATTAATACATTTTCACACATGACTTTGACCATGTTTGAAAAAAAGAAATCTTAAGTTTGAAGGAATTATGAACCTGCGTTTTAGTAGGGTAAACCCTAAACTTGAAGAGAATTTTATAACTTCAATAGCTCTTGTTGTATTTTCAAAAGTTTATTTTGCGAACTGAACATACAATTCAGGTATAAGGACTGAGAAGGTAGAGTGAGCATATCTGAGAACTTGTAGTTAGTATGATTGGGGATTGAGAATATATTAGTGATTTTGTAAATAGTTTTAAGAGTTCAATAACTACGATGATTAAAGGGAGAGACAACTATGGAGATGGTTTGAGCGCTGGATGTATTCTTGCAGTAGATTGTGTAATCTACTTGGTATGCTAGACAGGAATGAGAATTGAGTTGATTGAGCTCTTGGGTGGCCAACCATGAGGTGAATTGACTTTCTTCTTATTTTGGTGCTTGAAAGTGTGTGTTATCAGGATTTTAGTGTTGGATTCCTGTGGTTATCTGGCTTCGTTATGAAGTGAACTAGAACAATATGACACTAAACCCTAGTAGGGGTAGAGAGGTTGGAAGTTAAAATACCAAGTACCCTCTTTTTTGAGAAAATCACTAGATGGTTCTCGTCCCTATATTTGCATTCTTGCGTAATTGTTCTAACTACCATTTCTTTGCTTGCTTCTATTCTATTTGTAAGTGTGACGTGACTTGATGTGTTTCCTTTGAAAATGAATGTACTATTGTAACATACTTGAGTACTCCTTCTCTTGTTATGAATATATAAAATATTTTTGGCTCCACTTGTAATTTCATTTGCTAATATCTTATTTTTGCATTTATCTTAAACATTGGTTCTCTAAAAAGATCATGAACAGTAGAAGGCGGGGACGAGGCCGTGGAAGAGGGTTTAGACAACCCCAAAATGTGGGAGGTGATCGGGAGTCAGCGGTTGACCAAAACCGTGAGTCTAGGGTTGAAGTTGGGGAATAAGTAGCTACTGCTATTAACCGCATGACAGACATCCTAGAGCATATGGCTAACCCACAAGGTCTTGCACTTGCAAATCAACCTATAGGCCCCGAAAGTGGTGAGGATAGGGCCTTAGAGCGATTTCAAAAATTTTTCCCACCTAAGTTCTCTAGAGGGCCTGATCCCGAAATAGCCGAGAATTGGTTAGAAAGAATAAGTGACACATTCGTCGATTTAAACTATTCGGAGGAAAGACAAGTGACTTTTGCAGCGTTTCAATTTCAGGGAGCCGCCCGATCGTGGTGGAACATGATTAGGGCTAAATGGGATAGAGACCGAACCCCTAGGATATGGATGAATTTCACTAGAGAGTTTAACGCTAAATTCCTCCCTCCCTTGATCCAAGAGAAAAGAGAAGATAATTTTATTAAGTGTCGACAAGGAACACTAAGTGTCGCGGAGTATGAGGCACTGTTTACAAAATTGTCCAGGTTCGCCCCTGAGTTGGTGGCAACTGAACAAAGGAGAATAAGGAGATTTGTACAGGGCTTAAATGTGGAAATTCAAGAAGGCTTAGTAGCAGCCCAAGTTAATAACTTGAGTGATGCAATCGAGAAGGTCCAAAGAATTGAAAATGCAAGAGCCCAAGTGAGAGCCTTTCAAGCGAGAAAAAGAAGTGCCCCTAGAAGCAATAGTGAACAGGGAGACACGAGTGCCCTACCACCCAAGATGGGAAGAGGAAGAGGTGGAGTGAACATCCTGGGAGCCCCAAGAGGGGCCATGACGAGAGGTGCTCTATCGAGAGGGACTCCAAGTGTGAGGGCCTAAAAAAAATTTATTTTAATATTATTAAAATGTATTATTTTAAATAATGTTATTATTGTTAGTAATTTGTTCAATAATTTTAAAATCGTATCTAAACGAATTTTTCAGAAAATTCAATTTATTTAATTTATTTCATGTTGAGGTGACTCAATTTTATTTCACCCTTAATTTCTTGTAGTTTATCAATAATTCGTTTAGCTTTTAAAATTTTCCCTTTTTACATTAATTAGACAGAAAATGAGAAAAACACATTTTACGAGGTAAAAATTCGGACAGTGAGTGATGTGGCGCTGGAGTGTAAGGATGATCACCCGAAGGTTAGAAATGTAGTCCAGTGATTAGAGGTGAATTAAAAAGAGTAATTATAATTAGGGATTCGAAATCATAGTTTAGGTTGGATTAATCTCCTTGGACTAGAATCTTAATTAACCATTGTTTCTTCCACTTAATTCACCCCAAATCACTTCAATTTTATTCCTTTCCATCTCTCCCTCCTAACCGAGATTAACTCCCTAATCCCTAGCTAAGTGAGATAATTAATTTCCCTCTAAAATTGCTAACTAAGCTTACTATTCCATGTTTGACTTTGAGGCATAAGACAAGCTTTATGTCTTGTCTTTCTCTTCTCATTTAATTCATTCAAAATTGCACAAAAATCCCTCTCTTCCTCTCTTCCCCTTGGCCGAACTCCCCTCCCCCTGTTCCCTTGAAATTTCATCAAATTTCTTCCACCAAATTCCCTTCTAAAACCACCTACAACCTCCATTAATCTTGGCTTGAGCTTGAACTTGGGTGAGGAGCTTTGAGGAGAAGCATTGGGAAGCTTTAGTCTAACATTTCTTGGGAGAATTTTTGCCTACTTTTTGGAGGAGGTAAGCAACTAAAGCTTATATCTTTGTCTATTAATTCTATTTTTAAGCATGATGTTAGGATTGGGAGCTTGAGAGGTTGCTAGAACCTTGACATTTGTTGATGAAGTTGATTCTTGTGTTGGTTTGCAATTTTAGATGATAAATTGCAATAAATTGTCTTTCATGATTTTGGTTTGAATGAGTGAGCTCTTGGACTCCCACACTTGTGATAATATGATTTCTAGCATGATTAATGATACAATGTAAGTATATATGTTGTAAATGGTGGCTGGAAATTTGAGGAAAAATCTCAAGGAAAAATCGGTTGGGAAAGGAAGAAAATGAGGAAGAAAAATTGCTGTTTTCCTGTTTATATTTTGCCTGTGATTTTGGCAAGATTAAGGGTTAATGGTGAGGTTTAAATGTGAGGGTTAAGTTGTTAATTTACCCCACACAAAATCCTTTCAAGGGTTAAGCAAAATTGGTGTTTTAGTGGAACAAGGAAAACTAGAAATTGGGCAGGCATGCTGTCCGATTTTTGAGGCTGTTTTAGTGCTGATTTTTGAGCTAAACTTGTATAATTTTTGATCATCATTAGGTTTAGGAAGGTTAATATTAGCTTAGGTTCGAAAATGGGGTCAATCGGTAGTGATTTGGATGTGTTAAGAGTAATGATAAGAAAGGGAGTGAAATTTGCAGGAATGAACAAGTGTTGTCCAGGTCACTTTGGGCAATTTGAAAACTATTTTCCATTCGAATTTTTGGTTGAATTTTGGTATGAACCTACCCTATATATGTAAGTATTAGTGTACCAAATTTGGTAATTTTTGACAAAGAATTCGTCACTCAAAAGAAGCTCCAAATACTGCCCTGTAAAACTGGATTTCAGAAAATGCAGGTTTTTGAACCAGACATGTTTGATCAGTTATAATTTCTTGCTCAAGAGTCAGAATTGAGTGTCATCAGTGGAATTTGAAACTTCTTGCATAGGAATTTAAACTGTGAAAATTTCAGAAGCCAATTCTTTTTCTACAATTTTTGGTGAATTTTAAAAATTGGCTGAAAAACCAACCTGTTATACCCTGTTTTGTACTGTAGCTGTTTCTTAATCAAAAATCTGGGCAGTTTCTATCCAGAATTTTATCATGGTGTCTTCTGTAAAGTTTTAGAGAATTAAATAAGGTTTCCAACGGTACCAATTTTGCAAAATTTGGACTTGTACAACCCAAGTTACGATTTTTCAAAGATTACTGCTCAAATAGGAGATTTTGAATTTGACTTTTCTTGAATGAGATTCGATTGATAAACTAGAAAACTTATTTTCATTGCTTTTTAAATATTTTAGGAAGTGGTACTGAATTGCAAAGTGATCCAAACTTGAACTCCGAGACCTACTTTGTCGGTGAGTTTCCAATGCATGTTAAATGCTTTAATGTAAATGTTTTGTGCGTGAACGTGCTTCGTGACATTTTACGTGTTTAAATTGTGAAATTTTGAAATTGCTGAACCACTCGCTTAAAGAGAGTATACTTTATTGATCCATTCCTAGTAGAGTTGGTGACTTAAGTGTTTTTGCCTGTATTACAATTTGGAGAAGAAAATTGTTGTATAACCACTCTTGGCCGCGTCCCTTGAGTGGTTAAGTGCTTAAGTGTTTAAGTGTTTGGCGTGCGGACCCGGTAGGGGGAGTTCGGTGGAAGGAGTTTGGCATGAAGAGTCATCTACTTGGATTGAAAGTCGACGGAGAGTCAACTACTCTAAATGTTCGTGAACTGTGGATTTGAGCTCCTGAGAGCCAACGTATCCTACTTGCGTGTTTAAATTATTTGCTTCATGTGTTTATGTTACCGCCTATTAATTTACTGTTTATATGCATGTCCATGACTTTTGGAGACTCACGAGCTTTTAGCTCACCCCCGTTCCCCTTTGTTTTTCCTTAACAGGTGACGAGAATCCAGGGACCTAGTTAGGTCTAGCACTTGTTTTTGGTCTTTTGTCTTGAGTATGGAAAGATGAAATGTATATTCTTTTGATTTTGAATAATTCAAATTCATGGGATTGTAATAAACTATGGCTTGAGGTTTTAAGTGTTTTAAGTTGTTAATTGTTCTTTAAGCTTAAATATTATTTTACAATTTCCAATATTATTATTGTTGAGATGAATTCTGGATTTGTCCTCGTAAGTTAGTATTTTTGAATACGTGAGTCCTGGCGAGAGTTGGGCAGGCAGCCCGCCAACCCCTCTGGTTAGCCTTAGGGGGAGGTGGGGCTGTCACAGGTGTTATCAAAGTTTAGGATTCAGATCTCTGTAGTGTATCCTAGGCTTAAAATTATTTAGGATACCGGCCTGTGGTGCTAGAGTGTTTTTTGATTGGAAAGATGAGCTTGGTACTTGATGACTGGATGAGAGAAATGGAAAAACTGATAGGAATTGATATGGAGGGACTAAGACTTTAATTCCGGATGTGTGCTATTAAGAGATCTTCTTAAGAGTGTGAATAATTATAACCCCTTCCTAATTGTAGTTAGTGTTGAATCGAGAGCTCTCTGTTGTGGCTAGTACTTGAGGAATCTTAGACCGGGGAGATATTAAATTTCTAGTGATCCAATTGGTGGATGATTAAGAGATACCCTTCCTAAGCTCTATTTGCTATTATGTGATGTGCGATTTTGAGATCTAACGAGAGTTAGCAAGGAAGTGTTCTGATTGAGGTTTCCTTGTTTGTTTTCCATGAAGTTTTAAATTTTATATCTTTGGTCTATTTTAAACATTCTTTCATTTAACCTCATCACGCATGTTGAGTTTTCATGATTTGTACAAGAAACTGGAGCGGTTTTGGAAGACAAGAAGTGTTTTAATTTTGAAAATTTTGGCAACTTTACACCTGAGGTGTGAAGAGATATTTACTAACTTTTAAACTCAACATTTGACAGAATCACAAAACATCTTACACCTTATTCTTCTAATAAAACAATCTGAGTATGCACGCGGAGTATTACTCACTTTACTCGAAGAAAACTTATTGAGTTTGAATGCCATTGAAGATTTTAACCTTGAAAGTTTTCACCACTTGTAACTACACTAATTTTCATAAAACCTTTATATACATTGTTGCATTACGTATGTTTTGGCTCGACAAGGGTCTTAGTTTGAGAATGAGAGTATGAACCAGTAAGTTGGAACTCGTATCTAAGCATGAATATTTTGCGAAATCAAGGTTGACTTTTAGAGTTGAACCTCTTGGAACACTGAAGTCAATCTATGACTGAGGGATTATGGAAGGAAAGATTGATAGATAGTCTTGTGTAATCCAATGGGATCCTAATACTTGATCTGAGCCGAAACTGAACTAGGAGATTAGATCTACTAGTGTTATGATTGATTAACCTAGTTGCGTACCTTGTAAGGTTCCCCCTTGTGAACTTAATGATTGCTTTATATATACCTTGTGATTGGTCCTATGGACATGTTTTAACCCTTTTGTAAAGAGAAACCACTAGAATGATTCTCGTCTCTGTGGGTGCATGTTTATTTACTGCTTTTACTATTGTATTTTGTGTGGTGAAATGGCCATGAAAGCGATTTTTGTGAGTTCTTTAGTAATAAACATGCCACCGTGATGCACTTGACTCTCTCGGAATATATATATGAAATTTGATCAATTTTATAAAATTCTCTCGTTAGTTCCACAATTTAATTTGTTAATTGCTTATTTTATTTTATGCTATTTCGTTATATTCCCTTCTATTCTATTTTACCTTGTTTTGTTGTATTCTATTTTATATCTACCTTCTATAAAGATTATGGACGGTAGACGAGGCCGAGGTCGAGGTAGAGGTCGAGGACGAGGGCTAGGGCGAGGGGCCGACAACCCCAAAACATGGGAGATAATCAAGAATCGAAATTGAGGGTTAGTGAATAAGGGTAAAGAGATAATTCGTGGGGTGTATGTTGCACTTTATTGAAATTAAAGGAAGTTAAGTGCGGAAAAGGTGAACTAATGAATAAGATAAGATTTCACTAGAATTTCAAGCAATAGGAGGGTGACAATTGGCATCACCTCCGCCACTCATTCCTTACGAGACTTCAATTAATCTTCATTCTACCATTCATTTTGACTTCGCAAGAAACCACTAGAGAGAAAAAGAGAGTCTTGCTTCATATTTTATCTTCATTCTTGCTTTTATCTTTCAAGAGAATCACCAACACGAATCTCCATTCTCTTCCTTCCTTGTAGTTGGTCCTATAGAGATGAGAGAGGCGAGATTTTTCAATGATTTTCTTCACCTTTTACTCTTTTATAGACGGTTCTTCAAGCCCCAAATAGAGGAGGAAGATTTCATCTTTTCTTTCATAAATTTTGCTTCAATACCACTATCACATCCAACTTCACTTGCCCCTTGATTAAGTTTGAGAGAAATGTAAATCCTGTGATGAATCTTAAAGATCTAAGATTTATCTTGACTAGGATTGAAACTATACTAGCGGGAAGAGCTTGAACTCTTTAGACCTATTAGTTCTACTGTTTAAATCTAATGATTTATGGCTAGATGAGTTTAGGTTATTGAAGGGATCTCTTGAAAACCAAGTACCAGGTTAGATGACTTGAAGATTTTCCATACTTTGTAGTGTAAACTTGTTGGTGAATCTTGATGGTTAATAGCTTGATATATGTCGATTGTTATGTATTATGGTTATTTCATGAGATTGATGAATTATAGTTGTGAGATTGATGCGAGAATCTTGGTAGAATCTCTAGAAATACCCCCCCTGCTGGTCAAATCCGTTCAACTACTTTTAGCCCTATTTTCTTACAAATTTTTGGTAAAATATTGCTCAATAATCTTTGTACAATGTTGACTTTTAAATGTGAATTTAGAAGTTAAAAAGGGATAATTTCTTGAACTTTGTTCTACTAAACATCTCCTCAGGGAGCATTGCGCAATTTTAGAAAATTTTGATATCGCGGCGTAAAACAAAATTTCAAATTTGGGGTTTTGTTTGTTAGATTTAAAACTACACAAGAGCTTTTTCAACCTTGTAAATTTTAGATTTTTGCTCAATCTCTATAAGCACCAATAGTTTTTCAAAGTTCACTAAAATGTCAAACCTATTCTGTTTTTCTACTTGTTAAACTATAACTTGAGGTCAAATTTGTCTTATTTATGAATTGAATCTCTAGAAGATGCCTTTTGAACAATTGTAGTACTTTGAGTCTATTTTCCAATGATATATAGCTGGTAATCTTTCGATTTATGGATATGTAACTTAAGATATGATTTTTCAAGTAACGTCGTGTAACTTTGGAATTTTCTAGTTTGAAGGAAAAGTGTTCTTTTAAAAGTTATGACTTTACTTTGGAAATGCTTATTTGATTCGAGTTTGATTTCATGGATGGAAAATGAGGTCTCTTCTAGTTTTAATTCCTCTTTTCAAAGATGGTTTTTGAAAACTTTGATCTGCTCTTTAGGCGTTACAGCAGTTGTTTAAGTGTGTGATTCTCCCTTTTCAATTGAGTACCCTAATGGTTTAAGGGAATTAAGTTGAGATGGTTCACTTTTGGTGGTCATTGGGTGTAATTGCCTCAGGTGCTCAAGGTAACTTCTAGGAAACTTCCGAAGCAGAAAAGTAAAGGACTTGAGAACTAAAAAAATCCCTTTAGTCAAGATTCTTCGGAGAAATCACGACATCGAAGAGGCAACTTGGGAAGTAGAAGAAGAAATGCAAAAGTATCCAGAATTATTTGTTTAACATGTTGAGAATTTTGAGGACAAAATTCTTTTAAGGGGGGAAGGATGTGAGGGCCTCAAAAAAAAATTTATTTTAATATTTTTAAAATGTATTATTTTAAATAATGTTATTATTGTTAGTAATTCATTCAATTATTTTAAAATCATATCTAAACGAATTTTTTAGAAAATTTAAATGAAAATTCAATTTATTTATTTTATTATTTATTTAATTTATTTCATCTTGAGGTGACTCGATTTTATTTCACCCTTAATTTCCTGTAGTTTATCAATAATTCGTTTAGCTTTTAAAATTTGCCCTTTTTACATTAATTAGACAGAAAATGAGAAAAACACGTTTTAAGAGGTAAAAATTCGGGCAGTGAGTGATGTGGCGCTGGAGTGTAAGGATGATCACCCGAAAGTTAGAAATGTAATCCAGTGATTAGAGGTGAATTAAAAAGAGTAATTATAATTAGGGATTTGAAATCATAGTTTAGGTTGGATTAATCTCCTTGGACTAGAATCTTAATTAACCATTGTTTCTTCCACTTAATTCACCCCAAATCACTTCAATTTTATTCCTTTCCATCTCTCCCTCCTAACTGAGATTAACTCCCTAATCCCTAGCTAAGTGAGATAATTAATTTCCCTCCAAAATTGCTAACTAAGCTTACTATTCCATGTTTGACTTTGAGGCATAAGACAAGCTTTATGTCTTGTCTTTCTCTTCTCATTTAATTCATTCAAAATTGCACAAAAATCCCTCTCTTCCTCTCTTCCTCTTGGCCGAACTCCCCTCCCCCTCTTCCCTTGAAATTTCATCAAATTTCTTCCACCAAATTCCCTTCTAAAACCAACTACAACCTCCATTAATCTTGGCTTGAGCTTGAACTTGGGTGAGGAGCTTTGAGGAGAAGCATTGGGAAGCTTTAGTCTAACATTTCTTGGGAGAATTTTTGCCTACTTCTTCGAGGAGGTAAGGAACTAAAGCTTACATCTTTGTCTATTAATTCTATTTTTAAGCATGATGTTAGGATTGGGAGCTTGAGAGGTTGCTAGAACCTTGACATTTGTTGATGAAGTTGATTCTTGTGTTGGTTTGCTATTTTAGATGATAAGTTGCATTAAATTGTCTTTCATGATTTTGGTTTGAATGAGTGGGCTCTTGGACTCCCACACTTGTGATAATATGATTTCTAGCATGATTAATGATACAATGTAAGTATATATGTTGTAAAGGGTGGCTGGAAATTTGAGGAAAAATCTCAAGGAAAAATTGGTTGGGAAAGGAAGAAAATGAGGAAGAAAAATTGCTGTTTTCCTTTTTATATTTTGACTGTGATTTTGGCAAGCTTAAGGGTTAATGGTGAGGTTTAAATGTGAGGGTTAAGTTGTTAATTTATCCCACACAAAATCCTTTCAAGGGTTAAGCAAAATTGGTGTTTTAGTGGAACAAGGAAAACTGGAAATTGGGCAGGCATGCTGTCCGATTTTTGAGGCTTTTTTAGTGCTAAGTTTTGAGCTAGACTTGTATCATTTTTATCATCATTAGTCTTAGGAAGGTTAATATTAGCTTAGGTTCGAAAATGGGGTCAATCGGTAGTGATTTGGATCTGTTAAGGGTAATGATAAGAAAGGGAGTGAAATTTGCAGGAATGAACAAGTGTTGTCCAGGTCACTTTGGGCAAGTAGAAAACTGTCTTTCCATTTGAATTTATGGTTAAATTTTGGTATGAACCTAGCCTATATATGGAAGTATTAGTGTACCAAATTTAGTAATTTTTGACTAAGAATTCGTCACTCAAAAGAAGCTCCAAATACTGCCCTGTAAAACTGGATTTCAGAAAATGCAGGTTTTTGAACCAGCCATGTTTGAACAGTTATAATTTCTTGCTCGAGAGTCAGAATTGAGTGTCATCAGTGGCATTTGAAACTTCTTACATAGGAATTTAAACTGTGAAAATTTTAGAAGCCAATTCTTTTTCTACAATGTTTGGTGAATTTTAAAAATTGGCTGAAAAACCAACCTGTTATACCCTGTTTTGTACTGTAGCTGTTTCTTAATCAAAAATCTGGGCAGTTTCTGTCTATAATTTTATCACGGTGTCTTCTACAAAGTTTTATAGTGTTAAATGAGGTTTCCAACGGTACCAAGTTTTCAAAATTTTGACTTGTACAACCCAAGTTACGATTTTTCAAAGATTACTGCTCAAATAGGAGATTTTGAATTTGACTTTTCTTGAATGAGATTCGATTGATAAACTAGAAAACTTATTTTCATTGCTTTTTAAATACTTTAGGAAGTGGTGCTGAATTGCAAAGTGATCCAAACTTGAACTCTGAGACCTACTTTGTCGGTGAGTTTCCAATGCAAGTTAAATGCTTTAATTTAAATGCTTTGTGCGTGAACGTGCTTCGTGACATTTTACGTGTTTAAATTGTGAAATTTGAAATTGTTGGACCACTCACTTAAAGGAGAGTATACTTTATTGCTCCCTTCTAAGTAGAGTTGGTGACTTAAGTGTTTTTGCCTGTATTACAACTTGGAGAAGAAAAGTGTTGTATAACCACTCTTGGCCGAGTCCCTTGAGTGGTTAAGTGCTTAAGTGTTTAAGTGTTTGGCGTGCGGGTCCGGTAGGGGGAGTTCGATGGAAGGAGTTTGGCGTGAAGAGTCGTCTACTTGGATTGAAAGTCGACGGAGTGTCGACTACTCTAAATGTTCGTGAACTGTGGATTTGAGCTCCTGAGAGCCAACATATCCTACTTGCGTGTTTAAATTATTTGCTTCATGTGTTTATGTTACCGCCTATTAATTTACTGTTTATATGCATGTGCATGACTTTTGGAGACTCACGAGCTTTAGCTCACCCCCGTTCCCCTTTATTTTTCCTTAACAAGTGACGAGAATCCCGGGACCTAGTTAGGTCTAGCACTTGTTTTTGGTCTTTTGTCTTGAGTATGGAAAGATGAAATGTATATTCTTTTGGTTTTGAATAATTCAAATTCATGGGATTGTAATAAACTATGGCTCGAGGTTTTAAGTGTTTTAAGTTGTTAATTGTTCTTTAAGCTTAAATATTATTTTACAATTTCCAATATTATTATTGTTGAGATGAATTTTGGATTTATCCTTGTAAGTTAGTATTTTTGAATGCATGAGTCCTGGCGAGAGTTGGGTAGGCAACCCGCCAACCCCTCTGGTTAGCCTTAGGGGGAGGTGGGGCTGTCACACCAAGTAGAAAGGGAGAACCGAGGAGTGTTCCGCAAGAAAGCCTAGCATCAACTCCCTATGTGCATTGTAATTATTGTGAAAAATCTAATCATACTGAGGACACTTGTTGGAGAAAAGAAGGAAAATGTTTTAGGTATGGAAGGAGTGATCATCAGTTCGCTGCATGTCCTAGAACCCGTGGAGGAAATGGGGTTCAACAAGTGGATAAATCAACCTCTAAGCAGACCAATGCAAGGGAAAATTGGCCAAAGGTTCCAGCTAGGGTCTATGCGATTGACCAACAATGAGTCTCTGACCCCCCTGCGGTCGTTGAAAGTACAACCTCCATCTTTCATCGACTAGTAAAAGTATTGGTTGATTCAGGCGCTACATTCATTATGAATCTTGTCTTCACGGGTGGTATTGACCTGAAACCTGTTAGATTGCCTTATGATTTAGAGATTAGAACACTTCCTAGGAACCAGAGTTTGATTACTATCTTGGTACATAAGGATTGTGAATTTTGGGTTGGAGGGCGAAAGTTGTTAATAGGCTTAGTGAGTTGGATATTAAGGGTTGAATGAGAATATGGTGAAGAAGAAGTATCTAGTGTTATTTGTGTAGAAAATGTGAATTTCGAGGGTGAAATTCTTTCAAGGAAGGAAGGATGTGAGGGTTTCAAAATTCTATTTTTATTGAAAAATAAATAATAATATTTATATTATGTTTATTCACTAAAATAATAGTGAATTTATGCTTTAAATTATTATTTTCTAATTTAGAGAATTTTCTGAGAATTATTTGCCGATGTTTGATTTCGCCCAGTTTAAGCTTCGATTTTTGAGATGTGACGTGAATAGTAGGTCTAAGATGAAACCAAGCATATGTAGAGATATTACAGAGATATATTTAAGGTAGGACAGTGCCAGAAGAGAAAAACTAGTAAAAGTTAGAGTATCGTGCGTCGACGCGACAAAAAGTGGAAGTTTGACCACTTTTCCTTAAATTAAGGCCAACCAAGTATCTTGTCTCTTTAAACCCATATTCTTTGCTCCTTTTCCCTTCATTTTCATCTGCCATTTAGAGCTTCGAGAGAGAGAGAAATTTGAAATAGAGAGAGAGAGAGATAAAAGAGAGAAAAATATCCCAAGCTTTCTTCTTCTTCTTCTTCCTCAAGTTTCCTTGCATCTTGAACACAATTGGAGAGCTTCAACTCACTCCTTTTTGCTGCTCATTCCAGCCGTGTGTGAGGGAGAGGAAGAGCGAGGAATCCGAGAGTGAGAGGAGAGAGAAAGTGAGAAAGAAAACTTGTTTTTGCTCTTCATCTTCTTGTTCTTGAAATTTGTGGAGCAAGCACCAAAGATCAAGCAAATCCTTGGCTAAGATGGAAGCTTTTGAGGTTGCTAAGCTATGGGAGATCATCCTTGGTTAGAGTTTCACAAGATCCTACTTTGATCTTGCTAGATCTATCTAGATCTAAAGGTATAACACTTAAACCTCTTAGTTCTAACTTTATTAGTGTTAAATCTTGTAGATCCATGGTTTATTTTGCTAGAAATGCTTATGTTTGGAACATTTGAGTTGGGCTCTTGAATTCCCAACTTAGGTAGCTGACTTGAGTTGACTTTTAGGTAGTAGATTTGAGGACCTAATTGTGATTTTGGTTGTTGTTGATGAGATGGATTTATTTTGTGGTTAGGAAGTAAAAATATTACTGAAAATTTTGAAGGAATGAGTTGTTTGATGGCCGAACCTCACTTGGAATGTTTTGATGCTTGATTTCAAAATTTTACGATATTTCTTGGCAAGATTTTGCCTAAATAAATATGTATTATATTCATTTATGAGTATATGTTTGAATGGAGTGAAATCTTGAATTTTTTAATGGTGAAAAGTTGTGCTCTCACTAATTTTTGAGTAAAAGTATCATTTTGGGCAAATTTGTTTCAAAATAGGGAGCAACTTTTGTCATCTAGAACCTCGACTTCCCATACGAGTTTTTGACTAAATTTTGGTACAAACGTAGCCTATATATAGAAGACTAAGTGTACAAAATTTGGCATTTTTCCCATAAGATTTCGTTGGCCAAATGGTGTCCACAATATAGCTTTGCAAATCCGGAAAATAGCTTTCAGGCAGCTTTATAGCTTGTTTTCAAATGGGTGTATTTTCTTGCTCGGGAGTCAGAATCGAGTGCCGTTTGTAGCATTTGAAACTAGACTCCAAGGATTTTCCAACAGTGTAAAAATCACATGCTAGTTCTTTACCTACGATTTACAGTAGATTCGTAAAAAAGGCTGATTTCACAACCTGTTTTCGTAGACTTTTGGATTCTGCTGGAACTTGTAGCTAGATTTGCCCTATCTTGCAAAACGAACTTGAAAGCGAGGTGTTCTAGTGATTTTTAGTACTTTGAGTCTAGTTTCCAACGTCATAGGCTATGTCCATTTTTGACGTATATAGCTTGAGTTGTGGGTTAAGTAAGAATGTGTGGCAGGAGATGTTTTAGAAGTTTCAAAGAGTATTGAGCGTATTTATGGAGTCTATTTAAATGGATAGTTTTTGATAGTTATTTTTGCCAGGTGATCAAGGCGAACTTAGGGACGAGCCAATCTTGGACATCTAGGAAATCACTTGCTTGTCTACTTGATCCTTTGATGAGTGTTCTAACTTCTTTTTCAAATGAAAAATCTTGCTATTGTTTGCAAAGGAATGATTTGTTAAAATGATTTGCTAGTATTTATAAGAAAATGATTTACTGTTATTTCCAAGTAAAATGCTTTTAGAAGTGAAATAATTTATGAAGAGTTTGTGAGTTTCTATGCATATCATTTGTCTTAATTGCAAATACTAAATGAGATGGTGATTTATTTATGTGATCTTGAACTCGTGACTAAAGACGAATTATATGTTGAATACGTGTCGTGTCTTATAATCTTGATTTGTGTTTGTTAAGTGGAAGTATGTATCACACTTCAATAAGTGGTAGGTACCTCTCATCCCGCCATATGTGTTAAGCGGTAGTATGTACCACACTCAATGAGTGGTAGGTACTTCTCATCCCGCCTTAATCTTAAAACTTGTATACGTCGATTGGAGCGTTACCTCGTCGACCATATGTGTTAAGCGGTAGTATGTACCACATTCAATGAGTGGTAGGTACCTCTCATCCCGCCCTAATCTTAACTCTTAAATAAGTAGATTGGAGCATTGTCTCGTCAACCATACGTATTGAGCGGTAGTATGTACCACACTCTAATGAGTGGGAGGTACCTCCCATTCCGTCTCAGTATTTTGTGGGTGATTAAATCTGAACGGTAGTATGTGTCATGCTCAATCAGAATGGGAGGCACCTCTTATCCCGTCTCAGTACCTTTTTCTTGATTAAAGTGAATTGTTGATTTAATTACTGTTCAAATGCGTGAATTCTTGTATCTTTTAATAAACGTATCCAAATGTACTCTTGAGTTTTCTCGTCATGGTAGTTCTTAATGAGCCATACTCTTATAAGTGATCTTTAACGACTCAACTGTTTTGAAAAGTACTATTTGATTTAAGTGTTATGATTTTGATCAAACGTGAATTTGCTTATTTTTCTGGAACCTCACTGAGCTTCTATCTCACCCCAAAAATATTTATTTCCCCTCCATAGGGTTCGAGACAAAGGAAGCACTTGTAGGGACTTACTACTGTGACTGGCTGGATTAACTCTTGTTCTATTTAGATATATTATTTCTAATGTCTTGTGAAATGTATTTATGGTATTAAGTAATTGGGAAATAACATCTCATGGTTGTAATATTATTTTGAAATATTTGGAATTGTAAGTATCGGAGATTAACTTATAAGATTTATGGTTATGTTAATATTTGGAAGTACATGGATGTAATTGTTGGAGTTTTATTGTAATTATTAAAGGCTGGCACTGAGATTTGTTAGAGAATTGTAGTGAGTCCCAGTGAGAGCCGAGCAGACGGTCTGCCAAACCCCTTTTGGTTCACCTTAGGGGAAGGTGGGGTCGTCACACTTGAAGGAAGAAGCAAATCCAGAAAATTTTATTAATGCTCAAAAACATAAGGAATAACAAAGGAGTTAGGCTATTTATAGCCTTACACAAATCTACTAAAACTAGGAAAAACTTAAGATAAAATTCAGCCAAAAATTAGGCAAATTGGATAGAATTTAAACCTAATCCAACTAGGAAACCCTAATGGGATTACACTTAACAAAATAAAACAATCAATAAACAATGCTAATTCAGCCTATACATTATCTAAGTTGACTGAAATAACGTATTGAATAACAAATAACAACTAAACAAAAGAACTTTTAGACAAGGATCATACGATGCCTTGACCATTGCCTTCCTCAACCGCGAGCAAAATCTTGAAGGATTAATGATCATTCTCTGTCTCTAGACCTTCAATGATGCTACACGATCTTTGTTGCTCGTGAATCACTCTTACCAAAGCTTGAAGTCATTCTTTAAACCTTTTAACTCGTGAATGCGTCACCGGACCAAAAGGAACCTTCACAGGACTAGCACTTAACATTTGGACAGCTTGTAATTCTGTTGGCCCAAATGCAACCAAAGGGGGGTGAATTTGGTAGTTTAACAAGACAAGTAAATATGCAAGAATTCACCCAATAAATCAAGCACAAACAATTTCTCAAATGTGCATAAAGATATGTCAATTTAATCACAATAAAGATGTCACAATTGAGCAATAAAGAAAAGAGATAGAAAAAGAAAAGCAAACCAAATTTCCAAGTTGCACCGAACTTGGATACACTCCACTAGTAGCTTCTTCAATTGAAGGTGAAGCTAACCAACTTGTACAAGTGAAGGTTCACTCCTTCCTCACCCTAAAGGCCTTTAGTTGAGCCAAGGAGTTTTACAACTATCCTAGTTAACCCTCAACAAGCTACAATTGAAAGCTCACTCAACCAATTAAGAACTTCTATTACAAGTGAGGCAACATTCACCAAGGTTTTACTCCTCCTATTGAGTAACCTCACAAACCCCACTTTTTCCACACCTATACAACAAACAAAAAATATTTCTACCCAAATATTTCACTTGTAAGCTTGTATTTCATGTAGGCAAAAGTCTTTTATCTTCTTGAACTTGTAGGTATTTATAGAGTGTGAGAAATGGCCTCAAGAAGCTCTCCAACGGTCAAAAATATGGCTGTTAAAAAATAGCCGTTGGAGCTATCAGACGTCCGACACAATGTTGTGCGTCCAATGCAAGCGTCCGATAGGTTCTTCTCAACGTTTATCGGACAGCCGATGGATTTTGTGCGTCCGATAGAGTCTGCGTCCGATGCTGGTCAGAGAGCTTGGATTTCATCTTTAATTCTATCAGACGTCCGATGATGATGATATGCGTCCGATAGGAGTGTCCGATACTTCCCCTGTCTATCGGACGTCCGGTACTTCAATTGCATCATTTTCACCAATGACCTAAACTGCCATATTTCTCAATGGAAGACATTAGATTAAATTTTTAATTGTTTTGTAATTGTCAAAATCCGGGATTAAGATTTACAAATTCCTCATCATTCCCATCCTCTTGAGAAGGATTTGTCCTCAAATTGCATTCATCACCCACATCAAAAGGACTAAGATCAGCCACATTAAAAGTGGCACTCACATTGTACTCACCTGGATGATCTACTCAGTAGGTATTATCATTAATGTGTTCAAGCACTTGAAATGCCCATCCCCTCTTGGAGAATGCTTGCTTTGATGTTGCTTAGGGAACTATTCCTTGCAAAAATGCAAGCATACCCAATTGCTTGGTTTAAACACAACCTTGCGACGACCTTTGTTGACTTGCATAACATATTGAACAATCCTTTGTTCGATATTTGTTTGAACCTTTTCATGTAATGACCACACAAGCTCAGCTTTCTTCTTACTATCTAAGTTAACATGCTCAAAAGAAGGCAAAGGCAGCATATCCATAGGAGTTATAGGATTAAAACTATACACAACTTCAAAAGGTGAGAATTGTGTAGCACTATACACAGTCCTATTATATGCAAATCTTAAATGAGGTAAACAATCTTCTCGTGTTATCAAGTTCTTTTTAGAGTATTGACAAAGTGCGATTAATTACTTTAGTTTGTCCATCAGTTTGAGGATGATTTGAAATAGAAAACAACAACTTTATTCACAATTTATCCCACAAATATTTCCTGAAATTGCTCAAAAATTTGACATCACGATCAGAAACTATAGTTCTAGGCCTGCCATGCAAATGAACAATTTCTTTAAAGAACAAGTCACTAATATGTAGTGCATCATCCATTTTATGGCATGGAATAAAATTAGCCATTTTGGAAAATCTATCAACCACGACAAAAATGCTATTATGACCTCTTCTAGAATGAGGCAAATCAAGCACAAAATCCATGGAAATATCAATTCAAGGTTGGTTGGGAATAGGTAATGGTGTATACAAACCATGTGAATTAACGTTTGATATAGCACAATGGCAAACACCACACCGCTCTACCACACGTTCCACATCCTTCCCTCATATGAGGCCAAAAGAAATGTTCCTACAAAATAGTTAAAGTTTTGGACATATCAAAGTGCCTCATTAACCCACCACCATGTGACTCCTTAACAAGTAAATCACGTATTGAACCACGAGGAACACATAACTTATTAGGATAAAACAAGAAACCATCATAAATAAAATATTTATCATGACCCAAATTGGCACATAAAGAATATAAATCATGAAAATTAGCATCCTCAACATACAATTCTTTCATAAGTTTAAATCCAAGAAGTTTAGCATCTAAAGCGGTAATGAATACCTACGAGATAATGCATCAACAACAACATTCAACTTACCGGTCTTTTACTTGATGACATATGGAAATGACTCCATAAAAACAATCCACTAAATATGTCGTTTGTTTAACTATGTTGCACCTTCGAGTACTTCAAAGATTCATGGTTTGTGTGGATCACAAACTCTTTGGTGTGAAGATAATGTTGCCAAGTTTCCAATGCTCAAACCAATGCGTACAACTCCTTGTCATAAGTTGAATAATTGAGGGCTACTCCATTCAACTTTTCACTAAAAAAGGCTACAGGTTTACCTCCATGCATCAAGACAGTACCAACTCCTACACCTGACACATCACATTCAACTTCAAAAGTTAAATCAAAGTTAGGTAGAGCGAGTAGTGGTGCGTGTGTGAGTTTATGTTTAATCCATTGGAAGGCCTTATCTTGATCTTCCCCCCAAGAAAGCTTTTCATTTTTCTTCATTGCAGCTGTGATTAGGGACATGATTGTACTAAAGTCTTTGACAAAATGATGATAAAAGCTTGCTAGGCCATGGAAGCTTCAGAACTCTCCAACATTCTTAGGAATCGACCACTCCGTAATGGCTTTCACCTTGTTTTCATCTACATGTACTCCCTGTGAACTAATCACATAGTTTAGAAACACCAAACGATCAGTACAAAACATGCACTTCTTGAAATTGGCATACAACCTTTCTCTTCAAAGTACTTTAAAAATAGCTCTTAAATGAGAAACATGCTCTTCTAAACTCTTGCTATAAATGAAGAGGAAGGGCAGTGGGTTGGGGAAGAAGAAGAGGAAAGGGAAAAAGAAATGGAAAAGGAAAAGAAAAAAGAAAAAATAAATAGAAAAAAATTTATTTGTGTATGTGTTAGTCGTTTTTGAAATATTTGTGTATGTGTAGTTGTTTTTGGGGTTATTTTTGTTTGGTGTATTACTGTAGCATTTGGGGTGTGAAAAACAGTTTTTCAAAAACAGGTGGAAAAATAGCAAATCCAAACAAAGCCATGATTCATTGTGAGGACCCAAAATTTCTTTAATTATTTTGCTTATATTTCTTCACTTGCATTTATGATTTTTCTCAATTATGTTTATATATCTATAATTGCATTGATTATCGACTCATATGAATGTGCATGGATGCCTTAATATTAGAATTTTCATTCTAGTGCCGGTAAGTTGAACCGTAGTGAATAGTAAATTGAGAGTAAATGAATGATGGTAAAGAGATAATTAGTGGGGTGAATGTTAAACATTATTGAAACTAGAGGAAGTTAAGTGCAAAATAGACAAACTAATGGATAAGGTAAGATTTCATTGGATTTTTAGCCAATAGGGAAGTGACATTTGGCAACTTCCCTACCACCCATTTTTCTTTCAAGACTTGTGATAGGTTTTTTCTTTACTCCTCAAATTTTAAAAACCTTTATAACCCTATATTACTGCAAGTATACGGATCATTTATTGAGTATAGGGAAATAAGCTGTCGATCCCACGAGAAAGAGTGTCAAGTACCGGTGATTTTTAAACTCCTCTATTATTTAAACTATCACAAGTAAAACAAAAGGGAGAAGGCGGTGAACCGACCTAAGAAAAAGGAATAAGCAATTAAAACCGACCGTTAGGTGTCGAAGACATCCAATTGGCGGTAGAAAGGAAATACTAAGAAAGCAAGTAAAGAAATTAGAGAGTTAAGAACAAGTTAGAGGAATCCTAGAGTTTTAGAATCCCTTGTTATGTTTAGATTAGAAGTTAGCCAAGTTATTATGTCCTTTTTTCCCATGATTTGCTAAGGTATAACTTCCTTTTGTATGCCATCACTTTTGTCAATGGTCATGTGTAGTGCAAGCTCTCATTTAAGATGAGCTAGTCACTCGGAATCACTTTCGCCAATCCCTTAACTTCTTGGAATCTTCCTTGACCTATTTTCATAGAGAAAAGAGAGAAACAAGTTAAATAAGCTCAATGAAGTTATAGTATGAAACCAAAACCAACCAACTATATTCACTACTTTCGCGAGAATATAAGTTAGTGTTTAAGAACTTAGATCTTATTGAAGGCAAGTTTTTCATTGCTCATCAACATCAAATCATTTATAGTTGGTAGCTAATCAACCATAAAGCATAAGCACAGTCTTAAACTAGCAAAATCAATGAGGACATAAATCACTTAACTACTTCATAATCACAACTAAAACAAGTTCATCCTAACTCTAGGATTTGAGAGGCTTAACTAAACATAATACTACTAACTATACTAATAAACTAAGGAACTAGTGAAGACTACATTCCTCTTCTCTCTCTCTTTCTTGTCTACAAGAGACCCTATTTATAGAATATTTCATCCATGTACATCCAAAATGTAAATACAAAACAAGTTGGCCTTCAAAAGTCAAGGAAAATGGCTTCATGAATCTTCTTTCCTTCAAACATGTCTTCATGCATTGAATCCTTTGAATTCCAACCTCAAATGAGTTGTAAAGTTGCGTTTTGGATTAGTTATGAGTTGTTTCTTCAATCTTCCAATAATCCTCACGTAACTTTCAGCTGAAATTCGTCCAAAACTTGAGCTGGAAAATCTAGAATTCGGCTGCACGTTGCAGCAGTCACTTTCTGAGGATCTGCGAGGAAGAGGCTCGCGGATCCCATCGCGGATCGCTTCCCCTGTCTCCACGGAGAGAGATTCGCGAGCTGTGAGGGCCACAAATTTCAGTATTTATTTTTAAAATGCACAATATTATTTATATTGCATTTATTTATTGAATTATGAGTGAAAATATATTTAGAATGATTATTTCTCAATTTAGAGAATTTTATACGAATTGTTTGCCGGTGTGTGGTTTTGGACAAAATTTAGCGTTAAAAATTGTTTCGACCTGTGAATAGTGATTTGGACTTGAAATCGAGCATATATAGTGATATTTTGGAAATATTATTATGGTGAGACAATGTCGAGATGAAAGAAACCAGTGTAAGTTAGACAGCTGCGCGCGACGCGACATAAAGTGCCAAAAAGCACTTTTTCCCTTAAAATAAGGAAATGCACTTTTTGGCACCTTTAGCCTTGACTTTTTGGTTCCTTGGAGCTCATTTTTTAGCTGCAACTTTGGGTGATAGAGAGAGAGCTAGAGCCGAGAGAGAGAGCTTGAGAAAGAGAGAGTTTGTCTTCAAATTTTCTTCCAATCTTCCATCAATCCTCTTGAAGCTTCAACCTTCATCAACCACCATCCTCTTCTTCATTCCTAGCAGCTGAGAAAGAGGAGAGAGAGGAGGAGCTTTGTCCGAATTTTTGGGAAGGAAAAAGAGGTAAGTTGAGTTGATCTTCCATTTTCCTTTCTTCTTACAAGCAAATTGAACTTGTGAAGCTTGAATGATGGATTGTGGCTTGGTTTCTTCCTTCCCATTTCAGCCGAACCAAGGAGAGAGAAGAGAGAGAGAGATCCGAACCTTTGAGGGGAAAAAGGGAGGAAAGAAAAGCTTGGGTGATCATCTTAGGCTCGAGATTGAACTTGGTGACGGATATCTTCGAAGAATCTTGATGATCGTGGGCTAGGATCGAGGGTTTTGGAAGTCCTCTAGTTTGGAAGCAACTTTCTTGAAGGAAAGCTCGAGGGATATCATTGGATCTTGCCGGATCTCATTGGATCTTGATAGATCCGGAGGTATAAGCCTCGAATCTCGTAGATCTAACCTTATTAGTGTTAATTAGTGTAGATCTGTGGTTAATATTGAAAGAAATGATCTCATCTGAAAAGATGAAGTTGGGCTCTTGAAATCCCAACCTAGGTAGCGGACTTGAGGTGGCCTCTAGGTAGCGGACTTGAGGACCTGATTGGGAATTTGATTGTTATTTGTGAACTTGCCTTGATATGGTTAGAAATTAGGGTTTTCAGTTGTTGAAAAGTTGAAGGAAAAATGTATGTTATGGCCAAACCCATGCTTGGTGATTTTAATGTTTGATTTTGAAGTGTTGTGAATGTTCTTGAAGAGTTTCTTTTAAGAAAAACATGTATATTGTTCAAATTGTGAGTGTAGGTATGTGTGAGAGAATGTTTGAAATTTAAAGGGTTAAAAGTGAGGTTTTTCATGAAATTTGAGTGAAAAGTGCTGTTTAATTAAATTTGAGGGTTTTGCCATGTCTTGGTCAAATTCTAGAGATTTTGAATATAACGGCGTGGTATGAAGTGTTTTATGTTAATATGAAAGTTTTAACAAAAAATGAATGTCGAACGTGTTGTGTAAAAAGTGATTTTGAGGTGTGAGTCCTCACTTAAATGTTTGGTGAAAAAGAACGTGCTTGTAGTGCCAATGAGTATATCGGTGGGATGCTCTTTTGAAATGAAAAAGTGACTTTTCAAAGAGGATCTATTTGGAACATTGTACCATGAAAAATGAAAGCTTTTTCTCGAGAGAGTTTTGGAAAAATTGTCATTTGAAACTAAAAAGTGAAAGTAAACTGTGTTAGTAAATGAAAAAAAATGAATTGACTCTCATTGATTGTTTTAAATTATTTTAGGGAGTGTGCAAGGCGGTGACTTTGAACCCTACGTGGAAGCTGAACCTTACTTTGGTGAGTTTCCATGCTTGTTTCATGTTTACGTGCAAATGATTGTATATGAATGCAATGAAGTGAATGTTTTGTGAAAATTGGTTTTAACCCTCTAATGGGGATAGTGTGTACTTTATCGCACCTACTCCATTTGAGTAAAAGTGATTATGAAAGTGTATTGAAGTGAGTGATTGTAAAAGTGCTTTACAGTATTATATTGTGATTGTATGTGTTTGAAAAGGTCAGGAAATTCCTGAGACCTATAGGTGAACCCTTCGACTCGAGCTGGGGGCTACGCCTAGGCCGAGGAGAAAGGGCCGAGCCATAGGGTTATTTAAATGTCACAAAGCACAGTGACTCAGACCAGTGATACATGCTCGGGACTTGGTTCTTGAACCAGTCTCCAAAAGAGCAACAACCTAGTGAAGTGAAATGAATTGAATTGTGCTAGAGCCTTGGCTTGTGGCCTTGTCTCTGTTAAAAGCACCAAACCAGTGATACATATATACAAGTGAAGTGAAGTGAAATAAAGTGTACTCGAGACTTGGCAGCGGACTTGTCTCGGAAATGAATACAATGTACACTATCAAAGTGAACTGATAAGTGCTTGTAGTGCGGGCCCGGTGGGGTTTTGGTGGAGTAAGGAGTAAAGAGGGTTCTACATGGTAATAGTGACAGTTGACGGAGTGTCAACTACCTAGTTCGTGGACAAGCTACCTGGTTCGTGGACAAGCATCGTGGAACTTGGCCCCTGAGGGCCCCCCGTATCCAACATTGTGTTGTTAATTGCTTTCTTATTTGTTTAAGTTCCAAGTGTACTTGTAAAGTGAATTTGTTTATGTATTAAGTGACTTGCATGTTTTTTTGGGAACTCACGGGCTTTTAGCTCACCCTTTCCATTTGTTTTCCTTAGCAGGAAATGAGCAACCGAGTGGTGGTGCCAACCCTTGAGATTTGGGTTTTAATTATGTTTTGATATTTATTTTGAAGAATCTTGAATCATGTATGTTGTGAACTATTGTATAATGGAACTTGAATGTAAGGATGGATGATCTATGTACTATAGGATTGTATTTTAGAAGTTATGTATTTGTAAGACATTGTATCCTTCTGTATTGTATCTAGGATTTTAGTTTGATAAGTTATATTGAATGAGTGAGTGAGTGAGTCCTGGCGAGAGTTGGGCAGGCGGTCCGCCGACCCCTTTGGTACGCCTTAGGGGAAGGTGGGGTCGTCACACGAGCTAATTGAATTTTCCTCTTGAAATTTGCGCAATCCGATTTTTCGTCGTGAAATTGTCGCATCAATTGCTCTGAATTTTGATCCTTTGATTCCTTGATATTTCAATTGCATTTTCCTCATTTCAATTTGGAATTTCATCCACTTTGGATATTTCAATTTCCAACTTTCCGTCCAAGCTTCTTTTTGGAAATTTTCTTCTCATTTTCACCTCATTTGATAATTGGACAAGTAATCCTACAAAAACATGAAGTTTTAACCACATTAAGCCATAGAAATTCAATTTTCATCATTGAAACCATAAAATGCAAAACTAACTAGAAACCCTAGTTCATTAGCCACTAAAATAACTAAAACACACAAAAACTACATAATTAAACCTATTTAAAGCATGCAAAATATTGACTTTTCAACTTGAAGCTTCATTCTTGTCTTCCATTCCATTTTAGTCTTGCAAGAACCAACCAGAGAGAGAGAGAGAGAGAGAAGAAGAGAGGAACCACACCATTCTTCTACTTATCTTGCCAAAATTTGAGGGAAATTCTTTGAAAGGTTCAACCTTGCTTCGATTAAAACCTTGCTAGGAAGGAGGAGAAGCTTTCTATCGGAAGGAAATTTTAAAATCCATCTTGGTTTGCTCATCTTGGGTTGCTAACAAGAGGTATACTTTCTACACCATTGGAATTACAATTTTTATGGTTAATCTTGGAAAATCTTGGAAGATCTATGGTTTTTGTTGGTGAAATCTTGGTGGGTTATGTTGGATGACTATCTTGAAAATATATTGAATTGATGATAGAAATTGTTGATGAAACTGGTGGCTATATGTCTTGATATGTTGTGGGTAACTAGTATGTTGTATGGGTCTCTTGAACTTTAAAATTTAGGCTAGATGCTTTGAGGAATTTTCATGCTTTTGTGATGGAATTTATGATAGATATTGATGCTAAAAGACTTGATATATGTTGGTCCTTGTATATTTTGGAAATCTCATGAAATGGACAAACCTTGGTTGTGAAATATTTCGGGAAAACTTGGTGAAAATATCTAGAAATTTTCCCCTGCTGGCCGAACCTATTTAGCTACCTTTAGCCCTATTTTCTTACGAATTTTTGGTGAAATCTTGCTCAATAATCCTTGTTGGATGTTGACCTTTGAATGTGCAAGTGAGTTGAGCAAAAATTTTGGACTTTAGAAGTTGAAAAGGGAGAATTTCTTGAGCTCTGTTTTGCTGGAAATTTTCGCAGGGAGCACTGCACAGATTTAGAATAATTGTGATATCTTGGTGTAGAAAACTCCTAATCAAGTTTCATTTGTCTGATTTGAAACTAGACACAGAGCTCCTTCAACCATATAAATTTCATATTTTTACTCAATTTCTATAAGCACCAGTAATTTTTCAAATTTGACTGAAATATCAAACCTGTTCTGCTTTTGTGCTTGTTAAAGTTGTAACTTGAGGTCAAAATTTGACTTATTTATGGATTGAATCTTGAGAAGGTGCCTTTGGACGATTGTAGTACTTTGAGTCTATTTTCGAATGGTATAAGGCTTGTGATTTTTGGATTTACAGAACTCAATATATGATTTTTTGAGTAACATCGCATAAAGCTGGAATTTTCTAGTTTGAAGCAAAAGTGTTCTTTTAAAAAGTTACGACTTTACGTTAAAAATGTTGATCCATTTTGAGTTTGATTTCATGGATGGAAACAAGGTCTCTTGTGGTTTTAATCCCTTATTTTGAATGATAGTTTTCGAAGGTCTTAGACCCCTCTTTGGGTGTTGTGTTAGTTGTCTAAGTGTGTGGTTTTTCCTCATTTAACAAGAGTAATGGTTTAAGGGAATTGACTAGAGATGGTTTGCTTTTGGTGATCGTTAGTTGTAATTGTTTCAGGTGCTCAAGGTGACTTCGAGGGAAATCCCAAAGCGGAAAAGTAAAGGACTTGCTCCCTAGCATGGTTTTTGGTGAGTAATCCTTGCATGTTGTGTGAATCACATGTTTAGGTGGTTCAATACTCAATGTTACTTGTCATCTTGAGTATTAAATACTTGTTCTTAGACGAGTGTGTACTTTATCGCACTCGACTTACCTACTTTTATACTGCCCAACTATTCAATATTTGACTGTTTACGTGTTAATTGTGCATGACTGTAAGCCATGTGTACCCTAACACATTGGCTGAACAAGGCCTTTTTCCCCTTCATTGCCGGCCTATCCGAGCCAGAAGCGGACTTGGTCGGGTGGGATTACTAACTTAGGGCACTGATTATGGTGTATTCGAGTATTACCACTGGAAGTTATAAGGAGGAGAAGAGGTTGATTAACTAATGAAATGGACTGCAACTGCTCCCAGAGGACATCGTATTTTTTAATTGAGTGTTTCCTTATTTTACATTTTTATTGGTTTTATACTCCCTAACTGATTATTATTGGATTGTCGACTGTTCAACTATTTTATTTACTTCACTGCTATTATATGAGATTGTATGTTTTGAGATTGCTCACTGAGCTTTTAGCTCATTCCTTCCTAATTTGTTTTTCCTTAGCAAGATTTGAGAACAAGAGCCTCCAACGATTGCTCTAGGTTGATTGTTGGAGACTTTAAGTTTGTATTTTGATGTAATCATTGTATTTTGGATTGTACTTATGAAATTCTGAATGGATAATCTTTTGTATTTGTAACTATAGTTTGGACAGTTGCGATTTTCTAATGAAGTTCTAAGGTTTAAATGTTATATTGGACTGGAGGATATTAAGGTTATCTTGTTATTTGAAGTACTTGCTCGCTATTGAATTGAGGATTGTTAGTCAATTTTAGTGAGTGAGTTCCGACAAGAGTTGGGCAGACGGTCCGCTAAACCCTTTGGTTTACCCTAGGGGGAGGTGGGGCTATCACATTCATTAAATGCATAAATGTAATTGGAGCATTAGTCAAACTAAAAGGCATAACTAACCACTCTTATAACCCATGCTTTGTTTTAAAAGCAGTTTTCCACTCATCTCCCTCTTTCATTCTAATTTGGTGGTAACCACTTTTCAAATCAATTTTTGTGAAAATAATCACACCATGAAACTCACTAACATATCATCTAACCTAGGGATAGGATGACGATAATTTACTGTTATAGCATTGACAGCATGACAATCGATGCACATTCTTCATCCACCATCCTTCTTAGGCATAAAGATGACAGGTACTGCATACGGACTCAAGCTTTCTCAAGCCAACCCTTCCTTAGCAACTCATCCACTTGCTTCTGGATCTCTTTAATTTCCTCCGGACCCATCTTATAAGCTGATTTGTTTGGCAATGGCGCTCCCGGGACCAAATCGATTTGATGCTTGATCATTCGCATAGGTGGAAGTCCATCCAGAATCTATTCAGAGAACATGTATTCAAACTCCTACAAAAGAAATGAACACTTGAAGGTAAAGAGTTAGTAGACATAAAAGAATCATCCAACGCATCCTTGCACATAAGTACAAGTAAAAGCTAGTTAGAAAATAAAGCTTGTCTCACACTTTTAACTTTCGCAACTAAACTTTGTTTTTCCTCTTTTCTTTCTTCCTTGGCCAATCCTTCACTCATTTTTTTCCCTCACTAGTCTCAGCCTTACAATCATTCTTTTCTCTCTCAACCTTTTCTTTCTTTTTCCTCTCAAGATCTAATTCATATTATTTTTGCAATCTCACTTGATCCTCATAAACCTGCTTAGGTGTAAGAGGTACAAGAGTAATTATGCGATTACAATGTACGAACACATATTTGTTGGCCTTTCCTTTTAAGTCCACATCTTAGTCAAATTGCTAAGGACACCTAAGAATCACATGGGTTGCTTGCATTGCTACCGTGTTACAAACAACTTTATCTTTATAGTGACTGATTCTAAAAGGCACACGTGCTTGTCTAAACACACGAACATCTCCACTTTCATTGTAGAGGGTATGGCTTAGGGTGTTTGGTAGTAGGAAGCCCCAACTTCTCAATCATGAGCAAACTAGCTACGTTGGCACAACTTTCATTATCAATAATGAGACCACACACTTTGTCTTTAATGTGACATTGAGTGTAGAATAAATTTTCCCTTTGCATACTATCATCTTGTTCTTTAACACAGGTTGCAAGCACCTTTCGAAACACTAGGCATCCAATCTCCTCATTGATTGGTAGTTCTTCCACTTCATCATGCTCCTCAATGAGAGGTGGCATTCCTTCATACTCATCTTCTTCATCAATTAGAACCTCTCGATTAGGTAGAATGATCATGGCTCTTTGATTAGGGCATTGGGAAGCAATATGCCCAAAGTCTTGACATTTGAAGCACTTAGTATCCCTATTTCTTGCCTTAGGGATGTCACGACCAGCTTTGATTTCTTCCTTAGAAGTCGGTTTTGAAGTATACAGTTTCGGCTTGGAAGAATTTGTTTGAGCCGATTGCTTGTCCTCTCTTCTTGGCTGCTAATTCCGCCAATTTTCTGCTTGGTAGTTGGTGTTTTGGTGAGTGTTACCCCTCCTCTTGAGATGCCTCTCCACCATAATAGCTTCGTCAAGCATCTCATGCATGTCTAGATAATGTTATAACTCAACTATTTCAGCTATCTTTGGTCTCAAACCATGCAAAAATCTCACGATAGTTGCTTCAGCATCTTCATGTACATCGGCTCTCATCATGGCCATTTCCTGCTCCTTATAGTAGTATTCAACAGACATATTCCCTTGAGTTAAGGTTTGTAGTTTCCGATGCAAGTCTCAGTGATAGTAATTTGGAGCAAACCTTTTTTTCATCAAATCTCGCATTTCTTCCCAAGTCTCAACTCATCGTTTAAGGTTTCTCCTTTGGCTAAGGCGTACTTGACCCCACCAGATGGATGCATAATCTATGAACTATAGGCGGCAAGCTTCACCTTTTGTTCTTCCGAGTAATTGTTACACTTAAAGATCAACTCAATCTTGAGTTCCCACTCCAAGTAGGCTTTGGGGTCGAATTTGCCTCGGAATGAAGGAATATTAAGTTTTACACCCTTAATAGCATCATCTTCGAGCTTGCGAGTTCCTCAGGCAGCTTAGGTCTCGGCTCATATTCCTCTTCTTAACCATTTGAAGAGTCGGATTCCACTTGCTTAGGTTTTCCTTTGCTTGAGCTAGTTCGATTCTTTGAACTTTCCAATTGGTCAATTTGCTCATGCAATGGTTCAATTGAATTCTTAAGCATTCTTTGGAATTCCCCCATCATAACTCCCATATGAAGCTTAATGCCCAATGCTTGAGAATCACCTTCGTTTGACATGATTATGATACCTACAAAAAGGTTAGTAGAAATAAAATTTCCTTACTTCACTCCCTCGCAAGTTTTCCCTCTACACTTGTGTATGTCCACTCATGTGTTTTAACACTCTAATGAGCTCACCAAAGTAAATATTTTGGCTATTATTTACTCTCCTTGAATAGGTTAATGTCGACTAAGGATGAGGTTCAACTTGATCAAATAGCAACAAGCAAATTGCAGTGATCTAGACTTGATGAAATGACTCAAGTAGACTGATTTTTTGGAGATTATTTGGACATAGTTCGAACCAGAAAATGAGTTTTAAAAGAAACTGATCTTGCTGGGAAAATTTGAACCAAATTCGAATAGGAATAGAATTTGGAAATCTAAACTTTTCTAATTGCAATTCTATGGAATTTTCTTGAAAAAAACTTAGCAAATCTTGAAGTTGACTTTAAAAACTTGAAATAAATCAGATTTGGAAGGTTCTTGGTGGTTTTAAGCAACTTTGACTAGTCAAACACGTAATAGTCCGGTTTTGACTGGTTAAACACATAACATCCGGCTTTTTCGACAAAGAAACCTAACCCACTTAGAAAAAGATATTTTTGGTCAAATCAAGGTTTCCTAATCCAAGTTTTCGAGAGTCAAAGTCGGTTAAGGATTTAGGAGGCCTCCAATTGAGTTTGTTTCCAAAAACAGCTTTTGGGGAATTTTAGGTAACAAGAAAGATCAAGGGCTGTTCGTTTGTTTCTTCTTTTTTTTTCACGAATTTGATGCTCAACCGACTTACAAAATTAGATTTTTGTTTGCAAAATTCAGTTTAACAAATTTCAGTCCAAAATTCACACAACTATGATCAAGATTCCAAGATTTCACAATTGTTCTTCAAGAAATTCAAGGATTCGACTATGTTGGATTCAAGCTTTCAAGAAAATTTCAAGATATATCAAGAACTTCAAGAAAAGCAATAAGTTGAACCAAAAATTCCAAGAATCACACACAACAGCTGTCACAACTCAAGTACGCAAGAAATTGCACAAGAAACCCTAGCTACAAGCTTCGAATTTCTAGCAACAAGTTCGGATAGATATCAGCTTTTTTTTTTTTTTGGACTAATGACTCAACAATGAATCAAGAACAAGATACTACGACACAAGAGAAGCAAAGCAAATGACACAAAAACAAGGCTTCAGATCATACACAAAGACACGGACCAACAATATTCAACAAGAAATAAGATACAAGACAAGACAACAAGATGGAAAAACTACTCACGAATTACACAAAAAGATTCAGACAATATTGACAGAAGAAGAATTCGGACCAAGCAAGAAAAGAAACAAGGATAATGACAAGTTAGAAAGCCCTAGATGCAAATGAAGAAAACGAGAAAATATATACAATGATACCTCTTGACTTATACTCTGATTACCAACTGATACGATTCCTACACTCAAGGATGAATGTAGAAACGTCCCACAAGCCCACGAATTTGGAGATATCTATGATGGATGGATTCGAATTCGATACTTGGACAACACAAGCATGAATCATGAATAGAAGATGCCACAGCCAAGAAGTTGCTTGATTGATAAGTCAAACAAATATCCAAGGACAATCTTAAGATGTTCAAAGAAAGTTTTCACAAGCCACATGAATTGCTCTTGAAGGAAGAAGCAAATCTGGAAAATTTTATTGATGCTCAAAAATGTAAGGAATAACAAAGGAGTTAGGCTATTTATAGCCTTACACAAACCGACTAAAACTAGGAAAAACTTAAGATAAAATTCGGCCAGAAGTTCGGCAGTTTGGACCGAATTTAAACCTAATCCAACTAGGAAACCCTAGTCGGATTACACTTAACAAAATGACACACTTACTAAACAATGCTAATTTGGTCTACACACTATCCAATCTAACGTAACTAACTTATTGAATAACAAATAACGACTAAACAAAGAAACTCTTAGACAAGGATCATTCGATGCCTTGACCATCGCCTTCCTCAACCACGAGCAAAGTCTTGAAGGATTTATGATCATTCTCTATCTCTAGACCTTCAATGATGCTACACGATTCTTGTTACTCTTGAACCACTCTTACCAAAGCTTGAAGTAATTCTTTGAACCTTTTAGCTCGTGAACGCATCACCGGACCAAGAAGAACCTTCACAAGACTAACACTTGAAATTTGGACGGCTTGCAATTCCTCATCACATGTCTTGTCCAATTTTGCTATAGCTCTCTTCAAATTTAGAAAATTTGATCAAGTAACATTTCTTTTGTGGCAGCCCCACTTTCCCCAAAGGCGAACCAGAGGGGTTAGCGGACCGCCTGCCCAACTCTCGCCGGAACTCACTTCAATTCTTAAACAAATTATGATTAAATCTCCAAAACACATCCAGACCAACAATATTAACATTAACACACTAAAACATTACAAGCTTAGGGTTTTAAGACCAAAAGTTATGCTTACAAAACTAGTTAGGGTTTACAGGTACAACAAGCTTTAAACAAAAGTAAAACTCGGGTCTAGACTAGGCGTGCACTCTTCTGTACCCCGAGCTTAGATATCAACCCTCTGTAAGGAAAACAAAGGAACGGAATGAGCTAGAAGCCCAGTGAGGTTCCAAAAGACAGACATGCAAAATAGCAATTAGCATATTTGCACCACAAAGCTTTTGATAAAATAATCACACTAGCACATTCGCATAAAATTTGGAATTTCAAGTATAAGTATGATCACAGTAGCACTGTCAACCAGGAGATGGTGCTCGTGCACTACTCAAGCCGCTCGACTCGAAGATCAGTACTCACGAGGAGTTCAGCACTCAAGCTTCTCCTACTGGAAAATCAGTGCACAAGGATCACTTAAATAACAATTTAAATATAAAAGGATACCGGTGGCTCTCAGGAGCCAAGTTCCACGGAAGCAACTTGATCCAAGTCCGTTGACACTCAGTCAACCAAGGAAATGCAAGAAATAATGTCCAGTAGAACCCCACTCACCGGCCATTCCCGTTCACCGATTCTCCCACCTTACCGGGCCCAAACACCAACACAGGAGGTAATACTCAAGTATACCAAAAGCAAGAAACAGGATCCAAGGGCATCATTAGTCTACTCGACCAAGCCCTAACTGGCTCGATTCGACCAATGAACCGATGGGGTGGACTCCGATCACGAGTCCCAGGAACTGATAACAAAATTAGCCTTTGTGATATCATACAAGTGGCCATTTCACAGGCACAGTTAACAAGCACAGGTAAACAAGCTTCTAAACAGATTAGTCGATGGGATATCACCTAAACGACTCACAGATCAAATATAGGCAAGGGCCAAATCCACAAGTATCATGATATCAAGGATATATAGTTCAAGCAAAAGAGATCGAGTGTGATAAAGTACGCACTCATCTCGATCATAATAACATAAGAGAGTGTTCATGCTAACAGATTTCAAGTAGTTCACATAATCAAGTAGGTCAAGATCAGATAATCCAACTAGTCACATTTAACAAGTAAACAAGCATTGGAACACTCATCTTTGTACTCAAAACAACTTTAGGTATCCACTCCGGGATTCCCTTCGTCCACCGTCAAGGCCTAATAACAAGCAAATAAAAGACATTTAGGTTTGGCTATCCCAAACTTAGGTCAACTAAAATGCACATGCTAATCGTCACTTAAATCGCTAATCTAAACCGTCACAATGTATCAAGTTCAAATCACGCGTGTATAACAAGGGAAAATGTCATATTTACAGGAGAACAATGAGTCAAGTAGGTTATGGCGCGGAAAAAGGGCATAATGAACCAAGAAAAGTGGAAAGTGAAGAATGAGGATTCACAAGTGAAGATTTAAGGGTGACAGCTTTGCCGCCCTTCAGTAATTGAATCATAACTGGAGCTACGCTCATTGGATTGAGGTGAATCTTACATTGATTCGAAACTAAGACGTAGATCTACAATTCCTATCAGACATCAAAACCCAGATCACTCATCTTCGTGGTCAAAAATGGCAATCACAGAGACACAAGAAGGCTGTCGGGTTATATCAGGGAAGCAGGAGCAGTTTCGGGAAAAAAACAATAACTCAATGTAGAGAAATCAAAATCGAGTGCCGTCAGTGGAATTTAAAACTAGACTCATATGGATTTCAATGGTATAAAAATCAGACTCTATTTCGTTTCCAATTGATACCAAAAAATCTGACAATTTGACTGAAACAGGGGAGTGGAACAGTCAGGGTATTTTGGACATTTAAAAATATACAGTACTCCGATTGCTCTGAAATTTTACAGGTAGAAACTTAACTGAATTATCTACAAATCTTATGTTTTGACCAAGAGCTGGTTTGGCCGTTATCATAGAGAAATATGTAGTTCAAAGTGACTGAAATTCAAACCTGATCAGGCTTAACTTTGAGCAGAAAATCTGGTTTAGTTTTTTGCTAAAGTACTAGCTAAACTATCACAAAACCATTCAAATGCTGCAACCCCATAAACCTCAACATACTACCAAGTATTCCAAGCACAAATGCACCAAAAACAACATTCAAAATGAGGGAACAACGCTAGTTTTCCTAGCTAGAACAGTCGGCCAGCAAGAGTGCAAAAGTAGTCTAGTTCTCTTCCAATTCCAACTTCCAAATTACACATGCACACAACTTACTAAAACTTGTCATAATCATATTCTAAAGTGGAGATTATGCATGTTTATCAAAGGAACTTAACACAAATCTCATCCTAAGACTCTTAGGAATTTCATCAAACACCGCATAGACATAATTCCAAACCACTTCCAATGATGCTACTACTAGAAATTCTTCCAAGCAAGCCTTGGTTTAGGCTTCTAAAACTCTCAAACACCAACTAAACACTCCATAACCTTCAATTTAACATCATCAAGGTAGGATTTTTAAAGAAAGTTTACCTTGAAACAAAGCTAGAGAGAAGTCCTTCAAGATTGCTTGATCCTACTTCCTCCAAGCTTGAAAGTTGAAGATGAACTCACTAGATGATCTCTCCAATTGATTCCTCACTAGTTTGGCTTAATCCAAGACTAGGGTTTTTAGTGTTATTTCTCTCTTTTTTCTCTCTTATGGCCGGCCATCCTAGTGTGCAAGACAAGAATTTTGTAACTAATTTCAAACTTAAATTTGGTGGGAAAAAAGAAAAAAAAATCTTGGTCAAGGTTGACTAGAATTGTAAGAAGTGGCAACAAGGACAACCAAGCATTCTCTCAAGTCTATCACAATTGAACTTCAACTCCCTTAAGTTAGTTTTCTCTCCAAAAATCACCACCAACTTCATTTTACATTTCCTAACGACTAAATCTATTAATAATGCCTCACTAGTTGCCACTAATACCATACTAACACCTTATAAGGGTATAAATGTCACAACTTGAAGCACTTAAATGCAACCCTAGCTCAAGGCAAGGCAATGCAAGCGAAAATGATGCACTTCGAGGAAAAATGATGCAACCCTTAAATCAAATGCACAAGCTACTCAAGGACCATTTTCTTTTTTTTTTTTTTCACTTCCAGGTTAGGGTTCTCACATCTTTGCTATAGGTGATGCATTAAATGAATGGATGATCTGGATGAAGTATCAACTTATTGGTTGTTAATTTGTACTTGACTCATAGTTAGAGGACAAAAATTGATCAATTTATTTGTCCCATCTCTATGTTGAGTACGTAGTTGATGAATGATGGAATTGGCATATTATTTATTGATAAGGATGATTATTAAGTTGTTCAATAGATTTCTTTAGGTATAATTTCATTTTATATGGCTAGACTGGAATTTATATTGCTTTGGTTTTCTTAATAAGTTGGTAGATTATACAAATTGAAAGAGTATAAATTTAAGTTTAGCAAGCCTATTCGAGCTCAACTCATTTTTGTCAATTTAGTTGATTTTGAAATTGAATTTAAGTTAGAATTTTATTTAACAAGTCAAACAGAAATAAAGATTTCGAGTTTAATAGTTGTCGAGTGAACATGGGAGTAACTTAACAAACTAAATTCAATCAAGAGATACTCGACTTGACTTGGGTCATTTATAGCTCCACTTACAAAACTAAAATAGAGTTCAACTATCAGAAAAAGTTTGTATATCAACATGATATTATGAATTATTCCATTTTCCAAAATTATTTTACCTTGTCTCAAACTTGTTTTTATGTGTAGTGGGTCCTGAAAGATTGGTTCCATGAAATATGAGACTAGTACTACTATCTTCATCCTTTTTATATACTATTATTGATGAATCCTTTATCTCTTACATTTCATCACTAGGCCGATTATATATGAGACTGATACTACTATATTCATCCTTTTTATATACTACTGTTGATGAAGCCTTTATCTCTTACACTTCATCTTCATCAACAATTTGATTATATGTGCATTTTGTCCATTTAGCCTCTTACTCTTTATCTTTATCAAAAAGTCAATTACATATCCGTTTCATCTATTTAGTAGATGATGCATTTATATGAGATCATTTGATTTCATAGCATGTTTTAACCTTCACCATATTGCTTCTATTTCCTATCATATGTCTTTTATTTATCACCACTTTATTGCCATTTCCTAGAATTGATGATGTAGCACAATTCATGTAGTAGCCACCTCCTTCAAACCCTATTATTCTTTATTGTGATGTTTTTATGAATAATACATATTTTTGTTCACATGCTCCCATGCTACCAATGATATTCTCCCAGTTATACTATTATGTCGAGCATCCCATTTCTTAGTATTTTTTGATGGAATTTCCCTCACGTACACTCAATTATTGACTTCATTATTGTTTCATATGTTGCACTTATCTTCTTTGCATGCCAATCCTTAGATAACATCATCATGTTTAGTAGATGATGCATTTATATGTGATCATTTGATTTCATAGCATGTTACCTTCGCCGTATTGCTTCTATTTCCTATCATACATCTTTTATGTATCACCATCTTATTGCCATTTCCTAAACTTGATGATGTAGCACAATTACATGCAGCCGCCACCTCTTTCAAATCCTGTTATCCTTTGTTGTGATGTTTTTTAGTTGTCGGTCACATGCTCCCATGCTACAAGTGATATTTTCTCAATTATACTATTGTGTCCAACATCCCATTTCTTAGTATTCTTTAATGGAATTTCCCTCACATACAGTCAGTTATTGACTCCACTAATGTTTCCTATGCTGTACCTATCTTCTTTGCATGCCAATCCTTTGATGACATCATTATATTTAGCATCTGCTTTTCTAATCTAGTTTCATTTAGGCTTATTCAATACCCAATATCTTCCAGTGTCAAGCATTGACATTTTTTTGGGTAAAAATCTCCATGCTCATTTTTATTTCACTGTGTTTTTAAGAGAGAGGAGGAGAACAGATTTTTGTTAAAGGAGCTCAAGGCATTAGTCATTAGGAATGACGCTTTTTTTTTTTTTTTTTTTGGGAGGGGGAGGAGGGTTGTGTGTCTTCATATTAACAACTGTATCTTCTTCTTCCCTCTATGCTAAGACACCTTCCTAAGTCCTAAAACACTCCCATTTCTGCAAATTAAAGAATCCCATAAATCTAGAGCCCCAAGCGTAACTAGTCCATAGCTCCAAACAACAAAGAAATCCATCCTTCCCCAAGGAGTTGGTGATGACCACTGGAAACAGCAGAAAAGTACCCAATTTAAGTCATTTAAGAACATTTATAAATGTACATTCTGTATCAACCTCCTTCAGTGGGCTACATCACTGACCGATTTTGGTAAATAAAAGTTGGATTGCCTTTTTCCCCAAATCCATCTGTAAAAAAATTTATTAGATATAGAATGTGCATTCTCTAATCAACAGCACACGTCCTCCATTGAGTAACTTGCATTTGGTACTCGTATTATGGTTTCACTATCAAGAAGACCATTTCTACCTTCTTCATTGTCGTGTCTTATTAGCAGTGTTGATAAGAGAAAGACACAAATTACCTAATCCTTTAGATAATTTGCATATTTTCACTCTCTACAAGGGTCTTCTTGTATATTCCATCCTTCCTTGACAGTTGCCAAGGAAAGTAACTCAAAAGTAGTATTAGAAGGAAGGATTGAAGGCTAGCAAGACTCACCGTATGTAAGTTTAGGAGGTATAGAGAAAATAGCAATTTCACCCTTTTCATTGTCAATACTTTGATCCCTTTACTTATCAAGTGTTGACTAAATGAATAGTTATAGTACTTATCTCTTACAGCCCGAACATGCATATTCTAAAACAGGTAATAAGGTCATTTAGTATACAACACATATATCTATATTGTCTATTGTCTAGTTCAATTTATAAGATAGACATCTTTTTTGTTTACTGTAATTAGAATTAAACACGTTTGGCTTTGAATTGGATTTAATTTCTAAATTCTAACAAGTAAGATAAATAAAATAATTTATTTTATTTACGATAGTCCCAATACAAATTTATGTAGTCATTTAGTTTAATTATAAGAATTTATTTTTTTATTTAGTTTAATCCCAATTAAGTGTGTTTGACTTCAAATTGGGATACGAGTATAAAATTATTAATAGCAATACGAATGAATTTATTTGCATTAAAATTTTTATATAATTTCTGTTCCTTTCATTGGATGTATCACTTTATTTTTATGTATCTTTGGTGCTATTATTCTAAAGTCACTTAATTTGTTTTCTTTAACATCAAAATCATCTTTTGCAGAGGACACTGTGTGCCTTCCAACTCTTACCCTCATGGAGGCATGTGCTTCAAAATAATCGCCCTTGTCTTTGGGATGTCTTTGTTCTTCTTTGCTTCTATTCGATCTGTGCTTTTCCCGTTGTAGCCTATGCTCCATATGCTAGTTTTCTTTAGTACTAGAAATCCAGTTCTAATAAGTTGGTGACAAAGGTTCTTCTTTATCAGTTCACCCTTTTCTTTTAAACCTTATAAGATTGTCACAAAAATTTAATTTTGCTACTCACAATTAATATGTTACCCAACCCAAAAACTTGTATTTTTCTTAACAAAATTTCTCTATTCATGAAAAATATCTCATTAATAGATAACGTTTCATTATTCATAGAACTTCATATATCAAAACAATTTTTTGGATCTATATGATTACGTGTTACTTTTTCTTATATCCCACTATTTAGCACTTACGTGATTCTTGTCTTATTTAGAGCTAGCCCCACTTGATGTGTCTATTGATACATTGAAAACCTTCAACCTCTACCCATGTACTGTGTTTCTTCAGGAATAAGAAGCATGGAGAATTAGTTTCCCTTTACAAGGAAGATCTTCTTATGGGTGCAATGCTTATATAGCCAGATGGAATGGAATTTGTCTTAAAGGTTTTGTACAATAGGATTTTTAAATTGCATTGAATCCTTCCCATTTTCATTTGATCACAATTTGGTTGATTTAGTTGTATAACAGTACGATTTCACTTTCCAAATGCACTTTTTACTAGTAGCCTACAAATTATAATTAGTCAACCATCCTATTATATCAGTAATAGACAAAGGCAAGGAATTGATGTCTACTCAAGGTTTCTCAAACTGTGATATATTATCTGATATTCCTCAAAGGACTTTCTGTGATGACCCACCTCTCCCTAGGGTATCAGTAGGCGCCTGCCTAGTTCTCGCCAGGACTCACTCACTCAAACATCACATGACTTATCAACTAAAAATCTAAACACAATACAAATCGAATAATAACTTACAAACCCATAACTTCAAATTACAAACTTTGAATACATAAATCCTCCAACCATACAATCAGGTTCCATATTACAAAAAATTTCAATAACCATAATCCAAAGTTCTCAAAATAATCAACATAAGTAAATCCTAATTCTAAGGGTTCGCTTCTCCACTTGGGTACTCATTTCCTTAACCACATTCCAAATTTACAATTCAAATCTTTCAAGACAAATACAAAAGTTAACCTCGAGACTAACGATGAGCTCCTTCGCTTGGGTTCTCGGTCCCTGTTAAGGGAAACAAATTTGAAAGGTTGAGCTAAAAAGCCCGTGAGTTCCCAAAATCATGCAAAGCACATAACACATATGATTTTTCACTTCAAAATTCATACTTGGAAATAAACAAGTTAAGAAAGCCAATAATCACACAAGAGTAGGATACGAGTAGCCCTCAGGGGCTAAGGTCCTCGAAACTGGAGCACATTCCTGGACCGGTGCGCAATTCTCGTAGTTGACACTCCGTCAACATTCATACTTACAACCAAGTAGAACACCACTTACTCCTTTCTCCACCAAAACCCCCAACCGGGCCTGCCAGCCTAACAAGAAATTTATATTTGTGTATTGCTCTTCAACAGGGACAAGGCCATTGCCAAGTCCAGAGCACACAACATGTCACGTAGCCCAAGGTTGTTAATCTCCTCGACCTGGGTCTTCCCAACGGCTCGAGTCAATAACTTACCAAGGGGATTAAGTTAATCACGTAACCCAAGATTGTTAAATCTCCCCGACCTGGGTCTTTCCCAACGGCTCGAGTCGATAACATATCAAGGGGATTAAGTATTCTCGAGAACAGGAAATACAAGACATGTCACTTCACTTCATATAATTCAAAACAGGATTCATGACACAAGACAAGAGATTCAAAGTATACTCAAAATATCATGGAAACACTTTTGCAAGTAGTACCATTCAAATGGGAGTAAGTGCGATAAAGTACACACTATTCCATTTGATGGATCAAAATCTATTTTTTTCACGTTATTTCACATTTCAAGTTAAATACACATAGTCAAGTATCATGCATGGAAACTCACCGAAATAGGGTTCGGCTTCCACGTAGGGGTCAAATTCACTTTCGTCCACACCCTCTAAACAAGTAAAAACAGTAGTTGAGATTTTACTCTTTCGTTCATCAATTAAAACAATTCACTTTCACTTTTTAGTCTTCAATCAATATTTTTCCCAAAATCCCCTCGAGGAAAACTTTCATATCACATGGTATCGTATTTCAATTACCTCTTAGAAAATCACTTAATTATTCCAAATACAACGCTTCATCGACATACTCACTGGGCACTGTTTACATTTTCTTTAATAAAACACTTGGGTGAGGTTTAACACCTCAAAATTACTTTTATCACAAAACTCAACACTCACTCTTTGACAATACTTTAATATACTTTAAAACACTTCAAACCTGATCTTTATTTTCAAAATTCATTAAATTTAGCCACAATACTTTAAAACCCTCAAATTCCTTCAATTAACATTTTTCACTCAAAATTCACGAGAAATTCCACTTTTCATCTTTTAAAACTCATACACTCATAAATGAACATAACGTATATTTTCTTAAACAGAAATTCATCACAAATAACCACAAAGTCTCGAAATTAAACATAAAAGTTACCAAGCATGGGTTTGGCCATCTCATACATTTTTCTATCACAATTTCCAACAACAAAACCCCATTCTCTAACCATATCATGATAAATTTCACAAATATCATACAAATCCCAATCAGGTCCTCAAGTCCGCTACCTAGAGGCCACCTCAAGTCCGCTACCTAGGTTGGGAATTCAAGAGCCCAACTTCATCTTTTCAGATGAGATCATCATACTAATATCAACCATAGATCTAAGCTATTTAACACTATTAAAGCTATATCTAGTGGATTTAGAGCTTATACCTCCGGATCTAACACGATCCGACAAGATCCGACAAGATCTAACAAGATCTCTCGAGCTCCTCTTCAAGAAAGTTGCTTCCAAGCTTAGAGACTTCCAAAAGCTTCGATCCTAACCCAAGATCTTCGAGCTTTGACGATGATCTCCAACACCAAGCTCAAGAACAAGCACAAGACAACTCCGCAAGCTTTATTTCTTCTCTTTTCCTCAACCTTGAAGCTCGGATCACACACCCACACACTCTCTCACTCACGGCTGCCAAAGATGAAGAGATACAAGCCAAGAATCCTTCAATCAACTTTCATAAGTTCAAGTTGCTTGTTGGAAGAAGAAATGGAAGGTCAAACCACAAGACTTACCTCTATTTTCTTCCTTCAAGAACCCGACCAGCTCTCTCTCTCCTACCCCTCTCCCACGGCTGCAAGATGGAGGAGATGATGGGCTTCAATGGTGATTTGAAGCTTGAAAGAAACAAGGAAGAAGAAAGGAAGAAGACTAGCAAACTATTTCTCTCTCTTTTCTCTCTTGTTCTCTCGGCTGCATCTCTCTCTAACTCTCCAAGTTTCAGCTGAAAAATGAGCTCCAAGTTTGCCAAGAAAGTCAAGGTTTTATGGGCAAAAAGTGCACTTTTCCATGTTTTGAGGAAAAAGTGCTTTTTGGACACTTTATGTCGCGTCGCGCATGGCAGTGTGAGGACCCGCATTTTCATGAGATTTTTTTAACATGTAATTTCATGTTATTTCGAGTATATTTCGTGCAATTATCGAATTTATCCTCTGCCGACTGTATCAGTTCAAAATTTTCGAACTTGCACTAGTACCTGTGCCTGTGTATCTCGTTCACGAGTCACTGGGTGAGAACTCGAATTTGTATTTGAGAACCTCAATTTAAAACCCTAAGTCCAACCCTCAAGTGTAAATTAGCTTGCTTGACCTCCCGTTTGACTTGAATTGCTCCGACTTGATTCTTAATGCAGCCATTTATTCATTTTAAACTTATTCGTGAAGATTAAAGCCTCACTTGTGCTTTTAGACGTGTTAGTGAATTTGATTTTTCTGTAGCTCGGCTAGTGAGAATTAGCTCCTGCACATTTTTCGAGGAAAATGTAGTTCGAGATCACAATACATTTTGGACTAGAAAAGATGATCATTAGTAGACTAAGAAAAGTTAATTGAGGGATTACATGTGTTTGAGACAAGTTAAGCTCAATTAGGAACCCTAATGCCTCAATAATTGACCTTTGACTTTTGAGGCCAAAGACCACTTAAGTCAACCCTCTCTTTCTTATCACATTTTCCTTTACCAACTCAACACTCCAACTCTATCTTTTCCTCTCCTCTTGGCCGGTTATACCTCTCCAATTTATTCCCAAAAATTTCAGCCACAAACCTTCCATTGAAGCTTCAAGATTCAACTCAAACTTGCATCTCCTCTTGGATTATCAACCAAGCTTGGAAGGGGCTTGACGTAGGAAGTACTTGGGTGGCTTGAGAGCTCCCATCAGTGGTGATTTCAGTGGTGATTTCATCTTGGAAGCCAAGGTATGAACTCCAAACCCTTATTCCTTTTCCTCTCATTTCATTTCATCTCCTAGTAGCAAGCTTAGCTGATAAGTTGTTGGTTGTTGATGGGTTCTTCAAGAACCTTGACTCTAGGTAGATGCCTTGAGGATTTGAATGATTCTTGCTTGATTGCTGTTTGTCTAGGAGAGATATGGTTGAGAATAGTTGGAAAGTTGAAGAAAAACAAGAGAGGAAGAAGAGGGTTGCTGGCCGAAAATTACTGCTTGATGTGTGCCTTGATTTTTTTGAAGTTTTGCTGAATTGATGGTGCTTTAATGATTGTTATATGATGGTGGTTGTTTGTGCTTTAATTGGTGTAAGAATGGGAGAAACCTTAGCCCTAATTGGAGTGATTTTGTTGGATTAAAGTTTGTAACATTTGGATGAAATCTGGAATTTTACTCGAACAGGGCAGCCTCCTTTTGCAGCCTTAATTTCGAATTTTCCATGTTAAACTCAAGCTACATTTTGCTTGAAACAACTCTTGGGACTTTAATTTACAAGGGTGTAATGGATTGGGGTAAGAAAATTTGGGTTGGAAGGTAAAATGGACACCAAAATTTCTGCTTTGAAATCTGGAAATGTTTCTGCTGTCCAGAACTTGCTGGACTGTTTTGGCTTTGTTCAACTTGTTTCAAGTGGTAAAATCTTGACCTATTTGCTCTAAATATATAGTATAAACGTGGTTTCCAAGTGGGAGATGAATTTGATTAAGAAAAGTGAGTTTGAGTGGACTTGTTGGAACATCAAAACCTGGAAAATTTTGGAACTTTGCTGCCCGAAAGTTATGCTGTTTTCATGGGAAATTTTGATAAAAATTTACTCCAATTGGGCCATCTATAGGTTAAGGAAGTATGATACTAGCTTGGTACCAAAATTTAGATCAATTGGAAGTGGCTTGACATGATTTTTGAACTTAAAAGTAAAGTTGGAGAAATTTCCAGATTTGAGAACTTGTTGATGACCAAACTTTGTGCTTTTGGAAAGTGACCTTCCCGTGGGAGTCCTTGACTGAAATTTTGCAGGATTGTAGTTCATATATAATAGTATATGTGTACCAAATTTGGTGTTAATCTAAAGTGGTTTCGACCTCCAAATGATATACCAAACTTGCCCTGTGAATCTGGAAATTCACTTGATCAGTCAGCCTGACCTGCCTTGTTCTGTTGACTGTCATTTCGCGCTCGAGAATCGAAATTGAGTGCTATGAGCAGCATTTGAAACTAGACTTGCAGGGATTTCTAACGGTGTAACCCTTGTACACTGATTCTCTTTTTACGAGCTACAGGAGCTGTTGCAAGATGGCTGAAAATCAGCACTGTTTACCCGAAAATGTCCTAGCAACTTCTTGATGTCCAGTTTTATTTGCCTTGCTTTGTGAATTCGTATTAGATGCCTTCTTGTGACTTTTAGAAAGTAATGTGGGACATAGAGGTTGGTTTTACATACTTGTTATCGCATTCGAGTTATTAGATTTGCATGCGTGCGTTTTGGTGGGATGCAATGCAAATGGGTGTAAAACAGAAAAACAGGGGAGACCGGGCAGCAACTTTGGCTCCATTTTCCGTGTTGATCCTTTGTGATTTGGCTTTTGGCCAACACATGAAAGTTGTAGCCCTTCGTTCTAGCTTTCCAACGCATCCAGAATTTCTTGATTTGGATCTGTGAGCACTGAGATATGATCGTTTGAATCAGGCCTGTCGGTATTTCTGAAACTGAAATTTCTGGAACTGTTTTCACACTTCCGACCCAGAAGGAGTGAATCTGGGTAGAAGTAGTCTTCATGAAAGTTGTAGCTTGTTCTCTTAGCTTCGAAACGGCACCTCGTTCTCTCTAATCCGATACTTGTAACCTGAGTTATGAGTAACGGCGTCCAGGGTGTCAAAACTGTCTTCTTCACCTTTTAGTGTGTGTTTTCCATTTTCGTTCCGTTCTCGTCCGTTTTTAGTCTAACGCCCATGCATGTGCTCCTTGTGCTATTTTCAGTGTTATAAGCGTCTCGAGAGTTTAGTTCATTGAGTATATGCATGTCACATCATTACACATTTGAAAATGGATTTTCCCAAATCTTACGAGATTTCTTTTAAATTGGAATCGAAAAGTTAATTGCTTGCATTTTCATATCTCAGGTGATTCCGTGGTCATCGAAGAACGTGTTTGATCTTCTAAATTTTCTCGTTTGCTCTCAACTGTTGGTGAGTGTCCAAGTGCCTGATGTTATATGTTAGTTAATGTAAATGATTTGAAAAGCATGATTGTATGCCTTGGTGAGCGTGTACTTTATCGCGCTCACCAGAATTGAATTGCTTTTAAGTGAATTCCACTGCTTGAATTGTTCATTGTTTGACCACTTGAACAGTGGTTTCTTGAATTACAACTGCTTGAATTGCTTGCTTGCTTGCTATTGAAAGTATGGGGACGCCCAAACCCTATTGGGGAACCTTTCACTTCGGCCAGCAATAGGGGCTTGGTCGAGGGAATTGGTGAACCATGGGTCCTAAAAGTGTTATGTCGGTTGGAGTGCGCTCGCCGACCAAGGTATACTCGAGTATTACCAACTTTACATGTTTTGACGAGCGGGCCCGGTACAGGGGGTGTACGTAGACGGGTGAGGGTTTCAAGTGGTGTCTACTGGATGTGAGAGTGTGGTTGACGGAGTGTCAACATTTTATTTTGAAAGTCAGAGCTCATGAAGTGGACCGGATGTGACTACGGAAATGCAGAAATTTGGATCGGGGGTACGTGCTACATCCCTGAGGACGGTAGTCACCTCTACCTCCCGTAACCACCTGTATCCTTTATATGATTTTATTAAATTGCCTGATGTGAAATATTGCTTGTTTGGCTTTTAAATTGTTTTAACTGTTGATGTATTGTTTTATCTTAGTTGTGTGCATGCTTTCTTGGCCTCACTGAGCGTCAACTCACCCCAATATATTTGTTTTCCTTAACAGGTCTTGAAGTGGGAATCGTAGATCGGTTATAGTTTCTTTGGTAGGATTTCTGTAATCTGAGTAGGATTGATATTGATTATGTAGTTAATGGTTTATTGAAAGTTACTACTGTTGTAATCCAAAAAGAAATTGAGGAGGATGCACTTGTGTAGTTTTGGGTTGTATTTACTATTGGGATGTACTTGTGGTTTTTAGATTTTGGTACTTTTAGTGTTCCAGAATTTGTAATTACAAATCTTATTTATTGGAGTTTACTTTGTAATTAGTTGAGGGAGTGAGTCCCGAGAGTTAGGCGTCCGATACCCTTGGGTTAAGCCCTTGGGAGGTGGCGTCACAGGTCTAACTTACACTGTTCTACTCCATTCCAACACTGTCCAAACTTATTAATATTTCCAAAATATCACTACATATGTTCGATTTCAACTTAAAGTCACTAATCACGCTCTGGTAGAAAAATAAACACTTAATAAGGCCAAAACCGCACACCGGCAAATAATTCGTATAAAATACTATAAATTGGAAAATATTCACTTTAAACACATATTCACTCAATTTTCAATAAATAAACACTTTATAAATAATTTTATGAATTTTTAAAATAATTCTGAATTTTGAGGCCCTCACATCCTTCCCCCCTTAAAAGAATTTTGTCCTCAAAATTCAAGCCTCGATTTATGAACCACTCTGGATAATCCTTTTAGATCTTTTCTTCAACTTTCCGGGTTACTTCCTTAATCCTTCAATTTCTCCATAACCTCAACTAGGGGAAATTTGCTTACTTCTCAAGTTCGTCACCTTCTTATCATGAGTCTGCACATAAAGTCTTTCATAAGATAGCGTTTCCTCTATTTCGATATCTTCCAAATTCCAAGATAGTGCTTATTGCATCGACAATGGTATGCGTTCAAGCCTTATAAGGTGATCTTTTCTAAAATCTCCAGATGCATATATTTATACATATCCTAAAGGCCACCTCAATCCAATTATGTTTCCATCAAAATTTATCTTCCATGAGTTTTACCCTTAGATGTCTCTCTTGGTGTTCGAACCCCAAGATCATAAAATACTCTAACAGGGTCTATATTTACTCCATACAAGGAAGCAGGGTTAACAATTAAATGGAAAGTATCAAAAGCCACTAAAACTCTACTAAACAAGATAGTGGTAGTACCTTTAACATTTTCAGTTGGATCGGGCACTTGTTGTTGGTTAATGGTGTAGACCCAGGATGGAACTCTTGATCGACTTCCTTGTCCACTAGCCTGACTGGAGTTAGGTCTACTCACTTGTCGGGTCACAACTTCTCCCCGAAGCCTCGGGCATGCAGATAATTGATGTTCAGTACTACCACATCGGAAACACTTTCCTGCCTTCTTCCAACATTCATCCTCAGTATGGTTCAACTTCCCACAGAAATTACATGTTATACTGGGAGTAGATACCTGACTGCCTTGCGAGACATCCATTGATTGTCCCCTTCCACTCAAAGTTCCTCCGGAACCCGCTCCACTAGAGAATGCTCCCATTACCATAGATCCTCTCGATACTCCAGAAGGGTTTTCTTTTCCCATGTCTCTTCCAATCTTAGGGGTTGGAGCAGCCACATCCAATGGTCCTCGACTACCACTAGGGGCGTTCCTTTTTCTTGCATTGAAAGATCTAACTTGAGCCTTTGCCCCTTCAATCCTCTGGGCTTTCTCCACGGCTTTACTAAAGCTATTGATTTGGGCAGCTGCCAAAATTTCTTGTATCTCCAAGTTCAATCCTTGCACAAATCTCCTAATTCTCCTTTGTTCGGTTGCCATTAATTTGGGAGCAAATCTCGACAATTTGGTAAAGAGTGCCTCATATTCTACGACACTTAACGTCCCTTGCTTACATCTAATAAAATCATCTTCCCTCTTCTCCTGGACTAGTGGGGGAAGAAACTTAGCATTAAATTCTCTAGTAAAGTTCACCCAAGTTCTGGGGATTTGCTCTCTTTCCCATTTCACCCTTATCATATTCCACCATGCTCTAGCAGCTCCCTCAAACTGAAATACGGCAAATGACACTTGCCTCTCCTCCATGTAATCTAAGGCATCAAAAATATCAGAAATTCTCTCCAACCATCCTTCGGCAACTTCAGGGTTGGGTTCTCCAAGGAATTTAGGTGGGTTAAACCTTTGAAACCGCTCAAGAGCTCTATCCTCACCAACCCCAAGGTTGATAGGCTGCTGTTCGGGACCAGGGCCATGTTGGCCAGCCATTCGATCTAATATTTCGGTCATGCGGTTCATGGCCGCAGCCATTTGCTCTACAAAATCAACCCCAATCCCTTGACCCGGATTAGCCGCCGACTCACGGTCACCTCCAATATTTTGGAGTAGCCTAGTCCCTCATCCTCGTCCTCGGCCTCCTCTACCCTCCATAGTTCTTTAGAGGGCAAACATTTTAATATAACAGGAAAATACAATTCACTATTAGAAAATCAAGTTGGAAAGACAAATACAACACTTTATATGCATAACTCGTAATAACAGAAGTGCCAGGAGTACATCAGATGAGCATACTTTTAACAAAAGACACACGTAAGTCACGTCAAGTTCATGAATACAGTTAAGCAAAAGTACAATATTCAAAAGCTAGTAAACATGCAATTTACAGGGATTGAGAACCCACTCTGATGTTTTTTTTTTTTTTCACAAAAGATTACACGCAATCCTAACTTCATGCTCAGCTAGTTTATCAAGCCTCAGAAGCAAAAGTCTCGAAGGTAACACTCTCCAAAGGGTCAGACTCCGAATATTGGGGATCTGCCTTGACCATAGTGGCATCCCCTCTCATATCCTCATCACTAGTCACTGTATTTTCCTCAGTTCACCTGGAACTTAATCAAGCTTAAGCATCATTAACAATTTAAACATCAATAGTAGGTATCTCTTACATTCCTTCCAAACCTACTAAACCCTCAAATACTCAATGACTCCAATTCTCAACCATTCATTAAGTCATAACGTCACCTTATACTTAACACACAATCAAATCTCACGGTCTAGCATCCTAAGAAATGAAACCAAGGTTTCCTCATTAAGGATTTCTTTCAAAAAGTGATTTGTAGGTTCATAGAGGAAAAATCAATTTTATCTCTTTTCTCTCAGGTTTTAGACAAAGAAGCAAAGCCAAGCAAGTAAAGTTTCTTTTCCCTTTTTCCTCTAAAATTTTGTACAAAGAAATAAAAGATGATGGGAGGTTTGAAAGCTTGACTATTTATACTATTTGATCAAAAACAATAACTATTTGTTTGGTGACACATGTCAAGCTTTCAGGATTTCTTTCTAAAATGTCTTTGAAACTTTGCCAATAACCCTTCTTTTACATCCAAACAGAGTTTATATATTCAAATAGGCTTCACTAGCTCGACTAAACCCTTGCAAAGATTCGAAAAATTGTTGAACGAAAACAAGTAGATATGAAATCATGCACATATACAAATCACTAAGGAATAAATTTTATTCCAAGTAAAACTTTTGAAATACACTTCAAAATCACCTTTAACTTTCGGGGTGATACACTCTCATGCTTGCAAGGATGTCGTCCTCGACTTTCCAATTCGTTCCAATTAGGGTCAAGATAATCCTCAAAAATCAATCAAACTCTAAAAGTCACTCTTATGCCTCAATCATAGTAACATCAAACTCTCAATCAATTCAATTCATCTTCAAAACTCTCAAGCGACAACACTTACCAACCATCAAGTACTAGAAACACACTAGTCCCACTTTCCACAGGCCAGTACCCTAAACTTTTGGTCTAGGATACATTACAGAGATCTGAAGCCTAAGCTCTGATACCACCTGTGACGACCCACCTCTCCCTAGGGCCTACCCTAACGTATCCGTAGGCGCCTGCCTAACTCTCGCCAGGACTCACTCACTCAAACATCACATGACTTATCAACTAAAAATCTAAACACAATACAAATCGAATAATAACTTACAAACCCACAACTTCAAATTACAAACTTTGAATACATAAATCCTCCAACCATACAATCAGGTTCCATATTACAAAAACTTTCAATAACCATAATCCAAAGTTCTCAAAATAATCAACATAAGTAAATCCTAATTCTAAGGGTTCACTTCTCCACTTGGGTACTCATTTCCTTAACCACATTCCAAATTTACAATTCAAATCTTTCAAGACAAATACAAAAGTTAACCTCGAGACTAACGATGAGCTCCTTCGCTTGCGTTCTCGGTCCCTGTTAAGGGAAACAAATTTGAAAGGTTGAGCTAAAAAGCCCGTGAGTTCCCAAAATCATGCAAAGCACATAACACATATGATTTTTCACTTCAAAATTCATACTTGGAAATAAACAAGTTAAGAAAGCCAATAATCACACAAGAGTAGGATACGAGTAGCCCTCAGGGGCTAAGGTCCTCGAAGCTGGAGCACATTCCTGGACCGGTGCGCAATTCTCGTAGTTGAAACTCCGTCAACTTCCATACTTACAACCAAGTAGAACACCACTTACTCCTTTTTCCACCAAAACCCCCAACCGGGCCCGCCAGCCTAACAAGAAATTTATATTTGTGTATTGCTCTTCAACAGGGACAATGCCATTGCCAAGTCCAAAGCACACAACATGTCACGTAGCCCAAGGTTGTTAATCTCCTCGACCTGGGTCTTCCCAACGGCTCGAGTCAATAACTTACCAAGGGGATTAAGTTAATCACGTAACCCAAGATTGTTAAATCTCCCCGACCTGGGTCTTTCCCAACGGCTCGAGTCGATAACATATCAAGGGGATTAAGTATTCTCGAGAACAGGAAATACAAGACATGTCACTTCACTTCATATAATTCAAAACAGGATTCATGACACAAGACAAGAGATTCAAAGTATACTCAAAATATCAATGGGAGTAAGTGCGATAAAGTACACACTATTCCATTTGATGGATCAAAATCTATTTTTTTCACATTATTTCACATTTCAAGTGAAATACACATAGTCAAGTATCATGCATGGAAACTCACTGAAGTAGGGTTCGGCTTCCACGTAGGGGTCAAATTCACTTTCGTCCACACCCCCTAAACAAGTGAAAACAGTAGTTGAGATTTTACTCTTTCGTTCATCAATTAAAACAATTCACTTTCACTTTTTAGTTTTCAATCAATATTTTTCCCAAAATCCCCTCGAGGAAAACTTTCATATCACATGGTATCGTATTTCAATTACCTCTTAGAAAATCACTTAATTATTCCAAATACAACGCTTCATCGACATACTCACTGGGCACTGTTTACATTTTCTTTAATAAAACACTTGGGTGAGGTTTAACACCTCAAAATTACTTTTATCACAAAACTCAACACTCACTCTTTGACAATACTTTAATATACTTTAAAACACTTCAAACCTGATCTTTATTTTCAAAATTCATTAAATTTAGCCACAATACTTTAAAACCCTCAAATTCCTTCAATTAACATTTTTCACTCAAAATTCACGAGAATTCCACTTTTCATCTTTTAAAACTCATACACTCATAAATGAACATAGCATTATATTTTCTTAAACAGAAATTCATCACAAATAACCACAAAGTCTCAAATTAAACATAAAAGTTACCAAGCATGGGTTTGGCCATCTCATACATTTTTCTATCACAATTTCCAACAACAAAACCCCATTCTCTAACCATATCATGATAAATTTCACAAATATCATACAAATCCCAATCAGGTCCTCAAGTCCGCTACCTAGAGGCCACCTCAAGTCCGCTACCTAGGTTGGGAATTCAAGAGCCCAACTTCATCTTTTCAGATGAGATCATCATACTAATATCAACCATAGATCTAAGCTATTTAACACTATTAAAGCTATATCTAGTGGATTTAGAGCTTATACCTCCGGATCTAACACGATCCGACAAGATCCGACAAGATCTAACAAGATCTCTCGAGCTCCTCTTCAAGAAAGTTGCTTCCAAGCTTAGAGACTTCCAAAAGCTTCGATCCTAACCCAAGATCTTCGAGCTTTGATGATGATCTCCAACACCAAGCTCAAGAACAAGCACAAGACAACTCCGCAAGCTTTATTTCTTCTCTTTTCCTCAACCTTGAAGCTCGGATCACACACCCACACACTCTCTCACTCACGGCTGCCAAAGATGAAGAGATACAAGCCAAGAATCCTTCAATCAACTTTCATAAGTTCAAGTTACTTGTTGGAAGAAGAAATGGAAGGTCAAACCACAAGACTTACCTCTATTTTCTTCCTTCAAGAACCCGACCAGCTCTCTCTCTCCTACCCCTCTCCCACGGCTGCAAGATGGAGGAGATGATGGGCTTCAATGGTGATTTGAAGCTTGAAAGAAACAAGGAAGAAGAAAGGAAGAAGACTAGCAAACTATTTCTCTCTCTTTTCTCTCTTGTTCTCTCGGCTGCCTCTCTCTCTAACTCTCCAAGTTTCAGCTGAAAAATGAGCTCCAAGTTTGCCAAGAAAGTCAAGGTTTTATGGGCAAAAAGTGCACTTTTCCATGTTTTAACGAAAAAGTGCTTTTTGGGCACTTTATGTCGCGTCGCGCATGGCAGTTTAACTTACACTGTTCTACTCCATTCCAACACTGTCCAAACTTATTAATATTTCCAAAATATCACTACATATGTTCAATTTCAACTTAAAGTCACTAATCACGCTCTGGTAGAAAAATAAACACTTCATAAGGCCAAAACCGCACACCGGCAAATAATTCGTATAAAATACTATAAATTGGAAAATATTCACTTTAAACACATATTCACTCAATTTTCAATAAATAAACACTTTATAAATAATTTTATGCATTTTTAAAATAATTCTGAATTTTGAGACCCTCACACTTTCCTGTAACTGTTTTTTGCCTATTTTCGGTTATGACTTTTTTTCAAATACCACAGCGGTTGTATTTCAATTAGTTGTCGTAAAACTATTGGTTAATACATGTATTGTCATAGGTGTCAATGATTCTGAATACTACAATATAGTTGCATCCCACATTAACACGCAGAAAAACAGAGTTAAGATATGGTTTACAAAGCTAACGAGAGAGATAGAGAGAGAGAGAGGTTTTGCCTAATTTGTTATGGGTTTGATATTATATATTAAGTTGATTGTAAACTATTTTATGAATAAAACTATGTTCAGGAGTCCAAGAAAATGATTGTCATATATAAATAGATATGATAAATTAACTGAGATTTAATGATTAATAATAACAATTGCAAGTAATGGAGTTTTAGTAGAAATTGCAAAAACTAGAAAAAAGCTATAGTAGGACTTCTAGTAAATTAATTTGGACTTTAGAGAAGATGGTGCCATGCATTAAGCAACCCCACATTGGAGGATTTATGTTTTGCATTCCCTAATGGTTTAACAAATGTACTTTAGTTGAGGTGGACCCCCTTGGAATTATTCCTCCTCAAGAAAGTATATACATAAGATGATTTTACAACTATATTCGGGTGAAGTTAGTAGAGTCTCAAAGATAAATGATCCACTATTGTGTATAAGTAGTTACACTCCCAAAAAATTCCCAAATTTTGGAATAGATGAAGTACTTTATAATTTTAGAGAAAGGCATTAAATGTTACAGTTTGTTTCATTTTTTAAAACATTTTTCCCTTCCTCACGATGATGAGTAAAATGGTACTAGCTTAGGCTCTACCATATAACGTTCCTCTTCATTTACTTTATTTTTCATAATCAATTTTTATAAATTTATCACATGCCCCAAATCCACCTATACCAATAGTACCAATATATTCTATGTATAATATTGAAAAAAATAAAAGATCTTCTCACAAGGTTTAAAATAGTTGCATATAGTTTCTTTTTATTAATTTTTAAACATTATACTTAGCTATGGACAAAATCAAACAAAATAAGGAACTGTGCATTAAGGAACTCATTCACGCACGAAAGAGAGTTGACATTTGGTTTAGAAAGCCATATATATTGTTTAGTTTGATCTGTAAGATTTGGGATTGGTATTGTAGATTATGTTGATTCTAAACTAATTTCAAAATAGAAAGGTTCAGAAAAGGTTCAAGAGGACAAGAAGATGATTTTCATATATATATATATAGCAAAATTAGCTGAGAGAATTCATGAGTAAAAATAGCAATTACAAGTAAAAGAAGTTTTCAAATCTATTCTTGATTCATATAGGATTATATTTAGAATTTTAAGCATATACTTGCAGATATTCTTATAAAGATAAATTTTAAGTGATTATACTTTTATCATAATGTTAAAGTTGTGTATTATTTCATTTGATTTATAAGATTTGTGCTTGGCATTGTTGATTATGTTGATTCTAAACTAATTTCAAAACAAAAAAGGTTTAAGAGCACAAGAAGATGATTTTAATATACACATAGATCTAATAAAATTAGCTGAGAGATTTTTATGAGTAAAAATAGCAATTGCAAGTAAAAGAAGTTTACATATCTATGCTTGATTGAGAAGAGTATGTTTAGAATTTTGAACATATACTAGCAAATATTCTTGTAAAAATAAATTATAAGTGATTATGCTTTTACACTTAATGCTAAAGTTGTGTACTAAATGAGTTCAAGAATGATACAACTAAAGATTCTACAAATTTTAATACATTACTAAATAGCAATGGAAGCCATTTGGTTTTAGAGTTCACCTTTAACCTTAACTTAGTTATCTCTATTAGAGGTATTTTTATCTTATATTGTGATAACAATGGGAAATTACATAAATAAATGAACCAATGTCTTATTCTAGATGCAAACATATATTAAGGTACTACCACTTGACTTGAGAATCATTGGTAGGAATACAATTGAAAATTATGTTTTCAAACTTGGACCAAGAATCAGCTCAGCCAAACTCAGGAATTAGGGATCAATGGGTTCGACCAAGGGTTGAATAGGATGACATCATTCACATAAACACACATACACATACACACACACACACATATACACACACAACCCCTTGCACATTCATTTTTCCCATGTATCAAATTTTCAAAATATTAACAAGAACCTAAAGCTCTAAATCCATATCCAGTTCATCAAATTCATCCAAACTTACAAATTCACAAATTAGAAATCTCATACATATTTAACTATTGACAAATATAAATCTAAATAATACAACAAGTTCTTTCATAATACTTAAAATTAACACATTTTGGAACTGTCTTAGCTATTCTTCATCATTTTCTTCTTCATCCTTATCTCCAACTTCATAACTTTCCAAGTCAATATCATCCTCATCATCAAGTTGCAAAATATTTGTGTCTTTCTTACCTAAAAATAATTCAAATATTCATAAATAAAAAAGGATTCAAAATAAGCAAGAACTAAGAAGAAAGTTAAATAAAATTAAGTGAACAAATATAATCTTATGTGATTGAAATTATCCATCTCACCATTCTTGGTAAATTTCTTCTAACTCATCATATTCAATCTCTCTTTCTTGTTTCTCATCAACTACCCAAAATTCAACTTGATCAATAGTTTCATAATCCATTGGATCATAAGATCTTTTTTTATATGACAGTCTAAAATGAAAACAACATATAAAAAAGAAGTAATAAATTTAAAAAACTAATAAATTTACAAAAGAAAGTAAGGATATATAATAGTAATTCCATATCTATTTTTTAAATGTAAATTGTAATGAATGTAAACAACATCATTCAACCTTTGATGCTCAAGTCTATTCCTTTTTTCTTAGTATTGATGCATTTAAATACACTCCAATTGTGTTCATATCTGGAGGAAGAAGAAGTTTCACCCAAGAGCTTAATTACCAATTTTTGTATATATGGAGCATCATTACCAAATAATCTCCACCACTCATCTACATAAATAAGATATAGTTAGTACCCTTTTTAAAGAAAAATAGCAGAAGTAATTCTTATCAATTAAAGTAGACAGACCTGGATGGGCAATTCTATAAGTATTTTGAGCAAATTGAAACTGAAAATTTTCACTCTTTGACCTAAAAAAACTTTTACATTACTTCCAAAAAACTCCTCAGAATCTCAGGCATGTGACAATAGATGTCCCTATTACATTCGAAGGTCAGATTTAACCAAAAAGCAGCCATATGAAGATCTTTCTTCAACATATTATCCCATCTCCTATCAATTATATCAATGCATGGGCCAATGCTTTTTCATATTCTTGTACAGTTCTTTAATACCATTGACAAGTCTTCACATGCCTTCATGTACATAGTCCAGTGAAGACTTTTCATCAGAATCATAAATACGCAACAAACACATAATTGGATCCATTATTCTCATAATAATCAAGCAATTATTCCAAAACTTACCATTAAGAATAATTTGTTTGACTTCTTTACCTATATCATTTTGTAACTCTAATCTTGTATGCAGTAGAAGTTACTAAAGCCTCTAAATGCTGTTTCAAATCATGAAGACTTTTCAAAACAATAAAATTTGTTCCAAAGCATGTTTTAGGGGAACAAAAAATTTCCCTCCAACCAGTCCTTTTTTTGAACCAACTAAGAATCCACTTACGATTATGAACATAAATAGTGATTCTTGATGCAAGGGTAATTGCATCTTTCACATGAGTCATTTCCCCAATATCTTTCATGATTAAATTCAAGTAGTATACTGCGCAGACCAACTAATTGCAATATATTTTTTAGAAAGTAATTGCCTAGTAGCTTTATAATTACTTGCATTATCAATGATCATGTGAACAATATTATTACACCTAACAATCTCCACAATTTTAGAAAGTGAATTACACAAATATTCAGTATTAGACTGAAAATTCAAAGCATCAATAGATTTGATAACTGAAATTATACTAGGGCAGTAGACTAGAAAATTGATCAAGCTTTTTGCCTATGATCCTTCCAACCATCACTCATGATTGTGCAACCATTTTCAACCCATTTACTATGCAAATTGTCAACAATTAATTCAACTTGTTTCTTTTCATCTTCTAACAAATTGACCCTTAAAGCATGATAATTAGATCATTGATAACCATGACCCATACTTGCTATCTTTCAAATTGCTTGTTGATAACACGGAGAATTACAAGCATTGTGATGTGATTTCTACACCCGAGAAAGATGTAGAAACGTCCACAAGCCCAAGAAATTGAGATATCAATATTGGATGGCTCGAGAAGTTAAATATGATGGATAGACTAATAAGTATTCCTTCGTATTTAATGGTTATCGTACTACACTTGTATCACTTATGAGAAACTTTGTATTGATCTAGTATATATGAAAAGTGAGCATAAGTGTCATAGTGTGAAGAAAGAGCTAGTTGAGAGTGTGAATGATAAGACAAAAATAGAGGAAATCATGGAAGAAAAATAGAATGAAAAGTCTAGTAAGCAAGAGAGAGAGTTGAGCGTGATTGTAAAAAATGAGGGAGTTAGTGAAAGAGTTTATTTTCCTACAAATGATCTCAATTTTGCTTTGTTTAGTGTTACTTGTCGTTTGCAGGTTACACAATGTGAGAACCCAACAATTCAAAATACTTTTCATATTTTCTACCTCGGATTTTTGTTAAGTTTTAGTGATTGGAAAATGATTTACAAGTTTTATTACTTTTGTTTTCCCATTTTTGCAAGAAATTGGTCAAGAGTTTAATTTGGCCTATACAAGAATTTGTGGGATAATACCCTAATAAACTTGGATTTTTCATGACACAAATATTTTTGTATATCTATAATTGCATTGACTATTGACTCATATGAATGTGCATGGAAGTCTTAATATTAGGATTTTCATTCGAGTGCCGGTAAGTTGAACCGTAGTGAATAGTGATCGAGTGAATAGTAAGTTGAGAATAAATGAATGATGGTAAAGAGATAATTAGTGGGGTGAATGTTGAACATTGTTGAAACTAGAGGGAGTTAAGTGTAAAATAGATAGACTAGTAGATAAGATAAGATTTCATTGGATTTTTAGCCAATGGGGAAACGACATGTGGCATAGTGGTTGAACTAACTCTTAAAGCTTCGAAACTAAGACTTTACTCTTCATTTTAGCTTTCTTGTTCTTCCTAAGATAGAGAGCTATGAGAGAGAGTTTAGAGAGAGAAGGAGAGAGCTCAAGAAATTCATCCCATCTTGGTGAAAAGTTATGGAAGAAATCAAGAGAACAAAGCCACCATATCAACCTTCAATCTTCCTTGTTCTTCCTGGAGTGAAACCGAGATGGCTGGAGAGAGAGAAAGAGAGAATCCGAGAGTGAGAGAGAGCACAGCTAAGAGATAGTTTGCTGATTTCTTGAAGATTAGCAAGAAAGATCGAAGCTTAAGCTAAGAAATCGACAATCCAACGAGGAGCAATTTCGAGGAAGAAAACTTGAAGAGAACTTGCTTGATCTTGTTTAGATCTTGATAGATCTTTAAGGTAATCTCTAGAACTACCTTTAATCTTGGCTTTTGGCACTTGATAGTTGTAGATCTACATGATTCAATCTCGATCTATGGTCGATTTCTTAGTTACTCGAAGATCAGGTCACTAGATGTTCTTGTGACCATTATGCCTAGATAAGTTTGAATCTTTGCTTAAATCTTGTTGGAAAATTGGTTGTTATTACCATAGGACTAATGATTGATGAAGCCCATATGGATTTGAGAAAGATTTTGTTATTTTACGGTTGAATGTTGGAAAAAATTTGATGAGAAAGAACAATGGTTACAGTCCAATTTTTCTTGGAGATTTTTTCCCCCATTTTTACCCCAGGCTTTTGTTACTTCAATATGTTGGGCTTTGTGTGTGTAAATTATCTACTAAAAATCCCTTCATTTGGTTGAGTTATAGTTGAGTCAAGTGAAGAGAAAACTTTTGAAAATTTTCGCTGTGGTCACTGCGCAGCTTTGGCAAATCTGCTATATCTTGGTGTAGAAAAATCCAAATTGATTCCACATATTGAATTTGAAACTAGACTCAGAGTACTTTGAACCATGCAAATTTCAGATTTTTCCTAATTTTCTACAAATTCCAGTGATTCTGCAAAGTTTATTAAAATGCCACATCTGTTCTGTTTTGTGCGAGAAAGAGCTGCGAATTGGGGCTCTATTTTGACTAGAGCTGTAAATGAGCCGAACCGAGCCGAGCTTTTGTTGTTTGAGCTCTGTTCGTTTGTCGTTCGTGTTCGGCTCGTGTTCGTTCGTTAAGAATTACGAGCCGAAAATACTATTCGAGCTCGGTTCGTTTGATTAAATTTCGAGCTCGAGCTCGGCTCGTTTAACCTAAACGAGTCGAACAAACAAGCCAAACGAACGAGCCAATTTTATGTCTAAACACTAATGAGCGTTCGCGAACAAAACTCTAAATAAAAAACTATTTTACCCCTGTTCACGAACACTAACGAGCGTTCGTGAACAAAGCTCGAGCTCATTTGATAAGCTATCGAGCCATATTTTTTGTTTGAGCTCGGCTCGTTTAACTTCTCGAACGAGCTCTTAGCGAGCTCGAACGAGCTTAAACGAGCCGAGCTCGCGAACAGCTCGTTCGTTTAACAGCTCTAATTTTGACTGACTTGTGAACTGAAAAATACAAAAGTGTCTTCTGAACAATTGTAGTATTTTGAACCTAGTTTCTAATGGTATAAGATTTATGAAATTTGGACTTACGGAACTCAAGATATGGTCTTTCAAACAGTGTTGCGCAAAACTAGAAAAATGCTGTTTTAAAACCAAGTGGTCCTTTTAGACCCTAAATTTACTTTTCAAATGTTGATGCGTTTAAGATTTATTTCTTGACTAGAAACAAGGTCTTTCATGGCCTTAAATCTCTCACTTTGAATGTTGACCTCCAATGGTTTTAGCTCAATTCCTTGTGTTAGCTCTTGATCTCAACGTATACACTTATCTTAGGGTGAAACCATCAATTCTTCGGCATAATGGTCATTTTCTTTCATTTTTATACTTGTTGGACTTTTGTGAAATTTCTTCTTACCTTCCATCTAAAACACTCCTTATCTCTGGTTGTGAAGTGAGAAGACCTTAAGCACCTCTTTAAGCACTGTATTAATTGGTCAAGCGAGTGATTTTTCTTCCTTGTTAGATAAGTGACTTATAGTGTACGTGAGTGATAGTTGATGGGGGAAATTTGACTAGAAATGGTTTGCAATTGGTGATCATTGGTTGTAATTGGTTGAGGTGCTCATGAGGTCTACGAGGGGAACTCCGAGGCGGAAGGGTGAAGGATTTTGCTTACTTGACTTTTGGTGAGTGTTCCAACTGCTTTTCAAATGAAAAATCTTGCTATTGCTTGCAAAGGAAAGATTTGTTGAAATGATTTGCCAGTATTTATAAGGAAATGATTTACTGTTATTTCTAAGTAAAATGCTTTTACAAGTGAAATAATTTATGAAGAGTTTGTCAGTGTTCCTTGCATGTTGTGTGAATTACACACTTATGTGGTTTAATACTTGATGTTACTTGTCTTCGTGAGTGTTAAATACTTGTTCCTAGGCGAGTGTATACTTTATCGCACTCGACCTAACTCTTATTATACTGCTCAACTATTTAATATTCCACTGTTTGTATATTATTTGCGCATGACTGTAGGCAATGTGTACTTTAAAACATTGGCTGAACAAGGCCTTCCCCCCTTCGTTACCGACCTATTCGAGTCAGAAGCGGACTCGATCCGGTAGGTTGGTAACCTAGGGTACTGATTACGGTGTGCTCGAGTATTTCCACTGGGTGTTATAAGGAGGAGAAAGGTTGAGTGACTGATAAGACGAACTGCAATTGCTTCCAGAGGGCACTGTATCCTTTCAATAGTTGAACTAAATGTTTATTGAATTATTGATTACTGCATGTTGTTTGTTAAATTAAGTGTTTGTGGAACGATTGTTTAAGGAATTGCTATTTCTTGTATCCTCTTAAATGAAAACATTCTTAAATACTTTCAATGTGAATGTGTGAGCATGTTCACGACTTACACGTTATTCTTTTAAAGACTCAAATGTTTTATAAAATGATATTTAATTCAAATGTCCATGAATTTGATAAAACGTGAATTTTCTTGTTTTCACTAGACATTTACTGAGTTTCTAGTTCATCCCAAAATATTTTATTTTTCCCTCAACAGGGCTCGAGATGAAGGAAAGCATGTGTAGTGATCTTTCTTAGCATGACTGGCAGGATTATCTCTTATACTATTTGTAATCTTGGACTGTTGTACTTTTGGGATATTTGGACTAGTCGAAAATGTAATCATTATTTTGGAGAACTTGAAGTATAATTATTTGAGGTCTGAAATCTGATTGAGAACTTTAATGTCATGCTTGAGGTTTTGATGTAGTGCACCTAAGAAAGTCCGAATGGATAATCTTTTGTAATTGTAACTGTAATCTGGATGATTGTGATTTATCTGATGAAGTTCTAAGGTTTAAACGTTGTATTGGACTGGAGGATTAATGTTATCCTATTATTCTAAAGTACTTGCTCGCTAATGAATCAGGAACTGTACTGAGTCCCGGTGAGAGTTGGGCAGGCGGTCCACCAAACCCTTTGGTTCGCCCTAGGGGGAAGTGGGGTCGTCACAGGTGGTATCAGAGCTTAGGTTTCAAATCTCTGTAGTGTATCCTAGGTTCGAACTTTAGGATGCCGGACCGTGGGACTAATTGGCTGTTAAGTGACATATTGAGCACTAGGGTTTCTTATATTGTAGGAAAAGAAGAGAATTGTGTAGGATTGATTTGAAAAGTGATAGATGAGTTTCATGAACAATGATACTAGTCAATATCTATGGGAGTGAACTTGACTGAGATAAATCATAGAATTAGATGTGTTCTTTAGAGTTTTTATCTCCATATGTGTGTCTATGAGACTGGATGTGATTCTTGGATTGACAGTTTAAGTGAGACTTCTTGTCAATTTTCTATGAGACCTATTCTCTGGATTTGAACTTGGAGCTTGAGGCTTTGACTAGAAACCCTAATGCTGGTGATTTTTGGAGATGAAAGATATGGAAAAACTGATATGGATTGACATGCAGGAATATTTTTGAGGTTGTCTAGTGCAAGTTGGAATGTCGAGGACGACATTCTCTTAAAGGGAAGAGATTGCTAGAAACCAACAATTCAAAATGTTTTTCATACTTTCTACCTTGGATTTTTGTTAAGTTTTAGTGATTGGAAAATGATTTACAAGTTTTATTACTTTTGTTTTTCCATTTTTGTAAGAAATTGGTCAAGGGTTTAATTTGGACTATACAAGAATTTGTGGGATAATACCTTAAGAAACTTGGATTTTTCATGACACAAATATTTTTGTATATCTATAATTGCATTGACTATCGACTTATGTGAATGTGCATGGAAGTCTTAATATTAGGATTTTCATTCGAGTACCGGTAAATTGAACCCTAGTGAATAGTGATCGAGTGAATAGTAAGTTGAGAATAAATGAATGATGGTAAAGAGATAATTAGTGGGGTGAATGTTGAACATTGTTGAAACTAGAGGGAGTTACGTGTAAAATAGACAGACTAGTAGATAAGATAAGATTTCATTGGATTTTTAGCAAATGGGGAAACGACATGTGGCATAGTGGTTGAACTAACTCTTAAAGCTTCGAAACTAAGACTTTACTCTTCATTTTAGCTTTCTTGTTCTTCCTAAGCTAGAGAGCTATGAGAGAGAGTTTAGAGAGAGAAGGAGAGAGCTCAAGAAATTCATCCCATCTTGGTGAAAAGTTATGGAAGAAATCAAGAGAACAAAGCCACCATATCAACCTTCAATCTTCCATGTTCTTCCTGGAGTGAAACCGAGATGGCTGGAGAGAGAGAAAGAGAGAATCCGAGAGTGAGAGAGAGCACAGCTAAGAGATAGTTTGCTGATTTCTTGAAGATTAGCAAGAAAGATCGAAGCTTAAGCTAAGAAATCGACAATCCAACGAGGAGCAATTTCGAGGAAGAAAACTTGAAGAGAACTTGCTTGATCTTGTTTAGATCTTGATAGATCGTTAAGGTAATCTCTAGAACTACCTTTAATCTTGGCTTTTGGCACTTGATAGTTGTAGATCTACATGATTCAATCTCGATCTAGGTTGATTTCTTAGTTACTCGAAGATCAGGTCACTAGATGTTCTAGTGACCATTATGCCTAGATAAGTTTGAATTTTTGGTTAAATCTTGTTGGAAAATTGGTTGTTATTACCATAGGGCTAATGATTGATGAAGCCCATATGGATTTGAGTAAGATTTTGTTATTTAATGGTTGAATATTGGAGAAAATTTGATGAGAATGAACAATGGCTGTTGTCCGGTTTTTCTTGGAGATTTTTTACCCCAGGCTTTTGATGTTAAAATGGTTGATACATGTTGGGCTTTGTGTGAGTAAATTATGTACCAAAAATCCCTTCATTTGGTTGAGTTATAGTTGAGTCAAGTGAAGAGAAAACTTTTGAAAATTTTCGCAGTGGTCCTGCGCAGCTTTGGCAAATCTGCTATATCTTGGTGTAAAAAAATTCAAATTGATTCCACTTATTGCATTTGAAACTAGACTTAGAGTACTTTGAACCATGCAAATTTCAAATTTTTCCTAAATTTCTACAAATTTCAGTAATTCTGCAAAGTTTATTAAAATGCCACGTCTGTTCTGTTTTGTACAAGAAAGAGCTGCGAATTGGGGCTCTATTTTGACTAACTTGTGAACTAAAACTTATAAAAGTGTCTTCTGAACAATTGTAGTATTTTGAACCTAGTTTCCAATGGTATAAAATTTATGAAATTTGGACTTACGGAACTCAAGATATGGTCTTTCAAACAGTGTTGTCGTAAAACTAGAAAAATGCTATTTTAAAACCAAGTGGTCCTTTTAGACCCTAAGTTTACTTTCAAATGTTGATGCATTTAAGATTTATTTCTTGACTAGAAACACAGTCTTTCATGACCTTAATCTCTCACTTTGAATGTTGACCTCCAATGGTTTTAGCTCATTTCCTTGTGCTAGCTCTTGATCTCAACGTATACACTTATCTTTGGGTGAAACCATCAATTCTTCGGCATAATGGCCATTTTCTTTCATTTTTATACCTGTTGGACTTTTGTGAAATTTCTTCTTACCTTCCATCTAAAATACTCCTTATCTCTAGTTGTGAAGTGAGAAGACCTTAAGCACCTCTTTAAGCACTGTATTAATTGGTCAAGCGAGTGATTTTTCTTCCTTGTTAGATAAGTGACTTATAGTGTACATGAGTGATAGTTTATGGGGGAAATTTGACTAGAAATGGTTTGTAAATGGTGATCATTGGTTGTAATTGGTTGAGGTGCTCACGAGGTCTACGAGGGGAACTCCAAGGCAGAAGGGTGAAGGATTTTACTTACTTGACTTTTGGTGAGTGTTCCAACTGCTTTTCAAATGAAAAAATCTTACTATTGCTTGCGAAGGAAAGATTTGTTGAAATGATTTGCCAGTATTTATAAGGAAATGATTTACTGTTATTTCCACGTAAAATGCTTTTACAGTGAAATAATTTATGAAGAGTTTGTCAGTGTTCCTTGCATGTTGTGTGAATTACATGCTTATGTGGTTTAATACTTGATGTTACTTGTCTTCGTGAGTGTTAAATATTTGTTTCTAGGCGAGTGTGTACTTTATCGCACTCAACCTAACTCTTATTATACTGCTCAACTATTTAATATTTCATTGTTTGTATATTATTTGCGCATTAGTATAGGCCATTTGTACTTTAAAACATTGGCTGAACAAGGCCTTCCCCCCTTCGTTACCGGCCTATTCGAGCCAGAAGCGGACTCGATCCCGTAGATTGGTAACTTAGGGCACTGATTACGGTGTACTCGAGTATTACCACTAGGTGTTATAAGGAGGAGAAGAGTTGAGTGACTGATAAGACGGACTGCAGCTGCTCCCAGAGGACACTGTATCCTTTCAATATTTGAACTAAATGTTTATTGAATTACTGATTACTGCATGTTATTTGTTAAATTAAGTGTTTGTCGAATGATTGTTTAAGGAATTGCTGTTTCTTGTATCCTCTTAAATGAAAAGGTTCTTAAATGCTTTCAATGTGAATGTGTGAGCATGTTCTTGACTTACACGTTATTCTTTTAAAAACTCAAATGTTTTACAAAATAATATTTAATTTAAATGTCCATGAATTTGATAAAACGTAAATTTTTTTTTCACTGGACATTCACTGAGCTTCTAGCTCACCCCAAAATATTTTTTTTTCTCTCAACAGGGCTCGAGATGAAGGAAAGCATGTGTAGTGATCTTTCTTAGCGTGATTGGCAGGATTATCTCTTGTACTATTTGTAGTCTTGGACTATTATACTTTTGGGATATTTGGACTAGTCAAAAATGTAATCATTATTTTGGAGAACTTGAAGTATAATTATTTGAGGTCTGAAATCTAATTGAGGACTTTAATGTTATGCTTGAGGTTTTGATTTAACTCTTGTATTTTTGGAGTGCGCCTAAGAAAGTCCGAATGGATAATCTTTTGTAATTGTAACTGTAATCTGGATGATTGTGATTTCTCTGATGAAATTTTAAGGTTTAAAGGTTGTATTGGACTGGAGGATTAATGCTATCCTATTATTCTAAAGTACTTTCTTGCTAATGAATCAGGAACTGTAGTGAGTCCCGGCGAGAGTTGGGCAGGCGGTCCGCCGAACCCTTTGGTTCGCCCTAGGGGAGGTGGGGTCATCACACACAACGTGAAATAAAGATGATTTTGACTTGCACCATTCCTAAGCCCATTGATGGAGGGATGATCTTTCAAAGAGTTGCCAAATTTTACCATCCTTCTTTGGACGTGAGCCATACCTTGGCTATCCAATCAACACCAATGAAAGAGAGTTTACAATTTAGTGATTTTGAAGCTAAATTTCATTCTTTTAAATCTGATTTTGATACTTTTGCTATTTGTTTGCATTGTGCGACTCATTCTAGTGTTTGTCTGAGTTGCTTTAAGAGTCTTGTTGGTCCTAGTTATATGAGTCCTTGTGAGTTGTTTATTTCTCTAAGTCGTGTGATCATTGTGCTTATGTTTGTAATAGATGATCATTTAGTGGTTCTAATGTGTTGTTAGGCCATGTTGATCGATTTAGGATGGCACATGCAATCAAATATTTCCTTCTTATTATCAACTTGGTGAATCTGATATTTCTAAGTGCTTTTACATTATTCATTCCTCGTATTTTGTATTGGACCCAGGTATCGATTCGAGGTCAAATCTTTTCTATAGGGGAGGGAATGACAGAGGATCAAATAGACTTAGGCCCCGTTTGATAACCCAATTCAGCACTTAAACTTAATGGATTCAGATCTTAATACATTCAGACCGTTTGATAACAAAAATAGAATATTTGAATTAATTAAGTGGCACTGAATATTCTAGACAAAACTTGCTCCCAAAATTAAGTGATAAGCAATTCACTTATCACTTAATGTGACATACATTCAAATATATTAGATTTAGTACTAAACAATTCAATCACTTAATAGATTCAGATTTCAAATTTTAGATTTCAGACTTCAGATTTCAGATTTCAATTTTATCAAACGCACCCATAGTGATAAGTGTTGGTGCTTAATGGAGCGTGAGCTGGAATGTATGAGTTTGTTCGTGATCAAATTGAGTAGAAGGCATGCTTCTTGGCTTGGGTTCGTTCAAACATTTCTTGATATGCTTCACTACAAGCAATTTCGATTTGAGGACAAACCTATTTCAAGAGGAGGGAAATGATATAATCCATAAGTCTAGCATCATGTTCTCAAGTGGTCAAGTTGGATTGCTCATTTGGAAGAAGTTCAAGTATGATAAAATCTTCATATTTGAACTATATACGTGAAAAGAGGTGAAGGAGAAACCTCCAGATGAAACCTTGTTTGAATTTTCTATGGTTTTTCTATTTTTATCCAATTTGATTTGTTCAAGTCTTGCTTAATTGTTTAATTAGTAGTTATTATGAACAAAAATGGCCAGTTATGTGAGCTATTTGTGTCATAATTAGTTTCTTAGTTGAATTTGAAAATTATTACGAATAAGTGACTAAATCCACGTCCAATTCGGATTAGTCTTAGTAGGTTTATTTTGGCTATAAATAGCCTTCTCTTTTCATTGTAATGAGGAGGCAGATTTTGAGAATAAAATTTGAGAGAATTTTCTCTATCTTGTTCCTTTGTGAACATTCCTTGATACAAAGTTGAGTGCGTCTTCTTTGTTGAAGATTTGACTTATCAATCAACGACCACAGTTGGTTGTGGCACCTTCTATCTTTTCTAATCAATTTTGAGTTGTCCTTGATTGAATTAGAATTCCATCTATGTTAGTTCTATAACCTAATCAAGATAGATCTTTCCACTGGCTGATCGAATTGATTCTTCAAGAGCAGGAGTTTAGAGATTCGACTTCGCATCACATTGGAACACATGCATCATGAAACCACAAAGCTATAGACGTGTCGGTATCATGCCATCTCTCTTTACTTTGCATACAAGACTTGATGCATGATTGAGAAGAATTAATAGATTTACCGGTCATATAAGATTCAATGCCATTTGTCCTTTTTTTTTTCTCTTTATTCTCACCTGCATTAGTTTGAATTGCCTTTCCTTTGGATAAGGAATTTCTTGAATATTGTCACCTTCAAACCCCACTACACTCTGGCCAAATGGATTATCAATTTCAAATATCCCTTTCTTCTCTTTTGCTTTTTTTATCATATTCTTTAAATGTGTTTTCATCTTCAAATGAATATCATTAGGCACTTTTTAGCATGGAGCAACATTTCCCTTCACTTTTGCAAGATGGTGCTTCATTCGATTAATGCCTCTCGCTTTAAAGGGACTGTTGCAATAGAGTCAAATTAAAACTTTTTTGTCTTGTGAATGTTGCCATTCTACTATATGTTCCCATGCCACATCTATTTTTTGCCTAGGGCTTCTAGAATTTGATTTTGATATTGATTCTTCATTTGTAGGCATGGATTGTGAATCAGTACCTTCCATTATCCTATATTAGAAAGAATATCAAAAAACATTAATTAAATTTCAAAAAAATTAAGAATCATATATAGTATTTATTGTACAAAATACAAGGGATATGTTACTTATAGCATCTTAAAGCCAAGCCGAGTAATTTTGTTAGTTTAAGACTGATGTAATCATTTTCAAGCAAATATAGGCATGGATAAAAATTTGATTTAATCATATTTACAAATTAAAAATCTAATATTGAGGCGTCAATTCATTAATATATAGAAAGCATAACTCAAATTTAAAAATTAATAATAGTATTTAGCATAAAGACAAGTTGATCACCAATGTAACTATTTAAACACCCTAAAGTATTATATTGTATGCATCAAACTTTGAGAGTAAGATACAATATTAAATGTATGAAACTCCAAAGGAATAAAGAAAATGTTGCCAATGATGTAAGGTTGACGAAGGGCCTGATTAAGGTGTAAGCTTAATAACATGATCCCACTCTTTAACTCTCTAACATCTAAGAGATATTCTTAGCAAACTTATCTAATAAATGAGCAACTATGTTAGCATCTCTTTTCACTAATTGTAATATATTCTAATTGGTAAAACAAACATATACACTTCCAATCAAGTCCCAACAGAGCCAAATTGCGTACTAATATATATAGAAGTGGATTACCATGAACAAAAGTTTCAATGATAGAAACATAACATTACGTAAAGTTAATTTTCCTATTATTAGAATAGGAATAGAACCACTTATTAAAATTGCAATAAAATATCAATCTACTATTAAATGACGCTAAGTTATATAATCCTATTATCATCTTTATTCAAACTAGACGAAGTAAGAATTTGAAAGCTAAAAGTGTAATCAAGCCAAAATTCTATACATATGTAACTGTATAGAACTGTATCTTACGTCTTTCTTATTCCATGATTTTGAAATCTAAGGACTAGCAAATATCCATTATTGAGAATAAAAAAGCACCACTATGAAGTACAAAAACATATACAAGCTTAGATGTTTTGAAATAAAGTACTAGTGATGACAACTCATGAGTCAATGTCCACAGCTAAAATGCCCTAACGCAAGGCTTATGTATTTCTGGAATTGATAAAGTTCAACACATAAAAATCATCTCATATGCTGCATTTAACTTTCCAATTTCAATCCCTCTCCCCTGGCCCCCCTCCTCTAACAAAAAATATCCATAAAAAAGCTAAAACATCAATGTGACCTAATTAATCATAGACATGAAACCAAGCTTTTGTCATCTACCTAATTAACCTAAATATATATATAACGTTATTTCCTTTCTCTTTTTCTTATCCCTAAAATTTAGATATATCAAACCCTTATTGTATAAACACTTTACGAGCAGAAAATTCAAGAGATAACACCATAAACTCACCACAATATATATTAACTATTTTTTTTATAGAGAAAAATTTGCAAACTCACCAAGGACTAGGAGTTTAGGAGCAGCGAACAACAACTCAACAAAATAGCTTCTCTCCCAAATTTAATGCTCTAACGATGCTGGGACTTGACAAAATCAACGAGCGGTGGCGATGGAGTGGTAGATTAGTGGTGAGGAGCGGTGGCAGAAATTAAGGTTAATAAAATGAAAAGGGAATTTTGGTTGCTATGTTCTTTCTTTCATTTAAAGTTTAGAATTAGAAACAAAGAAGAAGAAGGACCAAAGAAGATGTAACTTAGTTATTTAATAATTTAGTGAACAAGTCAATCAGTTAAATAAGCAAAAAAAAAAAGGAAAAGAAAAAAGAAGAGGCAAAAAAATAAAAAATAAAAATTCAATTTAGTCAAGCTCATACAATTCCCGATCAAATGGGTTTGATCAAGTTTTTAACCTCTTTTTTTTTTAGCTGACTTGAATTGGAAGCCTGACCAGTTCCTAGTCCGACCGGCCAGTTAGATCTGAGTCTAAGAACAATGATTGAAGATAGAAAGAGCCCTCATAGTTGACTTCATAGTTGATCTGTTAACTAAATCTAGGGAATTGCTAGAATGCATGCATGGCTTCTTTATCATTTTAATTGCTAATGTCTTTATAATAGAATGATGAAGTCCCTAGAATAAATTTAAATCTTGACAAATATAATTATAAGTATTGTCATAATGAGATTCATTGGACTAGAGTTTGTTCTTAAAAGATCTTTAATCATAGCATTAGTTAGATGAGATATTGTTAAAATAGATATACTAGCACATATTATATTTCCTTTTTTTAAGAGTAGATCTTATTAACTGTGATGTGGTGGTATCAAAACTAATTATGTTGGTATTTGATAAATTGACCAAATTCAGTAGATTGATTTGAATAGAGAATATTATATGAATAACTAATTGAAAACTAATGATATATTCTCTAAGTGCGTGTGTGTAGGTGATCCTTATTACTTGAAATTATCATGGTATGTTTAGTGTGAATTGTTATACTTCAACCCTTTTAACTTTACGTGCAGAAGGGTAAGTCATCTCATTGAGGATTGGACATAGCATAGACAATAGAAGGATAGTGAATATTTTACAAAAAATCACCATCTCTAATAGTAGAGGAATTATTTTCTTAATGGTGAATTGTTGAAATGTAACTTAAAATATTTTTAGTACTAAGTGGAAATAGCTTAGATAGGTATATCTATATATCCATTCATTGAGAAATATATTTTTGTAATAAGGCAATTATGATACACATGCATAAAAATCTAAAGTCATCTACTTGACTTTTCTCTTTAGTTGGGTAGTCATGATGTTTTGTTAAATGTCAATTTGATTTGTTAATAAATTTATTAGTATAAATTTAATAAATGATAAATTAATGAGTTTAATTTATCTAGTACACATTAAAGTTTCTTATATAAGATTAAAAGATATTCAACTAATGATTTGATTGATGAGTTTGTAAAGATTGTAATTTAATTTATGAGACACGTTAAACTTCAAAGACTTATTGTACAAACAAGATTTAAGTTTTCTAAAACAAAAGTTGTATTAAAAAATGGAAATTAGATTATATAGGAAACTAATTCTTTGTTTTTATTGAAATTAATTTTTTTTTGGCCTATATGTACCTTATAGTCCAAACTATCAAGATATAACTTCCAATTGAGGTATGTGTGATTTTACAAGAAAATCTAAAGAGAGAAAGAAGAGAAATCACCTGGAATGAGAGAGTAAATCATCCCTCCCTCCCTCCCTCCCTCCCTCCTCATTGTATAATTTTTCCTAGTTGTCAACTAGGGTTTCTCATTGTTTAACTCTTCATCATCTTATAAAGTTAGTGATTAGTAAAAAGTTTGCACTTATCTAGTTTAAACAGATCTACCTAATGAGGTTTCTTCATAGATGGTTATGTGGATTACTGTTAGAGGTTGAACATGTGAACAATTTCATGTAAATAGCATGGGCTTCATAATTCCACTATTGTAAATTAAGAACATCTTCACCATCTTAAAAAAAAATTAATGTTCAAAGAGATCTATTTAAAGGATTAAAAAATTAATTTTCTATTGTGTAATACCTGGTTAATTCCTTATATGAAAGTCTATAGTCATCTATTAGTAAATTTATTTATTTTATATTTGACAAATGAATATTATGCAATATATTATGAGATCACATATTAGAATGTAATTTAATTTCCTCTTGAAAATATTAAGTCAAGACTAAGTTGTCTCATATTATATAACTGAAAGGGTAAATCCTATTAGATATCAACTTGTGACCCTCAATGCTATAGAGGAATAATACATTTGATTTAACTAAAAGTAGAACTTGTTGAATACAATCAAAGTTATATATTTTAGAGGCAAACATTGAAAACCACTTATAAGTATTTATGAAAGAAGTTGGCAGGTTAACAATCTTGGAATTGTTACAAGTGTTGTAATCAGTAATATGCACTTACTAATTGAAGTTATTTTGATTTGATTTATTGAATATCTTCAAGATCACAAATAACTAGACTAGGTGTAAGGAATCAAGGAGATAAACACAGCGGAAATTTAAAATTTTTGATTCCTTTAATAGATCGTCCTTTGATTAAATCCATGTAACATAGAGATAGTTCAAGAAGATTACCTCAATCCATGAAGACCTCCTTGAACTTGGTGGAGATTTGATGCAGAGGATGGCAAAGAGATCCATGTAGCCGTAAGTATGAGCTATACATTCTTAATAAATAAGAACAGGATAAATTAAAACTCCTTTTAATTTATCACTGATTCCACTAATCAATCAGCTCATACTTATAGATCAAGATTGGTATCTAGCAATACATCATGACCACCCAAGTAATGAGAAAAGTCAAGTGGATGACTTCACCTTTCAGTAAACGTTTATAATGTAACTAATATCCTTTTACCACACTTATCTCACATTAATCTTGGAATAAGTTGTGCCTATTCCATTGTGTGATTAATGCTCTTTCTCTTGTACCAAAATATAACTCCAATGAAGAAGTTCTTAGAAACACTTTCTAAGACTTTCCCACTTAGCGCTAAGATTTCTGAGTTATACTTCTACAAGTGGTCAAACATGAGATAACTCCTCTCACATAAGAGGCGGTAAATCCTTATAGGTTATTCACCATCTTTCCATACTTCAAAGATACACCCATTTGCTAATGATGTGAGCATTCCCTTTTACAGGAGCAATCATATAACAAAGAAAGTATAACTATCCATATTCAAGCTATCATGATAACCTTAAGTCTAAGAATCATTTACATAAACGTCACTTAGAGATTAATCCTTTGGCACTTAAAGGATGTCTCTATGTGGATCAATCTAGTGAACTTGATCATACCATCAAGCACCCATATACTTGCTTAGGTGTCTCACACACCATAGTAGATGAGGTCTACTACTTCTCATATAGAAGCGGCATAGTATATGCTAGTCTAACCGTATTAACAATACCCTTTCTTGTTAATACTATGACTAGAGATGTTTAAGAATAAACCTTATTTATAATCGAATGAACCTCACCATCATAACTCTTATGATTTCATTGATTAGGTTTATTCTAAGGGTTTTATCATACTTATATGAAAATATAAGCAGTCAATATGATAAAGATGTCATTTATTATTACATAAATAGTTAAAGTGTATCATAAACCCTAGAAGTTGATTGACTTTAGGGCATATACACTAACACTAGGATCGTAGCCTATTAGAAATTTAAAACTTAGTTTAAATTCCTAAATCCATATGAGAGGGTCATAGATTTGATGAAAGTAATGAGATCAAATAACCATACACGCGATTTTATGCCTATTGTCTTGGTTTTTCATTTTACATAAATAGCAATACTTATTTTCTCTACACGCCTTGCTGTAAAGTGAGTAATAATTTGAACCTGTGTGATATTCTCATTCGTGCAAACTAAATTGCACAAATTTCTTGGATTGGCAACAATGTTTGAGGCTTGTTCTTAGACAAGAAAATATTTTTAATATGTTAGCATACCTGATCGATGATTTCTGCAAATGCATAGAGTCAATCATAGTAATAAATTCACCTAAAGGATTCCAGGAGTCAAATCTACAAGGACAAGTTAATTTTTTCTACTTTAATTATTATAAAGCTAATAAAAACAAATTCAGGATGATTTATCTATCACTATCTAAGAGATAAATTATATGATTAAATCAAAGAAAATAGTTTTGAACAAATAATTGGAAAAAGACTAAGGTCTATTGGATTTTGATTCAGTGTTTGAATTAATTATTAAGATGTATTCTTAACATGCCAAGGACATACCATGCAAAGGTAATTTAGATTATCTCTCGATATATCTAAATTGTACCCAATAGAATCTCATGTCTCTCTTGAGTTACAAGTATTCAATTAAATCCTTTAACATTTTAAGTGATTTTAATTACATCATAAAAGCCCTAAATTACTCTTGTATTGCAGTTAAGTATGTTTATCTATCTAGTGCCCAGTTGCATAATCTTTCTTAGTTTATAAAAAACTCTAAATACATGTCTATAGTGATCAAGCATAAATACGTAGCTAAGACAAGATAGATAAATCAAGGTGTAAGGCAAGAATTTAACTGAAATAATTAACTAATACTCATTCACAAATTCCTAAACCTAAAATTAAGTTAGTTCAACATAGACATAGATAAAACCAAGAATTCAAGAAATAAATACAAGATTGAAGAGAAGAGTAAGAAAAACTTCTCAATTTGCCCTGCTCTAATCTCCTCATTGACTGCTCCTTGATTTGTATGCATCTTATTCTTGATCTCAAGAAAAAGGTAAGAAAAGACATGAACTAAAATTTTCCTAATGTTTCTAACCCTAAAAATGACCTGGATAATTCCTATTTATAGCCTCCTCAAATTTAGTCCAGATACAATAGGAATAGATTTCTTAAAGCGGAAGAAAACTGAGCATATGTGAGAATTTGATAAAGACTGATGCCGTAATCATTGTGAAGATCAGCACCAGACATTGCATGGCACAATTCCTCAATGAACTCAAGCAAATGTCCAATGCCATGTGTTGAACTTTAGCAGATGTCCAGCCTATATTCACTCCGATGATGGGCACCAGATGGTCAACCAATATTCCTCACAATTCGAACTTTCACCTCAAATCTGAATTTTGCATGCAATTTCAATCTGTTTTCTTGTGACAGCCCCACCTACCCCTAGGGCGAACCAAAGGGTTCGGCGGACCACCTGCCCAACTCTCGCCAAGACTCACTCACTCGAATGACTAATAACCCTTCGAAAGTGAACGTAATTAACCATTTCAATCCAAACCACAAATAATAACATTACTAAATTCAACTTACAATTCAAACTCTCAAATTACCATAAACCATCAAATTCATCTATTAATTTCAATCTTATACAAAGCAAGGAAATCCTACGAAATACTAGCTTCCTCGATTCACGTGCCACACCTCGAAACCTGTTAAGGAAAACAAATTGGGGTGAGCTAACGCTCAGTGAGGCCAAGAAAACATACAAACATGCAGGCTCAAGAAAATTACCACCTTTATTAAACAAGATAAGTAACCAGAACTTTGAACAAGAATACAAATACAGTATTTAATTACACATTAAATAAAGGATACAGGGGCTCTCAGGAGCCAAGTTCCACGAATCTTGATCACATTCCAAATAGTTGACACTCCGTCAACTTTCTTATCCATGTAGAGCTCCACTTGTCAACCATCTCCGTCCACCGTTTCACCCCCCAACCGGGCCCGCTCGTCAAAATAGAAAATTTGGTAATACTCAAGTATACCCAGGTAAGTAGTCGGCGAGCGCACTCCAACCGACGAAAATATGTGAAGACTCATGATTTACCAATCCCTCGGCCAAGCCCTCGCCGGCCCGAGGTGAAAGGTTTACCAATGAGGTTTAGCGCGTCTCCAACAGGTTTAAATAGTAAGTAAGATGATGAGACAACGCTCAATCATCAAACAAGTACAAGTACAGGTCAGGCAAGTCATTTCAAGTACAACAAATACAGGCAAGCAAGTCAGATCAAGTAAGAGAGGCCGGATGAGATAAAGTACACGTCCGCCTCGCCAAGTTTAATAATACGATCAATTTAAACATGTAACAGGTCAAGCAAGTCAACAAATCATGCACTTGACACTCACCAAATAACCGAGAGCAAGCGAGAAAATTCAGGAGGTCATACAAGCGTCTCGGTGTCCACGTGATCACCTGAGATATGAAAATCCATTTTCAAATGTAAAATGATGCGACGTGCATATACCCAACGAACTAAAACTCTCGAGAAATGCTTATAAACACTTAAAATAGCAAAAGGAACACATGTATGGGCGTTGGACGGAAAACGGACGAGAACGGAACGAAAACAGAAAACACACACTAAAAGGTGTAAAAGGCAGATTTGACACCTTGAGCTATTTTGATCATAACTCATGGTACAAGTGTCGGATTGAAGTACACAAGGTGCCGTTTCGAAGCTAAGAGAACAAGCTATAACTTTCATGAAGACAACTTCTACCCCGATTCACTCTTTCTAGGGCAAAAATGGGGAAACTCTTCCGGAAATTTTAATATCAGAATTCCCGACAGGCTCGATTCAAACGATCATAACTCAGCGTTCACAAATCGAAATCAAGAAATTCCAGATGCATTAGAAAGCTGGAACGAAGGGCTATAACTTTCAGGTTTTGGCCAAAAGCCAAATCACAGAGGATCAACACTAAAAACGAAGCCAAAATTACTGCTTGGTCAACCCTATTTTCTGTTTTTGCCCAAATGCATTGCATCCAACCCAAAACACGCACATGCAAATCCGATGACTCAAAAGCGATATCAAACATGCAAATGCTGCCCCCAAACATCTTAGCTCTACACTAAGGCTGTCTACAATGCATGGCCTAACACCAAATGTTCATAATTCATTCAAATTGGTTCCAATCAACTACACCTCATGCATTCCTAATCAATTCCCATCATTGAACTACTAATGACTAATGGAGTATTAATCATCCATTTACACTACCACACACACAAAGGTGGTCCAAGATCATTAACCCTCTTGTTGGCCGAAACTTGAAGCAAGAAAATCATCCAACTTTAAACCATAATTTCACAAGTTAAACTAAGAACAAGCATTAATTGCATCCAACCACCAATCACAAGCATTAACTTCCAACATTGAAGCTTGAAATCAAAAACCCTAACCCTAACCCTAACTCTTATTCATGGCTAGGCAAAAACACATAGAAATAAACCAATCCAATCCGTAGAATCATTTCAAAAACTAAGTATGAGCATGAATCAAGCCAAAAGAACCACAAAATCCAACAATTTCATAATCTCCATGAAAATTTCAGCTTGTAAAGATAGAGGAAAACCTTTCTAGTTTATGCTCTTGGTGCAACCCAAGCTTCCAAGTGCAAGCTTCACTTCCTAGCTCCAAATCAAGATTAAATGGTTGAACCTTGCAAGAGTTCCCAAGCTTTTCTCTTTTTTTTCCTCTCTTTTTCTCTCTTCTTTTCCTTCTTTCTTTTCCCACGGTTTTTCCCCTTTTTTCCTTTTGCTTGGCCGGCTCTCTCAAGCTCTAGAATGACTAAGAGATGTCATCAACTAGATATTTAGTGTTTGGTCAAAAATTGGTCAAAAGTGTCATGCCAACTCAACCCAACAACTTAGGCTATTTTCCACTCTTGCCCAAGTAATTTTCTTTCCTATCAAATTAGTCCATAGGTGCTCAATTCAACCTAGCCTATCAAAGCTTAATCACACTTACTTAGGCCACTAACCACCCAATTACCCTAATAACTCTCGCGCGCGTACAAATTCACACTGAAAATTCATGAAATAACAAACATTGATTTGTACATATAATTAGGGTTTCGAGAAAATATACTAGGGTTGGTACTTTTAGGGTTTAATTTACAATTAGGATGTAAACAAATTAAGGTTTTATCGAAATTTAGGGTTTTCGTAGCAAACTAGGGTTTAAATTTCAAATTAGGGTGTAAAACAAAATAGTTAAATCAAAACACTTTGAGAAGTAAAACAAACCATATAAACGTTTACACCTTGGCAAATAATAATCACTATAATTAACATTATTTAATATTTTCCAAAAACTTGGGAAAAAAAATCAGGGCCTCACATTTCTTACACTTTCAACCATTCTTCTGAAAAAACAGACATGATACTCAAATTAGACAATTTCTATCCTAACTGGAACTCAAATCAAGCAATTTAAGTACCAAATACTTGTATAAAATGAGTACAAATTCTACTCTGTCAATACCTGTGCTTGAGTCACCACTACAAAGAGCCACTGTATCTAAAAGAAATGTTTACAAATACCACTGATAATGAAATTGTTGTCTATATCATGGTGGCGTCTATGACTTCTGAATTGCGAAAACAATACAAAGATATGAATGCTTTGCTGATTATACTAACCTAAAAATGTTGTTCGATGTACAGTGAAAGGTATGAGACATGTAAGGAATTGTTCCAGTACAAGATGGCAAAGGAGACCTCTGTGACTATATGTGACAGCCCCACCTCCCCCTCAAACCAAAGGTTTAGCAGACCACCTGTCCGACTCTCGTCAGGACTCACTACAATCCACAAATCCTTTGTAGGAAAATACTTAAAAGTCCATCCGAAACAATATAACCTTGAATGTAATTCACTATAACATTGGTATATCTTCAAAAGTAACTACATAAACTCACATATAAAAGATCGAGCATTTGGAGTTCAACTTAAATACATTCACGTATTCCCAAAAGTAAAGGGGTTACAGGCATATCTACTAAATAAACAAACTTAAACTCCCAAAATGACCTGCTATCCTTGAGCCCTCTTAGTCTCGAATCCGGTTAAGGAAAACAAATACGTGGCATGAGGTTATGCCCAGTAAGTATTCCAAGAAAACAAACAAAACATGAGCAAAACAAAATTGAACATATTAGCACGTAATACAAGAAACACAACTCCAAGTATATCCATAACCAAATTCAGAAAACAAGTAATAAGGTAAGGTACGTAGTGAGCGATAAACGACAACATTAATTCAAGCATGCAATGTGACGACCCCCCCTTCCCCTAGAGCGAACCAAAGGGTTTGGCGGACCGCCTGCCCAACTCTCACCGGGACTCACTACAGTTCCTGATTCATTAGCGAGCAAGTACTTTAGAATAATAGGATAACATTAATCCTTCAGTCCAATACAACGTTTAAACCTTAAAACTTCATTAGAGAAATCACGATCATCCAAATTACAGTTACAATTACAAAAGATCATCCATTCAAACTTTCTTAGGTGCACTCCAAAAGTACAAGTATTACATCAAAACCTCCGACATGACATTAAAGTCCTCAATCAGATTTCAGACCTCAAATAATTACACTTCAAGTTCTCCAAATAATGATTACATTTTCGACTAGTCCAAATATCCCAAAAGGACAACAGTCCAAGATTACAAATAGTACAAGAGATAATCCTACCAATCACGCTAAGAAAGATCACTACACATGCTTTCCTTCATCTTGAGCCCTGTTGAGGCAAAAATAAAATATTTTGGGATGAGCTAGAAGCTCAGTGAATATCCGGTGAAAACAAGAAAATTCACGTTTTATCAAATTCATGGACATTTGAATTAAATATCATTTTGTAAAACATTGGAGTCTTTAAAAGAATAACGTGGAAGTCGTGAACATACTCACACATTCACATTGAAAGTATTTAAGAATCTTTTCATTTAAGAGGATACAAGAAACAGCAATTCCTTAAACAATCATTCCGTAAACACTTAATTTAACAAACAACATGCAGTAATCAATAATTGAATAAATATTCATTTCAAATATTGAAAGGATACAGTGTCCTCTGGGAGCAGTTGTGTGACAACCCCACTTCCCCCTAAGGCTAACCAAAGGGTTGGCGGGCTGCCTGCCCAACTCTCGCCAGGACTCGAGCATTCAAAGATACTAACTTAAACGGGTAAAACCACCAATCATAGTAACATTAATATTAAAACTGTAAAGTAATGTTTAATCTTAAAATTATAGTTATCCACTCGAAATACTTAAAATCTTCGAGCCATATTTTAATACATTTCCATGAGTCTAAAATATACGTTACCAACAGAATATACAAAACATTTCTCCATATTTGAGACAAAAGTCAAAAGACCAAGTACTAGCCCTATCTAGGCTTCTGGATTCTCGTCACCTGTTAAGGAAAAACAAACGGGAACGGGGGTGAGCTAAAAAGCTCGTGAGTTTCCAAAAGACATACACATGCATTTAAAACAGTAATATAATAAGCAATAATTTAAACACGTAAGAAAATTAAATTTAACACACAAGGAGGATACATTGGCTCTCAGGAGCCTAACTCCACATTTCACGAACATTTATAGTAGTCGACACTCCGTCGACTTTCAGTCCAAGTAGACGACTCTTCACACCAAACTTCAACCACCAAACTCCCCCTACCGGGCCTGCACGCCAAACACTTAAACAGTTAAGCAGTTAACCACTCAAGGGACAAGGCCAAGAGTGGTTGTGTAACACTTTTCATCTCCAAATTATAACACAGGCAAAACACGTAAGTTACCGACTCTACTTAGAAGGAAGCAATAAAGTATACTCTCCTTTTAAGTGAGCAGTTCAACAAGTTTCAAATTTCACATTTTACACGAGTAATATGTCTTGGAGCAGTGCACGCACAAGCATTCAAATAAAAGCATTTAACATGAATTGAAAACTCACCGACAAAGTAGGGGTCGGAATCTAAGTTTTGATCAAAGGGAAAATCAGCACTTCACCCTAAAATAATTAAAAGAGAATGGAAATAAGTTTTCCTAGTTCACCGACCAAATTTATCTCAAAAGGAAGTAAATTCGATAACTTTCTAATTTGAGCTGAAATCTTTGAAAAATCGTAACTTGGGTTATACAAGTCCAAATTTAACAAACTTGGTACCGTTGGAAACCTCTTTGAAAGTTCTAAAACTTTGTAGAAGATATCCAGTTAAAATTCTGGGCAGAAATTGCCCAGATTTTCGAGAAAGAAACTCCTACAGTACCAAAACAGGGCACGTCAGGTTGGTCGACCAATCCACTTTGAAAACTCATCAAAATTTACAGAAAACGAATTGGCCTCTCAAATTTATACAGTTTATATTACTATGTAAGAAGTTTCAAACACCACCAACGGCACTCAATTCTGACACTCGAGTAAGAAATTATAATGGTTCAAACATGGCAGGTTCACAAAACTGAATTTTCTGGAAACCAAATTTACATGGCAGAATTCTAAGCCTTGTTTTAGTGACGATTTCTTGTCCAAAAATTACCAAATTTGGTACACTAATACTTCCATATATATACTAGATTCATACCAAAATTCAACCAAAAATTTGAAAGGGAAGTCAATTTTCTATGTGCCCAAAGTTCGCTCATCGAAACTTCTCAAACCAATGAAGTTTAACTCCTTTTCTTCTAATCTCTCCTAACCAACATATACTAATACCAATTGACCTCAAATTCGAACCTAAGCTAGTATTAGTCTTCCTTAACCTAATGATAATCAAAAATAGTCACAGCTTTTATCAACAATTATCAGAAAACAAACCCATGAAATCAGGCAGCATGCTGCCCCAATTTTCCAGTTTTTGGCTTCAACTCAACACTCATTCTTGCTATGACTTTTAAAGAGCTTTTGTAGGGAAAATTTAACAACTTAACACCCAACATTGCAGGCATCAAAAATCTTCCTTAACTAGCCAAAATGCTGCCACGAAGATCAAGATAAAAATCAGCCATCATAACCCCTATTTTCCTTCTTCTTCCACCCGATTTTCTCTTGAAGGTTTTTATCCCAAAATCAGCCCATAAATCCTTTACATTACCACACATTGCATCATTTCCATGCTAAGCAACAACCATACATGCTAGTGGGAATCCAAGAGCCCACACAACCATTTAAACCAACAAAATCAACTCAATGAAGCTTAGGCAACACAAATTCATAAACAACACAAGTCAAGGTTCTATCAACCTTTCAACAACCCAAATCCTATCATCATGCTTGGAATTTTCAAGAATGTACAAGAATGAAGTTGTTAGGATTTTATCTCCTCTTAGATGATGGCAAAAACACCAAGAAAATGCAAGCTTTAAGCACCCAAGACTCCCCCTCAAAGCTCCTTGCTCAAGCTCCAAGCTATTGCCAAATTTAGTGCTAGATTGTTGAGGTTTTTAGTGAGGAAAATGGAGAAGAATTTGATGGAAAATCAAGAGGAAGAAGAGGAAGGCAGTTCGGGTGAGAGAGGAAGAGAGATGAAGTAATTTTGAGCAATTTTTTTTTGAAGAGTAAATGGGAAAGGAAAGACAAGACACAAGTCTTGTCTTATAACCCCAAAAGTCCACCCTTGAATAGTGAACTTAATTAGCAATTTGAAGGAAAAATTAATTGTCTCATTTGGCTTGAGATTAAGGAGCAAATCTCGATTAGGAGAGGGGAAAGAAAAGAAAAATTTTATGTGAACTGGAGGAAATTAGTTGGAAGAAATAATGGCTAGTTAAAATTCTAGATTTGAAGAGGTTAATCCAATTCTTAATCAAGGTTTCAAAACCCTAATTGATCAAGTTCAAAAACCCAATATCAGTCATCTAATTTCACTTCTAACCTACCAAAGATCATTCGTATTTTCCTTCACTAATTCACTCACAGTCCGAGTTTACCTCAAAAAACGTGTTTTTACATTTTTCACTAATAGACGCTATAAGGCGATATTAAAAAGGTAAATTAAGGCTAAAATCCAACGAGAAATTATAGATGAGGTAAAATTTGAATTTCATGAGATAATTAAATAAATAAATAAAATGAAATTTTTTTTATATAAATTTTTGAAAACAAAAATTAACTCAATAATAAGATTAAAATTAATAAAGAAATAGTTAAACGAATTAATGGAGGTAATAATAGTAATAATATCTAAATTAATAAATTTTGAGGCCTTCACAAGTTGCAGTCCGTCTTATCAGTCACTCAACCCTTCTCCTCCTTATAACACCCAATGATAATACTCGAGTACACCGTAATCAGTGCCCTAGGTTACCGACCTATCCAACCGAGTCCGCTTCTAGTTCAAATAGGCCGGTAACGAAGGGGGGAAGGCCTTGTTCAGCCAATGTGTTAAAGTACACATGGCCTACAATCATGCGCAAATAATATACAAACAGTGGAATAATAAATAGTTGAACACTATAATAAGAGTCAGGTCGAGTGTGATAAAGCACACACTCTCCTAGGAACAAGTATTTAACACTCATGAAAACAAGTAACATCAAGTATTAAACTACATAAACATGTAATTCACACAACATGCAAGGAACACTCACAAACTCTTCATAAACTATTTCGCCTGTAAAAGTATTTTATTTGGAAATAATAGTAAATCATTTCCTTATAAATACTATCAAATCATTTCAACAAATTATTCATTTGCAAACAAGAGCAAGATTTTTCATTTGAAAAGGAGTTGGAACACTCACCAAAAGTCAAGTAAGCAAAATCCTTCACCCTTCCGCCTTGGGGTTCCCCTCGTAGACTTCGTGAGCACCTCAGGCAATTACAACCAATGATCACCTATTGTAAACCATTTCTAGTCAAATTTTCCCCTTAAACTGTCACTCACGCACACTATAAGTCACTTATCCAACAAGGAAGAAAAATCACTCATTTAACCAATTAATGCAATACTTAAAAAGGTGCTTAAGGTCTTCTCACTTCACAACCAGAAATAAGGACTACTTTAGATGGAAGGTAAGAAGAAATTGCACAAAGTCCAACAAGTATAAAAATGAAAGAAAATGGCCATTATGCCCAAGAATTGATAGTTTCACCCAAAGATAAGTGTATACGTTGAGATCAAGAGTTAGCACAAGGAAATGAGCTAAAACCATCAGAGGTCAACATTCAAAGTGAGAGATTAAGGCCATGAAAGATCTTGTTTCCAGCCAAGAAATAAATCTTAAACACATCAACATTTGAAAAGTAAATTTAGGGTCTAAAAGGACCACTTGGTTTTCAAACAGCATTTTTTCAGTTTTGCGCAACACTATTTGAAAGATCATATCTTGAGTTCCGTAAGTCCAAATTTCATAAATTTTATACCATTGGAAACTAGGTTCAAAATACTACAATTGTCCAGAAGAAAGTTTCAGTTCACAAGTCAGTCAAAACAGAGCCCCAATTTGCAGCTCTTGCTGGTACAAAACAGAACAGACAAGGCATTTTAATAAACTTTGCAGAATTACTGGGACTTGTAGAAATTTAGAAAAAATTTGAAATTTACACGGTTCAAAGTACTCTGAGTCTAGTTTCAAACGCAATAAGTGGAATTCAATTTGAATTTTTCCACACCAAGATATAGCAGATTTGCCAAAGCTACGCAGTGACCACTGAGAAAATTTTCAAAAGTTTTCTCTTCACTTGACTCAACTATAACTCAACCAAATGAAGGGATTTTTGGTAGAAAATCTACACACACAAAGCCCAACATATATCAACCGTTTTAGCATCAAAAGCCACAAAAATTCTGGGGTAAAAATAGGGGAAAACTCTCCAAGAAAAACCGGACAGCAGCCATTGTTCCTTCTCATCAAATTTTCTCCAAGATTCAACCATAAAACAACAAAATCTTACTCAAATCCATATGGGCTTCATCAGTCATTAGCCCTATGGTAATAACAACCAATTTTCCAGCAAGATTTAACCAAAGATTCAAACTTATCTAAGCATAATGGTTATTAGAACATCTAGTCACCCGATCTTCAAGTAACTAAGAAATCGACTGTAGATCGAGCTTGATTCATGTAGATCTACAACTATCAAGTGCCAAAAGCCAAGATTAAAGGTAGTTCTAGAGATTACCTTAAAAATCCATCAAGAACTAAACAAGATCAAGCAAGTTCTCTCCAAGTTTTCTTCATTGAAATTGCTCCTCGTCGGATCATCGATTTCTTAGCTTAAGCTTCGATCTTTCTTGCTAATCTTCAAGAAATCAGCAAACTCTCTCTTAGCTATGCTCTCTCTCACTCTCGGATTCTCTCTGTCTCCAGCCATCTCAGTTTCACTCCAAGAAGAACAAGGAAGATTGAACCTTGATATAGTGGCTTTGTTCTCTTGATTTCTTCCACAACTTTTCACCAAGATGGGATGAATTTCTTGAGCTCTCTCCTTCTCTCTCTAAACTCTCTCTCTCAGCTCTCTAGCTTAGGAATAACAAGAAAGATAAAATGAAGATTAAAGTCTTACTTTCCAAGTTTTAAGAGTTAGTTCAACCACTATGCCACATGTCGTTTCCCCATTGGCTAAAAATCCAATGAAATCTTATCTTATCCACTAGTTTGCCTATTTTGCACTTAATTCCCTCTAGTTTCAATAATGTTCAACATTCACCCCACTAATTATCTCTTTACCATCATTCATTTATTCTCAACTTACTATTCACTCGATCACTATTCACTACGGTTCAACTTACCGGCACTCGAATGAAAATCCTAATATCAAGACTTCCATGCATATTCATATGAGTCGATAGTTAATGTATTTATAGATATACAAAAATATTTGTGTCATGAAAAATCCAAGTCTATTAGGGTATTATCCCACAAATTCTTGTATAGGCCAAATTAAACCCTTGACCAATTTCTTGCAAAAATGGGAAAACAAAAGTAATAAAACTTGTAAATCATTTTCCAATCACTAAAACTTAACAAAAATCCAAGGTAGAAAATATGAAAAATATTTTGAATTGTTGGGTTCTCACATGCAATTACTCATTCAGGTAAATCAAATAATAAATAATAAATAAGATATCAAAAGGATACGGGACTCACTGAGAGTCATTTTCTACCTTGTAACTTTCAACAAACAATCCCCTACATTTTTTCACCTTATAACCTCTGAACTCTCACCTTATGACCTCTAAAATGATAAGCAATCCCCTAAATTTACTTTCACCTTATGTCCTCCAAAACGATAAACAATCCCCAAAATTGAACATTAGATATTACAGTCAGGGTCTTTTGGCAAAGAGTTTTAAACTTTGCACTTAACATTGATAAGTTATGAACCCAGAGCTGTCCAACTAATCCGACCTCGCAATTGGCGAGTCTCAGATAGGGTTCAAGCAAAGGGTTGAGCTCAGTTCAGCTGATGCGATGAAGTACACATCACGCCTACATTCATGCACATTTAACACTCAACCATGCATTGTGAACAACTAATTATTAAAAATTAAATAAATTAATGAGTCAAGGATGTAGACACCAAATTTTGACTATTTCAATTGTTTTCTTATGTTTTTATCTATTAATTTTTAGTTATTTATTTTTTGAATATTCTAACACATCTTTCTTATTTTTGTAGGTTTTTCTAATAAAAAAAAAAGAAAGTCAAAAACGCGGACCAGTTACGCGGATCCGTCCGCGTAACCTGATTAGAAGCGAAAAAAATTTCGCGCGCGTTTTTTTTTTCCAACCTTTCCTTCCTCATTTCCAACTGTATTTTTTGTGTCTTTGGCATCAAGTAATCGTTTTAGTTAATGCCCAAATCACCCTGATCCTTAAGACACAAATAAAACGCATCCAATGATCAAGATTAACCCAAGAAAACCCTCAAAGTATCTAAGCCCTTGGTTGTAGGTTTTAATGCCTATAAATCACCCATGTTAGGGTTTTCTGGAAAAAAGAGGAAAGAGAGGGAGAAAAAGAGAGAAGAGGGAGGCTGAGAGTGAGCAGAAAGAGAGAAAAAACACGATTGAGAATCAAAGAAAAAAAAAAGAAAAGAGAGAAAAGATAAAAACTAGGGTTTCTTTTTTTAGGGAAGATTTCTTGAAGTTTGGTGATTCCTTTTCGTTCTTTTCAAGCCTCCAAATCAGGTAGTCTTCTTTTACTCTATCTATTATTTTTTCTGGTCGAAAATTGCTAGAAATCAGACCTTTTGGTGGAACCAAGGTCTTAAATGTGTTTTTTTAAGTTTTATGACATTTAATGATGATTATTGGTTGTTATATGAGCATGTTGTGTTTATAAAGCCTTGTTAAGGTTCATAGTCTTGTTCTGACGTTTCAAATCAGATGTTTGATGCTTCTGAGTTGATTTTGTTGTGATTTTTGAAAAAATTTCTGGAAAAATGTTCTTCACGTTTTGAAGATGTGAAGAAAAACGCGGGCCACTTGCGCGGCTTACTACGCGTAACACTCCGCGTTTCCTCTTGAATGTTTGAAGATGTAAAGAAACGCGGAGTCCTTGCGCGGCTTGATGCGCGTAACGATCCGCATTTCTGCTTGAATATTTGAAGATGTGAAGAAACGCGGGATTGTTACACAGGCCAGTTCGCGTAACTTCCCGCGTTTCTAGCCTGACAGTTCTTACCTTTCCCTTTCCTTTTTTTTTTATCTATTTGATGATGTTGATGCTTAAGATTTGGCCTTTTTCGATTTTAACTCGTTTTGTCATGATCTGAATGATGATGTTTAATGCTTTAAATAGATCCCACTGCCTCTGAAGATTTTGTTTGTGTTATTGTCTGAAAAACTGGAAGCAATCTTCCTGATGTTTTGAAGATGGGAAGAGACGCGGACCGTTACGCGTCTGAGTCCGCGTTTCCAGTCCGCGTTTCCCCTTTAAACTCTACATTTTGCATGTAACGCGGACGTAGTTGCGCGGCTATGTCCGCGTTTCTACTCCGCGTAACCTCTCTGTTCCTCAGTTTTGTTGCTATTTCCTGCTCTTTTGTTCCAGAATCTTACTCTATTATTCGTATTTCCTAGTCTTGTCCCTGTTGCTTGCAGAATCTGTTTTGATACCTTTTCTGTGAATTTCTGATTGATTTTTCCTTTAAATTGGTACCTTGATCCCTTTTGTTGACATTGAGTCTTAGATAACCATTCCCATCATTTAAGGATTCAATTGAGGCATCACATCAAGGGATGGTAACTTCTTTCCCCTATTATGTGCTCTTATGTGTTTTTGCATGATATTGCACGTTTTAAATTAAGTTTTCCTTCGCTTTTATTCATGTCTACTCTTTATTTATGTCATTTAATTTTTGGGTGAATCATTTGGAGGCCTTGGATGCCAAGTTGTAATAGATAGGTTTAATTTTGTAAAAAGTGTATTTATTCTAGAAAATGTAATAGTTAGATTATTATTTCAAATTTTTTCCCCTTAAAATGTATTTAGGTTCCCCAATGTAATAATTAGGTTTTATATGCTTCTTTTTGCATGCTTGCATGTTTATGTGTTTACTTGCTTTCTTAGGGTCTTGCATCTAGATATTATGCCTATGTGTTATGTGTTTATGTGTTTTATGTGTTTACTTGCTTTATTATCATGTCTATATGTTTATTGTGTAAATGTATTGACGTCACCACACTAGTCCAACGCTAGTTGTGGCCTTTCCTTTCGATTTCTCACTAATCCAATGTTAGTGAGAACTTTTAGACGAGGGCTAGTCCAATGCTAGACCCTTAATGCCGTTCATGCATTAGATACAAATTTCACACACTTTTCACTTTTAGAGTTTCTTTCCCATTTTGCATGTTACTTTTCTCCCATCCCGTATGCGAAACATGTCATTTAGTTTTCTTTTTCGTCAAAAAATAGATTAGTGCATTTAAGGCATTACCCTTTGAATTAGGGAAGAGAGCGAGTATGGCTTCCTAACCTTAGCACGCTTTTATTTCCTGCTATGAAAAGGAAGATTTGAAGTTACGAATTTAGTCCCCCGCACCCATTATGTTGCATTATCCCTCTTTAGGACATACATGTGCGTTATTTTAAATTCTATCAAAATCATTCTTTAAAAGTCAAGTTTCTTCTTCATGTTTTAGCAATTCAAAGTCAAAAAAACTGTTTTTCTTAAAATTGCATCTTTTGAAAATTCAAGTTCCTCTTTGCACTTAAAATTGATCTTTTCAAAAATCCAATTTCTTTTCCCTTGAGATTTTTATAAAAATTGCATTTCTTTTGAAAACCCGAGTTTTCCCGTTTTTTTCGAGTTTCATTATTTGCATTTTTCGTGACCTCCTCGAGAGATCAAACTTGGATGACACAACTAATGTGATCAATTCCAATCAAACCTCAAGGAGACATTTTGCCCCACTCGATCCAACATTTGATTTAGGTTTTTGCATCCATATAGATAACATCCAAATGTGATAAATTTTAAAGTTAGAATTAGGAAATTTTTAACTAAATCTTGCAACTAGTTTTGGCTAGGTTAGAAGGGTGCCTTAGAGACGAGTAACATCGAATCTTTGCCTTCCCTTCTTTCAACTATGACCCCCGAACCTTTTTCTCTAGTTTTTCAAAGACCTGGAGTCATCTAAAAAAAGGGTTTCCTTAGTTTATTTTCATTAATTAAAATTTTTGGGTGACTTGGTACACCTAAACTCCATACCAAGTGGCGACTCCAAACTTTTCTAAAAACCCTTTTTCTAGACTTTTATTTTTGGGTCCAAATCGTCGCATTTTTTGTAGTCCCATGACCCATTTCTTTTTTAAAAAACCATTTTTCAACTAAAAACCCGAAACGACGAGGGTTTTCATCCTCCCTCCCGTTTTCCAAAAAATGGGGCGCGACAGTTTGGCGACTCCACTGGGGATTTTCCCAAGAGGGTCCAAGCACTTGATTTAGTTGATTATTTTGTTTTTCTAACTTTCTTATATATCACATTTGGATGTTTTAGGTTGCATTCCTTTTTCTTTTCTTTTTTAGGTTTTTCCCGCGCAATCACTCCTTACACATCGCGTACATGATGAATGAATTATTGGTTTATTTATTTGTATTGATATTTACTTGTACTGCGCCTTACATTTTGGGGGGGGTGTGCATCTACCCTAGAGCCTCGAGAATGTTTGGTATTTGAATCCCTCCTCTCAAAGGGAATCACTCTCATACGTGCATATGTATTTTACTTTGACCCTACTTTTTTTTTATTTTAGTGGCTTGTCACGCCACTCTTCCCTATTAGGATTAGGATTGATCCACTTGGACATGTGGCCGTGGCACGACGTGCACGTAGCAATGTCTAGGGGATCACTCGAACCACCGACTTGAGGCATTCGGATTGATGACCTTTTGCCTTTTAGTCTGAAGGTTTGGGAACCTGTAACCTTTATCGAGTCTAGATGCATTAGTGAGCTCAACCTCATGCATCCATGTTAGAATTGCCTAAGGGAGAGTCTACCTTACCCTATTAAGGATCACTAGACACGAGAGGAGAGATTCCACCCCTCTTTATTCTTGTGCAATTTTTTGCTCCAATGTGTTATGTGATACCTGTTGATTAAACTAACCTTTTGTTGTCTTCCCTTTTTTTGCATTTCACAAACTCTAGAAAATAAGAGTCTTGGCACTCTTTTAAGACAAGCCATCCTTCTAGATAGGCTATTGCACATTTAAATTTACATCTATTGCATTTAAGTTGTAATTGCATATCACTTTTAGGCTTACCCCGGCATTCAAATGGGGCTCCTATAAGCCATGTTTCATTTTGCACCCTTACTTGCTTTAATAAAATGGCATCATGCATAAGCCATAGAGGGAATGCCGCATCGGGAATCTCATGTTAGGAATAAACCATCATTTCTGTTTCGAATATATAATCCAATGAGACTTGCATGTTTATGTTTTCAGTAACATCCAAAGGGGTAGTGCACAAGGTAAGGTAGGGTCCGATCCCTTCTATGATGGCATCCAAAGATATGGAGTGACCTTCGCATGCTAGAAAATAAACCTCTAGTAATCATTTTTTGGCCATTTTATCAAAGTTGGTAAAATCTCATGCATAAGGACACTAAATCGAAAAAATTCACAAATAATTTCTCACTGTTGAGATAATGATTTTATCAAGGCCAAATCTTGATTTTAGAAGGCTTAGGAGTTAGTGTGTTGCAAATAAAATTGAGATGTGGAGTTTCAGGTAAGCAATGAACCCAGTCAACTTTTGGGTAAACCATCAATCCCATCCGATCCATTTGAACTAGATCCATATTTCCCTCAAGACTAGTCAAGACACTACGATTCTTTCAAGAATAGTCCTTTTCATGCCAAATTAACCTTTAACCTCTCTTCACATATCAATTAAAGTAATAAATCCATTCGAACTTTGTCCTCGTGATGCATCAAGTATCACATATTCTTTTGGTCAATCCTCTAGATTGTTTTACTAATCGCATATCAGTGAAGTGATTGGATCCATCAGGTATTGTATGGTGCATACCCCAGAGGATTGCATTTTTCATGCTAGGCTCACCCTTGGCATAAAAGGGCCCCCCTCTAGGACATGCATCCAAATTATATAAGCAATCACTAACTTCACTCTTTTTCTCTTTTTTTCTTCCAAATAAATCTCCACAGCTCCCTTTGGAAATAAGCTTCTAAAGTGTGCTTCTCTTCCCACTCAGGTACTTTTAAAAATAGCTCCACGCAGAAGTCCCATCGTTACCCGATCCAAAAGCAAGAGCTTGAAGCAACCCGTAAACATGAGTTTTGCACCAGAAGACTCAGATAGGAATACTTTGGTTATTTCGCCCGACTTTGCTGCCTTGGGAGCTCAGTTAAATGAAGTACTGGGAAGGTTTAATGAGATGAGCGCCGAGATGGCCGCGCAAAGGCGTGTAATTGATCAGTTGGTGGCCAACAGTAGTGGAGGTGGTACCTCGAATGATCATGGACGAGTTGTTAGCATTCCCCCACTGACAAGTAATCCACCCCTTTTCTCGACCAATATTCAAACCACTCTTGTTCCGCCTATTCCTAACCTTCATGAGATTGCTTTTTCTCACCACAACACCGGTTTTCCATACACTCACCCTAACTATATCTTGCTGAGCCCAACCAAAAAGGGAAACCATTATACTCAACCCCAGTTCACCTTAAACATACCTTCCAGTCATACCAAGCCTCATCTTCATACCACGGAACCCTTGTATGGGACATTGCCTCCCAAGGAAAGCCAGAGATGGATGAGCCTGTCATGCCAGTCGACAAAGATCTGATGAAGAGACTGGACAGGTTTGAGGAGTTTATAAAGAAGAACCAAGGTCTGAACCGACATGGTGGATTGGATTACGATGATCTGTGCCTATTTCCTGACGTCCAGCTACCTATGGGTTTCAAAACCCCCAAGTTCAGCAAATATGATGGTACCGGGAACCCTAAAACGCACCTTAAAATGTTTGCCAACAAACTTGGTAAACCAGTAGATGATGAGAACTTGCCCATGCGTCTGTTCCCTGAGAGTTTGGAGGGGGATGTTTTGGATTGGTATTCAAATCTAAAGTCGAATAAAATTAATTCTTGGCTGGATTTGTCGACTGCTTTTGTGAAACAGTACGAATACAATTGTGAACTAGCACCGACCAGAACCACACTTGAGGGGACCAAGAGAAGGCCATCAGAAGATCACAAGTCATATGCCAAGTGGTGGAGAAAGTTGGCCGCTAAAGTTGAGCCTCCCATGACAGAAGAGGAGATTGTACGTACTTTCATTAAGGCTCATGATCCGCCTTATTTTGAGGAGATTTTCCGAATGACTGGGAGTTTTTTTGCTGCAATTGTCAACAAGTTGGAGGAGTATGATGAATTTGTTAAAACTGAAAAAATTGTCAATGTGACCGCCCAAACAAAGAATTGGAAGCATTGTGGGCAAAATGGCGGGAGGAAACTCCCGCTTAGAAAGAATGAAGGAGAAGCTGCTTTGTGTGGGATCGAGCCCACCTTCGTGCCCGAGCTCTGAGTCACCCCACCAATTCAAACTCATACTTACCTTATCCCTACCATCAGCCTGTTTATCACACCGCCTGCACGCCTCACCCCCACCTATTCATTTGGACCCCCCACCTTTGCTTTCAACTTCCCAACCTATCTCCCACCCCCGTCAAAACTATGCTCCTAGACCTGCTCCACAAAATCCTGCCCAAAATTCTTTTCAGTATAATGAAATGCAAAATCGAAAACCTTTCGACTTTCACCAATTTGGGCCCCATTGACCAGCTGTATAAGGCTTGAAGGTCACTGGGAAAATCGCTCCCTCCCAAATCAGATCCCCAGGACTCCCTACTGGTATGATTCCCATGCTATCTGACTTACCATTCTGGAAGCCCGGGACATTCGGCGATTAATTGTTGGGCCTTGAAACATAGAATTCAAGACATGGTGGATGCCGGGGACATAGTTCTGAGAAGAAAGAATGAGCAAGGGTCGAACGTCAATAGAAACCCTCTCCTAACATAAAAAATGTCGCTAGTGATCTGTGGAGGGAGGAATTTGTTGACCATGCTCATTTCATTAAGGAAGAAGATGAGGTGATGGTGGTGGACCATTTAAGGAAAGGTCTGATGATGATATAGAGACGGGTTATCTTAACCGCTTGTCGGGCCACCCTTGACACCGATCCCACGTAAGAATGTGGAGTTTCCTTTGATTCCTCAAGAGGCCATGCAAAATTGGCTACCGATTGTCACTGCTCGAGGAGGTTTCGTAAACTGAGGGGATTGTCCTTAAAAAAATGAATCATGCTTTAATATCAATCATGTCTTCAAAACAATGCACTTGTTATTTTACTTTTGCTTCTTTAAAATTATGCCTTTAATTATGCTTCCATGGTATTATCTCATCTTGCTCTTTGCCAAATGAAATGAAATTTCTCCTTTTGTCCTTCAGTAATGTTCCAGTCATTTTACTTTCACACATTTATTTTATTTGCTCTTAGATGACCATAAATAAAACCTTTGACCTTGACGCCACCATTTTGGAATTTGATGGACGAAAATTTGATATCTCATGAACTTGGATGTCATCATTTGTAAGATGATCAAACACACCGAGATTGGCATGAGAAACTACCTTTTGGCATGTATAATTGCAATCGATTTCTACCGGGCAACATCTTACTCTCTCATGTACGGATGGAAGTCAGATTACCCAAGTTGAAATCCCATCTTTGCGATTCTAATGGAAGCTCGCCAGAAGAAGTCGAATGGACCAAGCAACGCCACAGCAATCGCCTTTGATCGATGAAAGGAGGTTGAATGCCATTTGTCATGGGCAATGTTATCGCCAGAGGATGGTTCGGCTTATAACAAGAAAGTCAGACCTCGCATGTTCGAAGTGAGGGACAAGGTTTTGAAGCAAATCCTTCCGATACAAGAAGAGGCTAAGGGGAAATTCGCTTCGAATTGACAAGGACCGTTCATTATTCAAAAGGTGTTACCTGGAGGAGCATTGGTTCTCATAGAGATGGACGGACAGACTTTTCCTCAACCAATCAATTCAGACATGTGTAAAAGATTTTTCATATGATTGAGCAAGGTTTCTTTAGAAATTGTCGCAAAAGGTGGTCCAAAAGTCGACTTTCTTCCTTTCGCTTCAACACTTCAACCCCACCTCCTGCTTGAGCCTATAAAAGAACAGTCAATTATTTAGCAAACCCCCTTGAGAATCACAAACCCCACACTGGGGCAATTTTTTGTATTTTTGAAAAAAAGGGGAAAAGGAGAAAATGACCCAAACTGGGGCAGATTTTTCAAAAAAAAAAAAAAGATTTGCGTTCGAATTTAAAACTTGCCCCTACACCACATTTAAACACCTTGCAAAAGTCTATTGTTACAGATCTCCACCTTTTTGCAAGATTTCTAAAAGGAACTTTCTCAACCAAAAGGCAAATGATCAAATACATTCCCTCTGAATTTTGTCAAAAGGGATTGTCTCACTGATGCCACCATTTTAATAAACATGTTTAAATTGATAAAATTGGGATTTAAGTCTGTCTATTTCATTATGTTACCTTATCAGTCAACTTCAGTGCAAATCTGAAAGGGTACTAAGGCAAGTTTTAAAAAGCAACAGTGCAAACAGAAAGGAAAAGTTAATGGGACAAGGGAAGCCGGTGATTATGTTTATCAGGATTTACCTTATATCAAGCACTCCCTTGCCGTCAGTAAATTCCAAGGAGACGATATCCAAAGGGGTCAAGTGCGACGCTTTTGTTTTAAATAGTTTTCCTGACGTTTGGCTATTATTGATTTAAAATGCCATGTTTAGCATTCATTCTATGGTCATGATGTCATTTTAAAATAAAATTGTTTCTTTGCACAAACTTTTGCATATATTTTCATCAAAAGGGCATTTTCATCAAAGGACAATCCTCTTAGATTACCATGAAGGTATGGGTGATATGGGTTCAGAAGCAAGCGGAATGACAGAACAGCTAACACCGCTCATCGACGTCCAAGAACTCATGTTTACGGAATGCTCAAGATAAAAGGGTCAAACGGTGGCGGCGTTATTATTACTTTTCACCATTTCTTTTCTTTTGCAGAGAAGTAGGGACAAATGACCGATCGGTCCAATCGAGAAGACCAGCTTTGTTTTGAGTAAATGTTTAGACTATATGATTAAATCATTTTGAAGATTGATTAATTGCAAAATTGAGGAATGACAAGTGCCCTTTTCGAAAAATTTGGAAACGGGGTTTCATACGCACACTACTACGTGTTATAGCCCACAGTTCTTTACAAATTCTTTTTTTCTGAGACGTGGCGTGCCTCGACATTCCGCTTCCTGAGACACCTATCCCAAATGCCACCGGAGGCGATGATGGATTTGAGGGGGACGACAGACCCATCCCCTAATTTGCAATTTATCCCATTCTTGCTTTATTTCTCTTTTATGTTTGATCTTGTGTTCTGATTTTTAGACATAGGTATAACTGTTAGAAATATTTATGGTTAAATTGATGCATCAAGATGTATATATTTGTTTAAATTTGGCTCTTATGTGTTTATATGTGTTTGAAAAAGAAAACTTTGTCTAAATTACACATTTGCCCCACAAATTGATTTGTTTTTCGAAATTTGATTCAAAAAGGGTGCAAATGTCCAATTTTGGTTGCAATTGCTTTCATCCTTCTGAAATAAAAGTCCGTACGATGTGAAAAATCCTTTTTCCATCTTACTCGGAAATAATTGTTATGTGATTAAGACATTGGCATTTTAGAAAGTATGTTTTATAAAATAGCGAAAATTATGCCTCGGTTTTTTCGTGTTAAATGAGATTTCTTCTTTTATTGGATTTTGTAAGAAAATGATTGATATAGTTGGCGAATGATCCTTTTTCAATTGATATGCTAAAAAAAAAGAAAAAAAAAAGAAGAGAAGGGAGAAGAAAGAAAAGAAAAAAAAGAGAAAAAAGAAAAAGCAGCAAAGTGAGAACTAAAGTTCTACTCCAATGATTCTAGTACTAAGTAACCGGAGGTTTAGCATCTACAAATGTTAACTTTCACGTAAAACGGTGCTTGAATTACGAGTATGCAAAGCAGTTCGAACAAGTAAAATGTTGTGTAACTGGGAATCTTCACCTAAAAGTGTTGATTTTCGTGTCAAAAGACATTTTTACTATTTGAGCAAGAAGGCATATATCGAGTAATCGGGAATCTTCACCTAAAAGTGTTGATTTTCGCATCAAAAGGTATTATTGCAATTTGTGTAAGAAGATGTGTTTCAGCAAATCTTTTTTAGCAGTAAAATTTGAGAAAACCATGGAAAAGGCAAGCCTGAATTGACTATATGAGTCATTTGATTGCAAAATTTGGTGAAAGTGAGAAATCAAACTTGAATTGTTAAAATTGAGGTATAATTATCTCTCTTTTACTTGATATTATGAGTACTTGATGCAAATTGAATAATTGCATGATAATGTTTTGCTTGGTTTATGAGGATTTGGATTTCCAAGATCGCATGGTTTATTTCAATCCCATAATTTGTTTTGATGAATACTTCCTGACATTTGAGAACAAGCAATGTTTCAGGAGCACGATTATCTGATGAATGTGTTTTATTGCATGTTTCCCATACGTTTTAGTGGTTAACAGTTGTGATCCCAAGAGAATTTGCACTTTATGATTTAAAAGAAAGAAAGAAAAAGAAAAATTGAATTTTCATAGACTAATTGGTTAATATTTCATGACTTCTGTAGGATTAACGATCCATTTGACACTGGGGCAATTTTGTTTTGAGGGAAGTGCTCTCCAATTTTGGATAATGCATTAAAAAAAAGATTAATTTTGCCGGAAAAGGTTTGCAGATCAAGAAGATGGCAACATATGTGTATTTTGTTTCAACTCTGGAGAGGAAAGGTTTCAGTCATACTCTTCAAATTTTCAAAATCCATCAATTCTTGAAAAAAAAAAAGAGATAAGTCATTATTCCTATCAACCACTTACTTTTCAAGACAAGAAAATCAAAAATCAGAAATGCAACATTTCATCGAGTGCATCATTACTTGCATTCTACATTTATCATATTTGAATAGCTTGTGTCTTATTTTCCAAAGTCTGGCAATCCAGAATTTATGTTTCAGTTCTTATTTCCATCTCTCCCACTAGTGTCTAGATTTGGGTCCAATCCCACCAGCAATTTAGACCTAGGGCATATTTGCATTTTCCCATCTAGTCATTTAGGCTTGGGTCCAATCCCACTGAATAGTCTAAATTTGGAAAAGCAATTTAAATTTTTGTTGGTTGCTGTCTCAGCCTCCGCCGGGCACCCTTCTCTCTCCCCTTCTTGATATTTTAAATTTCACAGGAATCTCTCACACCCTTCTATCCCTTCAATTTAAATTTAGTTCTCAACCTCCGGGCACCCTTCTATCTCCCTTCTTGATACTTTAAATTCACGTTCTCAACCTCCGCTGCACCCTTCTATCCTCTCAGATCACTTTAAATTTCTCAGCCTGGCACCCTTCTACCTCCCTTCTTGATATTTTAAATTCCTCATGGTGAGTCTCAACCTCCGCACCCTTCTATCCCCATCTTGATATTTTAAATTCTCATGAGTCTCAACCTCCAGCCGAGCACCCTTCTACCTCCCCTTCTTGATATTTTAAATTCCTGTCGGCGAGTCTCAGCCTCCGTCCGACACCCTTCTATCTCCCGTTTTCGAATTTTACAAGATTCAGATTTCATTTCATCGCAGCTCATTTGCATTGAACTACGCTTTGACCCGATTCTCATGGCGAGATATGTAGGCAACTCTACACGAGTTCGTCACATTATGCATTTTTTGTTTGAAAATTGGCAATCTAACATTCCTGTTGTTTACAATGGTTTAGATACAACCAAATAAATAAGCATTTGGTGTCTACGTCTTTGTTTAGAATTTCTTCGAAACTCAGACAAAGAGGGGCAAGCTGTAGACACCAAATTTTGACTATTTCAATTGTTTTCTTATGTTTTTATCTATTAATTTTTAGTTATTTATTTTTTTAATATTCTAACACATCTTTCTTATTTTTGTAGGTTTTTCTAATAAAAAAAAAGAAAGTCAAAACGCTGACCGCATTCTGTCCACAGAACGATTAGAAGTTTAAAAATTTACGCTACAGATTTTTTTTTCCAGCCTTTCCTTCCTCATTTCCAGCTGTATTTTTTGTGTCTTTGGCATCAAGTAATCGTTTTAGTTAGTGCCCAAATCACCCTGATCCTTAAGACATAAATAAAACGCATCCAATGATCAAGATTAACCCAACAAAACCCTCAAAATATCTAAACCCTTGGTTGTAGGTTTTAATGCCTATAAATCACCCATGTTAGGATTTTCTGGAAAAAGGAGGAAAGAGAGGGAGAAAAAGAGAGAAGAGGGAGGCTGAGAGTGAGCAGAAAGAGAGAAAAAACACGATTGAGAATCAAAGAAAAAAAAAGAAAAGAGAGAAAAGATAAAAACTAGGGTTTCTTTTTTAGGAAGATTTCTTGAAGTTTGGTGATTCCTTTTCGCTCTTTTCAAGCCTCAATCGTAGTCTTCTTTACTCTATCTATTATTTTTCTGGTCGAAAATTGTTAGAAATCGACCTTTGGTGGAACCAAGGTCTTAAATGTGTTTTTTTAAGTTTTATGACATTTGATGATGATTATTGGTTGTTATATGAGCATGTTGTGTTTATAAAGCCTTGTTAAGGCCCATAGTCTTGTTCTGACGTTTAAAATCAGACGTTTGATGCTTCTGAGTTGATTTGTTGTGATTTCTGAAAAAATTTCTGGAAAAATGTTCTTCACGTTTTGAAGATGTGAAGAAACGCGGGCCACTTGCGCGGCTTACTACGCGTAACACTCCGCGTTTCCTCTTGAATGTTTGAAGATTTGAAGAAACGCGGAGTCCTTGCGTGGCTTGATGCGCGTAACGATCCGCGTTTCTGCTTGAATATTTGAAGATGTGAAGAAACGCGGGATTGTTACGCAGGCCCAACTTCCCGCTTCTAGCCCCATTCTTACCTTTCCCTTTCCTTTTTTTTTTGTCTATTTGATGATGTTGATGCTTAAGATTTGGTCTTTTTTGGTTTTAACTCGTTTTGTCATGATCTGAATGATGATGTTTAATGCTTTAAATAGATCCCCTTACCTCTGAAGATTTTGTTTGTGTTATTGTTCAAAACTGGAAGCAATCTTCCGATGTTTTGAAGATGGGAAGAGACGCTGACCGCTACGCTCCTGAGTCCTGTTTCCACCAGCTTTCCCCTTTGAACTCTACATTTTGTAACGCGGACGAAGTTGCGCGGCTATGTCCGTTTACCCAGTAACCTCTCGTTCCTCGCTTTATTTCTATTTCCTGCTTTTTGTTCCGTAATCTTACTCTATTATTCGTATTTCCTAGTCTTGTCCATGTTGCTTGCAGAATCTGTTTTGATACCTTTTCTGTGAATTTTTGATTGATTTTTCCTTTAAATTGGTACCTTGATTTCTTTTGTTGACATTGAGTTTTAGATAACCATTCCCATCATTTAAGGATTCAATTAAGGCATCACATCAAGGGATGGTAACCTCTTTCCCCTATTATGTGCTCTTATGTGTTTTTGCATGATCTTGCATGTTTTAAATTAAGTTTTCCTTCGCTTTTATTCATGTCTACTCTTTATTTATGTCATTTAATTTTTTGGTAAATCATTTGGAGGTCTTGGATGCCAAGTTGTAATATATTGGTTTAATTTTGCAAAAAGTGTATTTATTCTAGAAAATGTAATAGTTAGATTATTATTTCAAATTTTTTCCCCTTAAAATTTATTTAGGTTCCCCAATGTAATAATTAGGTTTTATATGCTTCTTTTTGCATGCTTGCATGTTTATGTGTTTACTTGCTTTCTTAGGGTCTTGCATCTAGATATTATGCCTATGTGTTATGTGTTTATGTGTTTTATGTGTTTACTTGCTTTATTATCATGTCTATATGTTTATTGTGTAAATGTATTGACGTCACCACACTAGTCCAACGCTAGTTGTGGCCTTTCCTTTCGATTTTTCACTAATCCAATGTTAGTGAGAACTTTTAGACGAGGGCTAGTCCAATGCTAGACCCTTAATGCCGTTCATGCATTAGATACAAATTTCACACACTTTTCACTTTTAGAGTTTCTTTCCCATTTTGCATGTTACTTTTCTCCCATCCCGTATGCGAAAAATGTCATTTAGTTTTCTTTTTCGTCAAAAAATAGATTAGTGCATTTAAGGCATTACCCTTTGAATTAGGGAAGAGAGCGAGTATGGCTTCCTAACCTTAGCACGCTTTTATTTCCTTCTATGAAAAGGAAGATTTGAAGTCACGAATTTAGTCCCCCGCACCCATTATGTTGCATTATCCCTCTTTAGGACATACATGTGCGTTATTTTAAATTCTATCAAAATCATTCTTTAAAAGTCAAGTTTCTTCTTCATGTTTTAGCAATTCAAAGTCAAAAAAACTGTTTTTCTTAAAATTGTATCTTTTGAAAATTCAAGGTCCTCTTTGCACTTAAAATTGATCTTTTCAAAAATCCAATTTCTTTTCCCTTGGGATTTTTATAAAAATTGCATTTCTTTTGAAAACCCTAGTTTTCCCGTTTTTTTCGAGTTTCATTATTTGCATTTTTCGTGACCTCCTCGAGAGATCAAACTTGGATGACACAACTAATGTGATCAATTCCAATCAAGCCTCAAGGAGACATTTTGCTCCTCTCGATCCAACATTTGATTTAGGTTTTTGCATCCATATAAATAACATCCAAATGTGATAAATTTTAAAGTTAGAATTAGGAAATTTTTAACTAAATCTTGTAACTAGCTTTGGCTAGGTTAGAAGGGTGCCTTAGAGACGAGTAACATCGAATCTTTGCCTTCCCTTCTTTCAACTGTGACCCCCGAACCTTTTTCTCTAGTTTTTCAAAGACCTGGAGTCGTCTAAAAAAGGGTTTTCTTAGTTTATTTTTATTAATTAAAATTTTTGGGTGACTTGGTACACCTAAACTCCATACCAAGTGGCGACTCCAAACTTTTCTAAAAACCCTTTTCTAGACTTTTGTTTTTTGGGTCTAAATCGTCGCATTTTTTGTAGTCCCATGACCCATTTCTTTTTCAAAAATCAATTTTAATTAAAAACCCGAAACGATGAGGATTTTAATCCTCCCTCCCGTTTTCCAAAAAATGGGGCGCGACAAAGGAAATCACAATAACATGACACTCATTAGTATGTTAATCAAAGGAGCACTTTAAACAAATAATATCATTTATTCAAGTAACATGTATCGCCAAGCAAACATGCATTGGAACACTTACCATTTAACAAAGTTCAATTGTCCAACCCCAGTGCTCCTTGAAGTTCACTTTCACATCCTAAAAGCAAATGAAGAGGGTAGGATAATGCTTACTACCCAAGCCACAACAAATAAGGTAATATTCAATTTCCAAGACTCATTTAAGAAGCCAAAAGGATTCTCTCAAATTTCAAATTTCTGCACTCCCACAAGTTCTTCAAAAACTCATGATTTCTAGTTTGATTCAAAGGAATAAAACCACATACATGCTAGATCAAAGGTTCAAGGGAAATGTGGGATAGAATGCCTCGTTTATAACTACAAATTTGGACATAAAATTGTCCAAAACAGTCTAAGTTTTTCAACACTAGTGACATTCTTTGAAAAAGCATAACATGAGTTCTATTGGTCAAAAAATTATAAAACTTACACCATTAGAAAATAGACTCAAAAAATAACAATCTTTAGAGACATTTTTGTGAAATTCAACTCATAGGTAAGTCAAATTTTAGTTCCAATTCATTGCTACCACAAATCTCGAATAAAGCAGGTCATGATTTTCAGCAAATTTTGTAAATTTTCTGGTATTTATAGAAAATGAACCAGACCCGAAAATTTATATCATTGAAAATTTTCTGAATCTAGTTTCAAACACAATAAATGAAACTCAGTTTTGATTTTCCTATACCAAGTTATGGCTAATGTACTAAAACTGTGCAAAGGCTCCTGTGAAAATTCAGAAACGTATCAACAAGGAAAACAAGAAACTCTTTCCAATAAAACTTCAAGATTTTGACTCAAATTCAACACAAATGGAGCTTAATTTTTTAACAAGAGTATTTCTCAAAATCATATCAAAAATACCGAACAAAAGCAAGAAAAGAAAGCTATGATTCAGCCATGAAAATAGAAAATTTTTGAAACTTTAACCACTTAAAACTCATGATTTTGGTTCTAATCCAACCTACACTTATAGTTTAAAGTCTCATAGGGTGTTTTGAACAAGTTGTAGCTAAAAATCATCACAAAAATTTCAAAATCCAAGCTGAAAATCTCAGTTTCCAGTTCGGCCAACAAGCAGTAAATTTCCCTAAAGTTTTCCAAAATTTCAACTAACAAATCTCTCAAATCTCACCCAAAAATCCATAACACATCCACAAATGTTCATCACCACTGTGTAAAGAAAGATATAGCTAGGAATTTCCAAAAGAAAAGCTACTAAAAGAGCACAATGAAATTAAACCCTAAGCTGACATCTTCAAGAACTAAACATCAATTGAGCCAAAATCCACCCATTAATCTTTTCATCCACCCAAAAGATGATCTTGCATCAAACATACGAAAAAGAAAAGAGATGGTCTTAGCATTTTACCTCCTTTGTGCCCAACAAATTTAAGATGAAAAGCCACCAAGAACTCCTTCAAATCCTCATTTCTAAGATTAGAGCAAAGGTTGATGGAGTGATCAAGATTTTCCCTTTGTTTTCTCACAAATTTCAAGCAAGAATTAAGCTAGATTTTTGGTAATTTTCTCCTCTTTTTCCTCAAGAAAATTCGCCCTCCCCTCTCTTTTCTAGACAAGGAAAATGAAAATGGAAGAAAGAATAAATTTGGTTGGTGTAGTAAGGCAACACTTGATTGAGAGAAAGCCACATGTCCAACTCTTATTGGTTTTCCCCAACTTTCTTTGCACTAAACTCTCTCTTTTTCCTAAAGTTTTTTCACACGCCCTACAAAATCACCCTTACACCAATCACTAACCCCCCATGCATCAATTAATAAAATTATTGAGACTGAAAAAATCATTTTTCCAAACATTAAATCAATAAATATGTCAATGCGAATAAGGTACACAAATCATTCATCGTGAAATCAATAAATATAGATAATTCAAAAAAATTGAAAAAATAATTTTCACAAATTTTCGGGTCCTCACACTATACATGTCTTTAAAATGATTGACTTTATCATGGACCATGAGTTAAGTATTGGTTTCATCTAGCAATTATTTCTTAATAGCTTTTCATTCTTAGAACTTCAATGTAAGCAAATTAGAGATGACACTCAACAAATTTGTTAAATATGCTAAAAGAAGTTTAGACTAACCTTAAGAAAGATCATGTTTTATTTATGCATTCTTCTTCCAAATCTAAGAAAAGAAAATCTATATCTAAAGTTAAGAAGAACAAAGTGTTAAAGCCATCTAGAGGTATAGACAAAAAGTGCAAGAGAAAGTTAAAGAGCACTTGCTTTTGTTGTAAGAAATAATGATATAAGAACCAGAATTACAAGGTTTATCTTGACAGCTTGAATAGAAGCAGATTACAGTGTACTTGTGATTGAGGATAATTTATCTACTTTTAAAATTAATTTTATATATATATATATATATATATATATATACTGAAAGTGCAATCATATTTTTATGAACATGTAAAGAATAAAGAGAAGTAGATAGTTGAAAAAGAATCAAGTACCCTTACTTATAGGTAATGGAGCAAGAGTTGCAGTATTATCTATTAGAAATTATTAGATTACTTTACCTAGTGGACTTGTTTTAAAATTAAATAGTTGTTACAATGTTTAGTATTGATTGTTGATATTATATATTTCAATTTCTTATTTGGATATGGAAGGTTTTTCTATTGGTATTATAAATAATTGTTGTTCTTTTCTCACAATGGAGTATTTTATAGGAATGGACATAAGATAAATGGCTTATATATTCTAGATATAATAGTTCCAATCTTCATTATCATAATTAAGAAACAAAAGATAGAAGTCTTGAGAACATCTTTCCTTTGGCAATGTAAACTAGGTTATTGATGAGAAATGCATTTTCTAAATTATATCAAGATGGATATTTGGACTTATTTGATTATAAAATCACATGATGTGACGACCCCACCTTCCCCTAAGGCAAACCAGAGGGTTCGGCGGGCTGCCTGCCTAACTCTCGCCAGGACTACTAGCAGACCAACATATAAATACAAACGTTCACCACTAAAACTACAATATAAGACCAAAAGTATTCACAACTTATCCTCACAAAATAATTCCCCAAGTATCTCATCCAAAATAAAACATTAACTTCAAGCTTTACAAGTATAATATACATTCAATTTCCACAAATTCAAAAGAATTAATCTTATACAAAAGCGAGGATTCCTACAAAATAAAGTCTCTCAGCCACCGAACTCCGCCCTAGAACCTGTTAAGGAATTCAAACTTAAAAGGGTGAGTGTGACAGCCCCACCTTCCCCTAAGGCGAACCAAAGGGATCGACAGACCGCTTGCCCAGCTCTCACCAGGACTCATTACATTCCACAATTTCTTCGCAGAAACAAATACTCAAAAATCCATTCTAGATAACATAACCTTGAAGGTACTTCATAATAACATTTACATATCTCCAAAAGTAATTACATAAACTCATGGATCAAAAGGTCGAGTATTTGGAGTTCAACTTAAGTACATTCACCTCTCCCAAAAGTAAAGAGGATTACAGGTAGATATACTAGACAAACAAACCTAAAATTCCCCAAAATGATCTAATGTTATCCTTGAGCCCTTTTTGCCTCGAATCATGTTAAGGAAAACAAATACGTGGTATGAGTTCACGCCCAGTAAGTATTCCAAGAAACCAAGCAAAACATGAGAAATACCAAAATTAATCATATTAACACGTAATTAAGAAGCACAGCTCCAAGTATAACCACAACCAAATTTAGGAATCAAGAGAATAAAGTTAGGTACATAGTGAGCGATAAACAATAACATTACTTCAAATAAACAATTACTCATTCAAGTAAATCAAATAATGAATAATAAATGAGATCTCAAAGGATACAGGACTCATTGGGAGCCATTTTCCACCTTATAACTTCCATTAAACAATCCCCTACATTTTTCCACCTTATAACCTCCGAACTCCCACCTTATGACCTCCAAAATGATAAACAATCCCTGAAATTTACTTTCACCTTATAACCTCCAAAACGATAAACAATCCCCGAAATTTAACATTAAACATTATACTCAAGGCCTTCCGGCAAAGAGTTTTGAGTTTTGCACTTAACATTGGTAAGTCAATACCCAGGGCTGTCCAGCTGATCCGATCTCACGATGGCAGGTCTAGGATAAGCTTTTGGCCTACCAGACCTCACGATGGCGGATCAAGGATAGGGTTCCAGCGAAGAGTGAGCTCAATTCAGTCGATGCGATAAAGTACACATCGGCCTACATTTATGTACATTTAACATTCAACATTCAATTATGCATTATGAGCAAGCAATTTATTGAAAATTAATTGAATTAACGAATCAAGGGAATCACAATAACATGACACTCATTAGTATGCCAATCAAAGAGGCTTTAAAACAAATAATAGCATTTACCCAAGTATCATGCATCGTCAAGGAAACATGCATTGGAACACTTACCAAGTTAGCAAAATAACCTCATGCGTTTGCTCCCAAATCTCCTTTATTTCCTCCTTCCAAATCTAATGGCAAATGAAATGAAAACATTTAGGATTGACTACCCCAACAAGAGAGACCAAATGCATACTCTAGTTGTTTCTTTGTTTGATAACAATCACAATTTGGATGCACAAAATTGTAAGAGGTCTAATCCAAGGCATGAGTGTAAAACAAATGAAGAATCTTATAAACATAGTAAAATCATGAGTTAAGTAGGTTGGAACATGGCAAAGGTGAATACGAGTCAAAAGGAATAAAAGAAGCCATTATAGAAAGGAAATGAAAATCGACAGGTTTGCCACCCTTCAGAATTTTAATCATAACTGTGGCTGTGGTTATCAGATTGGGGAAAATTTTATGGCATTTTGAAGCTAAGACATAGACCTACAACTTTCATGAAGAGACTGAATATCAAAACACACTTAATCAGGGTCAAAATGGCCAAAATCAGAGACACCAGAAAACTGTCGGGTGAGGAGCAGGTTGGTCGAGCAGTCTCGGAAGAATAGCCATAACTCGATGTAGAAAAATCAAAATCGAGCTCCGTTAGCGGCGTTTAAAACTAGGTTCATAGACCTTTCCAACGGTGTAAAGCTCAAACTCTAGTTCAATTCATATAATCAACAGAAGGTTTGGCAAGTTGGCTGAATTCTATTTCTGATTTCCTGTTTAAGTTCATTTCCCCCACACAACTTCTATAAACAACCTTTCAAGAATTATTTCCAACTCTTAGTAGAGTGTTTAGCATGCTAGAACATCAAAGAAAGTCATCAATAAAACATCACAAAATCTTAAGCATTTCATCAAACACTTGTTGATTATAAACAAAAGTCTAAGTTCAAGTTTCCAACTACAAGAAGTTCTTCCACAATCATTCCTCCTAGAGCACCTCAATCACTTTAAACTCATCAAGCATGCATCTTCTTTGAATTTAAACATAACTAAAGCATAGCTAAGTGAATAAATACCTTGAGAGTTGAGAGAGAAAACCACCCAAAAAGCTCCAATTTTCCAACCAAGCTTGATGATCAAGCAACAATCTAAGCCAGGGTTTCACTTGAGCATGTTTTTCCTCACCTAAAATTGCTAGAATCAAGCTTAGGGTTTAGGGTTTTCTTGCTTATGGAGCTCGGCCAAGAGGAGAGAGAAGGGAGGGAGTTTTTGGTTCAAATTTTTGAAAACAAGAAGTTAAATAGTTAGCTTAAGTCACGACATTAGTAGATGATTGACAAGTGTCCTAATTTGGACCATGAATTGGGTTAAAATTCTATGCAATTAGCTTCTAATCCCTCAATTAGAATGTATCCTACTTAATGCCACATAAATTTTATGCAATTTGCTACATGAAACATGTAAAATGAAATTCCAAATTAATGTCATGCTATGTATGCAAAATAAAGTACTTAAAGGAAAATAATGCACTTAATGCTTTTATGGTGCAATCAAGCCATTTTTTTTTTTCATTTTTTTTTCTGGGTTCCCACACTCTCTCCCCCTTAAAAGGATTTCGTCCTCAAAATTCTCACCTTCCATCACATCAGATGACCCTGAAGGCTGTTGTCCAAAAATAGCATAGGTCCTAGCCGGTGCTCGGGGTCTGTTCCCTCCTTCAGTTGCTTGTTTGGGGACAATTTGTTTATCTGCTTGTTTAGGAAGATTGCCTCTCTGTTGGTTCCTCGGGCAATTAGTAAGTTGATGCTCGGCACTTCCACATATCAAGCACTTTCTCCCCTTTTTCCAACAATTTTCCTCCGTGTGATTTGTTTTCCCACAGTATCCACAGGTCAAATGAGGTGTGACTTCTTGACTTCCCCACGGAATTTCTTTTGATGCTCCCATTTGAACTTGCTTCCCTCTAGTTATATCTCCCTCTGGTTTTCCCATTGTAGGTGGTGACAGCAATGGAAGTCTCGTTCCTCCAGCTCCTTTCCCAACTTTAGGAGGCTGTTTATCCTCTCTAGGTACCTCCAAGTTACGACTACTAGATGCATCTCTTTTCCGTGCCTGAAAGGCTCTCAGTTGGGATTTTGTACTTTCCACTCTTTGAGTTCTCTCAAAGGCGTCACTAAATGTAGGAATTTGAACTGCCGCTAAGGATTCCTGAAGTTCTAGATTTAAGCCCTAAATGAACTGCCTTTTTCTCTTTTGTTCAGTGGCAACCAATTCTGGGGCAAATTTTGACAGCTTGGTAAATTAAGCTTCGTACTCAGCAATGCTCATTGTTCCTTGACGAAGTCTTATAAATTCGTCCTCTCTCCTTTCTTGAACAAGAGGAGGAATATATTTCTCATTAAATTCTCGAGTAAAGTTCAGCCATGTCCAGGGTACTTGTTCCCTCTCCCACTTTGCCCTTACAACATTCCACCATGATTGAGCTGCTCCCTCAAACTGAAATACAGCGAATGTCACTTGCCTTTCCTCTGTATACCTTAAAGCGGCAAAAATGTTGATCATGTTTTCTAACCAAGTTTCAGCTATGTCGGGGTCGGGACCCCCAAAAAATTTAGGTGGAAAGAACTTTTGAAACCTCTCTAAAGCCTTATCCTCCCCCATCTCTTGGTCTCCAGGTTGGTTCACTTGTGCAGCTCCCTGACCCTGTTGAGGTACTAGACGTTCTAACAGGTCCCTGACAACTGCTCTGGATATGGATATTTGTACTCAATGAAGTATAAATGAATCTCTTGAGAAGTTTAAGGAGATTTAGAATGAACTAGAGAAATAACTTGATATGAGTACTAAAATACTTATATTTGATTATAATGGAGAATAATTAGACTGAGACATTTAAATTATCTTGAAGAGGATGGGATTCTCGCCCAAAGGATACCTCCTAGAATGTTCCAAATGAATAGAGTGTTTGTGAGAAGGAATCAAAACCTATTAGATAAGCTTTGATCTATGATGTACCATGCGAGTTGATTAAGTTTGAATATGTTTTAGTATGCATTTAAGGTTCTTTTCATGTGGTTTCAACCATTCTCAAGTTAAATATCAAGGTTTTGGTTGAGTTTTCTATTAAGTGTGTTAAGGTAAAGAGTGCATTTCTATGAAAATGATTGGTATAAATTTCATGTTTTTGTAGGTGCTTAATACATCAAAAACACTAGTGGTAATGATTAAAAAATGGTTGAAGTGTTTCCTTGATGGTTTTAAATTGATTCAAGTGACATGAAATGTAAAACATTCAAGGAGTGAAATGCAATGAAGAAACAGGGACGAAAAAGTTTTGCAGAAATGACACTTTTTTTTTTTGGCTGGCTCTAATGTCACTATACACATTGGTTATAATGATTCTTAATTCATTGTAAAACTAAGAGTGGGAGCTACAATTCTTATGAAGACATTAAAATCAAGCACACTTTCATATCCAGAAGGCCGAATTACCAAAGAACTTTTTCGATTGATTTGACTGGAAATAGTTTGCTAACAAGTCTTGAGTATCTAAATATAACTCAACCTTAGCTTCCATATAACTTGAGTATTTTGAACATAATTCAATTGATTACAACTTTCCTATTTTGAACAAGAGCTGATTCAACCTCCTTCATAGGCATAATTGCATATCAAATCGGTGGAAAATAGTGGATATATGGGCCAATAGATCTTGGTTGGAGAACAATGAAAAAACAAAGCAATGGATCCGCATGCAAATCCAAGATCCAAGGCCGAGTCCATGGCAAATAGTAAGGCAGCTAGGGATTTTTCTTCACTTTTTGTACGTCAACTTGTCTTCCTATAATTACTAGCTTATGAGGGAGGACTTGGGAAATCTTAGGGCATCTAGGAGGCAAGAAACAACTTCTAAAACCAAAAATCCTAGTTTCCCTTGATTAGTTTAGGTTTTATATAGTCTTGTACATTTCTAGGCATTGGATAAAGATTGAAGATTGGGAAGAAAAAAAAAAAAGATGTCGATAGCACACTTATGACAAGGATTTATTCTCCATCAACTCTTTATGTCTTGTAATTAAATCCTAATGTTTGGTTTCAATGGAAAGTTTTTGTTTCCTTTTATTTTCATTATCTTTTTCTAAGTTTCATCCTAGAATTAGGTTTAGTCTCATATTTGTTAACTAAATTGAATTTGATTGTTGTAGTTATACTTTATGCAAGCTATTTCATACTTTGGTATTTCATGTTTACAATTAATTGGCCACTAGTTGTGAACTATCTAAGGTATTGAATGATGAACCAATAGTTATTATTCAATATTAGTTTGTAAAAGCATGAAACTTAGGTTGTAGACTCAAAAAAATTGTACATTTTTGTGTTTTTAACCAAGTAATTTCATGAATCCTAATGAATGTATAACTACTTTCATAACCATAAAAGTACATACGGATTAATTATGAGTATAACAGGTATACTGACTAAAGCTAGCGTCACATGTATCAGGAAATTATGCCATTGCTTAGCTAAAGCGATAGAACTCAATTAACTGGGTCGTTTAACTAGCAAAGATAGAGAGACAACCTAAATCGAGGAGCTTTCCATTTCATTTGTTATACATTTTCTAGTGTAGTTTTATTTACTTTCACTTGTTATTAGTCTCCATAATCGAGGAGTTTAATAAAAGTTTATAATTAATTAATGTTCTCTATAGGATTGATACTTGAATTCTCTATATCCTCGTGTATGACTTGTGCACATTATAGTAGTAGTAGTGTGAGTTTAATTAAAACTTCACCATCACCGTATCCAAGGTTGGAAAGAAAAGCATCTTTCTTAAGCTAACAAAGAAGTGCTCCTCAGACCAACACAATACTGAGAGCTAAAGAGAGAAAGTAAGACAGCCTTTGCTTCTCCCCCATGGAAGAGGGGAATCAAGCACCTAATGGGGACTCTGGATCTAAGAAAGAAGAAGACATCCTGCGAAGGGGGCAAAAGAAATTCAAGAGGTTATCTACGGGAGAATTTGTTGAGAATTCACGACCACAACAGCTGCCAGAAAGAAGATCTTGGGAAGGAAAGGAGCAACAGATGGGAAGCTGGGGAGAGAGGTCATTTGTACAAATACTCAAAGGCCCCAAGATCCCAAGTACATTTTATGACGGATCGGAGGAAGATCTAGAAATGGAAGAGGAGATCCTAGTACCTGAGGTAAATCAAGGACGGGAAGCTGAAATCGAAGACTCAAAGTTCCCGAGAGTGGATTCCAGCCCAGATGAGATGCTCAAATTTTGGAAGCCTTGGAAGAGAAGCCTACTGATTAAAGTACTGGGGAAGAAGGTAGGATTCCGCATATTGGAGCAACGATTGCGGGAAATTTGGGGTTTAAAGGAGGATTTTGAGCTGCTTGACCTGGAAAATAACTTTTTCTTAGCCAAATTCCAGAATAGGCTAGACTACTTACATGTGCTTGAGAAAGGTCCTTGGACTATCCAGGGCCATTATATCACAATTAGTAAGTGGAGGCCAGGTTTCCGGCCGGCAAAGGAAGACATAAAAACGACACTGGTCTGGGCAAGGCTACTTGGACTACCCGTGGAATATTACCATGTAGATTTCCTGATGCGAGTAGGAAATGTACTCGGGAAAGCCTTGAAGATTGATCAGCAAACACTCCAAGCTGCTAGGGGGAAATATGCCCGTATCTGTGTAGAGGTAAATCTGGAAAAACCCCTTGTTCCGTATGTGTGGGTTGATAAGCAACTTCAAGCTATGGAATATGAGGGATTGGAGGCTATTTGTTTTGAATGTGGGCAGTATGGGCACATAGGGGCCAACTGTAAAAATTCAAAGGAAGATGAGGGAAATAGGAGGGCGGAAGAAGTGACGGAAAATCAGCAAAGGAAGGCTGAAGAGGCAGAGATCAGGCCATTTGGGCCCTGGATGGTTGCTAATAGTGGAAGAGCAAGAAATAATCAGAAGTTTCAAGGGGGAAGAGCTCGATCGAAGGGGAAGAAAGATTTTGATATAGGAACTGATCAATGGAGTGAGCAAGTGCTGGGACAAAGGTTCAGTAGGAAAGTAGATCAAGGCTCACAGATTGGAGAGGGGCTGGGTAATACACGAAATAATAAAAGGAAAGCAAAAATGTACCAAGAGCAAGCAGAGAAGAGGCCAGAAGTAGAGAACTGGGGGTCTCGATATGGAGCCTTAAGTGATATAATAGAAGAAGAGGAAGATAGAAGCAGGGAAAGTGAGACGAGGACTATTCTCCGGGATATAGTCAATGCTATTCCCCAACCACCACAGGGGGTAGTCTTCAAGAGTACTAAGAATCAGAAGACAGTGACAAGTGGAAAAATGAGTATCCAAATCAGGAATAAGAAAAAAGGACCGGGAATTCCGAGACCCAAACAAACTGAGCAGCATAAGATTACCTATCAACCAAGAATCTCCATTCCTATCAACCAGGAATATTCAGTCAAAACAAAGGAGGAGCAGGAGAAAGTGGGAGACCAGCGTATAAGCAAATTAGAACATCAGAGTAAAACATTGAGGGAATTGCTGGTATCAGAAGACAAACGAGAAGAGGGTTTGGAGAAGCAAGTAAGCATGAGCAGAGCAGAAACTGCCCAGCATGGGGAGGATTCATTCTTGTTAATGGAGGAAGAAGGGGAACCACCGGATGACAGGGCTTTCCTTCCCATGGAGATGTGTCTCGAAAGGGTTGTTAATTTAGCTGAAGGCTCGCAGGACACGATTGTCCCAGAAACTATGATGATAGAGGCTGAGGGAGCTGAAGGAAGCAACCAACAAAACATTAATACCTGTTAGGAATGACAGTCAAAATAATGTGCTAGAACTGCCGTGGAGCAGTAAGTAAGAATTTTTGGAGAAGCCTAAAGGAGATGCACAGAGAACACAAGCCTAGCATACTAATTCTGATGGAAACTAGGACAACAAGTGGAAAAGCAACAAGAATACGGAAGACTTTTGCGTATGATAGTGGTGAATATGTGGAAGCCATTGGTTTTTCAGGGGGTATATGGATGTTTTGGTGTTCGACTGAGATGAATATAGAAATTTTAAACTCTAACTGGCAGTTTATTAATGCAGTTGTCAAAGAAAAATCAGGGCAGGAATGGCTGTTTACTGTGGTTTATGCGTCACCTGAGCAGGAGCTACGGAAGAAACTATGGATATATCTAAGCCAATTAGAAAAAAGTATTAGCTGCCCGTGGCTACTCATGGGAGATATGAACGAAGTGGCATCAGTGGATGAAACGAAAGGAGGAAGGAAATTCAGAGCAAGATATGAAAACAGTCTAGTGGGTTGTATCCGAGACTGTGAGTTAATCGACTTGGGCTTTAGTGGACCTGCACTAACTTGGAATAATGGAAGAAAGGGAAGTGAAATGATTCGAAAACGTTTGGACAGAGCTATGTGTAATGGAAGTTGGAGAATCCTGTTTCCAGATGCGACAGTAAGCCACATTGCCAAAACTCACTCTGATCATCACCCGTTGTTACTGAATTTAAAGTGCAGGGAGTTTAGCTGTAATATGAATGCACCATTTCGTTTTGAGCTTGCATGGACTACACATCCAGAATTCCAGAAGGAAGTAGGACAGATTTGGAGCAAGGATAGGAATTTCCAAACTAATATAGAGCAGTTCAAAAACCATATCCAGAAATGGAATAGAGAAGTATTTGGCAATATTTTTCACAGAAAACGAAGATGCCTTGCAAGAATCAAAGGAATTCAAATGGCGTTGGCGAGAAGGGATTCTATGTACTTGGAAAAGCTGGAACAAAAATTGATAAAGGAGTATAATAAAATTTTAGAACAGGAGGAAGTCTTTTGGTTCCAGAAATCCAAAGAAAGCTGGCTGTAAAATGGGGATAGAAATACAAGATTTTTTCATTTATCTACAATTATCAAAAGAAAGAGGAATGCTGTAAGTAGCTTGAAAGATGGGGAAGGAAACTGGCAATCAAATCCGATCACAGTCCGGAATATTGTGGTTAATCACTTCAAAGAGTTATATAAAGAAGTGGCTCTAACATCACTTTCTCCGGTACAGAATAATGGCTTTAAGGAAATAGATGAACATCAGCGGAGAGAGCTCCTCAGAGCTGTGTCAACAGCAGAAATTAAAAGAGCCCTGTTCGGGATGCAATGTAACAAGGCCCTAGGTCCTGATGGGCTACATGCGGGCTTTTACCAGAAGAGTTGGAGCTTGATAGGTGAGTCATTGGTGAATTGGGTTCGTAGTATTTTCATTAAGGGAGAATTACCCAAGGGAAGTAATGAAACATTAATTTCACTGATCCCAAAAGTAACATGCCCAGAAGATGTAAACCAATTGCGGCCGATATCACTGTGCAATGTCAACTACAAGGTGGTAACAAAGATAATTGTAAGTCGAATTAGACCACTTTTAAATGATTTAGTTGGGCCAGAACAGGCAAGCTTTATACCAGGGAGACAAACTTGTGATAATGTGATTGTTATTCAAGAAATTCTGCACTCAATGAGAAGGATGAAAGGCAGAAAAGGGGCGATGATCATTAAAGTGGATTTAGAAAAAGCCTACGACAGAATTAGGTGGGATTTTCTGCAACAGACGTTGGAAATGATGAGGCTACCGAGAGAGCTTATTGGATTAATTATGAACTGTGTTAAAGTTGAGGAAACGTCAATATTGTGGAATGGGGAGAAGACTGAATCATTCAAACCAACCAGGGGTCTGAGACAAGGGGACCCCCTGTCTCCATATTTGTTTGTACTCTGTATGGAAAGGCTTTGCCACTTGATAATAGAAGAAGTCAAGAAGAAGAGATGGAAAGGAATTAAAGCTTCGCGAGGTGGACCAGCAATAACTCATCTAATGTTTGCTGATGACCTGCTCTTGTGTGCCGAAGCAACAGCTGAGCAAGCACAAATTATACAAGGAATTATGGTTAAGTTTTGCGGAGACTCGGGGCAGAAGGTGAATATGATGAAGTCCAAGTTTTATTGTTCCCCAAATATACCAAGAGACACAGTGGCCGAGATTAGTTCAATAACTGGAATACCGGAAACAAATGATTTGGGCAAGTATTTGGGAGTGCCTCTTTTTCATGCTAGAGTTAACAAACACACTTTCTGGCCATTATTAGATGCGGTTAGAAGTAAACTATCAGGGTGGAAAAGGAGAAATTTATCATTTGCAGGTAGACTAGTTCTAATTAAATCAGTTCTGGCAGCAATCCCAATTTACACAATGCAAACAGTTATGTTGCCCACACCAATATTAGAAGAGTTGGAAAAGTATGCCAGGAGCTTCTTGTGGGGTGACAGTGAAGAAGGAAGGAAAATTCGCCATGTGAATTGGGAAACAGTCACACAACAAAAACAAAGAGGAGGATTAGGTATCAGGAGATTAAGGAAAGTTAATAAAGCAGTGCTAGCAAAAAGGAGTTGGAAACTCATTAAAGAGGAGAAGTCCTTATGGGTGGAGGTGTTAAAAAATAAGTATGACAGGGGAAAGGGGAAGTTGGAGTTGAAGATGAAACCAGGAGATTCATTTCTATGGAAAAGTATAGTAAAAGGGAGTGAATTGCTGAGCAAGGGTATCCAATGGAGAGTTGGAAATGGTGACAATATAAATTTTTGGACGGATACATGGTTAGGAGAAACACCACTAGTGGAGCAAGTACAAATTGTAATTCCACCAGATGAGTTGGGGAAAAAAGTGAAGGACTATTGGTTGGGAGCAGGATGGGACCTGGGGAAATTGAAAAATTTTCTAAATGCAGAGCAAATGCAAAAGATCAGAAGTCAGTGTGTGATGCCAGGGGCTAGAAATGGAGATAAATTGTGTTGGAAGCTGGAGGCAAATGGGAATTTCTCAATAAAGTCAGCTTATGAATTAGACTGGGAGGAAGACGAACTCAAAGAAAAGTCAACGGCATGGGAGAAAATCTGGAAACAAAAGGGACCTAGAAGATGGCAATTCCTCTTGTGGCTCATACGGCAAGGCAAACTGCTAACGCAGGAGGAAAAGGTGAAAAGGAAATTGGCACTAGATGCTACTTGTCAGATTTGTCACCGGGGGGCAGAAACAACATTGCATGCAATCAGAGATTGCGTTTGGATTAGAAGAATCTGGAAGCATTTTGTAGCTCCTCGAGCATGGGAGGATTTCACGAGTAAACCACTGATAGAATGGTTGGATTGGAACTTGAAGGGAGAACAGATAGGGCTATGTGGAAGACTAGAGTGGAGGTTACTATTTCAACAAATTGTTCACAAGGCATGGACAGCAAGAAATGCTTACTGTGTAGCAAATGATAAGCAAGGAATATCCATAAGGCCGCAGCAAATACAACTGCAACTACAGTTAGCCAAGGAGCTTCTGGTGGGTGGCGGTGCACAAGAAAGAAGGGAAGAAAAATTCATCAAATGGGAAAGGCCCCAAGACGGATGGATGAAAATGAATGTTGACGGGGCAGCACATAGAGAAACTGGGAAAGCAGGTGCAGGGGGAGTGCTTCAAGACTGTTGGGGTAGATGGAAAATGGGATTTCAGTTGAATATTGGAATTGCAAATAATATAGCAGTGGAATTATGGGGAATTTGGAAGGGACTGCAGCTGGCTTGGGAAGAAGGTGAGAGGAAGCTCATATTGGAGTCTGACTCGAAGGTGGGATTAGAACTCATTGCTGCAAGATCAGAGTCTTCACCATATCATAATCTGGTTTCGCAGATCAGAGAGTATGTCCTTAGACCTTGGGAATGTAAGTTACAGCATGTGTGGCGTGAGGGAAATAAATGTGCAGATTGGTTGGCTAAGGGGAGTCTTAGTATGGAAGAGGAGATTCGAGTCTTCAAAAAGCACCCTGCAGAAATCAGAGAACTCCTAGGAGCAGACATCATCGGAGTAGCAACTCCACGCTTTGTACCAATTTAGAGGGACTATCCTCTCCCCTTATAAAAAAAAAAAAAAAAAGAAGTGCTCCTCAAGACTGTCAATCAAGCTATTCCTACTTACTCGATGTCTTGTTTCCTCCTACCAGATAGTATCATTCAAGACATTCAAACCATGGCTTCAAACTATTGGTGGGGAGATAACTCTGAAATGCATAAGATACATTGGATCAATTGGGATAAATTATGTCAGTCTAAGGAGTGTGGCAGTCTTAGATTTAGGAATATGAAAGCTTTTAATTACGTGATGTTGGCAAAACATGCATGGAGAATTCTGAATAATCCATGCTCTCTTTTACACCACATTTTGAAGACTAAGTATTTCCCTAGGACAGATTTTTTTCAAGCTACACTAGGCCACCAAACATCACTTACCAGGAGAAGCATTCCTGAAGGTAGGAAGGTTCTTGAATTGGGCTACAGACTACGGGTCGGCTCCAGAGATTCTATACAGATTTGGAAGGATCGATGGCTTCTGAGACCGAGAACCTTTCGCATTTGTTCTCCTCCTTGTCTTCTTGATTAACATGCACGTGTATCTGAGCTAATAGATCAGGAATCTCATTACTGGAACTCTGACTTGATTGATTCCATTTTCTAGAGAAAGGAAGCCGAGCTCATCAAGAATATATGTTTGACAAGAACACGGATGAATGATAGATGGATTTGGCACTACTCAAAGAATGGAAAATTCTCAGTCAAATGCGAGTATCATGCTATTATGGATTCAAATATTATTGACGTGGGACAAAAGGAGCAAGTTAGCATCAGTTCTAACAATTACAAATTCTGCAAGAAGATTTGGGCTACCCAATAAAAATAAGCATATGCTTTGAAGAGCCTGTCATAACTCGCTGCCATCCTATGATAATCTCATGAAGCGTGGAATAACTATGGATCTCTCTTGTGCTATTTGCAAGGAAAGCCATGGGGATTTATCCCATGTTTTCTTCTACTGTCTAGCATCGGTACAAATCTGGGCTCTTGTTTTTCGAAACAAAAGATTCAAGGGTGCCACCATTCCAGTTCTGAACTATGTTATAGAGAGATTATTCATTCATTATCTGCAGAGAATTGTGAACTATTTGCTATTTTATGCTATAAAATCTGGCGCAACAGGAATGCTGCTCTATTCTCGAGTAGAATTCAAGATCCTTTATCCATGTTCAGCTTTGCATCCCATAATCTCAAGGCTTTTCATGAAGCTAATGCCCAATCTACTACTGCTCCATCTTAGCAAACTCCACTGAAATGGTTAGCTCCCCATCCCATTTTAAAATTAATTTTGATACTGCCATTTCCACAAGTAAAAAAGACTTTTGGTGTTGAGTAGTTATCCGAGATCATAGAGGATCATTCATTGCTAGTCTTGCAAAGAAATTTGATGGTATGGTGAGCTCAAAATTGATTGAAGCCATGCAGCTAGGGAAGCAGTCTACCTTGCAAGAAATTTAATGATCCCAAGTTTTATTTTAGAGGGAGATGCAGTCTCAATAATTAGTCTTATTCATGGCAAGGAAGATATCCTGTCTGATTTAGGTCCAATTATTGATGATGTATGGCTAGTCTTATTAGATCAAGAATATATTGATTTTAAATGGATTCCAAGAGAAACAAATAAGGTAGCTCACCCCTTAATACACCATGCTAAGGGAGCTAGCCTTTCAGAATCTCTTTGGAATTTTCCTCCAAAATTTGTTAAGTAATTCGTGTTGGACGACCTCTAGCAACCTCAGTAATAAAATTCTGTTTTTGTATCCAAAAAAAAAAAATTTGTATGGGTTTTTGCCTTCGAAATAACTTCTAATACATTAAATTTGGAAAACCCCAAAATGAAGGACTAGAGCAAAAATTTGATTTTATTCATGATTAATTGTAATTTCCACCCTTAAATTAATCGTTTGCACACTTGAATTTATTTTGGATTAGTAGTAGTTTCCAAAAAGAAGACTAAATTAGGAAAACCCAGAAAGAAGGATCAAAGAAGATATTTGACATTATTCAAGATTAATTGCAGCTCCCATTTATTAATCACTTGCACCTTAAATTATCAATTATAACATTTGATTAACTTATACTTCCAATTTGTGAAACATTTTTCAAATCGATTGAAATCCAACAAATTTAGAAAGTTATTTTTGACTTAAATGCTATAATAGACTTAGATAAATAAGACAATTTCAACAAACAAATGCAAATAAAATAGTTTCAAAAAATAGGCACATATAACAAGAATCAATGAAGGCACTATAGTCTTTTTACTTAAAAAAATGAGGAATTTCATCCATTTTCCACTAATTTGAGTACTACACCACAAATGCAATAATACTGAAGTCCTAAATTGATACTTCAGGGCACAACCGCGAATAAAAGATAATTAAGTGGTGTATGTTGCAATTAACCCTTTGTTCAGTTTGTTTGTTTGCCCTTGCTCTCTAGTGACCAATAGAACCGGAGATAGCAACATAAGGTCAGATACGAAGTGGTGGTTGGACTGAGTCTAGTCAACTCAGCTCAAAACTGCTTTTACTATTTCTATATATTTATTAATTTCTATATATATTTATTAAATAATTTTTTGACTAACCACCCCAACAAGCTCTTCATTTTAACTTAATTTTCCCCTCTTAAATTTTCATTTTCGTTTCCTCTGGTGCTGTTTTTCGTCTCTTCCTTTGGCCCTTTTTCGTCTTATTCTTACCGTTACCGTTGAATTACAGTTACATATCCGGCGTCTTTCCGGCCTTCGTCAACCGGCGGCTCTGAATGTTTATCTGCCGGCGTTTTACTCTAAGTAGCGGACTGCTGACGAGGTGGGAAAATTACACTACTGTTATTTGTTTATTTCTCTTGCTTTTGCATTATTCTTTTCCATTTTTGGAAATTATAGCTGAACGGAGCTAGGGTTTTCCTGTTTGAGCTTTAATTGTAGGAGTATTTGTTAGTTGGAAATTGTATGTCTTGTTTAGTTAACTCATATGGTTGTTTATATCTTTCCTTTGTTTCCTTTTTTTTTAAATTTTTTGGTTTGGTGTATCTTGTTGTCTCTGCTTTTGTATTAGTTTTTGAATTTTCAGAATTTCTTTTTATTTCCTCAAAGTTGAGGTGTTTCATGCTCTGGAAATATAGTGGTGGATCATTATAACAAGACCAAAAAAAGGGAAGTTTTCTTTTTCTTTTTTTTTTTTTTAAGGTAGTAGAAAGGAAACTGTATTGTTGTAATTTGAAAAATAAAGTTTATTGTTCCAAAGTTGAGTGAATACAAGGGGAGAATTGTGAAAGGGGCACGCTTGAAGACATATTAATTCATAAAGAGGGCACATTTCTATAGTATTTACTGTGAAGGGCATTTATACTGCTTTTGTTACAAAATGTAGACATGTTTATGTGCGCATATCCGTACATTTTGCAGAGAAGTCAATATGAAGAGCCTTCATGAGAAATAGCCTGAAATTGTGACTTCTTCAGGTGTTTTTAGGGCTCCAATTGCATCCTTCTCATAAATTTTTCCCAATGTAGTGGCTTATAGGGAAGAGAATGATTGAAAGTCTTGAATTTGGTGATATTTTTATTATTGTTGGTGAAATGGCTTGTAGTGCTCGTAAATTGAACTATTGACTAGCTGCCTACAAGTCATATGAGTTGGTAGTTTTAAATGCTTCTTTGGTATGAACAACTACCATTACAAATTAGTTTCTGAAATTTCACTTTATTTGCTGATGTTAATGCAAAATGTGTCAAATTCTGGTTCTCAAGTTTCATTTGACGTTCATCTGTAGTGCTTCTTGGTTTCTTGTGTTTCACTTTGCCTGTCTTTTCAATAATCAATTTGTATGATAAAGTTTCAGCTGACTGGATTTTAGTAGACTAAATGTGGTTATAGAGGGAAAGGGGGTCAATGACATAGAATGCAATTCTTAATCATCTCTAATGCCCTTCCATAAATTGCTAAATTTTGGAATTAAATAGTTGAACATAACGTAGGTTATGATTGGAATACCCAAGAGATACTCAAGAAGTAAACTTTGTTGTTCAAATGAATATCTTTGAAATTTAAAGTATTCTTCCATTTATTGCTTTTCTTTCTTCAATAATCTTAGAAAACTGTTCTTTATGTACTAGATACCTTAGTTTGTGCAGATGGAATCCAGCTGATGTAATCTTAATATGCCTACTTGTATCGGAATCAATTTATGACTTTGTGTTATATTTGTTTTATTGGGTAAAATCTTAAGCCAGTTCAGAACTTAAAAGGGTAAAGAATGATGAAACTAAGATGGAAAAAGTTCGGAGTGAGCCTGGCATACTTGTGTGGCTAGGAGGCTGGTAGGGATGCAGTGAATGCAGGATATGGTGTATTTCACCCCGGAAGTCCATTTTATTGTCCATGGTTCATTCCTTCAAAAAGTGGAAACCTGATTCGATAAGCTTTGGGCTTTAAGGCTCACTCTCTGCTGTTTTCTCATCTTTCTTTCAGCTTCCTTGATTGCAAGAGATCTTTGCTGTATAATGTATCCGTTGATATAGCTGGAACAACATGACCCTATGATGTATCAGACTCAGACTTCCTTGTCTTGGTCTTGTTAAATAGATTTAGAAAAAGGCCCTGTTTTAGCTACCACGTACTCAATTAGGAATCTTTTGGAACATGGGCCCGTAAAAGGATTTATGAGCCTTTTTGCATGGTTATGCACATTTTCATGGTAACTGTAAGCAAGTTGGTACTTATGAAACAAAAAATGGCAAGCAGGGTTGCTGTGATACTGGGATGACCTCAATGATCGTGCAAGGCCCCAAATCCATTGAGCTAGCTTTTGAAACTCCACGCGTGTTCTTAATTGAAACAAACTGAAAAGTCAAAGTGGACTCAAAAAGTTTTGTTTCTCATTTTCTTTTTCTTTTTTCTTTTTTGAAATTCTCAGAAAAGATATCATTGTTGGGAATTTTCGAAAAGCAAATACCTAGTTTTTTTATGAATGAACTCCAATTTGGGACTATGTGCTTTGGAGTTTGTGATTACGTTCTGTTGTTGGGTGGCCTATCTCTAATGATTGGCGATAGATGTTAATATCTCAATATTATAGGCCTTGAATCTTATATTAGTTGCAATCTCCTCCATAAACACATGCAATTGACGTATTGGATTGTTAAGAGGCTCTGATTTGTTTGGAGTGAGTATAATCTCATTCACTCACCATGGTATTAGTTATAGAGTATAATCGCATTCACCCACCATGATATTACTTATATTGATTGAAGTCCTCAGCATTAGGAAATATAGAGCCACTTCAGCATTATCTATGTCTTCTCAGACAACAGTTTTAACATTATTGGGCACACATTCTGCATGGGCATTAAATCCATTGCTCATTCATGCCAAAATGAGTCTGACAGAGTTGGATTTGCTTTTGCTTTGGTCTTTTTAACTTGTAGGAGAGTGAAGAGGATGAAACCGTCAGTCTAGCTGTAGAGGCTAGAAGAAGTGGCAAGAAGTGATGACTTTCAGTTTATTGAAGTTGTGATATGATGTTCTTGATTTATATAATATGGTTGGAACCATAAATATTGAAAATAGAATGAGTGAGATTCACAATAAACTTGCCTAAATTGAAAATTGCATTTACAATTAATAAGTTCTTGAAATTAGGCATCTCGTATGTCTTCTTTCTCCTAATACTATTTCATTTAAATAATGTATTTATAGAGCTTTATATCAAACAAAACTTCCTTTTTTCTAGAAACCAGCATCATGTACTTTGGACTTCTGTATTGTATTTGTGTGTGATTGTGTGGAAATATATTGGACTTTCTTGGAGTTTGTTACTGTTGGTTCTCAAAATTCTGTTGATTTAGTTACTTGACTGGCATGCATTTACCAAAGTTTGAAGTCTTTTACAGTATATCTCGTTGTGACTCTTGTCATTTGGACATTTGCAGGTTATGGACATCTCAAATGGGTTGATGGTATTCTGTCAAGGCTCCTATTGGTAGCTTACAAGAAGGTTGGCCAAATGAGTTTTCCTCTGATCAATTGCAGCTGAAAGAGGGCTGATATACCCGAGATCCATCAATCAAAAAACTAATTTAATTGAGTTACTATCAGTGGGCATATCCAGAGGAAATTTGTGGCTAGACTGCACAGGAGAAAAGTTTGCATTTCAGATTCCATATCCTAAACCTCCAGAATTGCTCAAATAAAAATTGTGGATCGTACAAAGTGTGAGAAAGTGCCAAGCAATATGCAGCCAAGGGATAGCCCTCGTAATGGGGTTCCTGCATCACCGTCCAATCCTGGAGAGGTTGTTTCTTGTGTAGTACCGAAGACTGAATCAGGAAGTCTGCAGCTAAAACAGAGCTCTGTGAGTGAAAGTTGTGAACCAGCGGCGCATAAAGTCCCTGCCTTAGTGGAAAACAAGAAAGATGAATTGAATCAGCAGCAGACCCATGGTGCAGGAAATCATTCAACAGCATATGATGAAACTGAAGTACTTGATAGTGGGAACAATGCAGCAATATCCAATCAAGTTTCTGTTGTACCAAAAAAGGAGCTAGTTTCTGATGGTCAGCTTCATGCATCAGTGTCTAGTAAGAAAGTAATCCCTGAGAAGGGAAACAAGGTATCACAGTCCAACCGAGTGTCTGTGCAGCCAAAGGAGGAGTTGGGTCCCTTGGAGCAGAATTTGAGTCCACATACTGGAAGCAATACACCAATGTCTGGTGAGAAACTGATACCTGAGACCGGGATCCATGTGTCACAATTCAATCATGTTTCTATAATTACAAAAATGGATCCAGATGATCTGGAGCGGGGACAAGACACTGATGCTGGAAAAGATGCATTAGTACCCCATGAAGCAGGAGGAACTGATTCTTCAGTGCTTGAGAAGTCTTTGCAACATATGCAAAATATGAATCTGCATGTGTGTACATCTTCATCTGATCAAGAGAAAATCACTTATTCTGCTAAACCAGAGAAAGTTCTATATAAGTTGCAGCCAAGACGGAACCCTGATAGTGGGGTTCATGCAACACAATCTGAACAGGGAAGCAATTCCCCTAGAACACGTGAAAAAGCATTGGATGATGGATATAATTGGCGAAAGTATGGACAGAAGCTTGTCAAAGGAAATGTTTTTGTAAGGAGCTACTACAAATGTACTTACTCTACTTGTCGAGCAAAAAAGCAGGTAGAGAGATTGCATGATGGACGTCTTACAGATATTAAGTACATTGGAAAACATGAACACCCTAAATTGCAAAGAAGTCCGCAATGCACTGCATTTGTGTCTCCTCCTGAAGTGAGTAAAGCAGACATGCCTGCAATAGCTACATCAGAAGGTAAATTAAGAGTTCATGGTTGGTTATATTTGTATCTTTCGACACATAAGTGAGGAATTTAATTATTTATTCTGTGGCTTCTTAGCTGAAGACGAGTCAATTATTGCCCATAATGGTATATCTCAACCTATTGAGCCAATAGAAACTCCAAGGGAGTTGACTGCCACAGCAAGCAATATTAGTACGGGAGGGGCAGTTCCACAGCCGCATAATCCAAGAGATGATATTGATAATGACAGCAGCCCCACTTCCAAGAGACAGTAAGATAACCAAAATGGTTTCTCTTTATATTTTTCGAAGGCACTTTCTCAGGCCATATAACTGACAATAATTCTTTGGCAACAGGAAGAGAGAAACTTGTAATGTTGATGACAGGCAAGTGAAGAAGACTTATTGTGAATCAAGGCAAGTAGTTCACATGATGAGTGAGGTTGACATAGTAAATGATGGCTATCGCTGGCGCAAATATGGGCAGAAATTAGTTAAAGGAAATCCCAATCCTAGGTATATACAATTGCGTTACATTTGTGCTTCTGAGTGGTGCTTTATGTCAAATTTATAAATTGTAGTATCAATAGGAAATGCTGTTTGGTAACTTCCATTACCGTGTGATTTTTCAATCGAGCTTGTTCCATGGTTGTTGTAACATGTGCTGCAGCTGAACTATCTATTTTCCTTCTCTTGGTTTGGGGGACAATGTATGTGTAAATGCCTGAGTTATGGTCCATTCTTTGTTTCTTCTCTCTGAGATCACACATAAAGGAATTGTTTGCTAGTGCAGAGACTTGGTTCTGAGCAGAGGAATGAGTAACCTTGTTGGAAGCAGCAAAGGGACATGAAACCTTGATTTTTTTTTTTTTAAATTTTTATGCTACAAGTATTCTGCATGGACATATAATTGTAGCTGTGGCATCTATACTAGAAGTTATAAATTTTGGGGGAGGAATTCAAGTGTTTTCATAATATAATGTGTTAGTATGTGTCAGAAAATGATAGCTGATGGAAACTTGTGATTTCTTGTTGCACTTTAATTCTGTATAATCCACTAAGGTTAGTTATTTGCTTAATAATATACATCTCCTTTTCCGGTTTCACCTTCAGTTGTAGATACTTCTATTTTTACACCAGTTAGTTTCATTTTAATGCAGATGGCAGCTTGTCGTTTGTAATATAGTATTCAGTTTCTACTTGACAAATTATGGAAAGGAAAAATGGTGATAGCCCGTTCTCTTGGCTAAAATAATGGTCACTCCATAGTTAAGTTGGTGAAATTCTGGTTTATTGTAATGACTTTCTTCGATTTAGTATTAATTTGTCGTCTTTTTGCTCCAGCTTTAATTTGCTTTGGTGCTTCTTTTGTGGGTCTTATAGGGTAGTTGCAACATTTATATGTGTTTGTCACCTATGATGCATCTATTTGTGACAAACCTCCTGATATATGTTTTGTTTAATTAAATGCTGCTAGTACAGTAGGTAGGTCAACGATGGCATCAGTGTTAACAGCGTAAGACTGTTGGAATTGTTATCTGAGGTCTATTTGATAGACTATTGATGCCTTATTTGAACTCTGATTGAACCTAAGCTCCTTATTTTCAATGCCTACTATCAAGGTCCAAGCAGTTGCGGATTTTCTGGTTCCTGTGTGCTGCTGTAAATTAAGACAGATTTTGTAATTGTTCGCATCTGCTAGTGGCCTATATAATGTGCACATCCACTATAAAACATAAAAGATAATGGTGCTGATTGTGGAAGGAGGAATTTGGCAGACATACTAGTCAGCTTCCAGCTTTTGATGTGCAACCTATTTGCTTAGGAGTGATTCCTAGCCATTACTAGGTGTGATTTTTGAGGTTTCCCTTTAACCTGCTTTTGGGTATCTACTTCATCATTTGTTATTTTTAAAGCCAATTACTGCCATCTTTGAAACCAGATTTCATCTTTAAATTCAAGAAGCCACTGCATCCAAGCTGAGTTTGTTCCATATGACTCTGTATCACGGTTTGCTGATTTCAATCATTTTAATTAACATAGAGATGCATTAGACTGGTCAATGCTTATTTCTGCACACTTTTCTTTTCTTTTTTTCATTTCTGTCATTCATGTTTTAATGGTTGTCCTATACGGGCTACTTCTATTTGGATGTTATGCCTCTAGAAGTCCTGGAGACTTTATGTTTTTGGTTAGTTCACAATTAATGCTTAAAGAAGTTGTGCATGAAATTGCTTTTTTATTGTTGTAAAATGTGTTCTTTTTGCTCTTCAGGAGTTACTACAGGTGCTCAAATGCTGGTTGCACAGTCAAGAAACATGTTGAGAGGTCATCCCATGATCCAAAAGTTGTTATCACAACATATGAAGGAAAGCATGATCATGATATACCTGCTTCTAGGACTGTCGGACACACTGCAACAGAAAGTGGTATTAATGGAACCACAATGAAAGGAGAGGCAAAATCTGAAATTGGAGAACACAAGGCGGCTGCCATGGATATGACAGTAAATATTGGTGCAAATTGATTTGGAGCTGCCCAGTTACTACCCTTGTGATAGCTAGCATCATCGTTTACCATTTTGGTTCTGATCAATTGTATCTCTTTGTTCTCGTTTGTCCTCCAATTTGGGTTTTTTAGGCCTACTATGACCTGCTGCGCGAATGGTTTTGAAGTGGAGTGTGGAAAGGGGTTGATAAAAACAGATATCCTGGATTGAGAAAACTAATTAACTGCTCCATTGGTCAGGATTGATGATAAATAGATACTGCTGTACAAATTCTTCAAAATAGGAATTATGAACACATTGTAGATGTTCTCCATAGTATTTATTCTTGAGAGCTAATAACGAGACTTTATAACTTTAAATATCTGCACCCTACGAACAAATCTTCAGGCAATCATGCTGTTCATGATGATCATTTACCATTAAACCATAAGTATCCAAGCTACATTTTATAAAAGGGGCTGAGCATCCTTGCTTGTTTCACCTCTTTCATGTTCAAAGCAGCTGATGGCGTGGTGCTGTGCATTGGCTTCTTGATCCATCTTATCTTTCTCTTTCATTATGTACTGAGCACTTCAAGTTTTGGTACCTTGGCAGGACTTAGATACTGAAACTCCATCTTCTAATGATACAATGAAGTTTTTGAAAAAAAAAAAAAATTCCATGTAAAAAGAGACGCCAGCATATAATGCAAAATAAAGATTAAGAAATGCAACCTGGTTAAATTGATCTCGAACGAAAGAAACTAAGCTGTATTTGTACAGCTTTCATAGCTTGAATAACTTCTATAGTAAGCATGAGTCACCATCTCAAAAGGGGTGGTGATGGTGAGGAAAGAGAGACAAAAATTGACGGAAAACTTGAGGCTCCATCCAACATTGCTGTCAGATTAGATGGAGACACAGCTTATTTCCATGCACAAGAAGCAACCAAATCTCTTTTCATCCAACCAAGATAAAGAGCCCCATCTCTTTCTTCTAGCCTATATTTGTCAGAGTAGTTTTCCAGCAGTTTTTTAATGGTGGCATTAACCAAGGAACATAAGGGATATGGAATAAAACCAGCCATTCTGAACCGTGATTTCCACTTCCCAAGAACCTCATGTCTTTCCACTCTTTCAGGACCCTCACAGGCGATTACGTTGACAACATCTCTTGCCAAGCAGTGCTGCTCAACATTGATTCGCTCCTTGTGATCCCTTGGAAGAGTAACATCAATGGATTCAAACATAGCTGTATAGTAATCCAAGGTTTCAAGAAAACGAGGAAAAAATGCAGCAGTATTTGTATTTGATTCTTGTTCAACAAGAGTCACCACCTTGGGATTCAAGCTTTTCACCAGCCTTAGCATTCGATCCCGAGGATTTTCAGTACTGACACTTTCATCAGGCATGTGGTGCAGCACAAAAGCAAAATTCACTGCCAGTGCTTCCCCCTGTTGAATTCCTAGATCTTCAGGCTGGACTTCGCAACCAGACATGGCTGCAGCATGGAATTCAAAGGGCACATTGAATGACTCAGCGAGCCTAGACAACCTCTGTCCCACAATACTCAATCCTCCTCCACGTGCATAAGCTGATGTGGAATCATCAATACCTGTTATGCGGATGTGTGGTGGCCCTCCTGGCCGAGCTGCAAAAGCCTGTATTAAAGTCACCCATTGACTACCCTGAGAAATTTGGAAATCAATGATGTGAACTCTGTTTTCATCCTTCATTGCTTCAGCAATAGCACCATTTGCTGACATATATCCAAATTTGAAGTACGGGCAAACTTCATAAAGAATGTGCATATAAGATAAGAGTTCGAAGCTTGCAGGCTCCTTGCATCGCAAAGATTTGTAGATGGAACTTCCTGAAGCAGCCAGTTTCGCAACAAGTCCTTCCAACATGTAGGCTCCTAGACGCTGGATTGGTTCACCAGAAACCGACACCATCTGGCGTAGTTCAGACATTAGCCACTGTGATATCCATGAATCATTATCTGCTACTGCTTTTGCACAGGCAATAAGAATCTGCTTCAAGTCTCCTCGGGGTATAACCTCTACGACTTGTCTCCAACTGTTCTCAGGTGGACCTTCATTGATTGGCAACATATTATCATAAGCCCCAAAAAAGTCAGAATCAGGTCCAAGCATTGCATTTTCTAGCTCCCTCAGCTTGTGCCTAAAGTCATTTACATCATTGGTTATGCAAGACCCACTCAAGGGAGAACCATAATTAGTTTCTGGTGACTGAACTGGATCTGTCACATGCGACTGAGATTCTTGCTGGGACATGGGGCTCCCAGTCGGTGAAAAACTGGCAGTTGAAGGAGAATTGTAGATAGCATGATTGCCCGTCAATGACGATGACTCCAGGGTACAATATCTGTCATGAGAAACCTGAATCGGACAGCCAGGCCCATACCTGCTATTATTACAGCTCAACTGGTGTTCAAAAGTTTGAACATGGGGCAGAAAATAGGACTCTACCTTCTGCAGAGGCTGACTTAGGAAGAATGTATTTGGCATGCCTACTTTTCTAGGTCGTTGTGATGCTTGCATTGAAAATGCTAGCCCTTTTAACTTTGTATTGCCAGAGTATCTGAACAGTCCTGTACACACGATTGCTGCTAGTTTCGACAATCTATTTAGTGATTATAGATTGTTGATAATAAAAGAATCTCATTGCTAGAAAAGCATTTGATTTCTCTGCAAATCAGAAACCAACTTCCATTACAAGGATTAGAAACACTGTCAATGCAAGAATATCTACGCTAGCCAAAACCATGACAATCTAGAGAAGGACCACAATAAGGTCACTCTGTACGTATGACAAGGTGTAGAAACAGGAAAAGAAATAAAACATTATTTTGGCTGCAGCAATACCAGATTACTCCAGGAAATGACAAGCAAAAATATGAAAAGTATTCTTCTTAATATGAAAGCCCTGCTCAATTAATGTGACATTTTCATCAAAATCGATAAAAGTAGACCAGTGGGAATACATTCAAGAAACTTCTTGCTTCATGAGCAGAAATGAAAAAACATTTTCAACCAGAATGGAGAACGTAGGTTTCAAATTCAAAGGAAGGTGCCTGAACAGGAAACCAATAAACAACTTCCAGTTAAATTTGCCCAACTTTACCCCAAAAAAAAAAAAAAAAGGCAATACAAACTAAAATTCTTCACAATTTACAAAAGACAGAATTAAACAATTCCTGAAGCACAAAAAAAAAAATTACAGCAAAATGCGGAGAAAACCTCCAAATTCTGGCACATGGAGCAATTTAGTCATGCTGGCTCAATATTCATCGCACATCAAAATAACATTCCAACAAATTTATCACCTTTGGTAATTCAAAATTTGCTTAGAATCAGCCTCAAAATACCGGAACACAAGTGAGATTTAACACATTTCAGCTAAGAAGCACTAAATAATATCATAGAAAGAGTTCTTGAAACTGAGAAGCCAAAAAGTCCCACCTTTGATAGATCTAACTCCAACCCATTTGCAGCGAGCTCAGGCTGAAAATGAGAGTCAAGTTCAGAGCTCAGAAAATCCCATGAAAGGTTCTTCAACTGTAGTAAAAGTTTCATAAAAAATCACTGGTTTCTGTCAATCTTATCTGAAAGCAGAGGAAATGGTACGAGTGAATAAACAGAACATGGAAACAAGAAACAGCAATAAAAATGACTTAAGTTCTTAGCAAGAGAAGCAATTTAGTGTAGTTCAGTTTCAAATGACTAAGCTTTTCATCATCTGCCAACCTTAATTCGAAGGAATCCGAAGTTTTGTTTCCTATTTTTAGCACAGTGGGTTGAGTGTCCAGAGATGAGAGAACATATTTGGGAGATATACTATAAACAACTAGGTTCAGAAAATGCCCTCATAACTTCAAACATTTACCAGTTACGCCCACCGCAGCTCTTGGCTGATGACGTTGGCTCCTTCCGACCAAAATTTTTACTTCCTTCTGAAAATGAAAAGATTTGGCTATCAAGTACTTTGGCCACTCGTTAAGAGAGGACTCAGGTTCTAATACTTTGGCAAAAAAGGGTTCCAATATTATGGCAAAAATATTTTTTAAAAAAAGTTCTAATATTTTGTCAAAAATAAAATTAATTCTTGAATGTTTTTAAATATAGAAGGTGCAAATTAAACATATAAATGTCCTAACAAGTACCCTAATGATACCTATTAGGAAAAAAGAAAAAAAAAAGGGATATTAGCTCTTTCTATTTCTAGTGAGAAAATTTTTGGATTTTTTTAGTGGGATTTTTTTTAATATTTGGGGGATCTTGCTTAGCCTCTTTTATTCACTTTTTTTGTGTTTTAAGGGGTTGTCTGGATTGCTATTTTCTGGATTTTTCATAGAAGAATATACTATAAGAATGTGATGTATGTGAAGTAAAAAAGTATTTAAAAAATGTGATCACGAAAAACGTAAAAATTTTTGGTGAAAAATTGCAATCCAAACAAGGCCTGTTTTTTAAACAATTTTTTTATCTCAAAAACATTTCATTTTCAAAAGATTACAATAATCTACTTTCCTACATCTCGGAACGTAAATAATGCAATTCTCTTTAAATTTCAAACTCTTTATGAGTTTACGCGTAATTATCTTTTGTGATTTGGAAAAATATGCTATTTTACAGAACGTTATGTCCATTAAAACCACAATAGGAGCTTTGGAATGGCCAGTAGCTTATTAGGACTCTATATCCATTATGTAGTTTTAAATGAAAAGGGTACTATTTATTACTCGAAAAAAAGGTGCTGATGACTCATGACCAAGAATGAATGAATTTAAGTATTTTAGCTTCTTTTTTTTTTTGTTATTTATAGCATTGAAAGTATTCATTTTACATTTTTTAGCTTTCTCAAATTGCAAAAATAATACAGAAATCTTTCATTACTTTGGTATTCTTAAAAGTGTCTACTTGTTTGTTGTTTGATTTTATTTTATTTTTTTGGGTGGTATAACGATTTCTTTTTTTTTTTTAACAACTTCAAATATGATACATAAGAATTGTCAGCACAGATATTCTTTTAATAAGCTAGTCTATTTAAGTCACAAAATCAGTTTTTATTTACACAAGAGCTATATTTATGAATCTAGATTTGCTCAAGACAATATATGTTGTAAACATGTGAATAATTAACTAAACGGATACTTCATTTTTTTCTTGAAAGGAATTAAAAAGAGATGTCAGTGGGGAAGGATTAGGTTGAGTGGTAACGTGAGAGTGTTAGGAAATTGGCTTCATTTCTTTTAGACAGGTTTCTTATTTTGTGTGTGAAATAATTAGTTTCCTTGTTAGTTTAGTTACTTGGAATAGTAGTGATGAAATATCCTATCTGTATGAGTTTAGGAATTAGAAGTTATTTCCTATTCTATATAGAATTAGAAATTAACAGTTATTTCCTATTATTACTTGGGTATTGGCCAAGTAATATGGTCTACAAATAGGTAGGGTTTAACATACTACAAAAGGACACACAAGGGACACACAAGAGGCGACATGTAACCTTATACATGAAGTGAGAGAGGGTTCTTGGAAGGTAAGAGAAATTATACAAGGGTTGGATATGGTCTCAAGTTATATTCTTGTATGGTGCTTTTCTCTCATAATAAAGGACATGTTTTCTCTCCGTGGATGTAGATTCAATGGTAGAGTCAAACCACATTAAATCTTGTATCGCTTGTATTTCATGCTTATGGCTTGTTTATCATTAAATTGTTGTGTTCTTGATTCAATAGTCATGTATTTAGTGTCCGAGCCCCAACAAACTACTATCAAAGCAGGTTCGTGGTGGGATCCTGGTGGACTATTGAGATCAAGTGGGTTGGTGGCTTTACCAATTCAACAATTTAATGGGTGACATCCTTGTGTTAATGGCTTGACAAGAAGCATTGAAGTTGAAGGATAAGAAGTCGGAAAGTATGGAGATTCCTAACGATGAATCTCAGCAGGTGATTCAAGAGTCAAGGAAAAGATGGAGTCTAATGTCGATTTCGGACATGAACTGTTGAAGACTTTCTCACAATTTCAGCAGTTGATATTTCATTCCAGTGGTTTTCAAATTCGGATTATGTTCTTTAGGTGGTGTAGGCATAGGTCCTAAAGAATCAAAAGAATCTAATTTTCATGCGCTATGAGACTCTGATGGATACGAAATTTTCATTGGAGGTGGAGTCTTGAAAATCACACATGGCGAGGGAGTCCTAAGGATGGGAAGAAGTATATTAATTTTACCACTTGATTAGCTCAATGGTCACAAACAAATAAGGGAATCCCAAGTTGCAAGTGGTGGTGAGAATAAATTCTGTGGAAGAGAGATGGTGAATTGAGGTATCTTCTCGTGAGTCAACCCAACCTCGGGGTAACTACACATATTTATTTGCTGATTGAATCAACTGGTGTCGAAATTGTATTGATTCGGGTGTGTAGTTCGATACCATATTACATGGTAGTTGAAGGTAAATGATTGTTAAAAAAAATGTTTGCCAATGTGGAGATTTGTTAGGAAATTGGCTTAATTTCTTTTAGACAGGTTTCTTATTTTGTATGTGAAATAATTAGTCTCCTAGTTGATTTAGTTACTTGGAGTAGTAGTCAAGGAATTTCCTATTTGTATGAGTGTACGCAATAAACTTTCAAGTCTGCAAAAAGACAAGAAAAATATATGACAAATATGAAATATAAATATAAAAGAGATGTGAGTACAATTTCCGAAATTTTCTCATATTTGTAGAAAGAGACTCTTTCGATTCTTCTCTTCGAAAGATAATCCAAGGTTTCGTAGTTTGATCTTGGATCAACTGTTGATTTCTTCAAATCTTGATGTGGAAGATTTGAAAAACTTGATGAACACGAAGAACGCTTCAAATCTTGATATGATGAAGATTTGAAAACTCTTGAAGATTCAAGTCTTGATAAGAAGAAGACTTGAAGACCTCGAAATTGCAGAGCTTTCACGGTTTTGGAGTTTCAAGAAGACTTGAGATATGCGATGCTTGATGCTTGATCTCTTTGGTGTGATTTGTGTTAATTTTGGTGGAGTGACCCCCTATTTATACTTGTAGGAGTTGAAGACTCATGCACCACTTTACTTGTCTTGTAAGACATGCAGTCATAAAGACTGTATCACCTTGAATATTATCCATTTATTTTATAAAGAGATAATGCTTATATGTATTTTCTTGATTGGCCAATTCGTAGAGACATATGACATGGCACGACTTGATTGGACAAAACCTTAGAGTATGTAGTCGTATATAAGGACTAAATAATTCTAAATATTATATCTTTAATAAGAAATAAATATTTAGATATTTATCCACATTTGTTTAGTCATAAAGACATATGACATTGTGTAATTTGATTGGTCAAGACACTCCAATATTTTAATTGGCCAAAGCACCTCAACTTGACACTTGGAGAGATATAATTGGTTGTTAGATAACCAAATTTCTATGTATGCATGACATATGGCAATATTTGATTGGATAAAAATATGCCATGAACATAATTTATAGACCAATGAAAATTTTAGAAAATTAATTAAAATTCCATTGTCTACAAATGCCCTCTCGAAACTTGTTCGTGAAAAGTAAGATTTGAATGGACAAGTTTTGATATTTTTTTTCAAATGCCATCAAGATGTTAATTTCCAAATAAAGTTCATAAGTGGGCTTAAGACTTGAATCCTACAAATTTCTTGGCCGTGGCGTAAAACAACCATGTAAACACTTGACTTCCCCATCACTTAGTCTTCAAGAAATTACCACTAGGATTTAAAAGATAAATCCTAAAAATTAGAACTCAAGTTGCGTGAATTGTTCATGCAAGCCATCTTTATCCCAAAATGGTCAAAAGAAAACACCATCGCACTTATGTTCCTTTTAATATTGGACCAATACTTTACTCAGCGAATTTGTAGTTTCTGCTTACTTCAATTCATAAAAGGAATGAATCACTCTTATAGAAATCAACTACCAAAGCAATCCCTTCCTTGTTGGATTCCATAACCCGAGAAGCAATACACTACAAATTGTATTACCACGCATTGATAATTCATCATCAAACCCTATGGATTAATACTTCCTATTCCTTGTTGGTTTTAAACTTCAAACACACTATAAGTTCCAAGCAACGAAAATCATAATCATTATCAAATTCAATCTTCCAATTGACCTGAGAAGAATTGCGAAGACTTTAAAAGAGTTCTGTCCAATAAACCAGCAGTCTTTCAATTGGTGTAAAGAGTCCAATTTTCATTCAAAGTAGAATAACCATTGGACTTAGCATTAAACCTTCACTATAAATAGCCAAGTCCAGGCCATGATCTTCAACAATAGAAAACTTGAACGAGCTTTGTTCTTTTCCTTTTAATCGCTGTCATCGAGCTGCCATCATTAGCTAGTAAGTTACTGATTGTACATTATCGAGCTATAGTCATTAACTAGCAAATTATTGATTGTCGCTGCTACTTTTTTCTTGCTGCGCTTATCGTCATTAGATTTTGCAATCACTCTCAGTTCCCATCTTGTAAGTGACTAGTATATGATTCCTTACATAGTTTATTGATCAAGAATCTCGCCACTTTACAATTGCTTGAGAAAACATGATTGATCAATCAAACTTCTCTTGAAGCTGCGCCACAAAATATATTAATAGCATAGCCACTAGATATACTTTTTTCAGTGCATGACTCGTTCTCTGTAGTCGAGACTTCATTATGCTGATGCCTTGATATATAACCGTTCTAGTAACATAAACTCCAATGTCTTCTTTTTCAATTATTTTTCCGACGTCAATTTTGTCTTTGCTTGCACCTTCCAAAATTTTGTAAAACTTCTTTTCATTGACTTAAGAATTTTTCTATGAAATTTTAGCAACCATGCAAATCAAGGATTACACTACTGTTAACACATATCACCTTGATAAATGAACGTGGAGGCTCTCAATCGAAAAGTTTATCATTGTATGTTAATAAACCGACATTCGGCAGCCTTGTTGAGTCTTTCATCCCTCTTGATGTGTCAATGATCTTGAGGACTGGACTAGCAAGTGGACTAAAGAGGTCATAGCGCCGACAACCTTTTCTGTAGCATCAAAAAGGGAAGAGGTGGTTGTGCTAAATTCATCGCTCCATAATGGAGATTCAAGGATAACCAAATTCACACTTCCATTTGTGAGTTTCAACATCGACAAAGCTACATGGAGAATTCCTTCATCTTTCTTTGGTGAGACGTGCTACACTTCTTGCTACTGGGAATGGGCCAAAGACATCCTTGGAAGACATAAGGAAGTGCTCATACGCGCTGGCATATTTGAAGCCATCTACGCATCAAAATTCTCCTATGATCGTTGCGAGAACATCTCACGAGCCTTCTTCAAATATTAGTGTCCTTTTATGAACATGCTTCATATGCCTATTGGGGAGATATCCATCACGTTTTGAGACCTTTATCGACTTGGTGGTCTACCAATTGATGGCACGTTCTTCGATGAGATTGTCCCTTCAGCTGTGGAACTTCTTACTACTGACAAAGAAAGAAAGCCATTTCTTCCTGCGAGTTGTAAGCATCTCTTTTCTACTTACTTGCATCTTTGGACAAACGACCAAGGAGTGTGGATGAAGGATTGGATTCGTTTCTGGTTCAAAGGAGAGGCTAGATATAGGGCTCCTCCTAACAGGGGAAATAGGAGAAAGATTGCGTCTAAACCAAAAACACCATTCAATCCTTCTGGAAGCGTGGAGCCCAACCATCTTGCTGATACAAAGGACTTTAAGATTCTTTTTGATACATTAAATATTTAAGGGTGGTTGAGAAAAGAGACCTACATAATGGCATTCATAGCATGTTGGATTTGAAAATTCCTTTTACCGAGCAAGAAAGTTGATCATATCCATCCAAGCGTCTTCAAAGTTGCATGCTTAATGGCAACAAGAACAAAGTCTTGCCTTACAATTCTGGTCCTTACGAGTATATATCATGAGTTGAGGGAGATTGTCCACACCCCTTACCTAAGAGAATGTGATGTTATTTTCCCAATCCATTACGTCTATGCTTGGATTAGTCAGTACTTTGACGTATTTTATGAAAACAATTAAGTGAGCAGTCACCATATGTGTATGAAAAGATTTAGTGGTGAGAGGATGGCAATCTTCTATGATAAACTAAAGGCTGAGGAAGTTTTCAAAGAAGCAAATCCATTGACGCTCTCCAAGTTATGTTGGACCGAGAATGAAGGAAAACTATTGATCGGTGACGGATCCTTATCACCAAGGCTTATAAGTTACTTCATCAATCAACAATCCTGCTTCTTAACTCTATATAAGAATAATGTTTTCATTATTGAAAGATACAATCCTTGAAAATTTAGCAGGCAATTCGGCTTTTCCCAGGATATTCCAAACAATTTGAAGGAAATAACTCATACCTATACCTTGGACGAGACTATTCAATTGTGAGATTCCTCGGTTCGTGTGCAAACAGGATCCAAGATGACTATACCCAAGCAGAGAAAGCATCCCCTGGTCACGAAGGACTATGATAGGTGGTGATCAACACGATCAAATAGTGTTTCTCCTAACTCTTTTAAAATCACAATCAAGATTCCTCTACAATCATCAAAGAAGTATATGGGTACCTCTACCGATAAACCAATGCATCCTAGTGAAGCTACGGAGGTTGCCATGGATCTTACTACGTCTTCTTTGCCAAAGGGTAAAACCACTAACGCTCGTTTGAAAAGTGTTGTCATGAAGAGTAACTCTTTTAGAGATTCTCCATAGACCATAAAAGGCACGAAATAGGCAGTTCCCCTGAAAACGTAATTAACACTTTCAAAATCTCTGATAGCAGCTCCTATGGAAGAATACATCGAAATTGAGATGTTGGACAACCACGATTTTGCCAAATCTACTGGAAAGAAAGAAACTCAGGACAAGTGTACTGGATCTACTCAAAGAGGAATCCATTCATCGGCAAGCGGTAGTAACAACCAAGACTGCCATTGGAATAGATCAAAGAAGAGGTCAAGATCTTCCGATATGGAGAAAACTTCTTTTACATCATCATTGGCCAAAGTATCACCGCTTAAGGTAATATATATAAACTTATATCACCTCTTATCTTCATTTTCCTTATTTCTTGATATCTAGGTCTTCTTTATTTCCAGCCTACCTTTATTGAATTCCACCAAGAAGGAATCGAGAACAACTCACCCATTGAAATTGATAACATGATTTCAAATAAGTGAAATCATGAAGCCGCCATTAAAGGTCCAAAACAACTTACCACTAGGGGATCTGCTTCGTCAATGCATAAGCAAAAGTTGGCTGATTCAAATGAAATTCAAAAGAGGTCTAAAGCAACATTGGTGTCGGAATTTCATGGATAGAAATTAATTCAAACACACCGAAAGAAATATTTGCAAAGCCTTTGGATGGACTTTCGCGGGCAAATTCTTGACACTCCTATAGAGCAAATTTCTTCATTGAAAGAGTGCGCAAAATAAATCATTAGAGAGATCACCAAGGCAGACTCAACATACAGTCTTCCTTTGAAGGAGTTATTAACAGAATTATTTGTGAAAACTGAAGCATATAATTCTCCAATATCTTCATCATGGGAAAAGATGAGCAAAGAAACACATGTAGAGCTCCTTTCCGAAATGACCACTCAACTTAAAGAAGTTAAGGGAGTGGAGGAAAACTGACTTCTAACATCCAATATTTTGAAGAAAAGTTACAATCCATTGAAGATAAAAAAGATACTTCTTCAAAAGGAACTTGCTGACTTGGAAGCGCAAAGTGTTCAGATTTGTTCGACTATTGACCAAAAGCAAAAAAATTTCAAGCAAATCTAGACCAAAGTAACTCAAGTCCATGATGACATTTCTTCCATTGAAAATGCCAATATCCTGACTAATGATGCAGGAGTTAGAAGACATGAAATCTTTCTTTGAAACCTGCAAAACTGCTGTAATAGATCATAAATTTAACATTTAGATCTTATTTTTCCTTTAGGAATTTTAGAGTTAGAATCACATTTTTCATGTAATGAAACTTTTCTTTTAAGCAATAAAACCATTTTTTCTCCTTTTGAGATGATTTTTTTCCTCTTTTTTTTCTTTTTTTTAAAATAAAAACAAGCTTAAGCTTTGAGCTCTTCATCAAAAGAATTTTTTTTTATGGGGAAAGAGGATTTGGTTTGGGGGATGTAACTAAACTTAAAGGTTGCCCCCTAAACTGTTTACGTATCCTAAAAGAGAATCAAGTCACACGTAGTTCCTACCATACAGAGTTTAATCTCATGTAGGATAGGAGTGTCAATTTGTTTACTATCTTAGACTTGGTGGAGTGTTTCAGCAGTTTAGCCACATGCTACACTATTGGTGGTTGCCATTCACAGTTTTAGTTCATGCGGGTCAGGAACAACATGCAGTTTTGACTCATGCGTCGTGGAGCTTGCCAATTATGCATAGTATTTCTTTAAGTACTTGCCATTGATGAGGCCAATCCTTAATCCATCTTCGGTAATCAATTTGTATGAGTCATTTGAATATGCTTCTTGGACAACATATGGACCATCCCAAGTGGATGCAAATTTTCTTTGTCCACCATGAGTGAGGATGATTGGTCTTCGTTTAGCAAGCACTAAATCTCCAACTTGAAAAAGGCGCGGTCGGACACGCTTGTTGAAAACTTTTGAAAGTCAGGTTTGATAGCACTCAATTCGTTAGTGAGCTTCCAACCTCTTTTCATCAAGTGCTTCCAACTTCTCAAGACGTAGGCGAATATTGTCTTCCTCATTGAGTCCTTCTTGAATTGCAATTCTTAATAAAGGTATCTAACACTCAAGTGGGCGGATGGGTTCAACACTATAGACAAGTGCATATGGAGCTACTTGCATGGGAGTTTGAAAAGTAATTTTATATGCCTAAAGAGCTTCTCCAATTGGAAGATGCCAGTCTTTTTTTGACTTGTCCACAATTTTCTTCAACAAATTACATAAAGTCTTGTTGAATGCCTCAGCAAGTCTATTTGCAACCACATAGTACATAAAAAAATTGTCCTGTTTAAAATTAAACTTCACAAAATTTGTTCATTGCGGCATTGTAAAAAGGCTTGCCATTATTAGTGATAATATAACGTGGGATTCTATATCGATAAATGTGTTAAGGCGGATGAATTCCACTACGTTCTCCTTTTTCGCTTCCCTTAGAGGAACTAATTTAGCCCACTTTGAGAAATAATTCGTTGCAACCAATATAAAGATATGTCCATCAGAAAATTTTGGAAGTGGTCCAACTATATCCAATCCATAAGCGTCGAACAGCCAAGAAGCTACAGTTGGATGCAATGATTTAGGGGGTTGATGGATAAAGTTGCCATGAAATTGACATGCTTGACATTTTCTTGCAAAGTCAATGCAATCTTTTACCATCGTTGGCCAGTAGTAACCCATTCTCTTGATGTGAAAATTTAATTTAGGACCAAATTGATGAGCACTGCATATCCCAGAGTGAACTTCCTCCATTGTTTGCATAGTTTCATCTTCTCTAAGACATTGCAGAAACACTCCATCGAATGATTTTCGATAAAGCGTTTCCTTGTAGTAGATGAAATGGGGCGCTTGACGGCATATGTCTACTCTACTCTTAGAGTCCTCTAGCAGTTTTTCATGGTTGAGATAGTCAATTATGGGATGACGCCAATCCTTCTTTTCAACTTAATAAACACAGACATGGTAAACATTTTCCTCCTTATCATGGTCGTCTTCATCAAACATTGGAGGTACGACCCAATTTTGATATATTGAAATTTGATTTCGATGGGAAAATACAGTGAGCATAAAAGCTAACTTTGCCAACGAATTAGTTTGTTGGTTGAACTTTCTTGGAATATGCTCTATGGTGACATTGCCTAAATGTCCCATGAGTTGTCTTGCATAATTATAATATGGGATCAACTCAGGCTTTTTTACCTCATAAATACCAAGAAGTTGATTTACCACTAATTTGGAATCACCATAGATCTTAAGATGCAATTACTTTATGTCTACAGCCATTTCAAGACCAAAAATTAATGTTTGATATTTGGTCATATTATTTGAGTACTGACGTGTCAAAGTGAAAGAATATGGTAAGACATCTGCTTATGAAGTGTAAAAAATAATTCCGGTACCGACTCCATTACGATGAGAAGTACCATCAAAATATATCGACCATGGAGATTCAACTATAAACACTTCTTCATCGGGATATTCATTAATCAACTCCCATTCGGTAGGTATAGGATGATCAGTTAGAAAGTCAGCCAATACTTGTTCCTTGACAGTTTTAGCCAGTACATAAATGATTTCAAACTATTAAAATTGAAGGTACCACCGTGCCAGATGATCTGACAATATAGGTCTTGTCATAATGTATTTAATGGGGTTGGTCTTGGATATGAGTCGAATAGTATGTGTTTGAGTTTGAAAGTACTTTTGAATGGCAAATAGGAGTGCCAAGCACAACTTTTCAATAGGTGAATATTTCAATTCATTTGTTGTCATCATTCGACTCAGATAATATAGTGCGTTTTTCTTGCCTTCATCATTTTCTTGAGCAAGTAGAGCCCCGACTTACTGTTCTTGTGCAGAAATGTAGAGAATCAATGGTTTCTCGAGAATTGGTACAGCCAACACAGGAGGATTCATAAGATATGTTTCGCTGCTTAAAAAGCATTTCTACATGCTTTATCCCGCTCGAAAGGCATTCTGATACGACTACAAGATTCTCATGAATCAAGGTTGTGTCGGGTCCCATGTGTTCAACAATTTCCATGCTAAGTTCGTTGGGGACCAATGAACAAAGTGAAGAACAAGGCATTTGGCATTCATTGTATTGGTTGGCTTGTTAGTTATCAAGTAGAAGAGTCGAATTTAAGCTGATCAAGTTCGATAAGTGTAGTTGTTTTTGCTTCGTTTGGTTCAATTCTTGGCAAGGGCATTCTTGTCCATTTCCTTGTTTTAGTAGGTTGTTTGGTAGGTCAATAATTCGGTGTAGCAGCCTTGTTAAAGGGCTGAAGTTGAGTAGTTTATTTAGTCACTTTTATTTATTTGGAAGTTTCCTAATTTTGGGCACAAGCTGGCCGAATTCTATTTAGTAGTATTAGGTTTAGTTATTTTGAATCCAAGTTGGACTAGGGTTTCGAGTCTTTGTAAGTCTATAAATAGGCTAAGGGTCCATCGAATTAATTCAATCAGTTTTTGCATAAATTTTGTGAGTTTATCACTTTCTCTTTCCAAGAGAGCCTTTCTTGAATACTTGAGAGTTTTCTTGAGTTATTCAATTTGAACTTATCAATCAAGTAATCACCTTGGTTGTGGCGTTCTTCTACCTAAAACATTGGTTCGCTAGATCATTAGATTGTGGGTCAAAATTAAGTTCAAGGTTCGTAATCTCGGGGTTTAGAAGGGTCGATTGTTTCCGCCAATCAACTTGAGTTTGATTCGTTTAGATCCATACTTGACGGGATACGAGTTCATACCTTCGTGGCGGGTTCGTATCATATTCCTTTCTTCATCAAGTGACTAAAGGGTTGACATCGTTTGGCCAAATTAGAGATAAACTTTCGGATATATGCCAGCTTTCCTTGTAAACTTTTGAACTCATGGATATTGCGTGGTTTGAGCATTTTCACAATAGTATCGATCTTAGATTGATTAATCTCTATTCCATGTTAATGGACAATGAAACTCAGGAATTTGCTATAAGCCACTCCAAATGTACATTTTAATGGATTCATTTTTAATTGATATCTTCAAAGGCGTTGAAAAACTCTTCGAAGATTTTGGATGTGGTCTTCTCGCTTCTTCGATTTTATCCCAAGATCATCGACTTAGCATTCCACATTTCGATGCAGCATATCATCGAAAATCTTTTGCATTGCCTTTTGATAAGTTACTCCGGTATTTTTCAATCCAAATGGCATCACCTTATAGCAATAAATATCTTTGGGGGTGTGAAAGACGGTGAGTTCCTCATCTTTTGCTGCAATGCGTATTTGATTATACCCAAAAGATCCATCCAAGAAAGATAGTTCTTCATGACCTGTTGTAGCATCAAATATTAATTCTGTGATGGGAAGTGAAAAATCATCTTTTGGGTAGGGTTCATTCAAGTCTCGAAAATCTACGCATATTCGAATTTGTCCATTCTTCTCTTTTACAGGAACGATGCTTGACATCCATGTCGAATATTTCACCTTTCGTATGAATCCAGTCTCAATCAACTTGTTCACTTCCTTCTCTATCAGAAAAATCAATTCAGGTCAAAAGCGTCTGTGAGTTTGTTTAACAGGCTTTGCACCTCGTTTGATAGATAAATTGTGAACGGCAATTCTTGGATCCAAACCAGGCATTTCTGATTAATTTAAATTTGAGTAGCAAATCAATACTCTTTTTCTTCTTTAGGAGTCATCCACGAATTTATGTAGATCGGGTGGGTATCATCACTTGTGCCAAGATTAATTTCTTTTAGCACATCAACTGTACCTTTTACTCCTACTTCAAATTCAGAGAGGACATCACCCACATCTTCTTCTTCAGGGTCATTAATTGTAATATGATGGCAGGAAGCAGTGCTTTCTTGATCTCGTTCATCAATGACTATTTCAATTCTCGCATTGAACAAATCACCATAGTGTATGAAGAAATTGGCGACTCACTTCCTTGAACTATTCCTCTTTATTGGAACATGATTCTCTTTCTTCTTCAAGAATTTGTTGTTCTTACTTCGAGGCGCCTAATCTGTCATGGACAGGTCAATTCAAAATCTTTGATTGTGGAGCAAGTCGATCGAACACAGAAACGCGTTTCAACTTGTTTCCCAATCTATCGAAAACGAATCTTCTTTGACTTGTGACATCTCTTTCCACATTCACATAATTACAGTTTGCTCTTTTGATTACTATGCGAACTGGAGAAAGCGGTTGATAGCCAAGACCCAATGATGAGTTCTCAACACTATAACCCTTTTCTTTTAACATCTTTTGAGTAGAGGTCAATCTATGAGTTTTCTCTCTGCTTATCTGAGGAAGCAATTTGCCCAATGCATTCTTCTCGTTTTGGTTATAACCGGTCTTAACTAGAAGTTTATATGTATTTGGATCAAAACCCTCTTGTGTCCAGGTTGTTGGTAGTGAGCTATGTTCCACTATAGGTTCTTCTTTTGGATGGACAAATCCTTTCAAAACAACTTTCTCGCCTTTGATAGTTTCAATTTTGGTGATCGAAATACTCAATGCGTTGCATCCAACAAAAGGAGATTGTCCTTGATTTCTCTTTGATTTTGGAACATAGCACAAAATAGGTGCTTTAGAATCTTGAATTTCTTCCGTTACCAATTCTTTTCTTTTTGCTACTCCTTGCAAGTAAAATTTGACATCAGCAAAGTACGTTTCAATTTCAGTAAAGGGTTTGTCATCAGTAACGACTTTCTTGACTATACCATCATGGCAGTACTTAAAATATTGATGAAAAATGGATGGTATAATTTTATTTTCGTGAATCCACGACCTTTCTAAAAGCAGGTTGTAGGAGGTTGTGGCATCGATGACATAAAAGAGTGCACTTGAAGACAACTCGCCAATAAGTAATTCAAGCCTTATGAGACTAATTGCTCTTTGCCCTCCTTGATTAAATCCTTGGATCATGTGACGATTTTGGGAAAGTTCATCGCTTGAAATCCCAAGTTCTTTCACAGCACGTATAGACATGATGTTAACAGCAGATCCTCCATCAATGAGTATTCGATTTATTTTTTGCTCTCGAACATACTCACTTACAAACAAGGGTCGATTATGGGTCTTGGAACCAACTATCAAATCATCACTATCAAAAGTGATAGTTGTTGCATAATCCACAAGTATTTCATTAGTAACTTTGAGTTTTTCCTCAAATTTAGCACCAATTTGCGTGACTTGAGGATCTTTAGTTTTGATGACATTACAGGAAGTGTAGTCATCATCATCATTACTCAAATAACCCTTTGGCATGAACTCTCTCAATGTCATGGGTAGTCAAATTTTTTGAAGAGACGGATCATTTGAAGAGGCTAGTGCTATGGTCGCTTTTCTCGATTTTCTTGTTGCACTTCGTCGCTTCTTCATCACTTTAAATTTTGTCGGATGAGTGCTTTTGAAGGAGTGCTCTTCTTTATCCTTGGATTACGAATTCTTCTTTGAGTGAATATTGCTTGACGCGGATTGATTGGAGGAGATTTCTATTGAACAGCACAAAGAACCAAACATTATGGTGGTTTGGTTTGCAGACACTTTATCTTCCTCAAGAAGGATTTTTCCTTGACGGGCTAACTCCATGACTTTGTCTTTAAAAACAAAGCACTTAGTAAGAGGATGACCGATCAGTCAATAGTAGCAGTAACAATTGGGATCAGTGACTTGACCGGTTTCCTCAGGACGCTTCATGTCAGGAAGTTCCATTAGTTTTGCTTTGGACAGATCATCAAACCTTTCTTGCAAATCAGAATCAAGGAAGGGATATTCCTTTTCTTGCATCTCTTTTAAAGTAGACCTTCTTGTTGATCTACTTTGAGAGCGGTCTTGTTTCTTAGTAACTTTTCGACTTACTTTTGTGGCAATATTCACAGGAGCTGTATTTATTGCCATGGACTCCCTATTGTTGAATTTTGAAGGAAACTTGCCCCCTTTCTTATTTTCTTGTCTTTCATTATTTTGTCGAGGAGGTTGAATACATGCAGTTTGAATGGGCAAACCATCAATTGCATTGGCTGTGATGCTCAACTCCATATCATGAGATCGAGTAACTAAATTTTCGAACATGCTTGGATGAATGGCTTGTAAAATGTAGCTTAGGCTCCAACACATTCCTCGGATGCATATTTCTATGGTAGAAGTTTCAAAGAGTCTGTCTTTGCAGTTGAGACTCAAACTTCTCCACCTATCGATGTAGTTAACCACAGGCTCGTTCTTCTATTGGTGAGTGTTGGTCAACTTCAGCATACTAACAGTTCTCTGTGCTATAAAAGCGGTTCAGGAACTCTTGTTCAAGTTGTTCCCAACTATCAATAGAACCAGGTTCAAGATCATGTACCAATCAAATGCATTGCCCTTCAAGGATCGAACAAATTATTTGACTAGTAGGTCACCGTATGTTCCAACATTGTTACAAGTTTCGATGACATGAGCTACATGTTGCTTTGGATTGACCTTTTCATCGAACTATTGCAACTTAGGCGGTTGATATTCAGTAGGCATTACCAAGTTGTCAATCCTAGTAATGTAAGGTTTGGAGTAAGTGAAGCTTGATTTCGGACCGCTTTCTTTCTTGTCCTTAATCACGTTTTCAACGAACTCCTTCAATTATTCCACAGGAATTACGTATACCTCTTTCACCTTCTCTTTACCTCTAGATGAGGAATCCTCACGGTCTTGGTGCTCCTTGGAGTTCATGCGACTTCCTTCACGGGCACTATCTTTTTGATTAAGCAATTGAGCGGTAAGAGCATCTTGGTCCTCAATGTGTTTCATCATAGTTTCCATCATCTTGGACGTGTTCAAGACCTACTCTTCCAAACTTGAAGTGTTTGTCATCATAACAAGCAGTGCAGTAGAAAATGTAGCAGAATCTTCAATGAGAAATTTCGATTAAAGAATTCCATGAGAAGATGCTGATCCGGTGCTTGACAGATCATTATCATGCTTAGAAAGTTCGGATGCTGATCCGAATTCAAGCATGGCAAGAGTCTTCTCAATTGAGTTTGGAACATCATTGGGCTTCAATGTAGAAGAAGAAAACATTGGTGATGTTGAACCGAAGACGGGAGTTGATGCAGATGGAATCTCCATGCTACTTTGGGTGGAAGCTCTTATCATGCTCCTCGTCATAGAACCCACAGCACGAATATTTGCAATGATATGTACAGATTTGGTATCAAAATATTTGGAACTAGAAGTCACAGACTTGTTGTTTTTGGTGCCATTGATTGATATGCGCAGTTGAATATACAACGAGAAGAGATGGAAGGTAGAGACGGTCCCACCGAGCGTGCCAGAAATTTGTACGTGATAAAATTTCAAATCTGCAAAAAGACAAGAAAAATATACGACAAATATGAAATATAAATATAAAAGAGATGTGGGTACAATCCCTGAGATTTTCTCAAATTTGTAGAAAGAGACTCATTCGATTCTTCTCTTCGAACGCTAATCTAAGGGATTCGTAGCTTGATCTTGGATTAATTGTTAATTTCTTCAAACCTTGATATAAAAGATTTGAGGAACTTGGGCTCCATTTGGATTACCTTGTTTTTGAAAAACTGTATTTCATACCTCAAATACTACAGTAAAAACAATCCTAAATACAACCCCAAAAAATAACACATTTGTTTTTCATAATATTATATGTTTTTCTTCTTTTTCCTTTTCCTTTTCCATTTCTTTTTTCTTTTTCCTTTTTCTTCTTTTCCCTTTCCCTTCTTCTTCTTTTTTTTTTTCCCTCCCCTCCCTCCCATCCACCCCACAAAATGACCAGATCTAGGGTCATGTAGGGTGGAGGGAGGAGGAAGAGATGAGAAGGGCAAGGGTGGAGAGGGGGTGGAGGGGAAGGGAGGGGAGGGAGAGGGGAGAGGGAGAAGAGAAAGAAAGAAGAAGAAGAAACTGTCTGAAGAGGGAAAAGAAGAAAAAGAAAAAAGAAAAAGAAAAAAAAACCATCCAAATACATCTATAGTAATTGTTTTTCGCTACAGTAATACTACAGTACTATTTTTGAAAAATAATTCCAAAAACAGCTAATCCAAATGGACCCTTGATGAACAAAAAAAACGCTTCAAATCTTGATATAATAAAGATTTGAAAACTCTTGCAAATTCAAGTCTTGATAAGAAGAAGACTTGAAGACTTCGAAGTTGCAGACCTTTCACGGCTTTGGAGGTTCAAGAAGACTTGAGATATGCGATGCTTGATGCTTGATCTCTTTGGTGTGATGTGTATTAATTTCGGTGGAGAGACCTCCAATTTATACTTGTAGGAGTTGAAGACTTATGCACCACTTTACTTGTCTTGCAAGACATGCAACCATATAAAGACTGTACCACCTTGAATATTATCCCTTTATTTTATAAAGAGATAATGCTTATATATATTTCTTTGATTGGCCAATTCATAGAGACATATGACATGGCACGACTTGATTGGGTAAAACCTTACAGTATGTAGTCATATATAAGGACTAAATAAATCTAAATATTATCTCTTTAATAAGAAATAAATATTTAGATATTTATCCAAATTTGCTTAGTCATAAAGACATGTGACATGGCGTAATTTGATTGGTCAAGATACTCCAATATTTTGATTGGCCAAAACACCTCAACTTGACACTTGGAGAGATATAATTGGTTGTTAGATAACCAAATTTCCATGTGTGCACGACATATGGCAATATTTGATTGGATAAAAATATGCCATGAGCATAATTTATAGACCAATGGGAATTTTAGAAAACTAATTTAAATTTCATTGTCTACAATGAGTTTAGGAATTAGAAGTTATTTCCTATTCTGTATAAAATTAGAAACTAGCAGTTATTTCCTGTTATTACTTAGGTATTGGCCAAGTACAATGGTCTATAAATAGGTGGAGTTTAGCATACTATAAAAGGACACACAGGGGACGACATGTAGCCTTATACATGGGGTGAGAAAGAGTTCTTGAGAGGTGAGAGAAACTATATAAGAGTTGGACATGGGTTCAAGTTGTATTCTATATGGCATTTTTTTCTCATAATAAAGAACGTGTTTTCTCTCCGTGGATGTAAACTCAATGGTGGAGTCGAACCACGTTAAATCTTGTGTCGATTGTATTTCATGCTTGTGGCTTGTTTATCATTAAATTATTGTGTTCTTGATTTCTCAATAGTCGTGTATTCCACATCCGGATCCCAATAGAGAGAGATTATAAGTAAGAGGTCATGAATTCAAGATTTTCCATTTGAAAAAGAAAAAAAAGAGCCTGTTAAGATATATGCTATTTACCTCTCTATCTACATTCACCCGATTGGAAGAAATAGTGGGTATGTTTCAAATGATTAATGAAACGAACATGTCAACGGAATGAATTAGATTTAGCCACTTGCTTCAATTTTATAGATCACTTGTATAAGTTGGAGAATTTCTAGTTGATGGAATAGGACTTAGTTCCTTGAGGAAATGTTAATTTTTTAAAAAATTTTCGGGATAGCTTGTTCATCTTATTTCACTTATATTTTAGAGGTCAGGTTTATATTCCCTTCTATTGTATCAATTTTTATTTTGTTAAAAAAATTTTGGATTGTCATCCTTCTTCTATATACAGAAAAAAAAAAGTATATTATAACAAATGTTACCGATAAAACAAGTAAAAGATAGTATTTCAGGAAGACACAAAAAGATCAACAATATGATTTTTAGTGCATGAGAGTAGATATTCCAACTTGAAGTGACGAATGCAGGCGTGAATCTTGTTTGGACTTTACATATAAAGTCGGAAAATTTAAGCTTACCATAACCTCCCGTTTGGTAGATAGAAATGTTCAGAATGGAAAGATTTTTCCACTTAGAATACAATTCTACCTAGAATGGGTGCGGAAAAAAAAAAATTTATTGTTCTAGGATTTGGTAGACAGGTCAGAAATGTTTACTCAATTTCCAATATTTGGTATAATATTTAGACATTAGGATGGAATATACAAAATACAAAATTGACTTAATTGCCCTGGATTAGTTTATAAGACGTAATCTTATTACTTTTTTATATATTCTATAATAATATTTGTCAATTTATGTGAAATTTTTTAATAATTTTATTTCAAAAATAAATGAAGATTGATATTAAAAATTTTCAATTTAATGCTTGACTCAGTCTGGTATATAGATTTTTAAATTAAAAATTTTCATTTACTAACAATATAATTAGCAACATAAAATATAAATTATATGAAGTCATACAACTATAATTTATTTTTAATCTATTTTCTATTTTGATAAAATTTAAAAAAATTCTCACTCAATTGTTCAAAAGTCGAAGGATAAAATATCTTAAAACATTTGTTTCCTAATTTAAAAGAAAAAAATTATTTCAAATAAAAGAAAAATTAATTGTTATGAAAACTTATATTCCAATATTAATTCAGCTTACAAATACATTAAGATATCATGATGTAGTATAAAGATTTATAAGGATAAATTTGACATCCTATTATTTAGATATTCTTTTTGAGAAATAGGATTTCAGAAAAAAGTTGGAATGAGTAATTTAAGAGGAAAGAGCTTTCTCATTTAAATTAATCATACCAAACCCTGTAATGAAATTGACAAATGGGAAAGATCTTTTCTTTCCAAACTTTTTTTACCTACCAAACGAGGGGTAAAAGTAGAACTTTTGGAAAGAGGCAAAACATAATGAATGTGATATTTGTCATGATTTTATCAATACATTGTATGCCACTTCAGTAATGCATGTATTGAACAATGTCAATCTTACAACTCCTAGTTGAGCAATTTGAAACATCAGTTGATTTCTCATTCAAGATTTATAGTGTATATTGTGAGTGTAGAAAAAATTAATCATAATAAAAAATTAATATCATTATGCGACTTCAGCAATATGTGTGTTGAACAATATCAATATTACAACTTCTATTTGAGCAATTTGAACGATCAATTGATTTCCTATTCAAGATTGACGGTGTATACACTCTCAATGTAGGAAAAATTAATCTTTATTAAAAATCATGCTGAAAATAGCTTATTTGATCAATATCATTACACCACTTTAGCAATGCGTGTGTTGAATAATATCATTTTGCAACTTCTAATTGAACAATTTGAATCATCAGTTGATTTCTCATTCAAGATTGATAGTGTATATATTGTCAGTATAGCAAAGATTAATCCTTATTAAAAATAATGCGTAGAATAGATTATTCGGTCCTCTTTCTCTGAACAAAACTAGTTTGGTTCTTAAACTTTCATTATATCCAATACAATTCCTAATTTAGTTTCTAAACTTTCATTCTATCCAATACAATTCCTAATTTTTATTTTGCCAATTAAGTTCTTTCAACTAAAGTGTTAGCCAAAGTATGATATCATTCGACACCACATACACACATAGAACACGTGGTCTTTTGTCCACGATTTATACGTCAAACAATTGGCCTAAGTTCAATTGTTTGTCGTGCCCCTGAACTTGTAATATTAGTTTAGTTAGTCATAGAAAACAACCTAATTGTTGGATACATGACGAGCATAGTTCCTTTTTCTTTTCCCGGAAAATGCCCCGACCCAAATCATTAGGGAGCCGATATACCAAATCGGGGGAATATGCCGCAACCCCACACAACGCACCCTAAGCGAGTCACAGGAATTCAAATCTAAGGTAAGTGTCAAAACCAGAACCAAACGATTTTAAAGAGTTCGCTTACTGTTGGACCACTCTTGTGGGGGTAACATAGTTCATTTCAGTTGAGTGAGGTGGTTGGTTTACAGCCCATCTATAAGCCTAGGAAAAAAATCCAATTTGGTAGACTTTAATTGGCTAAAAGGCTAAATCGGCCTGCTCGGATTAGGAGTTTTTAAAGTTTGTATTAAAAACATATACTGTAAAAATATAATATATGTAAAGTAAAAAAAATTGAAAATGTATCAAGAGAATGATTTAAAAATTTTTCAGGAAAATTCACAAATCAAACAAACTAAATTGGCTAAACTAAAAGTTTAAGGACTAGATCTAGTTTAATTTTAAAAAATTTGGAATTAAACATGCTATTTTCCCAATTTCAAAGAAGTGCGATATTACCTATTATCATATTAATTGAATAGAGTGATCATTTCTGTTTCTAAAGAAATTTCAAACGCTTCAAATTTAAAAGAGTGATTTTCTTTGTCCTAACTAAAATAGTTAAATTATAGGATCAGCTAATTCTCCTGTTCAAAACAAAAAAAAACTTAAAATTAAATAACTTGCTTGGATGTTGATTTCCAATCTAGAAATTTGAAGAAATTGGAGGTTATTTTAGTCATTCAATTAAAGGGATTATTCATACCTTTTCTCTACTAGGATTAGAATTTTAGAACTTATAAGGTCGAGTTTAAAAGTGATTAACAGCAACTTCCTTGTAACTGTACTATGTAATCAGTTTTTTTCTGCTCTAATCAGACAAACCGAAACCTAGGGGCAATAATGTCCTTGTACAAGCAATTATTAAGTACCAACTGGAAACTAAGACTAATTAAAGCTAAGAAGATTAGAAGTTTTGATTGTGACCCACACGCTAAGTATTGAAAGCGAATAGCACCTTTCATTGTTGGCTTTTTAAGATAGAGATGACGTAGGAACAAGTGCCTTCCACTTCATCCAATATGCACGAACCTCAGTAGAAACGCAATTTGGACATCATTATCATAAGTTTTAAATTTAATAATACTATCTCCATCTTCTCATATTACCATTTTATCCCGGCAATAATTTTCTTTCTAGTACACTTTTTCCCTCAACAGGATTTGTACAAACCATATATACGCGTGTGCGCGCGCATGTATGTACAAGAGTGGTATGGTGAAGAATACGAAAATAAATTTCCAAATAACATATAAATTCGAAGGTACCATATAACGTTCACAGATATATCTGTGTAGTGTATAATATAAGAGAAGTAAACAAAGAATTTCTAATATACAAAAATAAATTTAACATATAATACAAGAAGATTTAAGTTCCAAATTTTATAATACAATCTCCATCCTCATATTACCATTATATCCCAGCAATAATTTCGATTTGTACAAAAATGATCATTAAGGTAGTACATATTGGTACTTGTGTTTTATCCAATAGACCAAAAAAAAAAATTATACATGTATTTTTGTTCCGGTGCAATTCACGTACAAATTAAAACTTATATTTTCATAAGGTGATGACTTGTTTAATATCTTTGAAGGTAACTTGTTTGTATAAAGCACAATATTAGAAATTTGAAACTCCTGCTTCCCTATGACAATTCAATTAGAAAACATGTTAATTGCACTCCATTTTTTGTTAATCGCAATTCCACTATCATTTTTATTGTATGATTTTTATTCATTAGATGATATGAGAAAACAAATAATGAGAATATGTGTAATTAATAAAATGTGGAGTGCAATTAATATTTTCTTTCAATTAGCTATCCAACTCTTTCAATTAGCTATCCAACACGAAACATAAATTGCCACGTGCTAAAAGAATTTCGACTTTTTATTTTTTGGGGAAGAATTTGGACTATAGAATGGAAAGTGATGATAAATCACCTAGTTATCACAAATGCAAACAATTTCAGATTGATACAATACCCATTTACCAGTTTTTTGATGCGTAAATGTGCACAAACTTTTCCATTTTCCAGTGTCAATTGAGCTAGGGTAACCAGGTAATGTTGTGCTGCATTAATTAGTAGGAATATAGCAGAATACTTCTGGAAGATAGCGAGTTCCTACCCTTTTGGGATTAAACAATCTTATACCTTACATACTCGTCCCCATGCAATCACGCAGTGATTTCCCCCATGCAATTGTGTATTGGAATAAGCATACAAAGTGTTTAAGAAAAGGGAATCTTGTTCCACCTTTGTTCTTTGTCCTTTGTCCCCTCCAAAGTGAGTTTATCTAATGGCCCACAGTTTATTATCTTCACCTCCCCTTGTCCAATGGAGGTACAAACATGGATCTTCATGATATTCTAATTCCTTTGAAATCAGCCTAAAAGAAATGAGTAAACAACAAAATAGAGGAGACATAAAGAAAAGTTTGATTCTGGAGTGTAAAAAGCATCATCCATGCATTTTATTTTGATTTGAAGTTTCCGGCTTTTGCATATTCTTTAACAATTATACAAGAAAACTATCCGTGACATCCGATCTATACCAACACAGAAATTCATTTGACCAAAATCTTTTTCTTCTTCTTCCTTTTTTTTTTTATTTATCTCCCACGCATTGTTCATCGTTCATCTCAACTATCAGGCACAGGATCAAAATTTATTTGTTACGTACTCGAATTTGATAGGGATACTATATTGCTAGTTCCTGAAAGTTTTCAATGCAAATGGTCTTCAAATTGAGTAACATGAATTTTTGTTGTTAATTTTTATGAGGATTTATTTATGACATTTTTTGTAAATTAATACGTATATTCAATTAAAATGCTATCCAATAAGACCACATTTAGTAATATTTCAAGTGGAGGTTTTCTAAATTTAGCACACAAAAAAGTTAAAAGCAAGTTAATCATAATTTGACCTTGGAAAGGGGAATGGTCCTTTTTATGCACACACTACATGTGGAAAGGGTGATGAGGGACAGAAAAATTAGTTCTTAATATTTTCTTGATAAACGAGGTCATTAACATACAGTTGTTTTGTACAGAAGTGGAGGCAACTAAATTTCACTAAACTCGCTTCTTTTCCTGTTTGTATCGATTAAGTAAGCATTATACTCTAGTTAATTAACGTGAAAAAAGAAAGATGATTTATGTGCTATATACTGAAGCTTATATTAGTTTCAGATTGTCATTTTTTATTTTAAATTTTGTCCCCTTTCGTTCTTTTTAATTTATCTCATCAATTACAGGAGAACTTTCTGAAAAATCGACCGCCCGTGGTACCCAATGAATTGAAAATTATCAAACGGGGACAAAATTTTGATGATTTTATGAATTCCAAACTTATATTCTGTCACAGAAGCACGCAATTAGAAAACGAATAGATGCACATCACCATCTTAAAGAGAAAATCTAACAAGTAAATTCATTTAGCCAAAAAATTTTAAAAGGGTGTAATAGTACATTTGTCTGGTTTGGAGATGGTATTTTGGCCTTAACCCCCCAAATGGCCTAATCGAGTTTTTTAACACAATGTAGGAGCAGGTTAGTACTGTTATTGTTTGTTTAACAGAAAATGACTAGCCATGTAAACTTGTATGCTTATATGAGAGGCATAAAAATCAAGTTGACATTCAAATATGGATTGATCTTAGTACTGTTATTGTTTGTTTAACAGAAAATGACTTTCATGCATAAATGGTCAAGGCAATTGGTCACCACAAAATCTCGAATTAGAGTAAGGATACATTAGAAGTTCCAAACATTTGCATGAAATTCATGACATAAACTAGAAAATAACATATACAAGGTCCATTTCTGCACTGGAATTGACCTCCTGAACATGACTTAAGTCAACTATATACAAGGTCAATTTCATTGGAAATATAAGAGTTGATTCTGAACCGTATGGCGCATGAAGAAAAGCTGACTTTTCAGTTGCTACTTCTTCTACACGTTAGAAAGACTTTCTTCGAGATTTACCTATTACGTGCTTGTAAATTACGTTTTATACTTGATAAAATGTGATTACAGCGTTAGCCTTTGTTTTCCTGTTAAGCTAGTACTGATTTATTCATCCTGTATTCAATGAATGTTTTGCATTCTTACTTCAACCTATGATCCAAAAAAAAAATTCAAATTTTAATTTCAACCAATAAGGACCCTTCATATGGCCACGTGTTTTATAACTTAAAAAGATAATAGTCCTGTATGGTCTTCATTATTTCTATAAAATATGATAAATTGATTCGTGCAGCCACATATTTCTAAAATGATACTATTATTTTTTTTAAAAAAAATATCCTAATTTCATAACATCTACAATAATGGTAGAAATTACATCAGACATACACATATGAAATAGATTTGAATATATACTATAGCTTTGAAAAAATAACAAGAAATTACAATATGAAGTTTCTAACGTACTCAAATGTCAAATACAACACTTATAACCAACAACATGTGTGCATGTTTTTAACCTTCAGAGCTACTAATTAACTGCTTGGAAACTCAGTGCAAAGAAAACCACTTAAAGAATTCAAGATCTAAGACAAAAAAAAACTAAAAAAAAAACTTAGATCTAAAAAACTAACGAAAACTCTCACTAAAAATTCTTTGGAGTGAAGAAAATTTTCATTGGTTATAACTCTAAGAGATGAACAAATCTAATTATGAAATTCTAAGAGAGAAGAAACTCTGACTTTAAAATCCTAGGAGAGACTTATTACATACAAGAACGAAAAATAGAAAGCTATGAGAGGTAGGGAGACCAGTTAGGAAAATGTCTATTTGCAAGGGAAAAATAAGAGAGAAGGAGGAGAATTTAAATTCAAAGAGAAGGAATGTATTCTAGGTATTTCCAATATTATATTTAAGTTCCTTTTCTCTTAATACGTGTGAAAAATCAAATTTAGGCATTTAATTTGCTGCAAGTGAGGGTATCTTTTGAACTTTACAACCCATTGGATTGTAAGTTTTCATGATTTTTTTTATAACATTGTCTTAATATATTTTTCAATTAGTTTTTTATCTCACATATATCAGATCACTACAATGTATTTCTTTACAAAATTTTTTAAAAAATTGTAATATTGATTATCCTTTCCCAATCCACTAATAGTTTTATGCTCATCTAAGTAACCAAAAACTAAACATTTGAAATGATCATGAAAAATTGTGGTATTCTATCTTATTAGAAAGATTTTTTTTAAAAAAAAATTTGTCTTAGATCATTTTATTAGAAAAATTTTATTTGTGGTATTCTATCATGAATAGGTAGCTGAAATTAAAAATAATTATTTAAAAAATTGGATCAAATGATAAAATTACGTCAATTGGATTTAAAAGCATAGCACCTATGTATACCATTTATTTTTAATCAAACGGCAATTCTCACATATGTAAATTTGTTCTCAAGCATCTCATGGCCATTTTACTTTCAATTTTTTAATTTATTTCATCAATTACAGGAGAACTTTGTTAGAAATTGACTACCCATGGTACCAAATGAATTAAAAATTATCGAAGCGGAACAAAATTTTAATGATTATGTGAATTCCACACCTATATTCTCTCATAGAAGCACACAATTAGAAAATGAACAGATGCACACAACCATCTTTCAAAGAGAAAATCTAACAGGTAAATAAGTCTAGACAAAAAAATTTAAAAGGGTGCAACAGTGCATTTATCTAGTTTGAAGATAGTTTTTTAGCCTCAATTCCCAAAGGTCTAGTTTGAGTTTTTCCCCTAATGTAGGCGTAAGTAGCATCACCAAAAAAAAAAAAAGGGAAAAACTAGCCAAATAAACCTTTATATTTATGTGAAAGCCACAAGTGTTTAGGGTAGGGACAGTTGTAGGTGCAACCATCCCTGAACTGTTAATGGCTAGGATTGGCCAAAAAAATTTGTAAGGTTCAAATGACGTCTTGTACCTCATTTTTAACACCATATGTGGGGTCCACAAAAAAATTATTTTATTGTTACACACTGTTGAAGGTGAGTTACATGTTGAACAAATGGAGTTATATTGTGTTTATTTTGTATGAACTATCCTAAACAGTTATTCTGACAACTGTTCACACCCCAAACGCTTCACATAAATGTGGACTCACTCTAACAAAATTTTGATGCATTAATAGTCAATGCAAATCGTGTTCCATATAATTGTCATAACCGCAAAATTTGTAATCTGACAAACTGATACAAATAGAAGTTCGAAGAAATTGTATGAAATTCATGATATAAACCAGAAAATAAGATATAGTAGGTCCATTTCCTCACCAGAGCTGACCTCCTGACCATGACTTAAGTCAGCTATAATAGGGAAATGACCTAAGTCGGCTATATTAATTAGGGACTCATTCTAATTATGTGTCATTTCATTGGAAAAATGAGAGTTGATTTTGAACTCTATGAGGAATGAAGAAAAGCTGTTTTTTCAACTGATACTTCTTCTACACGTTAGAAAAAGTTTCTACCTTTTACATTCTTGCAAATGACGTTGTATACTTGATGAAATGTGATTACAGCATTAAGCCTTTGTTTTCCTGTTAAGCTAGTACTGATTTCTTCATCTTGTATTCAACGAGTCACACACACGCACACACTCTCTCTCTCTCTACAGCTATGAAAAATTAATAAATTATTACAGTATAAAATTCTAAACATACTCAAATGTCAGATGTAACACTTGTAAACCAAAAATATCTGTGCATATTCTCAACTGTTAGGTCTGCTAATTAACTAGTTCAAACTCAATTTTAACTTAGATCATGGAATAACCCAGATCTAATGTAATAGACTTACGAAATTTGAGATCTGACAAGCAAATCTAAAAATAACTCATATTTAACATAAGAATCAATTGTAAAGAAAACTCTCACTAGAAGTTTCAAGGAGAGAAGAAAAATCTAACTAGGTATCCTAAGGAGAAGAAAACTCCTACTAACTCAAGAGAGAAGAAACTCTAGAAGAGAGTTATTACACGCAAGGAAAGAAAGAAAATCATGGAAGGATGGGAGACCAAATAGGAAGATGTTCAGTTTGTAAGAGAAAATTTAGATTTAGAGAGGAGATATTGTATTGTAGGTATTTTTACCATTATATTTAATTTTCTTTTCTCTTAATATGCTTGAAAAATCCAATTTAGAAGTTCATTTGAACGTGAGGGTATTTTCTAGATTGTTGATTTTCCTTTCGCAAACACGCTAATATTTTTTATGCAAATCTAAGTAACCAAAGCATCATGAAATTATGGATTCTTTTGTGTGCTCTCGCATTAGCAAGATCTACTGTTACCAAAAAGCTTTATTTTAGAACATTTTATTTGTGATTTTCAAGTAATATTTTGCATAATTTAGAAGTAGTTGAAATATAAAAAATTACTTAAATAATTGGATTCAAATGATAAAAATAGGTCAATTGAATTTAATCAAGCAGAAAAAAGAAGAATTTAATCAAGCAGGCTGCCCAATGACTACCCATTAAGAAGAGTTTTAGGTTTTAGTTTTTTAGACGGTTAAATCCACTTTCCACATTCAATTATACTTGTATTTCCACTTTAATCTCTAAATTTTAAAGTGGGTCACTTTGGATCCCAAAATATACAATTTGTCCCGCCTAAATAAAGTCATTGACTTAAAAGGGACAAACTATATATTTAAGTGGAACAAATTCTATACTTCGGGAATTAAAATGGAACAAGTTTTATATTTTGGGAACTAATTAAAGTGTGATAGATTTTATATTTTTAGGACTAAAATGTCCATTTTTAAAGTTTAAGAAACGAAATGAGAATTTGAGTATAATAGAAGGAGGCAAAGTAAAATTGTCAATGACCAAATTATGTAGTATAATGTATAACTACCATTGCATTGTTGCACCATGGATAAATACAATTTGTTGCTCACGTACAATAACTTTTGTATTGAACAATAATCTACTATTATATTGGAGAGAATTTTTTAAAATATACAGTAAGAGCATGCAACGGACCAACCCGATTTATAAGGGCCACGGCCCTACAATTATTAGCGATAATCATACGGTACAGGGTAGGAACTATTAAAGCAAATATTAATATTATAATAACAAAGGTAGATGCTAACTCGAGAACAATAAAAGTACAAGAAATTTTCTCTCTTACACAAACCTGTTGTAGAAAATAGGAGAAGTACAAGAATAAAAATTCAAGAGAGAATTTGATAGAAACAAGTTTATACAAATGGGGATCAAAGCTTGTAGAATTCAAGGCGTGTAATCACTTTCCTTGAAGTTTGATTGCCCCCACTATCTTACTAATCAGGTATCTGGGCAAAAACTCTAGGATACAGTGAATTCTAATTAGATAACCAAGTAGCAAGTTCTTGGATTTTGTCTAGACAAGAATAATAATGCTTAAGTTAGTTTTTCCTGATGTTAAAACAGTTTACATGCAATCTTTCAAAAGGATGTGAAATTCCACTCCAAAAGATACAAACCAAACAATTTGAACAAACACACTACTTCAGGTTATGCAGAGCAATTTTCCAGAAATCCTTCTTATTTTGCAAACTACATTAACAAAACCCGTATCTAAAAATTTGTTGTATTTTTATGCATTATTGTGTTAGCATTTACATTTCTTGTTCTAGTATGTACATTTATCATACTAATATCTACACTTTACGGTACAATTGCGACTAATGTAGAGCATGTGATCCAATTTGTAGCCTCTCCAAATCTTATGCTGGAAAGACAATCCACCCCAACGTGCACCATCAAGGAAGCTTACATACAATACATTCATTTCATTTACTTATTTAAGTATTCCACGCATGGAAGTTTGAAGTGATGTTTTCAAAATTTTCCGCAATTCCACAGAACAAAACACAAGAAGAGAAAGTAGAAGTTCCACTACGAGACTTGACTTTGTACCTAGTTTCTCTGTCGTTATACCCCGACAAACTATAGACAGTATTTTGGCTTTTCAGTTTTTTAAAACTTTTGACTCAGTAAAATTCTACACGACCATTTTCTTCTCCTTCTACTACCACTTGTTAGTTGAAGCCTTTGTTTTCTCTGTCTTCATTTCCCTTCATACTTCATAGTCAAGAGATTCAACAGACCTGATTCTTTGCTCTATATTTTGGATCGCACGTGGGTCCTCGTGACCCTCAAGTTCATAGTTTTGTTGGTATGTTAATTTTCTTTTTAGGAGTTGGTTTGATTTGTACTTTTTGTCCCCCATGCACGATACTATTTAAATAAATATGTTCCCAACTTTTAGTGTGGATGATAAAAGTGGAAAAGTAAGTATTATATCGTACGTCAAGTTCATACATTTATAATGCTGTCCAAATGGCTTAATAGATATAGTTTCTAAAGTTGACAAAATTATTCAATATTGGTCTTAGAAGGAAGAAAATAAATATTTGTATATAAGAATAATTAGATTAAAAAATAAAAAAGCACATATTACTGAAATAGGATACACATTTTGTGTTTATTTTTAACTAATTTCATTTTGTTGTTTCAATCCCTTGCATATTTGTATACTCCTACTTGATCTCTATTAAAAAGCACATAATCATTGCTTTCAAGCAAACAAAAACAAAAAAGAAGAGAGAAGTTTTTATGTAGCAAATAAAATTTAAAAGTTTGGATGGATTGAAGAAGACCGATCTTCTGTTGACTAATGAAAATAGATTCATTTAGTTATTTATTTTTTGGGTATTGTGTGGGTAACAAAGTTTGATGGGAACTAGTGAGATTGGCCTTGTGGTCAAAAAAAGGTCGTTAAAATCTTTCCATTTATCAAGTTCTCGGTTTTGAATTCTATGTTTAGAAGTTGGGGCTGAGTGGTGGGAGGGTTTAAAAAAAATGATGGGAATCATGAAAATATCTAAGACTGGCTGAAATTGGGCTTAGTTTGCATTCCATATTGTTGTCCATTCACAAGCCTATCCTACCTTGGCCCGTTCAGCCCACCAAACAATTTAGCCGCTTTGACAGAACAAGTCTCGTTCTTTTGGATTGTTTGATTATTTGACAAAATACATTAATGGGTTTGTTTGTATAACAGAAATTTGCAAAATTTATTTGCAAAATTTACTTTGCTTACATCATAATCACACTTTCCAATCACCTTTTTATCTTCCCAACAATATTTTTATCTCACATACATCACATCACAAAAAGTGCTACAGTAAATATTCCAAATAAAATCTCAAGTAAATTCTCTATCCAAACAAACCCTTCCCCGGAACTAGGAATCTTGCTCCACGTTTGTTCTTTGTCCTTCGTTCACACGAAAGTGAGTTTTATTTCTTTTTCAATAATTAAAAGTCTTAATAGATTCGGTTTCAGTCACCGTCACAATTAAAGTATGCCTCCAAGACTGCAAGTCACTTACCCTCGTTTGGTACGGCGGAAAGACCCAAAATGGAAAGACCTTTCTACCCAAAATTCTTTTCCTGTCAGAATAGACAGGAAAAAATCTATCATTCCATGTTTGGTAACCAAGTCAGAATGGAATATTAATTTCTTTTCTCATGTTTGGTATAATCATATTGAGAAGTCAGAATGGAATGAAAAAACCTACTATATTGACTTAATTGCCCCTATATATAACATTCTATACACATCTTGATTTAGAGATAAATGAATTACTAATTAATAAATAACTTTTTAATAGTATAAAATCACAATAACTTATTAAGTGAGAACATAACTTTTTAATAGCATACAATTACAATAGGTGAATACTAACTGTAATGCAATTACAATAGGTGAATACCAATTGTAACTAAATTAAAATTTTAAATTACATGTATGTTGAATCCCGTATATTTTTCATGCATGTTAAATCCGTCATTCATGCACGTTAAATTCATTGCCTTTGATTTGCTTCTAAATGGTTTTAAGAATTATTTGTAAATAAAACAATGGAATTATGCCTTAGCAGATAATCTAGTGGGTTTACTCTTTTCTTTTTCTTTTTTTTTTAACTTCATATGAATGTATTTGGCATGTCATTGTTTGTTTGAATTAACAAATGTTATCATATAATCCAATATTGTGAAAAAAAAATATATTAAAAATGTCAACTGAATATTTTATTTCAAAGCAAAAAGAAAGAAAAGTCATTAAATAGAATTAAAATTATTCCTAAGTAAAAAAGTAGTAGACTTATTAACTAAACTCACAAAATAGACCTAATATTTGACAAAATAAATGACAAATTAATATATATGAAGAATAAATAGATATACAGAAAATAAAGATATAGAATATAGAAGGGTAATCTTGACTCCTATAATTTAGATATTTCCTGAATAGAGTAGAAATGTGTTTTCTCTAAATTTTTGTGAGGAATGGAATTTCAGAAAAAAGTTGGAATAAACTTTCTAGGGGGAAAGGGCGTTCTAGGCGATGTTTTCAGACTCGGACCGGGCATCAAACCGGCCGAGCTCAGGGGTCAGGGGTCGATGGGTCCGACCGGGTTCAACCGGGGGTCGAATCGGATGACGTCATAAATATGTCATAAATATATATAGTAATAATATATAATCAAAATAGTATATAAAAAAATTTTCTTAAAAAATAATATATAAAAATTCCCTCAAATTGGTAGTTTTTAACTTTATATATAAAAAAAATTTTCTTAAATTGGTAATTTATGACTTTATATATAAATTAGAGAATTTTATATTTAATAAATAAATTGACTTAAAGAATATAATATATATATAGAGGTAGAAATGTAATTTAAAAAATGTATTGGATTAATTTTACACTTTATTAAAATGATGAGAGGTTAAAGCATATTTACTAAAACTTAAAAAGTGAATTTGAAAGGATATAAATGGGTTAAAGGTTAAAAAAAAAAAAACTAAACTAAACTGGTCAAAAGTCAAACCCGGTCAACTGGGTCAACCGGTTCACCGATCAGACCCGGGTTTTGACCGGTTTTTTAACTTGCCGGTTTTGAGGGTTGACTCGGACCGGATGCCTGGCTGATTCCCGATTCAACCGGTCCAACCGGCCGGTCCGGTCCGAGTTTAAAAACATTGGTTCTAGGGGGAAATGGCCATACCAAACACTAGAATGGAATGAAAAAATTGGAAAGATTTTTCCATTTTAGACCTTTTCAACGTACCAAACGAGGGGTTATAGGAATTCTTATAAATCGTCTATTAATGCCAAAATGAATTTATCTAATAGACCACCATTTATAATCTCACCTCCTCTTTGTCCAATGGAGGAAAAGCATGAATTTTCATGATATTCTGGTTTCTTTGAAATTAGCCTAAATAAATGAGTAAACAATAAAATAGAGGAGACATAAAGAAAAGTTTGATTCTTGAGTGTAAAAAGCATCAAGCATGCATTTTTATTTTGATTTGAAGTTTCTCTGCTAACAATAATACAAGAAATCCATCCGTGACACCCGATATATGGTAATGTAGAAATCCGTTTGGATAAAATCTATTTGTTACGTATTCGATTTGGACAAACTGTAGCCTTCGATTGGTGTGCGAACTGCAAAATCTACATGCATGTCAAATTTAACGTTAACAGAAGTACTCTATTGCTAGTTTCAAAGAAGGTTTCGATGCAAACTGTCTTCAAATTAAGTAATGTGATTTTTGTTGTTAATTTTTATGAGGAAGTTTTATTTTTTTGTTTTTTATTTATAACATTCTTTAAAGATCAACACATATATACAAATAAAATGTTATCCAATAAGACAACAATAAGTAATTTTTCGAGAAGGCCTTGATTTAAAAACTAAATTTGAAACTCTAGAATTTAGATCCCAGTTCATTTCCTCCCATTCCCCTCCCAAGTTCTTAAATCTCATCTCTTGCCTACTGAAAAATGAGTAAACAAATAAATTAATTAAACAATTCAAGTGGAGGCCTTCTGAGTTGAATACACAAAAGGGTTATAAGCAAGTTAATCATAATTAGACCTGGGAAAGGGGAATGGTACTCTTTATGCACACATGTACATGTAGAGAGGGTGATTATGGACAGGAAGATTAGTACTTAATATTTTAATCAGTGATACTACCTTGGCTACTTTAGAAACTACATATGGTCATTAATATACTGTTGCTTACCGAAATAGAAGGAACTGAATCTCACTAAACTCCTTTTCTGGCTTTATCGATTAAAAGATCTAAAGTAAGCATTATTCTCAAAGGTGAAAGAAGAAAAAGGATTTCCTGTTTTACATAGTGAAAGAAGAAAAAGGATTACTGTGTTACATACTGAAACTTATACTAGTTTCGGATTTTCTTTTTATTTTACATTTTGTCCTCAAGCATCTCATGACCATTTCCCATTATTGCATCAATTACAGTAGAACTTTTTTTTTTTCAAAATAAAAATATCACCATTCATTAAATCTGCACTAACAATAAAAATCATTTACCATATACAGATACGAATAGATTTGAAAAACAAAACTAGGTACTACATATAAGTCAAGTCAACATCGAAATGTGGGTTCATTCTAATAAAATTTTCATGCAGAAAGAGTCAATGCAAATCGGGTTCTATATAACTGTGCTAGCCACAAAATTTCGAATCTGAGTAACTGTTCCTAGAAGTTCCAAGAAGTTGTATGAAATGCATGATATAAACTAGAAAATAAGATATACAAGGTCCATTTCTTCACAAAACTGACCTAATTGATCTTGACTAAGTCAGCCATATTAGGGAAGACTTTTAACCTAAATATGTGTCTGTAGACAATGGACTTTTAATTAATTTTCTAAAATTTTCATTGGTTTATAAATTATTTTCATGACATATTTTTATCCAATCAAATATTGTCATATGTCATGCACATGTGGACATTTGGTTATTTAACAACCAATTACATCTCTCCAAATGTTAAGTTGAGGCGGTCTGACCAATCAAAAATGCTAGAGTATCTCTATCAATCAAATTGCGCCATGTCACATATCTTTATGACTAAGGGAATTTGGATAAATATCTAAATATTTATTTCTTATTAAAGAGATAATATTTAGAATTATTTAGTCTTCTTGTATGTATTACATACTACAAGGGTTTGTCCAATCAATCCATGCCATGTCATATGTCTCTACAAGTTGGTCAATCAAAAAAATACATGTAACATTATCTCTTTATAAAATAAAGGAATACTATTCAAGGTGATATAATTCTTATATGGTTGTATGTCTTGCAAGACAAGTAAATTAGTGCATGAGTTTTCAACCTCTACCACATTCTACAAGTATAAATAAAGGATTTCTTCACCAAAAGTGCTACATCACACATCAGAGAGATTAAGCATTGCGTATATCAAGTTTACTTGAATCTCCAAACCGTGAAAGCTCTGCAACTTCACATTTTTCCAGTCTTCTTCATATCAAAACTTGAACATTCAAAGGTCTTCAAACCTTCATCATATTAAGGTTTTGAGCGTTCTTTGTGTTCGTCAAATTTTTTCAAATTTTCAATATCAAGGTTTGAAGAAATCAACCGTTGATCCATGAACAAACTACAAAACCCTTGGATTAGCGTTCGAAGAAAAGAATTGAAGGAGTCTCTTTCTACAAATTCGAGAAAATCTCAGGAATTGTACTCACATCTCTTTTAAATTTATATTTCATATCTATCATGTATTTTTCTTGTCTTTTTGCAGAGTTGAAATTTTATTCCTTACAAATTTTTGGTACGCCCAGTGGGACTATCTCTGCCTTCCATCTCTTTTCTTTACATATTCAACTGCACATATCGATCAATGGCATCAAAGAACAACAAGTTTGTGACTATTAGTTCCAAAACTGTTAGATGCCAAATTTGCACATGTTATTGCAAATATTCGTGCTATGGTCTTGTAACGAGGAGCATGACAAGAGCTTCCATTCATATTAGCATGAAGGTTCTATCTACATCTCCTGTCTTCGGTTCAATATCACTAATGCTCTCTTCTCCTACGTTGGACCTCAATGATGCTTCCGCCTCAATCGAGAAGACTCTTGCCATGCTTAAATTTGGATCTGGATCCAAACTCTTTAAGCCTGATAATGATCTGTCAAGTACTGGATCAGCCTCCTCTCATAGAATTGTTCAATCAAAATTTCTAATTGAAGATTCTGCTACTGCTTTTGCTACAATGCCTGCTATGATGACAAACACTTCAAATCTTGAAGAGCAAGTCTTGAACATGTTCAAGATGATGGAAACCATGATGAAACACATCAAGGACCAAGATGCTCTTATCGCTCAACTTCTTAATCAGAAAGATAGTGCCCTTGAAAGAAGTCGCATAAACTCCAAGGAGCACAAAGACCGTGAAGGTTCGTCATCTAAAGGTAAAGAGAAAGTGAAAAAAGTGTACGACAGTTGAAGGAATAATTCTTGTGGAACAATTAGAGAAGTTCGTTGAAAACGTGATTAAGGACAAGAAAAAAAGTGGCCCAAAATCAAGTTTCACTTACTCCAAACCTTGAAATGCTAGGATTGACAACCTAGTAATGCTTGCTGGATATCAACCGCCTACGTTCCAATATTTTGATGGAAAGGGCAATCCAAAACATTATATAGCCTATTTCATCGAAACTTGCAACAATGCTGGAACATATGGCGACCTACTAGTCAAACAATTTGTCCGATCTTTGAAGGGTAATGCATTTGATTGGTACATCGATCTTGAGTCTGAGTCTATTGATAGTTGGGAACAACTTGAACAAGAGTTCCTAAATCGCTTCTATAGCATTCGAAGAACTGTCAGTATGTTGGAGTTGACCAATACTCGTTAATGGAAGAATGAGCCTGTGGTCAACTACACTGATAGGTGGAGAAGTTTGAGTCTCAACTGCAAAAATAGACTCTCTGAAACTTCTACTATAGAAATGTGCATTCGAGGAATGCATTGGAGTTTAAGTTATATTCTACAAGGTATTTGTTCAAGCACATTCGAGGAATTAGCTACTCGAACTCATGATATGGAGTTGAGCATTACAGCCAATGCAACTGATGGTCCTCCCATTCAAGCTCCACGTTCTCATCCTCCTCGACAAAGTAATGAAAAATAAGAAAATAAGAAAGGGAGCAAGTCTCCTTCAAAATTCAATAATAGGGAGTCCATGGCAATAAATACAGCTCCCATGAAGATTGCTATAAAAGTGAGTCAAAAAGTCACTGAAAAACTGACCCCTTCGAAAGTAGATTAACAAGAAGGCCTATTTTAAAAGAGATGCAAGAAAGGGAATATCCCTTCCTTGATTTTGATTTGCAAGGAATGTTTGATGATCTTTTTAAAGCAAAACTCATTGAACTTCCTGATGTGAAGCATCCTGAGGAAGATGACCGAGTCAGTGATCTTAACTATTGCTGCTATCATCGCTTGATCAGTCACCCGCTTACTAAATATTTTGCCTTTGTCGCGCCCCATTTTTTCGAAAAAGGCAAAAAACGTTGTTTGTTGTGGAAAAGGGAAAGATTTGATTTTTTTGGAAAAGTAATGGAAAGGGGTCATGGGACTACAAAAAATGCGACGGTTTGGACCCAAAAACAAAAGTCTAGAAAAGGGTTTTAGAAAAGTTTGAGTCGCCACTTGGTATGGAGTTTGGGTGTACCAAGTCACCAAAAGATTTAATTAATGAAAACAAAGAAAACCCTTTTAGACGACTCCGGTCTTTGAAAACTAGAGAAAAGGTTCGGGGTCACGGTTGAAAGAAAGGAAGGCAAAGATTGATGTTACTGCCTCTAAGGCACCCTTCTAACCTAGCCAAAGCTAGTTGCAAGATTTAGTTGAAAATTTCCTAATTCTAACTTTAAAATTTATCACATTTGGATGTTGTCTATATGGATGCAAAACCTAGACCTAATGTTGGATCGAGAGGGCAAATGTCTCCTTGAGGTGTGATTGAATTGATCACATTAATTGTGTCATCAATTTTGGTCCCTCGAGGAGGTCACGAAGAATGCAAGTGATGAGATTCGAATGAACGGAATGCAATTTTTATAAAGTATCAAGAGGAAAGAAGTTGGGTTTTTGAAAAGGTCACTTTTAAAGTGCAAAGAGGAATTTGAATTTCCAAAAAGATGCAATTTTAAGAAAAGTGGTTTTTTAACTTTAAATTGCTAAAACATGAAGAAGAAAGTTGATTTTTTAAAGAATGGTTTGATAGCGTTTAAAATAATGCACATGTATGTCCTAAAGAGGGATAATGCAACATAATGGGTGCGGGGGACTAAGTTCAGGACTTTGAATCTTCCTTTCATAGAAGGAAATAAAAGCGTGCTAAGGCTAGGAAGCCATACTCGCTTCTTTCCCTAATTCAAAGGGTAATGCCTTAAATGCACTAATCTAATAAAAGAAAACTAAATGAGATGTTTCACATACGGATGGGATAATAGTGACATGCAAAATGGAAAGAAACTCTAAAAGTGAAAAGTGTGTGAAATTTGTATCTAATGCATGAATGGCGTTTAAGGGTCTAGCATTGGACTAGCCCTCGTCAAGAGGTTCTCACTAACGTTGGATTAGTGAGAAATCGAAGGGGAAGGCCACAACTAGCATTGGACTAGTGTGGTGACGTCAATATATTTACACAATAATTATGTAGACATGATAATAAAGCAAGTAAACATATAAAACACATAAACACATAGCACATAGGCATAATATCTAGATGCAAGGCCCTAGGAAAGCAAATAAACACATAATCATGCAAGCATGCAAAATAAGCATATAAAAACTAATTATTACATTGGGGGGAACCTAAATACATTCTAAGGGAAAAATTCGAAATAATAACCTAACTATTACATTTTCTAGACTAAATACACTTTTTGCCCAAAATTAAATCTATCTATTACAACTTGGCATCCAAAGCCTCCAAATGATTTACTCAAAAATTAAATGACATAAATAAAGACTAGACATGAATAAAAGCCAAGGAAAACTTAATTTAAAATGAGCAAAATCATGCAAAAACACATAATAAGCACATAATAGGGGAAAGAAGTTACCATCCCTTGATGTGAGGCCTTAATTGAATCCTTAAGTGATGGAATGATTATCTAAGACTCAATGTCAACAAAGGGATCAAGGTACCAATTTAAAGGAAAATCAATCAAAATCCAAGAAAAGGTATCTAAACAGATTCGCAAGCAACATAGACAAGACTGGGAAATAGAGTAAGATTCGGAACAAAAGAGGAAATATCAACAAAATACAAAAACAGAGAGGTTACGCGGACTAGAAACGCGACCTGACCCGCGCAACACAGTCCGCGTTACAGGCAAAAATCAAAGTCCAGAGGGGAAACGCGGACGGAAACGCGGACTCACCAGAACCAGCGTTTCTTCCCATCTTCAAAATATCGAAGATTGCTTCCGCTTTTGACAATATCACAAAACAAAATCCTCGAGGCAAGGGATCTATTTAAAGCATCAAATATCAGCATTCGATCATGTCAAAACAAGATAAAATCAAGAAGGCCAAATCTTAAGCATCGCGATCATCAAATAGGCAAAAGGGAAGGGAAGAACTGCCGATAGAAACGAGGATCATGCATGACGGCTCGCAATGCCCGCTTTCTTCACATCTTCAATATTCAACGAAACGCTGGATCATTACGCGAGGTAGTCCGCAAGAGATCCGCTTTCTTCACAACTTCAAACATTCAAGAGGAAACGCGACCGTTACGCTGGAGTGATCCGCGTAAGTAGTCCGTTTCTTCACATCTTCAAAACGTGAAGAACATTTTTCCAGAAATTTCTCGAATCACAACAAAGATCATCACGTAAGCATCAAACGCCTAATTTTAAACGTAAAACCAATCTACTAGCCTTACCAAGGCTTTATAAACACAACATGCTCATATAACAGTTGATAATCATCATCAAATATCCCAAAATAAAAGAAAAACTACTCAAGACCTTGGTTCCACCAAAAGGCCCAAATCTCGGACATAATTTTACGATCAAAACAAGAGATAGGGTATAAGTATGCTACCGAATCGAATCTTGAATAAAAAAGGAAGAGGCCGAAATTCTGAATAAGCTCTTCAAAGGTGAAACCCTAGTTTTCTTTTTTTCTTCTTTCTTTTCCTTTTTCTCTCTAATTTCCAGCCGTTTTCTCCGATTTTTCTCTCTTTCACCTCCTTTTGCCTCTTTTCTCTCAGATTTCCTCCTCTTCCACCTCCTTTGTTAAACCCTAATCTAGGTTATTTATAGCCACCCAAACCTAGAACTAAGGGTTTTGATGTTCTTGGGATGAGGTGAGCTAATCTTGAACGTTAGATCAGTTGTTGGGTTTAGTGAGTTGGGGAATGTTTAAATAGGTTTCTTATCATTCAAGCATCGAAAATACAACTGGAAAAGGGTGATCCAAGCTTCGGAAAAATCCGTCATTTTTTTTCGCTGATCAGGTTACTGGACTAGTTACTGGACTCACCAATGGTCCGCTTTTATGACTTTGACTTTTTTTTTTTTTTTTTAAGAAAACCTACAAAATGAGAAAAATGTGTTAGAAAATTCAAAAATAAATAACTAAATATTAATAGATAAAAACATATGAAAACAAATGAAATAGTCAAAATTTGGTGTCTGACTTGCCTCTTTGTCCGAAGTTTGAAGGAACTCTAGACAAAGACGAGACACCAAATGCTTACCCGGTTTTGTTGGTTGTATCCGAACCACAGAATGTTAAATTGCCAATTTTCAAACTAAAATGCATAATGTGACCGAACTTCGTAGAGTTGCTCACGATTCTCGACATGAGAATCGTCAAACGTAGTTCCAAACAAATGAACTATAATGAAATGAAAACCAAACTTGTAAAATTCGAGAACTGGAGGTAGAAGGGTGCGGAGGTCGAGACTCACCAACAGAATTTAAATTGAAGAAGGGATAGAAGGGTGCCGGAGGTGAGACTCACCAACGAATTTAAATTTGAAGAAGGGGATAGAAGGTGAGACTCACCAACAAATTTAAATTTGAAGAACGGAGATAGAAGGGTGTGAGGTCGAGACTCACCAACGTAAATTTAAATTTGAAGAAGGGATAGAAGGGTGCCCGGAGAGACTCACCAACAGAAATTTAAATTTGAAGAACGGGATAGAAGCGAGACTCACCAACGTAAATTTAAATTTGAAGAACGGAGATAGAAGGGTGTGGAGAGACTCACCAACGAAATTTAAATTTGAAGAAGGGATAGAAGGCTGGAGGTCGAGACTCACCAACAAATTTAAATTTGAAGAAGCTGAAGGGGATAGAAGGGTGGAGGTGAGACTCACCAATAAATTTAAATTTGAAGAAGGGAGGTAGAATGAGAACCAACAAATTTAAATTGAAGAATGGGATAGAAGGGTGCGAGGGTCGAGACAAACGTAAATTTAAATTGAAGCATGGGGATAGAAGGGTGCCCTCAGGGTCGAGACAAAGACCAACGTAAATTTAAATTCTTTCCAAATTTAGACTATTCAAGGATTGTACCCAAGCCGAATGACTAGATGGGAAAATGCAAATATGCTATTCAAATGGGATTGAACCCAAGCCCGAATGATCAAAAGCAAAAATGTAAAATGCTATTCAAAATTGGACCCAAGCCCCGAATGACTAAAACATACTATTCAGGGATTGGACCCAAGCTCGAATGACTAAAATATTCAGTGGGATTGGACCCGAGCCTGAATGACTAAAATAAACTATTCAGTGGGATTGGACCCAAGCCTGAATGACTAAAATAAACTATTCAGTGGGATTGGACCCGAGCCTGAATGACTAAACATACGATTCAGTGGGATTGGACCCAAGCCTGAATGACTAAAATAAACTATTCAGTGGGATTGGACCCGAGCCTGAATGACTAAAATAAACTATTCAGTGGGATTGGACCCAAGCCTGAATGACTAAACATACTGTTCAGTGGGATTGGACCCGAGCCTGAATGACTAGATGAAAATATAAATGCTGGATTGCCAGACTTTGAAAAATAAAACACAAGTTGTTCAAATATGATGAATGTAAAATGCCAGTAATGGTGCACTCGATGAAATGGTGCAATTCTGATTTTTGATTTTCTTGACTTGAAAAGCAAGTGATTGATAGGAACAATGACTTTTTCTTCTTTTCTTTTTCTTTTCTCTTTCTTCTCTTTTTTTTTTTCTTTTCTTTTTTTTTTTTTTTTTCTTTTTTCAAGAATTGATGGATTTTGGAAAATTGAAGAGTGTAATTGAAATCCTTCCTCTGCAGGGTTGGAACAAGTCCACATATGTCGCCATCGTCTTGATCTGCAAACCTTTTCGCAAAATTAATCTTGAATGCATTATCCAAAATTGGAAAGCACTTCTCTCAAAACAAATTGCCCCTGTCAACTGAATCGTTAACCCCGTAAGTCATGAAATATTAACCAATTAGTCCATGGAATTCTTCTTCTTCCCTTCTTTTTTTTTTTTTTTTTTTTTTTTCATAAAGTGTAAAAACTCTTGTGATCACAGCTATTGGCCATTAAAATGACTAAAATGTATCAGAACCATGCAATAAAATACATTCATGAGATACTTATGCTTATGAAGCATTGCTTGTTCTCAAGTGATAGGGAATATTCATCAAAAGCAAGTTATGGGATTGAAATAAACCATATGATCTTGGAAATCCAAATCCTCATAAACTAGGCAAAACATTATTATGCAATTATTCAATTTGCATCAAGTACTCATAATGTCCAGTAAAAGAAAGACAATTATACCTCAATTTTAACAATTCAAGCTTGATTTCACTTTCACCAAATTTTGCAATCAAATGACTCATATAGTCAATTCAAGCTTGCCTTTTCCATATTTTCTCAAATTCTATTGCTACAAAGGATTTATTGAAGCACATCTTCTTATTCAGATTGCAAAATGTCTTTTGACGCTAAAATCAACACTTTAGGTGAAGACTCCTTACTCGACATATGCCTTCTTGCTCAAATAGTAAAATGTCTTTTGACGCCAAAATCAACACTTTTAGGTGAAGATTCCCGGTTACTCAACATTTTACTTTTTCAAACTGCTTTGCATACTCATAGTTCAAGCAATCGCTTTACTAAAGTTAACATTTGTAGATGCTAAACCTCCGGTTACTTAGTACTAGAATCATTGGAGTAGAACTTTGGTTCTCACTTGGCTCTTTTTCTTGCTTTTTCTTTCTCTCTTTCTTTCTTCTTTTTTTTTTTTTTTTTTTTTTTTTTTCATATCAAATGGAAAAGGATCATTTGCCAACAATATCAATCATTTTCTTGTAAAATCCAATAAAAGAAGAGATCTCATTTAATAGGAAAAAAATTGAGGCATAATTTTCCCTATTTTACAAAACATACTTTCTAAAATGCCAATGTCACAATCACACAACAATTATTTCCGAGTAAGATGGAAAAAGGATTTTTCGCATCACACGGGCTTTTATTTCAGAAGGATGAAACAATTGCAACCAAAATTGGACATTTGCACTCCTTTTTGAATCAAATTTTGAAAAACAAATCAATTTGTGAGGCAAATGTGCAATTTAGAAAAGTTGTTTTTTTTTTTTTTTTTTTCTTTCTCAACACATCTAAGCACATAAAAGCCAAATTTAAACAAATAAATACATCCTGATGTAGCAATTTGATCGAAAATATTCTAACGGTTAATCCTATTGCTAAAAAAAAACAGAACACAAGATCGAACATAAAAAAGTGAAATAAAGCAAGGATGGGACAAAGTGCAAATCAAAGGATGGATCTATCGTCCCCTTCAGCTCCATTATCGCCTCGGGCCTTTGGGATAGGCGGCTCAGCGGCGGAATGTCGAGACTCTATACGACTTAGTCGAGTGCTCAAGGCTCAAGGCGTCCATACGCCTCCATCGTGATTAATGTGCTCATGCATGCATTGACAAAAATCATTCATTGATCAAACTTGCCCCAATTTTCACCTTTTATTGAGAAATTCTTTCTTGCAGATTTTTTTTTAATTAATTTTTTTTGATTTTCAATTTTCCTTTAAGCAATTGCCCTATTTTGGTCAACCAAAAATTTTGCCTCAATTTAAAAAAAGAATGCCCCAGTTTAGTTGATGGAGAATTTGCTCCAATTTTATCCAATAAAAATTGGCTCTAATGTAGCCAACCAAAAAATTTGCCCCAGTTTAATCAAATAAAACATTGCTTCAATGGGCCATTAAAATTTTCTTCTCTTCTTTTTCCCTTTTTTTTTATTTTTTCAAATTTTCTTTGTTTATTGAAAATTTTCCTTGAGAAATTTTTCTCGATTTTCCTTCAATTTTTTTTTTTTTTTTTTTTTTGAAAGGTAAATCCAAGACTAGCTGTTAGAGTTGGCGCTCCTTCGAAATTGAGAGGCCATGCCATCATCTTCAAATGTAGTGTTATTGATTTTTATTCATGCTTGATCTTTGATCTCAAAATTTGTCTTCCACTTCTTGTGGATCTCACCATGAATACCGTGATACAAGGGGACTTGCAAAATATGATGTGCACTTGAATTCTCAAACAATTTGTTTCTTTATTATTATGCAATAATTACTGCTCAAGAAAAATGCTAACTTATCAAAAGCCAAATTTTGAGTGGCAAATTTAAAGATGTGTTATTTGACCCTGGTATGCCCAAAATACATCATAGAAATGCTCCACACACAATTTTTTTTTTTTTTTTATTGACCCATTTTTCTCCTAGATGCTCTGAGCTTGTGTTTCCCCAAATAAATTCTCCATAGTTTGCATTGTCGGATTTACCCAAGAATCAAATAATACTCCTAATATTCAAAACTTGATTAGATCAAGAAAATATTTCTTTCTTATGAACACCCACATTTTATGAATGCATGGGAAAAGAAAAGAAAAAAAAACTTAGAGTTAGTAAGCAGAACTGCAAAACCGGTATGCATGTTCTATGGGGGAGCCCTTTTATGCCAAGGGTCGGCCTAGCATGAAAATGCAATCCTTTGGGGTATGCACCATACAATACCTGATGGATCCGATCACTTCAACCGATATGCGATTAGTAAAACAATCTAGAGGATTGACCAAAAGAATATGTGATACTTGATGCATCACGAGGACAAAGTCCCAATGGATTTATTACTTTAATTGATATGTGAAAAGAGGTTAAAGGTTAATTTGACATAAAAGGATTATTCTCAAGGAATTGTAGTGCCTTGACTAGTCTTGAGTGAAACATGGATCTAAATGGATTAGACGGGATCGATGGTTTACCCAAAAGTCAACCGGTTCATTGCTTACTTATAACTCCACATCTCCATTTTATTTGTAATACACTAGCTCATAAGCCTTCTAAAATCAAGACTTGGCCTTGATAAAATTATTATCTCCACAATGAGAAATTATTTTGTGACTTTTTGATTTAATGTCCTTATGCATGGGATTTTACCAATTTTGATAAAATGGCCAAAAAATGATTACTAGAGGTTTATATTCTAGCATATGAAGGTCACTCCATATCTTTGGATGTCATCATAGAAGGATCGGACCCTACCTTACCTTGTGCACTACCCCTTTGGATGTTACTGAAAACATAAACATGCAATTCTCATTGGATTATATATCCGAGATACAAGGGTAGTTTTATTCCTAACATGGGATTCCCTATGCGGCATTCCCTCTATGGTTTATGCATGATGCCATTTTATTAAAGCAAGTGAAGGTGCAAAATAAAACATGGCCTATAGGAGCCCCATCTGAATGCCGGGGTAAGCCTAAAATGATATGCAATTACAACTTAAATGCAATAATTTCAAACATGCAATAGCCTATCTAGAAGGATGGCTTGTCTCTAAAGTTTGTGAAATGCAAGAAAAGGGAAGACAACAAAAAGGTTAGTTTAATCAACAGATATCACATAACACGTTGGAGCAACAAATTGCACAAAAATAAAGAGGGGTGGAATCCCTCCTCTCGTGTCTAGTGATCCTTAATAGGGTAAGGTAGACTCTCCCCTAGGCAATTCTAGCATGGATGCATGAGGTTGAGCTCACTAATGCATCTAGACTCGATAAAGGTTACAGGCTCCCAAACCTTCAGACCAAAAGGCAAAAGGTCATCAATCCAAATGCCCCAAGTCGGTGGTTGGTGATCCCCTAGACATTGCTACGCACGCCGTACACGGCCACATGTCCAAGTGGATCGATCCTAATCCTAATAGGGAAGAGTGCGGACAAGCCACCAAAAGTAAAAAAAGTAGGGTCAAATAAAATACATATGCACGTATGAAAGTGATTCCCTTTGAGAGGAGGGATTCAAACATCAAACATTTTCGAGGCTCTAGGGTAGATGCATACCCACCCCCAAATGCAAGGCGCGGTACAAGTAAATAAATAAACAATAATTCATTCATCATGTACGATGTGTAGGGAGAGATTGCACTAAAAACCCTAAAAGAGAAAAGAAAAGGAATGCAACCTAAAACATCCAAATGTGATATATAAGAAAGTTAGAAAAACGAAATAGTCAACTAAATCAAGTGCTCGGACCCTCTTAGGAAAAATCCCCAGTTGAGTCGCCAAGCTGTCGCGCCCCATTTTTTCGAAAAAGGCAAAAAACGTTGTTTGTTGTGGAAAAGGGAAAGATTTGATTTTTTTGGAAAAGTAATGGAAATGGGTCATGGGACTACAAAAAATGCGACGGTTTGGACCCAAAAACAAAAGTCTAGAAAAGGGTTTTTAGAAAAAGTTTGGAGTCGCCACTTGGTATGGAGTTTGGGTGTACCAAGTCACCAAAAAGATTTAATTAATGAAAACAAAGAAAACCCTTTTTAGACGACTCCAGGTCTTTGAAAACTAGAGAAAAAGGTTCGGGGGTCACGGTTGAAAGAAAGGGAAGGCAAAGATTGATGTTACTCGCCTCTAAGGCACCCTTCTAACCTAGCCAAAGCTAGTTGCAAGATTTAGTTGAAAATTTCCTAATTCTAACTTTAAAATTTATCACATTTGGATGTTGTCTATATGGATGCAAAACCTAGACCTAATGTTGGATCGAGAGGGGCAAATGTCTCCTTGAGGTGTGATTGGAATTGATCACATTAATTGTGTCATCCAATTTTGATCCCTCGAGGAGGTCAAAGAATGCAAATGATGAGACTCGAATGAACGGAATGCAATTTTATAAAGTATCAAGAGGAAAGAAGTTGGGTTATTGAAAAGGTCACTTTAAAGTGCAAAGAGGAATTTGAATTTCAAAAGATGCAATTTTAAGAAAAGTGGTTTTAACTTTAAATTGCTAAAACATGAAGAAGAAAGTTGATTTTTAAAGAATGGTTTGATAGCTTTAAAATAATGCACATGTATGTCCCAAAGAGGGATAATGCAACATAATGGGTGCTGGGACTAAGTTCGACTTTGAATCTTCCTTTTCATAGAAGGAAATAAAAGCAAGGCTAGGAAGCCATACTCGCTTTTCCCTAATTCAAAGGGTAATGCCTTAAATGCACTAATCTAATAAAAGAAAACTAAATGAGATGTTTCACATAACGGGATGGGATAATAGTGACATGCAAAATGGAAAGAAACTCTAAAAGTGAAAAGTGTGTGAAATTTGTATCTAATGCATGAATGGCTTTAAGGGTCTAGCATTGACTAGCCCTCGTCAAGAGGTTCTCACTAACGCTGGATTAGTGAGAAATCGAAGGGAAGGCCACAACTAGCATTGACTAGTGTGGTGACGCCAATATATTTACACAATAATTATGTAGACATGATAATAAAGCAAGTAAACATATAAAACACATAAACACATAGCACATAGGCATAATATCTAGATGCAAGGCCCTAGGAAAGCAAATAAACACATAATCATGCAAGCATGCAAAATAAGCATATAAAACTAATTATTACATTGGGGAACCTAAATACATTCTAAGGGAAAAATTCAAATAATAACCTAACTATTACATTTTCTAGACTAAATACACTTTTTGCCCAAAATTAAATCTATCTATTACAACTTGGCATCCAAGGCCTCCAAATGATTTACTCAAAAATTAAATGACATAAATAAAGACTAGACATGAATAAAAGCAAGGAAAACTTAATTTAAAATGAGCAAAATCATGCAAAACACATAATAAGCACATAATAGGGAAAGAAGTTACCATCCCTTGATGTGAGGCCTTAATTGAATCCTTAAGTGATGGGAATGATTATCTAAGACTCAATGTCAACAAAAGGGATCAAGGTACCAATTTAAAGGAAAAATCAATCAAAATCCAAGAAAAGGTATCTAAACAGATTCGCAAGCAACATAGACAAGACGGAAATAGAGTAAGATTCTGGAACAAAAGAGCGGAAATATCAACGTAATACAAAACAGAGAGGTTACGCTAGAAACGCTGACCAGCCAAGAACAAAGTCCGCATGTGCAAAATCAAAGTCAGGGGAAACGCGGACGGAAACGCTGACTCAGCCAGAACTACAGCCGCTTTTCCCATCTTCAAAATATCGAAGATTGCTTCCGCTTTTTGGACAATATCACAAAACAAAATCCTCGAGGCAAAGGGATCTATTTAAAGCATCAAATATCAGCATTCGATCATGTCAAAACAAGATAAAATCAAGAAGGCCAAATCTTAAGCATCGCGATCATCAAATAGGCAAAAGGGGAAGGGAAGAACCGTGATAGAAACGAGGATACGGATCGGCCTGCGTAATGTCCCGCCGCTTTCTTCACATCTTCAAATATTCAACCGTAAACGCTGATCATTACGCTGGTAGTCCGCAAGAGATCCGCTGCTTCACAACTTCAAACATTCAAGAGGAACGCTGACCGCTACGGAGTGATCCGCGTAGTAGTCCGCTTCTTCACATCTTCAAACGTGAAGAACATTTTTCCGAAATTTCTCGTGAATCACAACAAAGATCATCACGTAAGCATCAAACGCCTAATTTTAAACGTAAAACCAATCTACTAGCCTTACCAAGGCTTTATAAACACAACATGCTCATATAACAGCTTGATAATCATCATCAAATATCCCAAAATAAAAGAAAACTACTCAAGACCTTGGTTCCACCAAAGGCCCAAATCTCGCATAATTTTACGATCAAAAAAAGAGATAGGTATAAGTATGCTACCCGACCGAATCTTGAATAAAAACGGAAGAGGCCGAAATTCCAGAATAAGCTCTTCAAAGGTGAAACCCTAGTTTTTCTTTTCTTTCTTTCTTTTCCTTTTTTCTCTAATTTCCAGCTTTTCTCGATTTTTTCTCTCTTTCACCTCCCTTTTGCCTCTTTTTCTCTGATTTCCTCCTTCCACCTCCTTTGTTAAACCCTAATCTAGGCTTATTTATAGCCACCCAAACCTAGAACTAAGGGTTTTGATGTTCTTGGGATGAGGTGAGCTAATCTTGAACGTTAGATCGCTTGTTAGGGTTTAGGGTGAGTTGGGGAATGTTTAAATAGGTTTCTTATCATTCAAGCATCAAAATACAACTGGAAAAGGTGATCCAAGCTTCGGAAAACCACCATTTTTTTTTCGCTCAGGTTACGCTGACTAGTTACTGGACTCACCCACAGAATGGTCCGCTTTATGACTTTGACTTTTTTTTTTTTTTTTTTTAAGAAAACCTACAAAATGAGAAAAATGTGTTAGAAAATTCAAAAATAAATAACTAAATATTAATAGATAAAAACATATGAAAACAAATGAAATAGTCAAAATTTGGTGTCTACAGCTTGCCCCTCTCTTTCGAAGTTTCGAAGGAACTCTAGACAAAGACGTAGACACCAAATGCTTACCCGGTTTTGTTGGTTGTATCTGAACCACGTTAGAATGTTAAATTGCCAATTTTTCAAACTAAAATGCATAATGTGACCGAACTGTAGAGTTGCTCACGATCTCGACATGAGAATCAGTCAAACGTAGTTCCAAGCAAATGAACTATAATGAAATGAAAACTGAAACTTGTAAAATTCGAGAACGGGAGGTAGAAGGGTGTCTACGGAGGTCGAGACTCACCAACAGGAATTTAAATTGAAGAAGGGATAGAAGGAAAGGAGGTGAGACTCACCAACGAATTTAAATTTGAAGAAGGGATAGAAGTGTGGAGGAGACTCACCAAGAATTTAAATTTGAAGAACGGGAGATAGAAGGGTGGAGGTCGAGACTCACCAACGTAAATTTAAATTTGAAGAAGGGGATAGAAGGGTGCCGGAGGAGACTCACCAACGTAAATTTAAATTTGAAGAACGGGATAGAAGGGTGGGAGGTCGAGACTCACCAACAAATTTAAATTTTGAAGAACGGAGATAGAAGGAGTCTGAGACTCACCAACGTAAATTTAAATTTGAAGAAGGGGATACTGAGACTCACCAACAAATTTAAATTTGAAGAAGGGAGGTAGAAGGTGGAGAGACTCACCAAATAAATTTAAATTGAAGAATGGGATAGAAGGGTGAGACCACCAACGTAAATTTAAATTTGAAGAAGGGAGGTGAAGGCTGAGAGACTCACCAACGAAATTTAAATTGAAGAATGGGATAGAAGGGTGCGCGAGACAGCAAACGTAAATTTAAATTGAAGCAGATAGAAGGTGCAGGGTCGAGACACCAACGTAAATTTAAATTCTTTCCAAATTTAGACTATTCAGGGATTGTACCCAAGCCCAATGACTAGATGGGAAAATGCAAATATGCTATTCGGGATTGAACCCAAGCCCAATGATCAAAAGCAAAAAATGTAAAATGCTATTCACTGGATTGGACCCAAGCGAATGACTAAAACATACTATTCAAGGGGATTGGACCCAAGCTGAATGACTAAAATAATGGGATTGGACCCGAAGCCGAATGACTAAAATAAACTATTCAATGGATTGGACCCAAGCCCGAATGACTAAAATAAACTATTCGGATTGGACCCGAATGACTAGACATACTGATTGGGATTGGACCCAAGCCCGAATGACTAAAATAAACTATTCGGGATTGGACCCGAATGACTAAAATAAACTATTCAGGGATTGGACCCAAGCTCGAATGACTAAACATACCGCTCGGGATTGGACCCGAATGACTAGATGAAAATATAAATGCCGGATTGCCGACTTTGAAAAATAAAACACAAGTTGTTCAAATATGATGAATGTAAAATGCCGAATGGTGCACTCATGAAATGGTGCAATTCTGATTTTGATTTTCTTGACTTGAAAAGCAAGTGATTGATAGGAACAATGACTTTTTCTTCTTTTCTTTTTCTTTTCTTCTCTTTTTTTTCTTCTTTTCTTTTTTTTTTTTTTTTTTTTTTTTTCAAGAATTGATGGATTTTGGAAAATTGAAGAGTGTAATTGAAATCCTTCCTCAGGTTGGAACAAGTCCACATATGTCGCCATCGTCTTGATCTGCAAACCTTTTTCGGCAAAAATTAATCTTGAATGCATTATCCAAAATTGGAAAGCACTTCTCTCAAAACAAAATTGCCCCAGTGTCAACTGAATCGTTAACCCTGCAGAAGTCATGAAATATTAACCAATTAGTCCATGGGAATTCAGTTCTTCTTCCCTTCTCCTTTTTTTTTTTTTTTTTTTTTTTCATAAAGTGTAAAAACTCTTGTGATCACAGCTATTGGCCATTAAAATGACTAAAATGTATCAGAACCATGCAATAAAATACATTCATGAGATACTTATGCTTATGAAGCATTGCTTGTTCTCAAGTGATAGGAATATTCATCAAAAGCAAGTTATGGGATTGAAATAAACCATATGATCTTGGAAATCCAAATCCTCATAAACTAGGCAAAACATTATTATGCAATTATTCAATTTGCATCAAGTACTCATAATGTCCAGTAAAAGAAAGACAATTATACCTCAATTTTAACAATTCAAGCTTGATTTCTCACTTTCACCAAATTTTTGCAATCAAATGACTCATATAGTCAATTCAAGCTTGCCTTTTCCATATTTTCTCAAATTCTATTGCTACAAAGGATTTATTGAAACACATCCTCTTATTCAAATTGCAATAATGTCTTTTGACGCGAAAATCAACACTTTTAGGTGAAGACTCCCGGTTACTCGACATATGCCTTCTTGCTCAAATAGTAAAGATGTCTTTTGACGCGAAAATCAACACTTTTAGGTGAAGATTCCCGGTTACTCAACATTTTACTTTTTCAAACTGCTTTGCATACTCATAGTTCAAGCACGCTTTACTAAAGTTAACATTTGTAGATGCTAAACCTCCGTTACTTAGTACTAGAATCATTGGAGTAGAACTTTGGTTCTCACTTTGCTGCTTTTCTTGCTTTTTCTTTCTTTCTTTCTTTTTTTTTTTTTTTTTTTTTTTTTTTTTTCATATCAAATGGAAAAGGATCATTTGCCAACAATATCAATCATTTTCTTGTAAAATCCAATAAAAGAAGAGATCTCATTTAATAGGAAAAAAATTGAGGCATAATTTTCCCTATTTTACAAAACATACTTTCTAAAATGCCAATGTCACAATCACACAACAATTATTTCCGAGTAAGATGGAAAAAGGATTTTTCGCATCACACGGGCTTTATTTCGAATGGATGAAACAATTGCAAACCAAAATTGACATTTGCACCTTTTTTGAATCAAATTTGAAAACAAATCAATTTGTGAGGCAAATGTGCAATTTAGAAAAGTTGTTTTTTTTTTTTTTTTTTTCTCAACACATCTAAGCACATAAAGCCAAATTTAAACAAATAAATACATCCCGATGTAGCAATTTGATCAAAATATTCTAACGGTTAATCCTATTGCTAAAAAAAACAGTAACACAAGATCAACATAAAAAAGTGAAATAAAGCAAGGATGGGACAAAGTAAATCAAAGGATGGATCTATCGTCCCCCAGCTCCATTATCTCCCGGTCCTTTGGGATAGGCTCAGGCGGAATGTCGAGGCACGCTCTATCGACTTAGTCGAGTGCTCAAGGCTCCAAGCGCCTCCATACGCTCCATCTGGATTAATGTGCTCATGCATGCATTGACAAAAAATCATTCATTGATCATGTAAACTTGCCCCAATTTTCACCTTTTATTGAGAAATTCTTTCTTGCAGATTTTTTTAATTAATTTTTTTTGATTTTCAATTTTCCTTTAAGCAATTGCCCTATTTTGGTCAACCAAAAATTTGCCTCAATTTAAAAAAAGAATGCCCCAGTTTAGTTGATGGAGAATTTGCTCCAATTTTATCCAATAAAAATTGGCTCTAATGTAGCCAACCAAAAAATTTGCCCCAGTTTAATCAAATAAAACATTGCTTCAATGGGCCATTAAAATTTTCTTCTCTTCTTTTTCCCTTTTTTTATTTTTTCAAATTTTCTTTGTTTATTGAAAATTTTCCTTGAGAAATTTTTCTCGATTTTCCTTCAATTTTTTTTTTTTTTTTTTTGAAAGGTAAATCCAAGACTAGTCGTTAGAGTTATTCCCTTCAAATTGAGAGGCCATGCCATCATCTTCAAATGTAGTGTTATTGATTTTATTCATGCTTGATCTTTGATCCAAAATTTGTCTTCCACTTCTTGTGGATCTCACCATGAATACCGTGATACAAGAGGGACTTGCAAAATATGATGTGCACTTGAATTCTCAAACAATTTGCTTTCTTTATTATTATGCAATAATTACTGCTCAAGAAAAAATGCTAACTTATCAAAAGCCAAATTTTGAGTGGCAAATTTAAAGATGTGTTATTTGACCCTTGGGTATGCCCAAAAATACATCATAGAAATGCTCCACACACAAATTTTTTTTTTTTTTTTATTGACCCATTTTTCTCCTAGATGCTCTGAGCTTGTGTTTCCCCAAATAAATTCTCCATAGTTTGCATTGTCGGATTTACCCAAGAATCAAATAATACTCCTAATATTCAAAACTTGATTAGATCAAGAAAATATTTCTTTCTTATGAACACCCACATTTTTATGAATGCAAGGGAGGGGGAAAAAGAAAAGAAAAAAAACTTAGAGTTAGTAAGCAGAACTGCAAAACCGGTATGCATGTTCTATGGGGGAGCCCTTTTATGCCAAGGGTCGGCCTAGCATGAAAATGCAATCCTTTGGGGTATGCACCATACAATACCTGATGGATCCGATCACTTCACTGATATGCGATTAGTAAAACAATCTAGAGGATTGACCAAAAGAATATGTGATACTTGATGCATCACGAGGACAAAGTCCGAATGGATTTATTACTTTAATTGATATGTGAAAAGAGGTTAAAGGTTAATTTGACATAAAAAGGATTATTCTCGAAGGAATTGTAGTGCCTTGACTAGTCTTGAGTGAAACATGGATCTAAATGGATTAGACGGGATCGATGGTTTACCCAAAAGTCAACTGGGTTCATTGCTTACTTATAACTCCACATCTCCATTTTATTTGTAATACACTAGCTCATAAGCCTTCTAAAATCAAGACTTGGCCTTGATAAAATTATTATCTCCACAATGAGAAATTATTTTGTGACTTTTTGATTTAATGTCCTTATGCATGGGATTTTACCAATTTTGATAAAATGGCCAAAAAATGATTACTAGAGGTTTATATTCTAGCATATGAAGGTCACTCCATATCTTTGGATGTCATCATAGAAGGATCGGACCCTACCTTACCTTGTGCACTACCCCTTTGGATGTTACTGAAAACATAAACATGCAATTCTCATTGGATTATATATCCGAGATACAAGGGTAGTTTTATTCCTAACATGGGATTCCCTATGCGGCATTCCCTATGGTTTATGCATGATGCCATTTTATTAAAGCAAGTGAAGGTGCAAAATAAAACATGGCCTATAGGAGCCCCATCTGAATGCCGGGGTAAGCCTAAAATGATATGCAATTACAACTTAAATGCAATAATTTCAAACATGCAATAGCCTATCTAGAAGGATGGCTTGTCTCTAAAGTTTGTGAAATGCAAGAAAAGGGAAGACAACAAAAAGGTTAGTTTAATCAACGAGATATCACATAACACGCGTTGGAGCAACAAATTGCACAAAAATAAAGAGGGTGGAATCCTCCCTCGTGTCTAGTGATCCTTAATAGGGTAAGGTAGACTCTCCCTAGGCAATTCTAGCATGGATGCATGAGGTTGAGCTCACTAATGCATCTAGACTCGATAAAGGTTACGGCTCCCAAACCTTCGCACCAAAAGGCAAAAGGTCATCAATCCAAATGCCCCAAGTCGGTGGTTGAGTGATCCCCTAGACATTGCTACGCGCGTACACGGCCACATGTCCAAGTGGATCGATCCTAATCCTAATAGAAGAGTGGCGTGACAAGCCACTAAAAGTAAAAAAGTAGGGTCAAAATAAAATACATATGCACGTATGAAAGTGATTCCCTTTGAGAGGAGGGATTCAAACATCAAACATTTTCGAGGCTCTAGGGTAGATGCATACCCACCCCCAAATGCAAGGCGCGGTACAAGTAAATAAATAAACAATAATTCATTCATCATGTACGCGATGTGTAGGGAGAGATTGCACGGAAAAAACCCTAAAAGAGAAAAGAAAAAGGAATGCAACCTAAAACATCCAAATGTGATATATAAGAAAGTTAGAAAAACGAAATAGTCAACTAAATCAAGTGCTCGGACCCTCTTAGGAAAATCCCGAGTCGCTTAAGTCATACCCATTTTTCGAAAAGGCAAAAAACGTTGTTTGTTGTGGAAAAGGGAAAGATTTGATTTTTTGAAAAGAAATGGAAATGGGTCATGGACTACAAAAATGCGACGGTTTGGACCCAAAACAAAAGTCTAGAAAAGGGTTTTAGAAAAGTTTGAGTCGCCACTTGGTATGGAGTTTGGGTGTACCAAGTCACCAAAAAGATTTAATTAATGAAAACAAAGAAAACCCTTTTTAGACGACTCCAGGTCTTTGAAAACTAGAGAAAAAGGTTCGGGGGTCACGGTTGAAAGAAAGGAAGGCAAAGATTCGATGTTACTCGTCTCTAAGGCACCCTTCTAACCTAGCCAAAGCTAGTTGCAAGATTTAGTTGAAAATTTCCTAATTCTAACTTTAAAATTTATCACATTTGGATGTTGTCTATATGGATGCAAAACCTAGACCTAATGTTGGATCGAGAGGGGCAAATGTCTCCTTGAGGTGTGATTGGAATTGATCACATTAATTGTGTCATCCAATTTTGGTCCCTCGAGGAGGTCACGAAGAATGCAAGTGATGAGACTCGAATGAACGGAATGCAATTTTTATAAAGTATCAAGAGGAAAGAAGTTGGGTTTTTGAAAAGGTCACTTTTAAAGTGCAAAGAGGAATTTGAATTTCCAAAAAGATGCAATTTTAAGAAAAGTGGTTTTTTAACTTTAAATTGCTAAAACATGAAGAAGAAAGTTGATTTTTTTAAAGAATGGTTTGATAGCGTTTAAAATAATGCACATGTATGTCCTAAAGAGGGATAATGCAACATAATGGGTGCGGGGGACTAAGTTCGTGACTTTGAATCTTCCTTTTCATAGAAGGAAATAAAAGCGTGCTAAGGCTAGGAAGCCATACTCGCTCTTTTCCCTAATTCAAAGGGTAATGCCTTAAATGCACTAATCTAATAAAAGAAAAACTAAATGAGATGTTTCACATACGGGATGGGATAATAGTGACATGCAAAATGGAAAGAAACTCTAAAAGTGAAAAGTGTGTGAAATTTGTATCTAATGCATGAATGGCGTTTAAGGGTCTAGCATTGGACTAACCCTCGTCAAGAGGTTCTCACTAACGTTGGATTAGTGAGAAATCGAAGGGGAAGGCCACAACTAGCATTGGACTAGTGTGGTGACGTCAATATATTTACACAATAATTATGTAGACATGATAATAAAGCAAGTAAACATATAAAACACATAAACACATAGCACATAGGCATAATATCTAGATGCAAGGCCCTAGGAAAGCAAATAAACACATAATCATGCAAGCATGCAAAATAAGCATATAAAAACTAATTATTACATTGGGGGGAACCTAAATACATTCTAAGGGAAAAATTCGAAATAATAACCTAACTATTACATTTTCTAGACTAAATACACTTTTTGCCCAAAATTAAATCTATCTATTACAACTTGGCATCCAAGGCCTCCAAATGATTTACTCAAAATTAAATGACATAAATAAAGACTAGACATGAATAAAAGCCAAGGAAAACTTAATTTAAAATGAGCAAAATCATGCAAAAACACATAATAAGCACATAATAGGGGAAAGAAGTTACCATCCCTTGATGTGAGGCCTTAATTGAATCCTTAAGTGATGGGAATGATTATCTAAGACTCAATGTCAACAAAAGGGATCAAGGTACCAATTTAAAGGAAAAATCAATCAAAATCCAAGAAAAGGTATCTAAACAGATTCTGCAAGCAACATAGACAAGACTGGAAATAGAGTAAGATTCGGAACAAAAGAGCAGGAAATATCAACAAAATACAAAATGTAGGTTACGCTGAGAACGCTGACAAGCGCAACAAAGTCAGCGTTACAGGCAAAAATCAAAGTCAGGGGAAGCTGGACGGAAACGCTGACTCAGCAGTACCAGCTTCTTCCCATCTTCAAAATATCGAAGATTGCTTCAGCTTTTGAACAATATCACAAAACAAAATCCTCGAGAGGCAAGGGATCTATTTAAAGCATCAAATATCAGCATTCGATCATGTCAAAACAAGATAAAATCGAAGGCCAAATCTTAAGCATCGATCATCAAATAGGCAAAAGGGGAAGGGAAGAACTGCTGATAGAAACGAGGGGCCATTACAGCATGGCTGTAATGCCAGTTTCTTCACATCTTCAAATATTCAACCGTAAACGCTGGATCATTACGAGGTAGTCCGCGCAAAGAGATCCGCGTTTCTTCACAACTTCAAACATTCAGAGGAAACGCTGACCGTTCTGCGGAGTGATCCGCGTAGTAGTCCGCGTTCTTCACATCTTCAAAGCGTGAAGAACATTTTTCCAAATTTCTCGGGAATCACAACAAAGATCATCACGTAAGCATCAAACGCCTAATTTTAAACGTAAAACCAATCTACTAGCCTTACCAAGGCTTTATAAACACAACATGCTCATATAACAGTTGATAATCATCATCAAATATCCCAAAATAAAAGAAAAACTACTCAAGACCTTGGTTCCACCAAAAGGCCCAAATCTCAGACAATTTTACGATCAAAAAGATAGGGTATAAGTATGCTACAGATCGGAATCTTGAATAAAAACGAAGGAAGAGGCCAAATTCCAGAATAAGCTCTTCAAAGGTGAAACCCTAGTTTTTCTTTTCTTCTTTCTTTTCCTTTTTTCTCTCTAATTTCCAGCCGTTTTTCTCTGATTTTTTCTCTCTTTCAGCCTCCCTTTTTGCCTCTTTTTCTCTCAGATTTCCTCCCTCTTCCACCTCCTTTGTTAAACCCTAATCTAGGCTATTTATAGCCACCCAAACCTAGAACTAAGGGTTTTGATGTTCTTGGGATGAGGTGAGCTAATCTTGAACGTTAGATCAGTTGTTAGGGTTTAGGGGTGAGTTGGGGAATGTTTAAATAGGTTTCTTATCATTCAAGCATCGAAAATACAAAAAGGGTGATCCAAGCTTCGGAAAAATCCGCGTCATTTTTTTTACGATCAGTTACGCTGACTAGTTACTGGACTCATGGTCCGTTTTATGACTTTGACTTTTTTTTTTAAGAAAAACCTACAAAAATGAGAAAAATGTGTTAGAAAATTCAAAAATAAATAACTAAATATTAATAGATAAAAACATATGAAAACAAATGAAATAGTCAAAATTTGGTGTCTACAGCCTTTAAGGACAAAGTTATGGAGTTAGCCTATCAAGAAAAAATCCTCCTTGAGGAAGGTAAAGTATCCACAAACCAAACCACAATAATGTTTGGATCTTTATGCTGTCAAATAAAAGTCTCCGCCTTAAGCAGTATTCCATCTATAAGGAAGAAAGTCGAAAAACCTTCAAGTGAAAATGTTGTTAAGGATGACAATGAAGGGTGGACTCTTGTTACTCGAAGAAAGGCTCGTAAGCCAAAGATGACGAAAAGCATTCCTTCAAAAAGCACTCATCCGACCAAATTTAAAGCGATCAAGAAATGATAAAGTGTAACAAAGAAATCGAGAAGAGTGACCATAACACCAATCTCTTTAAATAAGTCACCTCTTCAAAAGGTTCGACAACCTGTAACGTTGAGAGAGTTCATGCCAAAAGGTTATATTAGTGATGATGATGATAACTACACTTCCTGTAATGTCGTCAAGACTGAAGATCCTCAAGTCACGCAAATTAATACTGAATTTGAGGAAAAACTCAAAATTACCAACAAAGTACCTGTGGATTGTGTAACAACTATCACTTTTGATAGTAATGATTTGACAGTTGGTTCCAAGATCCATAAACGACCCTTGTTCGTAAGTGAGTATGTTCGAGAGTAAAAGATAAATTGAATACTCATTGATGGAGGATCTGCTGTTAACATCATGTCTGTACGTGCTATGAAAGAACTTGAGATTTCAAGTGATAAACTTTCCCTAAACCACCTCATGATCAAAGGATTTAATCAAGGGGGGAAAAGAGCAATTGGCCTCATAAGATTTGAATTGCTTATTGGTGAGTTGTCTTCAAGCGTACTTTTTCATGTCATCGATACCAAAACCTCCTACAATTTGCTTTTAGGAAGGCCGTGGATTCATAAAAATGAGATTATACCATCCATTGTTTATCAATGTTTTAAGTATTACCGTGATGGTGTAGTCAAGAAAGTTGTTGTTGATGACAAATCCTTTACCGAAATCAAAGCACACTTTGCTAAAGCCAAATTTTATTTTTAAGGAGAAGCAAAAAGAAAAGAATTGGTAAAGGAAGAAATTCAAGATTCTAAAGCACCTATTTTGTTCTATGTTTCAAAATCAAAGAGAAAAGAATGACAATCTCCTTTTGTCGGATGCGGTGCATTGAATGTCCCACTCACCAAAATTGAAATTGTCAAAAGTGAGAAAGTTGTTTTGAAAGGATTTTTCCGTCCAAAAGAATAACCTACAATGGAACATAACTCATTACTAACAATTCGGATTCAATAGAATTTTGATCCAAATGCATATAAACTTTTCATTAAGACTGGTTATAACCTAAACGAGAAAAATGCATTGGGCAAGTTGGTTCTTGAGATAACCGGGGAGAAAACTCATGAATTGAACTCTACTTAGAAAATATTAAAAGAAAAGTGTTATAGTGTTAAAAGGTCATCACTGAGTCTTGGCTACCAACCACTTTCTTCCATTCGCATAACAACAAAACAGCAAGCTATAATTATGTGAATATGGAAGGAGAGGTCACAAGTCAAAGAAAGTCCATCTTTGATAGATTAGGAAATAAGTCAAAATGCATTTATGTGTTTGACAGATTTGGCTCACAACCAAAGAGATTGACATGACCTGTCCATGAGAGACTAGCCACCCCAAAGTAAGAACAACAAATTGTAAAAGAAGAAGAGAACCCTGTTCCAATAAAAAAGAATAATTCAAGGAAACAAATCACCATTTTCTTCATACACTATGGTATTTTGTTCAATGCAAGAATTGAAACAATCACTGATGAACGAAATCAAGAAAGCACTGCTTCCTACCATCATATTACAATCAATGACCCTAATGAAGAAGAAGATGCGGGTGATACCCCTTCCGAATTTGAAGGAGTAAAATGTATAGCTGATGTGATAAAAGAAATTAATCTTGGCACTGTTGATGATCATTGCCCAATCTACATAAATTCTTGGATAACTCCTGAAGAAGAAAAAAAGTATGTTGATCTGCTACTCAAATTTAAGGATGTTTTAACTTGAAATTACTAAAAAATGCTTGATTTGAATTCAAGAATTGCCGTTCATAATTTGTCTATCAAGCGACGTGCAAAGCTTGTTAAACAAGCTCAAAGACACTTTCGACCTGAATTAATTCCTTTGATAGAAAAGGAAGTGAACAAGCTGATTGAACCTGGATTCATATGAGAGGTGAAATATCCGACATGGATTTCAATGATCATTCCTGTAACAAAGAAGAATGGGCAAATTCGAGTATGCGTAGATTTTCGAGACTTGAATGAATCTTGCCCAAAGGATGATTTTTCACTCCCCATCACAGAACTAACAGTTGATGCTACAACGGGTCATAAAATACTATCTTTCTTGAATGGATCTTCTAGATATAATCAAATACGTATGGTAGTAAAAAAAGAGGAGTTCACTACTTTTCACACCCCCAAAGGTATTTATTGCTATAATGTGATGCCATTTGGATTAAAAAACACTGGAACAATATATCAAAGGGCAATGCAAAGAATTTTCGATGATATGCTACATTGAAATGTGGAGTGCTACATTGATGATCTTGTGGTAGAAACAAAAAATTGAGAAGATTATATTCAAGACCTTCGAAGAGTATTTTAACGCTTTCAAATATTGGTAGGATTTTTCTTTACTCCACAAATTTTAAATAACCTTCATAACCCTATATCACCGCAAGTATACGGATCGTTTATTGAGTATAGGGAAATAAGGTGTCGATCCCACGAGGAAGAGTGTCAAGTACCGGTGATTTTTAAATTCCTCTATTATTTAGACTGTCACAACAAAGATATAAAGGGAGAAGGCGGTAAACCGTCCTTAGGAAGCAGGATTAAGCAAATAGAACTGACCGCTAGGTGTCGAAGACATCCAATTGGCGGTAGAAAGGAAAGAACAAGAAAGCAAGTTAAGAGTTAAGATCCTAGAGCTTTAGAATCCCTTGTTAAGTTAGATTAGAAGTTAGTCAAGTTTATTATGTCCTTTCTCCAATGATGTGCTAAGGTATAACTTCCTCTTTTATGCCATCACTTTCGTCAATGGTCATGTGTAGCACAAGCTCTCACTTAAGATAAGCAAGTCACTCGGAATCGCTTTCGCCAATTCCTTAATTCCTCGGGATCTTCCTTGACCTATTTTCATAGAGAAAAGAGAGAAACAAGATAAATAAGGTCAATGAAGTTATAGTGTAAGACCAAAACCAACCAACTATATTCACTACTTTCGTGAGAATATAAGTTAGTGTTTAAGAACTTAGATCTTGTTGAAGGCAAGTTTTTCATTGCTCATCAACATCAAATCATTTATAGTTGGTAGCTAATCAACCATAAAGCATAAGCACAATCTTAAACTAGCAAAATCAATGAGAACATAAATAATTCAACCACTTCACAATCACAACTACAACAAGTTCATCCTCACTCTAGGATTTGAGAGGCTTAACTAAACATACTACTACTAACTATACTAACTAAGGAACTAATGAACTAGTGAAGGCTACATGCCTCCTCTCTACATTTCTACATCCTCTCTCTATCTAATCTCCTCTTTTTCAAATGTCTACAAGAGGTCCTATTTATAGATGAATTCATCCATAAACTTCCAAGACTTTATCATGTGAATACAAGAAAAGTTTGGCTTTTGAAAAGTCAAAGAAATTGGCTTCTTAAATCTCTTGTCTTCTTGCATTGAATCCTTTGAATTTCAATCTCAAATGAGTTGTAATGTTGAAGCAATTTGTGTTTTGGATTTGCTATGAGTTGTTTCTTCAACATCACAAGCTTCTTCACGCAGCTTTCATTGAAGTTCTTCTGAAAATTGAGCTGGAAGTGAGTTGAAAAACTGGAATTCGGCTGCAACTTGCAGCTGTCATTTTCTGAGGATCCGCGAGGTGGATCCGCGAGGCAGAGGCTCGTGGATCACATCGCGGATCTACTTCCCCTGTCTTCTGTGAGAGGGATTCGCGAGCTACTTGAAATTTCCACTTGTTGGTTCGTGTATTGACTCGCGAATCCACTAGAAACTTGCAATTTCTGAGCTTGTTGTCGTGAAATTGGCGCATTAATTGCTCCGACTTTTATCCCTTTGATTCCTCGTTGATTGAATTGCAATTTTCATTTTCCAATTTTTCTTCCAAGCTTCTTGGCAATTATCCACATTTTCATCTCATTTGATAGCTGAACAAGCAATCCTACAAAAACATGAAATTTTCACCACATTAATCCACAAAAATGCATTTTTCTATTTAAACCACAAAATGTAGATTTTCAATAGAAATCCTAGTTCATTAGCCATTAAACTATCAAAAACGCACAAAAACTACATAATTAATCCTATTAAAAACATGCAAAATATTGACTTATCAAAGATATCAATTAAAAATGAATCTTTGAAGTGTGCATTTGGAGTTACTTTTGGCAAGTTTCTCGGTTTCATTGTCCATCAACATGAAATAGAGATCAATCAATCTAAAATTGATGCTATTGTGAAAATGCCTGAACCACGCAATATCCGTGAATTAAAAAGTCTCCAAGGAAAGTTGGTTTATATCCAAGGTTCGTCTCTAATTTGGTGGGACGATATCAATCCTTCAGCCACTTGATAAAGCAAGGAATACCTTTCGAGTGGGATGAAACATATAGAAATGTTTTTGCAAGTATCAAAACTTATCTTATGAATCCTCTTATGCTGCCTGCACCTGCTCTATATTTCCACACAGGAACAATCAGTCGAAGCCTTACTTGCTCAAGAAAATGATGAAGGTAAGGAGAACACACTATATTACTTGAGTCAGATGATGACAGCAAATAAATTGAAATATTCACCTATTGATAAGTTGTGCTTGGCACTCATATTTGCCATTCAAAACTTGAAACATTACTTTCAAACATATACTATTCGACTGATATATAAGACCAACCCTATTAAATACATTATGGCAAGGCCTATATTGTCAGATCATCTGGCAAGGTGGTACCTTCAATTTCAACAGTTTGAAATCATTTATATACTGACCAAAACTCTCAAGAGATAAGTATTGGTTGACTTTCTAATTAATCATCCTATACTTGCCGAGTGGGGGCTGATTGATGAACTTCCCGATAAAAAAGTGTTTATGGTTGAATCTCCATGGTTGATGTATTTTGATGGGGTTTCTCATTGTGATGGAGCTGGCTCTAGATTCGTCTTTTACACTTCTCAAACTGACATCTTGTCGTATTCATTCACTTTGATACATCGGTGCTCAAATAGTGTGGTTGAATATCAAGTATTGATTCTTGGTCTTGAGATGGCTGTAGACATGAAATAGTTACATTTTAGGGTCTATGGTGATTCCAAATTAGTGATAAATCAACTTCTTAGTATTTATGAGGTAAAGAAGTCTGAATTGGTCCCATATTATAACTATACATTACAACTCATGGGATATTTAGGCGATATCACCATAGAGCATATTCCAAGAAAATTTAACCAACAATCTAATTCATTGGCAAAGTTAGCTTCTATGCTCGCTCTACATTCTCATCGAAATCAAATCCCAATATATCAAAATTGGATCATACCTCCAATGTTTGATGAAGAAGACCATGATGAGGAGGATAATATTTACTATGTTTGTGTTTATGAAATTGAAAGGAGAATTGGCGTCATCCTATAATTGACTATCTCAACCATGAGAAACTGCCAAAAGACCCCAAGAGTAAAGTTGACATACGCCATCGAGCATCCCGTTTCATCTATTACAAGAAAATGCTTTATCAAAAATTATTTGATGGAGTGTTTTTACGATGTTTTGGAGAAGATGAACCTATGCAAGTAATGGAGGAAACTCACTTTGGGATATGTTGTGCTCATCAATCTAATCCTAAATTACATTTTCACATCAAGAGAATAGGATACTACCGGCCAACGATAGTCAAAGACTACATTAATTTTACAAGAAGATGTCAAGTGTGTCAATTTCATGGAAACTTTATCCATCAGCCTCCTGAATCATTGCATCCAACTGTAGTTTCTTGGCCGTTCGACGCTTGGGGATTGGATATTGTTGGATCACTTCCAAAATCATTTGGTGGACACATTTTTATTTTGGTTGCAATGGATTATTTCTTAAAGTAGGTTGAAACAGTTCCTCTAAGGGAAGTGAAGAAGGACAATGTAGTAGATTTCATTCACCTAGACATTATTTATCAATGTAGAGTCCCACGTTATATTATCACTGATAATGTCAAGCCTTGTTGCAATACTACAATGAGCAAGTTTTGCGGAAAGTTTAATTTTAAACAATACAGTTCTTCTATGTATTATGCTGCTGCAAATGGACTTACCGAAACATTTAACCAGACTTTATGTAATCTGCTAAAGAGGATTATGGACAAGTCGAAAAGAGATTGGTATTTTCAAATTGGAGAAACTCTTTGGGCCTATAGAACTACTTTCTGAACTCCCACGTAAGTGATTCCATATATACTTGTCCATGGTGTTGAAGCCGTCGTCCCATTTGAATGTCAAATACTTTCATTAAGAATTACAATTCAAGAAGGACTCAATGAGGAGGACAATGTTCATCTTCATCTTGAGGAGTTAAAAGCACTCGATAAAAAAAGATTGGAAATTCAACAACGAATTGAGTGCTATCAAGCCTGACTTTCAAAAGCTTTCAATAGGCATGTTTGACCCTGCACTTTTCAGGTTGAAGACTTAGTATTTGCTATTCGAAAATCACTCATCCTCACTCATGGTGAACAAAGAAAATTCGTCTCCAAATGGGATGGTTCGTATATTTTTCAAGAAAACATATTCAAATGACTCGTATAAATTGATTGCCGAAAATGGATTAAGGATTGGCCCCATCAATGGCAAATACTTAAAGAAATACTATGCAAAATTTAAAGGCTCCATGGTGCATCAGTCAAACTGCATGTTGTTCCTGACCCGAATGAACTAAAATTGTAGATGACGACCACTAATAGTGTAGCATGTGACTAAACTGCTAAAACATTCCACCAAATCTAAGGTGGTAAATAAATGGACATTCCTAATTCACATGAAGTTAAACTGTGTATGGCAGGAATTATGTGTGACTTCATTCTCTTTTTGGGATACGTAAGCAGTTTAGGGGGCAACATCTAAGTTTAGTTACACCCCCAAATCAAATTCTTTTTTCCCACAAAAATGAGAAAAGTTCAAAGTTTAAACATGTTTTTAAAAAAATCATCAAAAAAAGGGATGGCTTTACTATACTATTTAAAAGAGAAGTTTCATGACATGAAAAATGTAATTTCAAATCTAAAATTTCTAAAGAGAAAATATGGTCTAAATGTCAAATTTATGATCTGTTACAGCAATTTTGCATGCTTCAAGGAAAGATTTCATGTCTTCTAACTCCTTTGTCGTATCATCAGTCAGGATATTGGCATTTTCAATAGAAGAGATGTCATCATAGACTTGAGCTATTTTGGCTTGGATTTGTTTGAAACTTTCTTGCTTTTGATCAATAGTCGGACAAATCTCTATACTTTGCTCTTTCAAGTCAGCAAGCTCTTTTTGAAGAATTATCTTTATATCTTCATTGGATTGCAACTTTTCTTCAAGACATTCGATGCTAGAAGTCAATTTTTCCTCCACTCCTTAACTACTTTAAGATGAGTAGTTGCTTTAGAAAGGAGCTCTGCATGTGTTTCTTTGCTCATCTTTTCCCATGATGAAAATATTGAAGAATCATATACTTCAGATTTCATAAATAATTCTGTTAATAACTCCTTCAAAGAAAGACTATTTGTCGGATCTGTCTTCATTATCTCTCCAATGATTTCTTCTACACACTCTTTCAAGGAAATAATTTGCTCTATAGGAGTGTCAAGAATTTGCTCGCGAAATTCCATCCTTAGGCTTTGCAAATATTTCTTTTGGTGTGTTTGAATCAATTTCTACCCATGAAATTCCGACACCAATGCTGCTCTAGGTCTCTTTTGAATTTCATGTGAATTGGCCCACTCTTTCTTATAAATTAATGAGGTAGACCCACTGGTGGTAAGTTGTTTTGGACCGTTGATGACGGCTTCATGATTTCTCTTATTTGAAATCATGCTATCAACTTCAATCGGTGAGTTGTTCTCGATTCCTTCTTGATAGAATTCAATAAAGGCAGGATGAAAATGAAGAAAACCTAGATATCAAGAAATAAGGAAAAGGCAGATAAGAGGTGATATAAGTTTATATGTATTACCTTAAGTGGCAATACTTCAGACAATGATAATATAAAAGAAATTTCCTTCATATCAGAAGATCTTGATCTCTTCTTTGATCTATTCCAATAGTGATTTTAGCTACTACTACCGCTTGCCGATGAACAGGTTCCTTTTCGAGTAGATCCCCTGAGTTGCTTTCTTTCCAATAGACTTGGCAAAATCATGGTTATCTAACATTTCAATTTCGACATCTTCTTCCATAGGAATTGCTGTCAGATAGGGGTGACCACGGTTCAGGTTTGAACCGAAATTGGACTGGCGGTTTATTGAACCTAAACCGGAATTTGAATTGAGAAATCGGAACCAGAACCGTAACCTGAACCGGAACCGGAACCGGCGGTTTGAGACCCGTTCAAACTGTCTAAAAGACATTTATATCCTGAGTTGCTGGGCTTTTTTATTTAATTAAAATTCAATTTTAATAACCAATACCAAATATCAAACAGTCTCAGTTTTAGTCCAACAACCTATTATCCAAAACTAGGGAAATTGAAACCGGAACCGAAAGAAATCGAAACTGTAATTGAACCGGAACCGGAGGTTCAAGAACCGTAACCATAGCCGTCCTTATAAGGGCTGGTTCAGATTCCACCTTTCAGTAGAATCGGAACCGTCGGTTCTTAAACCAGAACCGACGGTTTTGGAACCGTGGCCACCCCTAGCTGTCAGAGACTTCAAAAGTGTTAATTGCGTCCTCAGAGAAACTACCTGATTCATGCCTTTTATGGTCTATTGAGAATCTCTAGAAGAGTTACTTTCCATAATAACGCTTTTCAAACAATTGTTATGGTTTTACTCTTCGACAATGAAGATATAGTAGGATCCATGTTACCCTTCATAACTTCACTATGATGCATTGATTTATCAGTAGAGGTAGCCATACACTTCTTTGATGATTGTTGAGAGATCTTGACTGTGATCTTAAGAGAGGTAGAAGGAACACTATTTGATCGTGTTGATCATTAGCCATCATAATCTTTTGTGACCAAGGAATGCTTCCTCTGCTTGGGAATAGTCATCTTGAATCCTGTTTGCACATGAACTGAAAAATCTATGGGTGTGCATTCGGTTAATATTCGGTTATTCGGTTAATTGAATTCAGTTAATTCGGTTAGTTCACTTATGAAAATGCAAACCGTTTCCAATTTCGAATTCGCATTAACCGAATTAATTCGGTACCCGAATTCAATTCGGATACGGTTACGAAATCGGTACTAACCGATTTGGAGTTTAATTTTTTTTTTCTTTTACAAATAGTTACACTTTATTGCCAAATGTTGAGATCGTAACAAGTTACAAGGCCTGCCAAACTTCCATATTAGGAGCTAGTGAGCCATCCCTACTAACTATTTGTTAAACCTACGAATACTTGGGATGCCTAGCTCATCCATTTTCCTATTTGATCATATATACCTATTTATATGACTTGAATCATTGTTCAATGATGTAAAAGACATAAATAAAAAGTGATTAACTCAAATCAAAACGAAACTCGCTCACATTATAAATATAATTTACAATAACAAGTGATGAGTGCTATTGGTTATAATTTATAATTTTAACTTACAATCTAAAAGTACAAACATATGAGTAATATTTCACACTTCAATGTGATTTGATTCCCTTATATGTTATAGTTTATATCTTGCAAGTTGAATTCTCAATCGGTGATTTAAGGAACAAATACAAAGTTGAATTCTCAATTAGCGATTTAATGAACAAATACAAAGTTGAATTCTCAATTATCGATTTAAGGAACAAATACAAAGTTGAATTCTCAATGTTACTTACTACTTAATAATTAGTAATAAGTGATAGTTGTTATAACTAACAATCTCTACAAAGTACAATTGTACAAACATATGATGTACAATGAATCAGTGATTAGTTATTTAGTGACATCTCATTTAACTTAATCACCTATAATTTACAAATTACTTAATGCATTCCATTTATATATTGTTTTGTTTCTTATATAGTTTAAATTCTTGACTTTTATTTTATGTATAAAAGGATTAAGTATTTTCCTTTTATTAAAATCATACTATGTATTATCTAATTCTAATAGATAATATGTTCAGTTTTTATGTATGAAAGGATTAAGATATTACTATCATTTTATTAAAGTCATACTATGTATTATTTAATTCTAATAGTGATTTTCACAAATACTAAGATAGAAATATAGAATAACATCACTAGTTCAATATATTGTAAATAATTATATATTATTATTTATTTATTTTTATACATCCATAGTCTATACTAAGATAATAATACATATGTAGTATATACTAGAACCAAGATAGTACATTATATATATATATATATATATATATATATGATTTTAAATTTAATACGGTAATTCAATTGGTTACCCTATACCCGATTTCATTTTCGAATTCCTAATTCAGAATCGGTGTGAACCAAATTCAAAATCTCAAAACCTATTTCATACCATATTCGAATTCACTGAATTTGGTTCGCACTGATTTGGTACCGAATTACCAAATAACCGAATTCGAATTACCAAATTTAATTCGAAATCGGTTCTCAATTCGGTGCGAACCGGTTATGCACACCCCTAGAAAAATCCCACAATTGAATAGCCTCGCCCAAAGTATAGGTGCGAGTGATTTCCTTCAAATTGTTTGGAATATCCTGATAGAAGCCGAATTGCCTGTTAAATCTACAATGATTATATCTTTCAATAATAAAGACATTATCCTTACGTATAGTTAAGAAGTAGGATCGTTGATTGATGAAGTAGCTCATAAGCCTTGGTGATAAGGACCCGTTGTCGATCAATAGTTTTTCTTCATTTTCGGTCCAGCATAACTTGAAGAGTGTCAATGGATTTACTTCTTTGAAAACTTTCTCAACCTTTAGTCTATCATAGAAGATTGCCATCCTCTCACCACTAAATCGTGTCATGCGCCTATGGTGACTGCTTACTTGATTGTTTTCATAATATATGTTGAAATACTGACCAATCCAAGCATAGACGTAATGGATTGGGAAAGCAACATCACATTCTCTTAGGATAGGGGTATGGACGATCTCCCTCAACCTATGATATATACTCGCAAGGACGGAATTGCAAGGCAAAACTTTGCTCCTACACTCAGACGAATATGATCAACTTTCTTGCTCGACAAAAGGAATTTGCAAATCCAACATGCTATGAATGCCACTATGTATGTCTCTTTCCTCACCGACCCTTGAATACTTAATGTGTCGAAAGGAATGTTAAAGTCCTTCATGTTAGTAAGATGGTTGGGCTCCACACTTCCCGAAGGAATGAATGTCGTTTTTGGTTTAGACGCAGTCTTTCTTCTGTTTGCTCAATCTGGAGGAGCCCTATATCTAGTCTCTCCTTTGAACTAGAAGCAAATCCAATCTTTCATCCACAGTTCTTGGTTATTTTTCCAAAGATGAAAGTAAGAAGAAAACATATGCTTACAACTCACAGGAAGAAATGACTTTCCTTCCTTATCAGTCCGTCGCCGAAAGGACAACATTATCGAAGAACGTGCCATCAATTGGTAGACCACCAAGTCGACAAAAGTCCTAAAGTGTGATAGACATCTCCCCAATGGGCGTATAAAGTATGTTTGTAAAAGGAGACCAATATTTGAAGAAGGCTCGTAAGATATGGTCGCAATGATCATAGGAGAATCTTGATGCATAGATGGCTTCAAATATACTGGCGCATGTGAGTACTTCCTTATGACTTCCAAAGATGTCCACAGTCCATTTCCAATAGTGGGAAGTAGCATGCCTCACCAAAAAAGGACGAAGGAATTCTCCATGTAACTTTGTTAATATTGAAACTCACAAATGGAAGCGTGAATTTGGCTATCTCTGGATCTCTATTGTGAAGAGATGAGTTTAGTACAACCATCTCTTCCCTTTTTGATGTTGTAGAAAAAGTTGACGGTGCTACGACGTCTTTCGTCCACTTGCTAGTCCAGTCCTGGAGATGCATTGATGCATCAAGAGAGATGAAAGACTGAGCATGGCTCCCAAATGCCAGTTTATTAACATACAGATAAACTTTTCGATTGAAATCCTTCACGTTCATCTATCAAGGTGATATGTGGTAGCGGCGTGGCGTAGTCCTTGATTTGCATGGTTGCAAAAATTTAGAAAGGAAAAATCTCTAAGTTGACGAGAAGAAATTTTTACAAAAGTTACCTCACTGGTTGTCCTTTACTGATCCTAAGGATGGAGTGCAAGAAATTTCTTTTGAAATCTTATGCAACCAGATGAGTCATGCAAACCCAAAAAAAATTAATTGCAAGCAACCAACCAAGAAAAATATTGATTATTGCGTGCAAAAAAAATTGAGGTCCTATGGTATCTAAAATACTAAAGAAAGTTTCAAACGATATTGATATCAATAAGCGTGTGGCAAATGGAATTATTATGACCTATATGTACTTTTATTCTTTACCAGAGAAGTGGAAGCTTGCAGGTGATACACATACCTTTTGAGATCGGATGCCTTGGGATTAATAAGCTAACTCTTCAAATCTTCACTAATAGGCTAGCATGCAAAGCACTGGTTTGGAAGAAAATTCTGAAGCGGCAAGACTCTCAATAAAATATGCAAGGTTTATGTGTTGGTCACCCCTAATCTTCAAAGCCCAAGAATGGTTATAGTGAAAATTGGAACTCTTAGGCAATCGTGAGCAATAGCAGTGGAGACAGAAAAAGAAAAGGGAAAACTGAGTTTCTCTAGCTTCCACCAATGTGATCCTAGACTGCCTGCTGATTGTTTGTTATATATATACAATTCAGTGGTCTAAACCAAGTGGAGTTTGGCTTTGAAGGAAGTTATTTGGGGGATGTAATTCAAGAATCAATTATTCATGAATCTTCTTGGCCAGATTCATAAAGTAATAAGTTTGAGTTGCATACTGTTTTGGAATCAAAATCCTTATGGTACGGGATTATGATTTATGCAAAGTCCAATTCTTCTAGGAGTTGGCTTAAAAACTGCAAAGAGCTTGGTGTTTGAGTTTTTGAATAAGTTTGGGACTAGAATTCATTGTCCAGGATTGAGCTTATCGAATTAGTTAAGCTTGCAAAGCAAAAGGATTCTTGTTTAGCCTAGGGAATTGAGTAGACATTTGAAATTGGGACTTGAATAGCTATATTGTTAATGGATCTGGAGTTCAGCAAGTTTGAGTAGCATTTGGATTAAGAGTCTTCTTTCTGAAATATGATTGAAGGGTTCTAAGGATTTGGTCACCGATAAAAGTCTAATGTCCACTCAATGACAATTTAGATGTGCATATGGAGTCCTTAGCGATGGTGGTTTCCTAATGATTTTACTAGTGAAAAACAAATTTGCATGGCCTTTCCATATGCTGGATCAATGTTCACGCCAACAAAGTACATGAAGCTTCAAGTCTTAGCCCATTTGAGGACTTGGTTTGGAAATTAATATTTAGATGACATTCAAGTTGAAAAGACATCGAAGCTTGTCCATTCATGTCTTGCTTTTCACGTAGAAGTTTCGAGGGGGTACTTGTAGACAATGAAATTTTAATTAATTTTTAAAAATTTTCATTAGTCTATAAATTATTTTCATGGCATATTTTTATTCAATCAAATATTGCCATATGTCATGCACATGTAAAAATTTGATTATTTAACAACCAATTATATCTTTCCAAGTGTGAAGTTGAGGCATTCTGACCAATCAAAAATGTTGAAGTGTCTTTACCAATCAAATTGCGTCATGTCACATATCTTTATGACTAAGCAAATTTGGATAAATATCTAAATATTTATTTCTTATTAAAGAGATAATATTTAGAGTTATTTAGTCCTTTTATATGTATTACATACTGCAAGGGTTTGTCCAATCAAGCCATGCCATGCCATATGTCTCTACAAGTTGGCCAATCAAGAAAATACATGTAAGCATTAGCTCTTTATAAAATAAAGGGATAATATTCAAGGTAATACAGTTCTTATATGATTGCATGTCTTGCAAGACAAATAAAGTGGTGCATGAGTTTTCAATCTCTACCACATTCTACAAGTATAAATGGAGGGTCTCTTCACCAAAACTGATACATCACACATCAGAATCAAGCATCAAGCATAGCATATTTCAAGTCTACTTGAAACTCTAAAGCCGTGAAAGCTCTGTAACTTCAAGTTTTTCAAGTCTTCTTCATATCAAAACTTGAACCTTCAAGGGTCTTCAAACCTTCATCATATCAAAGTTTGAAGTGTTTTTCGTGTTCATCCAAGGGTTTCGTAATTTGTTCTTGAATCAACCGTTGATTTCTTCAAACCTTGATATCGAAGATTTGAATTGTTTTTCGTGTTCGTCAAGTTCTTCAAATCTTCGATATCAAGGTTTGAAGAAATCAACGGTTGATCCAAGAACAAATTATGAAACCCTTGGATGAGCGTTCGAAAAAAAGAATCAAAGGAGTCTCTCTCTACAAATTTGAGAAAATCTCAGGGATTGTACTCACATCTCTTTTAAATTTATATTTCATATCTGTCATACATTTTTCTTATCTTTTTACAGATTTGAAATTTTATCGCGTACAGTGTCATTTTCAGATTAGAAATAAGATCTGATTCTGAACCATATATGTGAAGAATGAAGAAAGACTGACTTTTTAACTTCTACTTTTTCTACACGTCAGAAAGAGTTTCTTATAGATTTACATTTTAAATGCATGCAAATGACGTTGTATACTTTATCAAATGTGGTTACAGCATTAAGCATTTATTTTCCTGTTAAGCTAGTACCGATTTCTTCATCTTCTAATCAATGAAAATCTTACATTTATCCTACTTCATCCTAGAATTTTTTTGACCAATAAGTTCACTTTTAATGTACCTACAAGTTTTATAACTTAAAAACATAATGGTCTGGTATGGTCTTAATTATCTGTATAATTTTTGAAAAATTAATCCATGCAGCTATGTATTTCTAACATGGTCTTTCTTTTTAAAAAAAAATAAAACATCATAATTTCATCAAATTTGCAGTAATGATAGAAATTATACTAGACAAACACATGTTCAACAAATTTGAACAAATACTACAGCTTTGAAAATTTAACAAAAAATTATACTAATAAATTTCAAACACACTCCAACATCAGATATAATGCCTATAGGTAAGAACATCTATGCATATTTGTCGGATCTTCTAATTAACTGTTTCAAATTCAGATATTACAGTTAGATCTAAGTAAAGAACTTTGAGATCTAACAAGCAAATCTAAAAAAAGCTTAGATCTAACATAGGAAATAGAAAAATTAAAGGAAACTCTCACTAGAAATTCTTATGAGAGAAAATTCTCACTAAGTAACCCTAGGAGAGAAGAAAACTATCATTAAAAATTTAAAAAAGAAGAAACCCTCACGATGAAACTCTAAGAGAGACTTGTTACATACAAGAAAGAAAGAAAGAAAGTCATGAGAGGGAGACCAATTAGAAAGATGTTTTGTGTGCAAGGGATGGAAGATAAGAGAGGAGGAAAATTTAAATTTAAAGAGTATGAATGTAGTGCACATATTTCTAACATTATATTTAAAGTTCTTTTCTCTTAATTCGCATAAAAAATCAAATTTAGACATACATTTTGGAAGTTACGGTATTTTTTACTCGTGCAACTCGTTTGGATTGTACATTTGGTTCGACACAGTTGTAATCCTTCTTGGATTTCTTTTTATTTATGGCACTCCTCTATGCCTTCTAAAATCTCGGCCTTGTTTGGCAGTTAAGTTTTTTGGGAGTTTGTATAAAATTCTATTGTAGCTTATTGTAGAAGTTGTAGAAAAAAATTTTGGAAGTGAAGTTTTTTATGTGTTTTTGGGGTGTTATATTAAAAACTTTGGGAGTTTTTTGAGGATTCTTTTAGATAATGTAGGAAACAAACAAGTTTTATATAAACTTGCTAAAAATTTGCATTAAAACTTTGGAATTTTTTAAGGTTCTTGTAACAAAAGCAGGTAAAAAACTAGCAGCATACAAACTAGCCAAAAAACTTGGCTGCCAAATAGGCCCCTCTCATTTTTTATGGTGAGATTGTTGTCTGCCATTGATGGATACTCTTTCTTGATTTGACGTACAAGGCCGATCAAAGTGCTTTTGCTGTGAAAGCCTAACATTTGAACCTATTCATCCCGTATTTTGCACTGGAGAGCTTGCACGACAGCTATGGAGCTCACTTTGAGCTAGAAGTTGGAAGTTTTATGGCTGTCTCTATGACAAGGCATGCTGTTGTTAGATGGTGGTTACATTCGGCTTCTAATCGACATTTGCTCTTTTTGATTAAAATTCTGCTATGTCTTGTTTGCTGGAATTTATGGAAAATCAAGGAATTATTCATTTTATGAGGGGAAGCATTTCTCTTTGAATCAAGTGATTGGTCGTGTTTTGGAGGATATGGTTAACATTTTTACAATACCAGTTCCCTAGTGGTCCTATTTGGGAGTGAAGTTTTTTGGGTGTTTGTATAAAACTCTACTGTAACTTATTCTAGAAGTTGTAGAAAAAAATTTTTGAAGCGAAGTTTTTTATGTGTTTTGGGGGTAGTACATTAAAAATTTTGGGAGTTTTTTTGAAGATTCTTGTTAATGCAGATAACGTACGAAACAAACAAGTTTTACACAAACTTGCTAAAAATTTGCGTTAAAACTTTAGAAGTTTTTAAAGGGTTCTTATAGGTAAAGTAGGAAACAAACAAGTTTTATACAAACTTCCTAAAAACTTGAGGTTCCAAACTTGAGGAGTAGTATCATGACTTATTCCTGGCAGTCCTTTTACAACTCCTTGGCATACATTAAGAAGCCATTTAAGAGTACTTTGGTTAAATGTGTTATCCCTAGAAGGCCTCTTGTAAAATTGAATACGGATGGGTGTTCGCGTGGTAATCTTGGAGGAAGTGGTGGTGTAGGGATTTTAAGAGACAGTGTCAGCCGGTTCTTGATTGCTTTTTCTTCTTATTTTGGAAAATTGACAAGTCTTCAATCTGAGTTGAGAGTAATGCTATTTGGAGTAAGGTTGTGCATAGCCCCTGGGTTTACTTCTTGCATCTTGAGTCTGATTCGTTACTTCTATTAAGGATGGTTAATGGTGAATATCAAGTTCCTTGGAGTCTTGTTTGTGGGCTCAATGATCTGCTTCATTACAAACAATTTTTTCATAAAGTCACTCACTGCTATCGAGAGGCTAACATGGGGGCTGTTTGGCACCCCAAATTTTTTGCGAGTTTGTATAATACCCATTTTTTTCTTACTTTAGCTACAGGAACCTCAAAAAACTTTCAAAATTTTTAACACACACACCCAAAAAACTACACAAAAAACTCCTTCATTCCTTTCAAAAAATATACACCAAAAACACTCACCACCACCATCACTCATGCACCTCCTCTTTTTTTTTTCTTTCCTTCTTCTTCTTCTTTCTCCCTCCCTCCTTCCACTTCTTCTTCCTCTCCCCAACCCTCATGACTAGGGGGAGGAGGAGGGAGAAGAGGAGGAGGGGGAGGAGAAAAGAAAGAAGAAGAAGAAGAGGAGAGAGAGAGAGGAAGAAGGAAAAAAAGAAGACAAAGAAAGAAAAAATGAAAAGGAAAAGGAAAAGAAAAAAGAAAAGGAAAAGGAAAAGAAAAAAGAAAAGGAAAAGAAAAAAGAAAAAGAAAAAGAAAAAACAAAATTTATCAAAAAGTTTTTACACATCTAACAAATTTTTCTACTACTTCTACAGTAAACTACAGTAGAGTTTTATACCTACTCCCAAAAAACTCACCTACCAAACAGGCCCATGGTTGCAGATAGACTATCTAATGTTGGGATTGATATTGGTTTAAATATGATTTATAAGTCTTTAACTCAGCTGTATTACATGGTCTGAGGTGATATTAGAATGGGTCGATTTGGACTTCACAATTTATGTAGGAATAAAGTTTAGATTCTCATGTACTTCGGAATTAGTACTTCTACTTGGTTTTCATCTACATTTATTATTTTCTCGTGTATTCTAAGGGGCAAGATCCAACTCCCTATCTTTGTACTTTTTTTTCTTTAGGATTGACATCTCTTTCCCGTATACAATGTTATGACAATTTAGAGTCTACAAGAAAAATGGTAAATTCAAGATGAGATCATATCCTTTCGCTTGAAAAATAAATTCTTTTAATATTATATGTTAAGCTAGATTACACAAATTAGGGGGAACAATACCTAGAATAAGGGAGGCAAATGAGATGTTTCAAAATTTAAAGGTTCCAAGTGATACTATTAGAAATCTTGGGCGAAGCTTTTGAAATTATCCCTATTATGTTTTCGACCTCCGTAGTCTCTCCTACGGTCCTACCTCGAGTCTGCTTTTCATTCTTCTTGTATCCCTCTCCTCTGCAATTTTAGTTTCACCGCTACTCGCCGCCGTGCGTATGATATGAAAGCCTCCTCGTCTTCGTCGCCCTTCTATTTTTCCCTCTCCTTGTCTTGAATCTCTTCCACCGGCTTGCTATTTAGTGAAGAAGAGTGTTCAAAGAGAGAATTTTTGGTTAAAGATTGCTTTATTACCTGCCGTCTTTCTGTGCAACTTCTCATAAATTGGATGCGGGTAAGTTTTTTCTTTTAATTTGTTTGCTGCTCGTCTTCTTTGCCCTTTTATTTTTCCTTATCCTTCTCTTGAATCTCTGCCACGCACTTGCTGTTTAGTGAAGAGTCTTCAAAGAGAAAATGTTGGGTTAAAAATTGATTTGTTATTTCTATGCAATTTCTCATAAGCTGGGTACGGGTAATTTTTTTCCTGTATTTGTCTATACCCTAAAAGTCTTTGAAAATCATGGTTAAAGCCTCCGTTCATGGATATCTGAAGAGTCAGTACGGATTGACCCGGTAGACTCGGCCGCTATTTCGATTCCTGGATTCGACTCAGCCCGAATCTTCTGAGTCTGAACGAGTGTCCACTGGGTCTACTATGTGAGGGATATGGCGGACCGGTCATGGAATAGAGGCTGAACTTCCGGTAACAACTTGGCCGGGCCAAGTCTTTGAACCAAGATTAGAACTCGAAGGATAGACCTAATCAACTTGCCCTACATTTGCTTTATTATATCCAATTGTCCTCCGAATATAGAAATCTTACAATAATAATAAACTTGCCCTACATTTGCTTTATTATATCCAGATGTCCTTTGGATATAGAAATCTTCCTATAGTCTTATGTGACATTACGTTCTATCACCTTTGGTAAGCGCATCTTAGTATATGAGTTTCTAAAAGGACAAGGAGAGTCAATGTTATAGCTCAATGACTAAAAATTTGGCTTATTGGATTGTTAGGAGTCATTAATCTGTTGAATTGGAACAAAATGGTGCTTAGTTTTCCTCCAAGCCTTATTAAAATTCACGAAGGATTTCTTTGAAGTTTAAGGTGGTTGCTTGGCCACCTACTATGTTCATAAGCACAAGAACTGTCTAGGTTCCATGTCTTTTTCCTAAATAGTTTGAAATTTACACAGTTTATATCTTTCCACAGTCTCTGTGGTTTAGGTGAACTCAAGATTTTTCATGGCCCCTCTATCTTTCCCTGTTACACTTTATATGTTTCTTATAGTAAAACTGAGTAGAGAGCTCGGAATTTAAGTCTAAGGGGAAAATTTGAAGAAGTAACAGATTTTGGGCGTGAAGCACTTGCACTTGGTAGTGACATTTTTGTTCTGGATAAGCTACTTATACATCATTCCATTATGATGGTTTGTAATAGGCTCCGTGACCTGAAAAAAATAGTAACTTATATCTTTTGATCATTTAGGAAGAGAGGGGAGGGTCTAGGTTTGAATTGCTGCTTCACAAAAGAACAAGGAACAAAATAGCTTTGAATTTCTGACACCCTCTGCCCCTCCCAAAAAAAAGAAACTTAACCATTGGATTGTGTTTGTAAAAAAAAAGATCAGAAAAGCTTAACCATGGGATCTGTAGCTTTGTGTTGAATTTAGTTGTCTCAAATGCTTATGATTATCTTAGTTTATTTGCAAAGGGATTTTGCTGAGGATTGTATTCTATAAGTAAATCTGGATCAACTTATTTGTTTCTTCTTGGTACATCGATTAAACAGGGTGGTGGTGTATTTGCTATTCCAACTTGCTGTTAGTTGTTCTTTATGAATCAATTGCTGAGGATAGCAGACAACTTAGGTATATAGATGTTCTTGATTGCTAAATATCTGTGCTTTTATGCTATGACCTTTGAGAATTTTAGTGCTATGCATGCATGGTTGTCTATATGTTTTCAATTCATCCATTAGAGCCATATAATTCGTTGGATTGAAACTATTTTCTTAACCTCTTTTTCAAGGCCTTTTACACTTCAAACGAATGATCTTTTTTTGAAGTCATCAGTGACATGTATGCATTACAAACTTCCCTTGTCATTCTGGATTTAAAAAAAAAAAAGACTAAATTCATGCTAATGACTTGTTATGGATTATAGAATTATAAGATATTCTTGCAGATGTTTGCTTGATGTATATGGGTGTCATCTTTACCCTCAATCTTCCATAGATAGCATGCTTTGCAGACTTTGTGAGTTGTTCTGTGCCTTGCAAGGTTCTTTTTGAGTTTTCTGAAGTCAGCTGTTGTTGCATTTTCCAGGATAAGTTCAATTTAAAGCACTTAACTGGCACCCCTTTCCCACCCCTTGTGCGGGGCTGTTTCCTATTGTATATGTATATGTGTTTGCACGCCAACCTTATGAGGTGCATAGTCAACCCAACCCAAAAAAAGGCAGGGTAAAAAACCAACTGCCGTACTTGATTGGACATCTCATTGCCTCATCCTATGATTATTCAAAAAAAAAAAAAAGGAGAGGGAGAGAGGGAGAGAGAGAGTGTGTGTGTGTGTGTGTGTGTGTTTTAGAAGCTAGAGAAAGAGTTCAAAATAGTGTATAGACTAAAACAGAGTTTGGGAGAGGAATGTCTAGGAAATTATGCAGTGCAGAAGGGCGAAAGAAGAGAGATTCATCCATACCAGATAGACAAATCCAGTAAATGTTTCCTTTTATTGATTGCTTTAAACTGTAGGAGAAAACACAAGGAAACTTTTTAGCACCTTAAATGAATTTTGTAGACAGCAGATATCTGAGAACCACAATAACAGTCCTGGAAAAAAAATTATTTGAGATACAGAGACCTCTTTCTCACAATTTTTTGGAAATAATTATTCAGTGATACCAAAATATCAGATATAGCAGCTGAAAAAAAAAGTAGGAAAATGATCAAAAATACAAGAAAATGTAAAAAATGAAAGGAAAAAAAGAGATAATGAAAAACTCAGGAAAAACATGAAACTGAACATGCTGAAGATTGTATTGTTAATCACCTTCTTCCCATGTCTTATCTAGAAAAATAACAAAAAATGAAAACCAAAGTAGAAAACATAGCGAAAAAGACAAAGTAGAGAAGATGGGTGGTGATTTGGTTTGGGTGATTGATTGAGGGAGATCAAAGAAGATAGAGAGTAGAGTGGTGCATGCCACAGTGGTCAATACCTATTCCTGATGGAATCCAACGCAAAATCATGTGCCACCCACATGTAGAGGACTACCAAAGCTTTAATCACTTTCCTTCTGCCATGTCAGTTAGATGACATAAACTTCGACGGCACCCAAGCCTCTTTTATCTAGTTGTATAACAAGTATAATAAGCTACAATATAGCAGTGTTTTCAGGCTCGGACCAGACCGACCAGTCTAACCGGTCAAACTGGGAACCGGCCAGGTTGGCCTCCAAGCCAGGTCAAAAAACCGGAGGTGATTAACTCGGTCAAACCCTCTCAAAACCGGGTTTGACCGTGTGACTCAGGAAACTGGATTGAACCCGGTTTTTGCTCCTTCCATTTTTTGCCCAATTTTCTCTCTCTCTCTGTCTCTCTCTATAAATTTTATTGACCAATTGACCCAGTCAACAACCACAAAAACAGAGGAAAAAATTACAAAATCTGGAAAAATTGTCAAATGACTTGTCCAATTTCATTCTTACAGTAACTCTAGCCTCCTCCACCCACCGCCATTGCTCCCTAACAGCCAAGAGCCTTCACCATTGATGCCACTGCCACCACTCCCCAACTTTAAGCCTCCAGGACCACCACTTCTCTGGTGTAATTCAGATTTCATCTTCAAGCTTCCTCTTGTCCTACACCATAGCTATTCCTGTCCTTCACCACCACAGGCTCCTCCACCGCCTGCCAACTCCAAATTTCAAGCTCCTAATTGGTAATTTTCATCATCTTTAATTTTTGCAAATATATCATGTCTTGATCTTGGAATTACTTTGCAGTGCTGTTTGAATGCCGAACTGATTGCATTGTTGAAATTCAAGGCTATGAGAATAAAATTGTAGAATCTTTAAAGAGGCAATTTAGATACTAATTTAATTATGGTCTATATATAAGACAAAACAAATGAATCTTGCTCGATACTTGAGGCCACTGAAGTTGGGGACCATTTTTAATTCTTTATCTAGTTGCCATATTGGTGGCAAACAATATATGACCACTGAAGGCCAATGTTGGTAATTTTGTTGGCCGAACTCAATAAAGATCATAAGTTTCTTGTAAGATGTGACGCAGATTATGTACCCATATGTTAAATTTTGGACCCTCATTCGGCCAAACTTGTATTGGTACTTGTGGGAGAAAATCTTTGAAACCTTAATTAAAATCATGTACTCAAATCACAGCTGCCAAGATGTATGACCACCTAGATCCGATTAAGTATGGAATTGGATCTCATTTGCTCTCCTTTTTTTTTCTTTTTCGTTTTTGTCTATATATGGTTCTTCTTCTTTCTGAGTATTTGAATTATTTTTAGGTAAAAAAGACACAAACATTGTGCAACTTGATGATGAGGATGATATTGACTTGGAAAGTTATGAAGTTGGAGACAAGGATGATGAAGATGAAGATGATTAGATAATTCTAAAATGTGTTATTTTTAAGTATTATGAAAAAGCTTGTTGGATTATTTGAATTTGTATTTGTCAATGATTAAACATGTATGAGATTTCTATTTTGTGAACCTGTAAGTTTGCATGAATTTGGTGAACTATTTGGTCAATTGGATATGGATTAGAACTTTGGGCTCTTGGTTATGGAGGAAAAATGAATGGTCATATATATATATATATATAATGTCATCCGGTTCGACCCCCAGGCAAACCCAATGACCCCTGACCCCTAAGCTCAGCTGAGTCGATTCCCGGTTCGAGTTTGAAAACATAGCAGTATAGTTTTAGTCTTTTAGATAAACACCCAAAAAACACACCACGCAAGGGGACCCTTTTATAGTTTTATTCCTAAAATTAAATGATGCACTGAGAACAAGTAGAACCAATGGCCAGTCATTTGAGTTCACCTAACAAAGCCCAGCTCATGTAGGGCCTAAAGACACAAGAAACAAAAAACCCCATATAGTTGGGCCTCCTCGATTTAGTATTACTGCTGCTCTGACTATTTTTCGTCATCATTCCCCTGATAACCTTCTCCTTCCCTGAAGCTTTCTCAGTAGCCTTTCACCTCCTCCTCGCTATATGCAAGCTATTCTCGCGCTTCTTATTCCTCTTCATTTTCTACCTGCTGCTCTTTTAAGGGTATTGAAGGAGACAAGTTTCGGCTAGAGACTTTTGTATGGAGCTTAGTTTCTTATTGTTTTTGCTGTACTTTTCTTACTCTGATGATTTTGTCCAATGGACTTCATTTATCAATGTTCTTGGGATGTTCTTGGTGGATTGTCATAGTCTGTGCATTAATTTTTTAGTAAAGAAGAATGTCTTTTGATTTGGTCATGAGTTAAAATTGATCGATTCGGATGATTAGGCTGCATTTTTTACTTAGTTGATTCTTCCTGAATTGTCCTAAGTCACCGATTTTGGAGTCTCCAACTTGTAGGTTATCGTTATCAGAATCACCTGCCAAGTTTTGATGATGAGATTTTGAAGCATGGTGAAAAGGGAAGTTCAGTGCATTGATAATTTTTTGGAGATTTTATTTAAAGCTCAAAGGTGCAAGAATGATGGCATTGTCTGCAAACCGAGGTATGCTGGTTGAATTTATTTAGTTCATGAACTTTTTCCCATTTCTTTCTATTCCTTTAATCATAAATTTGTTGATTTAGTGGAACTCTAAGTTTGTTTCTAGTTGCTCACTGATCATAATCAGTTACAGCAGGATTAGCATTTCAATCTGCCTCAAGATGTTTTCGTGTGATTGCCTCTTATGGGAGCTTGTCATTTTCAAGTAATGGACCTTGCAATCAGGATGGTGGATCAGCTTCCTTTGGAAATGGGGTTAAGCAAGAATATTTGGGAAAATCAGAGGGAATATGGCAAGATGTGGATAGGGTGTGCCAGATCTTGGAGAGTGGATCTTGGGGGCCTTCAGTTGAAAATGCTTTATCTACATGTGATGAAAAACGTCATTTGGAACTAGTTATTGGAGTCTTAAGGAGGCTGAAGGATGCTTGTCAAGCACTAAACTATTTTCGGTGGGTTGAGAAGAAAACTGACAAAGCACATTGTCCGGAAGCATACAATATGCTTCTCATGGTAATTGGGAGGAGTAAAAGGTTTGACTATGTGGAACAAATTTTGGAAGAGATGGGTCTTGCTGGGTATGGCCCATCCAACAGTACATGTATTCAGCTAATAGATAGCTATGTCAAGACTCGAAAATTGAGGGAAGCATTTGCTTGTATTCAGACAATGAGGAAGTTAAAGTTTCGCCCAGCATTTTCAGCTTACACTACTCTAATTGGAGCCCTATCTGCTGTTAATGAACCTGATCTTATGCGGGCACTCTTTCTTCAGATGCAAGAATTAGGTTATGAAGTGAGCGTTCATTTATTTACTACTCTTATACGAGTATTTGCCAGGGAAGGACGAGTTGATGCTGCTCTTTCTTTTTTAGAAGAGATGAAAAGCAACTCATTTGACGCGGACATTGTTCTCTATAATGTGTGTATAAACTGCTTCGGCAAAGTGGGTAAAGTGGACATGGCTTGGAAGTTTTTTCATGAGATGCAAGCTAATGGATTCATGCCTGATGAAGTTACATATACAAGTATGATTGGTGTTCTCTGCAAGAGTAACAGACTGGATGAAGCTGTGCACCTGTTTGAACAGATGGAGCAGAATAGGGCAGTCCCATGCGCATATGCTTATAGCACTATGATCATGGGATATGGATCTGCTGGAAAGTTTGATGAAGCATATAGGTTGCTTGAAAGACAAAGGTTAAAAGGATCTATACCAAGTGTAATTTCATACAATTCTCTTCTAACCTGCCTGGGGAAGAAGGGAAAAGTTGATGACGCATTAAGGATCTTTGAGGAGATGAAAAAAGATGCAGCACCTAATCACGCAACTTATAATATTGTCATTGACATGCTTTGCAGGGAAGGACAGTTCAGGGCTGCTTTAGATGTTAGAGATGCCATGAAGTCTTCAGGCTTTTTTCCGAATGTATTGACTGTAAATATAATGATCGACCGTTTGTGTAAGGCTCAGAAACTTGATGAAGCTTGTTTTATTTTTGAAGAAATGGACCACAAACTTTGTACACCAGATACTAGGACATTTTGCTGTCTTATAGATGGTTTGGGTAGGCATGGCAGGGTAGATGATGCATACAGTTTATACGAGCAGATGTTAGATTCTGATCGGGTTCCAGATGCTGTTGTTTATACATCCTTGATTAAAAACTTTTTCAGGTCTGGAAGGAAGGAAGACGGGCACAAGATTTACAAAGAAATGGTTTCTAGAGGTGTTGTCCCTGATCTTTTGCTCCTTAACACCTATATGGATTGTGTTTTCAAAGCTGGTGAAACAGAGAAGGGCAGAGCTTTGTTTCAGGAAATTGAGAATCTGGGTTTTACTCCAGATGTGCGAAGTTATTCTATTCTGATTCATGGTCTTACAAAAGCGGGCTTTGCACGTGAAACATATGAGATATTTTATACAATGAAGGAAAGAGGGTGTATTCTTGACACCCTTGCTTATAACACAGTAATTGATGGATTCTGTAAATCAGGAAAGGTCAATAAAGCTTATCAGCTGCTGGAGGAAATGAAGGTGAAGGGTCATGAGCCTACTGTTGTCACTTATGGCAGTGTTATTGATGGGCTTGCAAAGATTGACAGGCTTGATGAAGCTTACATGCTTTTTGAAGAAGCAAAATCCAAATGTGTGGAGCTAAATGTGGTAGTTTACAGTAGCCTTGTAGATGGGTTTGGGAAGGTGGGTAGAATCGATGAAGCATACCTAATTATGGAAGAATTGATGCAAAAAGGCTTGACACCGAACACTTACACTTGGAACTGCTTGATTGATGCTCTGGTGAAGGCTGAAGAAGTAGATGAGGCTCTTGTCTGCTTTAATTCGATGAAAAACTTGAATTGCAGTCCAAACTCAATAACTTACAGCATTCTCATAAATGGGCTTTGCAGGATTCAGAAATTCAATAAAGCCTTTGTTTTTTGGCAGGAAATGCAGAAACAAGGGTTGATACCCAATCTGATTACCTATGCCACCATGATATCTGGGCTTGCAAAGGCCGGAAATATACAAGAAGCTGATAAACTCTTTGAAAGGTTCAAGGCAAATGGAGGTGTACCTGATTCAGCCTGTTATAATACTATGATAGAAGGGTTAAGCACATCAAATAGGGCATTGGAAGCTTACCAACTATTTGAAGAGACTAGGTTAAGAGGTTGCAACATACACACAAAAACATGTATTGTTCTTTTGGACTCTCTGCATAAGGCTGAATGTCTTGAGCAGGCAGCAATCGTGGGTGCTATTCTGCGGGAAACAGCAAAGGCACAGCATGCATCAAGATCATTGTAACAGTGGATTGGTTGCTGTTATTAGCAAGTGATTGATCACAATCTGGTGTGTAGTATGTGTTTATTTCTTTGAATACATGGGCTATCTGAGCGCATTACTTTAATAGTTTATGGTATATCAGTACAGGCCCTGGTTAATGAAGTGTACCCAGTTGAATTGGGAATAGAATCAGACAGTTAATTACATAAACTGGTTTTGAACCTATCCTCTAGCTTTCCTCCTCCTCCTCCTCCTCCTTTTTTCTTTTTTTTTTTCCAACATCAGTTGCAATTTCTGACTTCCATTTTATGGCATTCTGTTACTTATTTAATTAGACTTCTTCTATTGTTCGTTCATCTGTTATCCTTTATTTTTTGGTCAAAAGTCAACTTTCATTACTGAAAACAAGGCTACAAAAATATGGAGTTACTAGAGCAAATTCCCCAAAGGATCAAACTGTGATATTCACAGCTGGAAGGTCTTAAACTATTCCTCATCTTGGTTGATGCCTAAAGCATAATCTACTAATCTATTAGCTATGCTATTTCCAACTTTAGCAGCAAAAGAGGAGGAGCAGAAGTGAATCAAAGAGCTAAACATATTGATGTCCTCCAGTATGGCAGTAAGGTTAGCATCTCCACTCCTCTTGGCTTTCAGTTGCTGAATTAGTTGTTTGCTGGAGCATGTGATATGAATGTTCCCCCTCCTGTTTCCATAGATTTAATTATAGCTAGTTTGAGTCCTTCCACTTCATCTTGGATGCTGTTCCCACTTTTCCTTTCATTGATTGCCCAACTAGCCTTGACATGTTTCCTCCGGTCCATAGGAACCACTCCAATCCCAAGTGATTCAGATTTGGAATTTGAGTGTGTAGCTAAGTCAATGTTGATCATATCTCTGTCCATACCTAGGGGAATCTGATCCTCACTTTGGTCTGTTTATTGTATCTGATTGCTCATAATTTCTAATGACATGTATGACTCTTAGATCATGGAATAGCTCATGGTACTGCACAATGTCGCCAAAATAAGTTGGAGACTTAGTTTGACTTTTTTAACATTGCTATTCCGTTCAAGATTTGGTCTAGTTCATAGGGACATGAAATAATTATTTTCAGGATATTGCATTTACATAATATTACCAAAAGAATTTGGTGACATAAACTGGCCTTTTTACCAGTTCTCTCTTTTAAAAGTTTCAGTGCAGTTAAAGATTAAAAGAAATATTTGTTGATTGATCATCTCTCTGTACAAATGAATTTCATGGACTTAAATTTGTTATGGATTCATAACTACATTTACTCTTTTCATCCATAAACTACCAGGTAGTTGACGGCATCTTGGCGTTCATGTTCACATTTCCATACTACCTTTTACGAACTTCCTCAGCAGGTCCTGTGTTTAACCACAAAAGCTGAAGTTTTGTTTCCTAGTAGACATCTAAGCTGCAATCTGATAGTCAGGTTTCACTTTTATTTCTTAATTGTTTTCAATAAATCTTAAATAGGACCATGATAGAAAATAATTTACAGTTTTCCATGGATACGATTTAGACTAATAGGTGGTTGAGGGAGTAGTCATGTTCTTTGCTCCTAAGTAGTCACAGCATTCTGGATTATCCCCTTGTTGTCAATGGCCAAAGTACTCTTAAAAATACGTTATGTAAGCTTTCATTCTTTTCCTTTAAGTAAATGGTGTTGCCTTTCTGTGCTTCTTGATTGCACTGTTGTCTTGGATTTTGGATTTCAATGGATAAATTTGAATTGAGAAACATTTGTTTAGTGAGTCATGAGAGAAGGAGAACAAGGAAAAGAATTGATGTGAACATTTGTATCTTTTTTTTTTTTTTTGGGGTAATATATACTTTGAAAAGATCTAATTAATTGCATTTTTGTGTAGGACAGAGTTTCAAGGACATTGACACCTGTAGTTTGGTAATGAGAAACTTTGTGTGGTATCTAACGAAAATTTTATGCTAAGAATCACTTAAAAGGCTTGTGGAGTAATTATAATTTGAAAGAAGAATACTACAGTCTAGACAGCAGGGAATTGACAGATATTCTCTAAACATGTAGTATAAAGTGGGAATGGGTTTGCAATAGGATGGTCGCCGTCCCATGTGCCATTCACGTTTTTTGTAAAAGTATATTTTCTTTTTTTTGGCAGCTTTTTAGGTATTTGGTGAAAATTTACTGGGTTGTGGGCTCAAGACATCAAAATCTGTCTCTCTCCTCCCAAAAATCAGTCGCATTATTTTCTTCTCCCCCTCTTCGCTCTTCTTCTTCCTAAATTCTTTTACTTGCTTGGATCTGATCTTCTTCTAACCAGTCTACCTAATCAACAAAATAAAAAGTTTTCCTAGAGATACTTGTACCTTCTCATACTCTCTCTTGAACAGAGGAAAGACTACTTAAGATGAATGAGGAAGATGACTGATCCATCTCCATCAACTGATCTGAATCATTTGTAAATACAACCATCGTACTTTTTTATCCTTTTCTGATGTTGCACACACACACACACACTCTCTCTCTATCTCTCTCTCTCTCTCTCTTTCTAATCGAGGCTCTGGAATGATCTGATGTCAAGGTACCCTTCATGACCTTCGAGAGTGTTTTCTTTTTCCTTTTTGTCTTTTAAACTGATTTCACCTTCCGTTTGTTCTTCTTCTTCTTTTTTTTTTTGGTGGTTTTTCATAGAATTTATTTTTAAAAATATGTATTTAGCTATTGGTTATTTAATTTTTTCTAATTTAGGATGATGAGAAATCATCTAAAGGTAAGCTCTTTGTGCTCTAATTTCTTATATTCTCTTGTTGTATGTTTTATCTGTATTTTTTTTACTCATTTTTCCTTGACTTTAAGCATCTCAAGCCATTATTGATGCATTTCAGAAGGTTTCTTCTTGCATGAGTTGTCTACCTTACTCTGAAATTTGAAAAATGGTGATAAAAAAAGATGTGACAGCTTAACATTCCAAACAAGGTTTTTATTTAAGCAAAACTGACGAAAGGTGCGAATGCGGATTTGAGATTTTTTTTTCCTAATAGTTTTGTTATTAGTTTGATTTTCCAGTGTTGTAAGCTCCAGTTTGAAGATTTCGTCCTGGATCAATAATTTTACTCAATGGCTTTGTTTATATTTGGAGGATTTCTAGTGAAAATATCAATGTTGGCCCTTGTGCAAAATATAGTAGAATATTACTTCATTCCATGAGTTTGTTCCTGAGTTGTATGTAGGATTTAGAGTTTTCACCCTTTTTAGTATGGTAAATGTTTAATGCATTTTAAGATGGTTTTACTCCGTAGCTGTATTTTGCATGGTTCTACAAACATATTCCAAAATATGTTGGAATTATGAAGAGTCAACGCAATAACTGCATCATTGATCTTCTTTAATTTGTTCCAATTTGAATTTGCTAAAAGAATATTTGAAAGCCAATAGGATTGTTTAAGTGTACACTTAGTTTTTGGCAAAGGAAAGATGAATGGAGAAACTGCTTTATCCATTTTTTCTTAACCATCTCTTCAGTTTAATTTAAAAGGAAAGATGAATGGAGCAACTTTTTTATGGCTTTTTTTTCTTATCTATCTCTTCAAATTAGTTTACAGGTTTTTTTGGGTTGTATGTAATTCGATTTGCTTACTTTATTTTGTATTGCGTAGTTTATTTGTTTTCTTTTGGTTTTGTTTTTACCTCAACATGGAGAACTAGCAAGGAAGGTATTATACTTGAAGCTGATAAAATGATTTTGAGTTTGACTGTAGGGTAAAGTGGGAATGAGCTGCTAGAGAATGGTTCTCCTCTTAGGTGCTGCTCATGTGTCTTCATAGGTACTTATGTTCCAATTTGACATGGCAGTTTCTTTTGGTAGATGGTGGTTGTCCTTTGCTTTATGAAGTGTGATGCATATCTTTATCTTTATCTCTAAAGGTACACTTAAGAGTCTTTTGTCATTTAAATAAGTATTACCCATTTGAAAAAAAAGGGCGAGTATGGTTTGGGTTCTTATTGGTTTGTCATGTTTTGAATTTGTGATGAGGATATACGAACGAGACTGAGAGGAAGATGGTAGTTGCACTGTAATCTACTGCACATATTAGAGTTGAAGTTGTAGCTGGATAGAGATCAATTGAGAAATTTTACAGTTAGGTATATCTACACTTACTTTGTTTTATGCCTCAGTGGACTTGATTATTTATATAGGAATGGGAGATTCTATTTAAAAGACTCCATAATGAATCAGGTTTTGCCTGTTCTTTCACTTTTTCTTTTTCCCTTTCTAAATAAGAAAAGCTAAATTTGGAGGAACTTAATTATGCTGTAAACTTTTCCATTTTCATACAAGTTGAGTGTGCTGATTTTTTTTTTCTTTTTTTTTTTCCTGTTATTTAACGTGTAATTGATGTTTAGACACAGAACGAGTAGAAAAAAATGGTGAAACCTGATAAAACTCACCATACCTGTCAATATTCTAAGATAATGGGGCTTTCATTGCCAAATTTGCTGCAGCAAATGTTTTTGGTTCAAATTAAGCTTTCTGGAGCATGAGAGAAATTTCTTGCTGTTGTCTGCTTTTCTTACCAGGATAGTGGTCAAATTTCATTGCATTAATTTTCTTAAAGAGCATCAGTAGCATCAAGGCATCTATTATGTAGAGAACTGTTTTGCTCTAGATGACTGTAATTTGTTTTTGCAGAAATCGATGCTATTTATGAATGTCAATTGGGTTGAAGCTGGTGCTAGAGTTTTAAAATTTTATCAATTTGTTAAGTTCTAAGGATAAAAGGCAATTGGGTGAGAATTTAGCATGTTGTCAAGCAGTACCTATTAGAATTTAGGGATAATATCAGAAACCTCCCCTGAGGTTTCTCTTAATATCAGCTGATACCCCTAAACTTTTGAAAATATCACTTACTTCCCTTACTTTTGTTATTTGTGTAACAAAATTTATAAAACCCCAGACTACCCTTTTGCTTAGTTTGCTAAATAAAAATACTCCTAACCACTTTGTTTGTTAAAAAAAAATTACCACCTAAAAAATAATTTCTACTTGTACCAATATATCACAAATCTATAATTCATAAAAATAAAAAGTTTAAAAATAAAAAAAAAGATATTTGTAAAGAAATTTGCTAGTACAAATTTAATTTATATATTTAAAATTGAATCATTATGAGCCATTTTTTTTTTGCCTAACATATTCACAACTCGTGACCCAAGTCTTTAAATTGTACTAATTCATTATAAAAGTCAACTCAAAACAAAAGAAAAAATCTTACATTCATATTCCATATTATCACATTTAAAAAAATAAAATTTAATTTATTACAATTTATAAGTAAAAAATTGTATAGCCATACAAAAACAAAAGAATAAAAAAGAATGTTGGATAACAGAAAAAAGAAAAAAGTGACTTTTGATTCTTTTTCTTTCATTTTTTGACATCCATTTATTTGATATGTAAATCATGTACTAAGTGAAGGTTAATATAGTCAATTTACAATTACCAAGGGAGGCAAGTGATATTTTTAAAATTATAGGGGTGCCAGGTGATATTATGAGAAACCTCAGGGGAGATTTCTGATATTATCCCTAGAATTTATACTGCTAAATTAGATTAGCTACCTTTGTACTTGTACACATCATTAGTCTTTTGATTTTTTTTGTTTTGTTTTATTTGTTGTTCTATTTTGCAGTGGCAAACATGATCACAAGAGAATTTGTGATCATAAAAGCTTTGGAAAGAGCATAGAACGAAAGGGTGAACCCTACGTATTTTGTTTTGGATAAATTTTTAATCTGTTGTTGTAAAAATCAACTTTGAAATTGATCTATTTTCTTGCCTGTTAATCGTATTTAGCTATGCTATTTTCCGGTTTGCTATCTTTTTAGTTGCATCTATTTTACTTATTTAACTCTAGATAAAATCGAACACATTAGGAATGTTCAGGTTCATGATGGTCAGATTAAGGTTTCTTCTCAGTAGGTGCTTTTTGGAATTAATTTACCTGAAGAATTAAGGAAAGCGAGTGGAGCTGGTGCAGCATAACTGCAGCAATCTGAGCAAATTGTTACAGATTGATGGCATGCTCTGGATTTAGCCATGCTAAAAGTGAACTTTGACGGATCTGTATTTAATGACTTTGAGGCACATGGGATAAGTGTGATTATACTGGCTATGGTTAAAAAGGTTTGAATGTAACTCCTTCCTAGAGTTGGTGAAAATGAAGACAACTACTGACGCAGTGGACGGATGTGTGCAGCACCAGTGGCTTAATTGTGTATTATGGAGAATGATCTATTGAATGTTACAAGTTAATTGAGAAGGAATGATTTGTCACTTAGGACCTTTATGATCTTTGGGTAAGGGTAAAAAAAAAAAAATTGTAATAGGGCAATAGGCATCGGATGCACGAGCTTGCTCAATTTGCTAAGTTTACAAGTAGCTCAAAGTACAGACTACTGAAGTTAATGATAAATGCTTTTCCTATTAAGAAAGACAAGGTCAACTTTAGAACTATTTCTGTTGGACATGTTTTATGGCTGCTAATTATATTCACCCATCTGCGCTATTTAGTATTTACCTGGTTGTTATCTTCTTTGTTGCATCTATCCCACTAATTAATTATCTAGATGCTTCTTTCTAATGCTTCGTTAATTTTCTCTAATACCTAAATTTGTATGCAGTTTTTATTCAACTAATGAATCTTATTTTAAAGTACTCTACTTAATTGTTTAAACATTTTTCCTTAAATATATTAGAAAAATGCTATTGTTATTAATAACTAAATTTCAAACTAATAAATTTGTAACTAAATGCTATTCTTATTAGTAACTAAATTTCAAACCAATAAATTTGTCACTAAGTGAGTACAACATTTACTATTGCTAACCAATGGTGGGCATACTTATATTTTACCATCGTGCTTACTGCGTAGTGATACTTTGCTAGTACTCCTGTAATGTGGTGAAACTACTAGAAGATCGAATTTGAAAGGGTCTCATTCCCATGTAAATTTTTTCATTTGTCAATCTTAGTACTTTTATGCTTTTTGCTCCGTAATCAAGATATAATTTACTAATTTAGTAATTGTTAATGCCAATGTTGTTGGTCATCCAGTGGTCCTCTTCCTTTTATTTGAGTATGACGTGCAATTGACTTAATTCTGGTATTGATGTCTTGAGAATATATTTCTATACAAACTCCTCTCTTACATCTGATGGTGGGAGACTTGCCACTGACTGGCTTAGAAATTCTATGATAGTGAAGGACTTCCAGCCTACGGATCTTTAACTTAGACACTTCGCTTTATACGTTACGAGCACACAGAAAAACTATCCACTATGTTTGGAGTTAGTTTTCCACGACTCGTTCTACTTGCAACAAACAGTATTGGTAAAGTTTTGAACACTAAAGCCATTCTGTCCCCCTCCTTTTTTTTTTTTTTTTTGTTAATGTGAATGATATTTGGAAAAATTATTCAAAACATCCCTCATATTTCGCTAAATGAATTTTTTTGTCCGTTATTCTTAAAATAGTAACTTTACATCCTTTAAAAATCAAGTGGGTAAAATTTGTCCCAACCAAGATTTTTGACCACTTTTTACCTAGAATCATATGTGATCATTTTTTAGGGATAAAAATATTAGATCCCATTTGCAGTTAAATAAACGACCCAATTCATAATCATTTTTGTTCCCAAAAAATAGGGTCTGATCCAACTATATTCATTTTTTCTCAAAAAAGCAGGATTGAACCGAATCCATATTCATTTTTGCTACTAAAAAGTGAGATTTGATATTTTTGTACATCAAAAGTGATTGCATGGAGGTCGCGGAGTGATTTTAGGCTAAAAAATGGTCAAAAACTAAGTTGACACCAAATTTTAACTTGAATTTGTAAGGGACATAACGTTAATATCTTAAAAATGAAGTATGAAAAAATTGATTTAGGGAAAAGTAAATGATGTTTTGAAGGATTTTCCCATGATATTTTATGCAGAAGAAATTCTTGTGATAGCAACTTTCTTCTTTTCTGAATAGGTTAATATCTGAAACATGTTCCAACGAAGTGATATCCTTCAGTTATCATTCTGCTCCATGTTAGAATTATTACATATTCAGAATTCACCAAAATTAACAAGTTATGATTGTTGATGCTTCAGTTAAATGATCATCATCTCTATTAGAACATCACAAGATATTGAAGTCTAAATCTTGTAGCGTAAGACCGAGTTTCACTATGTACCTGAGCAAATCAAATGTCCTTGCAGTTAACTCTGAAGGTCTAAAAGAAGTTCCATTAGAAAGCTTCCTGTGTAGGGCCACCTTTAGTTACCTAGTGTAGTTAACATGCTGACAGGAATTACAGACATCATTAGAAAGCAATCCATTTGATTTGTTGTGTTGTGTTTGATTTAATCAAGTGAAAACAGACGCCATTGTTTCCTTGTGCCATAAGACAGTGAGATGAAGAGAAAGGAAGAAAAGAAGCAGACGTTGTATCTTTCTCAGTTTCTTGTTTAGTTTCTCTTGTACGAACTATGCAATAAATAGTTTATTCGAATTCATAAATAACTTTTAATATTCACATCTTGAGGGTAAAGTGACCAGAAGTGCCCCTCCTTAGCGACAAAAGTTTAAGTAGAAAGTTAGAGAGGCTTATGGAGCGTGTTCTGAGACTATGTGACGTGTCTGATCTGATAGAATTGACTCATAATTATAAAGATTTCACCTTAAATTTTATTTTTTTGACACTCTTAAAGTCAAATGAAGTGCAGTAAAAGTTGCTTTAAGCTAGCCTTAATTTCAATATTCTTCTTGAATGTCTACCTTTTTCACTTCTTATGTAGAAATGACTTAATTAAAATAAGTATTTTGATTTGGTTCAAGTAGTATAATCAGCTATAGCATGAATTCATTCTTAAATTTTTTTTTTCTGTCTTCTCTACAAATGTCAAATTAATCATGTGAATACGAAGATAAACTTATATAGGCTATATTAAGTATGTCATACTATTTGGTGTATCTATTCTGCATGACTGTGCTGATCTTTTGTTCATTTGACTATTGAGTCTCAAGACAATTTCCTTTTTCTCATTTGGCAATTTCTCTAGACACAACTCCTAAGGACACTTGGATTTTAAAAGATACAACCTCTATTATGAGAGTCATTCTGGGTTGACAGGTGATTCTGTTTCTCCAGTGAGTTTCCAATTCATGGCAGTGTTCTAGTCGTTTTGGTATTTAAAAAATTCCAGCATTTCTCTATCATATTGAGTTATCATGACAAGTGGATTAACCTTTTCTCAAATGTTAACACGTTTGATTAGTTAATGGTTAATGATTTCTTCTTTTTGTTTTTGTTTTTACTCTGGTCCTTCTGGGAGCTGACACATGGATATCCTGAAAAATTGATGAAATTCGTGTATCAAATCCATAATGAGTACCTGTAATTGATATATGCACCTGAGCATATACATATATTTGTCTATTTTCTTGAGTCGACAAGTGATCTAATAATCATTGATACAGTTGCTCTGCTTTGTTTTTTATTTCATCACTAAATGATTACTTTTTTTTTTATAAAGATGTCAACCACAACTCAATTATATTGACCCTCCTAAATCTATTTACTAATAAGTGGGTTTGGGTGTGCAATAAATTTTGAATGAGTATAAATGGATACCGAAACCATTTAATTGGTAGGTAGTGGACTAATTCGACTCACTCAATACCTATTTAAAAATCATTATACATTTAAACTCAATTTTTAGTGGGTGTTAAACTAATAAATTTGAATTTTCTACCAATCTAATAATAAGAAAATATCGTTATTTCTTATCAAACAACATGTGAAAAATAAAAAAATAATAAGTAGAATTTCAAATGAGTTATAAATGGGTAATTGAGTATGTTCGTACCCATTTTTTTTGAATATGTATAAATAGATTGACTCATTTTAACTAATTTATTAATAGATATAAATGGATTGATTCAATTATACTTATTACTCAATTATGATCCGTCCATACCCACTAAAATCATGCATTTTGACACCTCTACTTTTCTGTTTGAGTCTCAAACTTGTAAGCTTGATTATGGGTGGTTGAGAAACTTGAGGACTATGTCTATCCAGTTGTCTGCCTAGAAGAATCAACTGCCAAGATCTTCCTATATCATCTCTTAATTCTATCTCACGTCTGCTGTCTTTCCCTCTTATTCATAAATAAGTTTCACATAGTATTATGTATGAGCATCAGGAGATGCTTTGAGAAAGCATCCAATCAAAGAGAATGAGTGAGTAAAAGATTAAATATAGGAATTGAAACTAGAAGTCTGGAATAGTTTAATAGTTGGTATCTAGGTTTTCAATGATTTGCTATAAAGTCAATTGCAGAGTTGGTACAAGCCTAAGCTGCGATTCCTTGTTTGGATTGGAGTTTTCCATCGAAAAATTTTTACGTTTTCCATAACTACACATTTTTCAAATACATTTTTTCCTCACATACATTACAGTATATTTTTTTATAAAAAATTCAGAAAATGGCCATCCAGACAAAACCTAAAACTATTGCAGTAGTAAGTTCCATTGAATTAGACTGATTTTTAAGCAAAAATCTTGTTAAAGCATTAGCCGAAAGAAGATTTTGGATTTCGGAACCTTCTATAATGATGAAGCTTGCCTAGTTTAGTTAATGGTATGGGACTAGTGAACATCATAACAGAGTAAATGACCAATAACTCAGAACTGCTTATTCGAAGATTGACACTCTCCATACTTGACATGGCTTCTTCTTATTACATTGTACTTTTCTTGATATTGGAATCATAATACATGACCAATAATCCATACTAACAACACCTTGTTTTATGCTAAAATCACCAAAAATATAAAAGGCATAATTTTAGAAAAACCTCCCCCCAAGATTTCTAATAATTTTTATCTAGTACCCTTAAGGTTTTCGATATTACACTCACCTCCTTTGGCCCAATAAAATAGCTATAACAAACTTAACATATTAACGATTTTCATAGAATTAGACAATTCGCTTCTTGTGCATATGAATGCTTTTATCTCAATTAGACATTTAATGGATAACAAAACAAGATTCACTCTTGGAATATCAATTATATCCTAAACACAATTCAAATATATGTACAAATTAATTTTGACTTTGTTTGGAGAATGTGGAGATGAATAAAAGGTGTAGACTGAAGGTTTAAGAAGGAAGAGATTAGTTTTGCTACGCAACATCTGGGGTTAGGATGTTTTAATTTATCAGTGTAGTCAGTGAAGATTTTTTGGGATTAACATTACTTTGTTGTAGTAGTTTGAGGTTTTAAAATTTGGGGGCTGGTGGCAGTGGTAATTTGATATATGGGAATATGAAGGTTTAGGATGGCAGAGGGAAGGCATGAAAGTGGCTTTCTGGTTTTGTGAATGTTCTAGACCTTTTTTCTTTTTTTAAGAATTTTATAGAAAAGTAAAATGAACTTCACAATTATGTATTTTGAGCTATTCGTTTTTGACCATTGAATAGATTTTGTTACTGAAATAATTAAATTAGATGATGTATGTGTAATTTTTGAAATCTTTTGCTACTAAAACAATAAAATTAGTGGAGGTATGTGTAATTTTTGAAATCTCAAGACTAGTATGTGAGACTATCGAAAACCTCAAGGGAGCTTCATGTAATTATCCCAAAGAAAAAGGCCCACAACAGTTTGTCTTTTGCTTGGTGTTCAAGAAGTTGGTAGAAGAAGACGACTTTAGAGCTTAGCTCCACGTAGCTTCTCATCTTGACCCCCGAATTACCACCTATAGATTTTTTTGATTCTTCAGCATTACGGATCCTTCCCGTCCTTCAGCTTATTCAATAAGCTCCACGTGGCTTCTCATCTTGGCCCACCGAATACTACTTATAGACTTTCTTGATTCTTCAGCATTTGGATGCTTCTCGTCCTTCAGCTTCTTCATTGAATAAAGGAAGAAACAGAACCGGCAACTCACAAGCTATAGCTATGGGCAGAAGTAAGTCCCTTTCTCTTCCCAAATTCGTATGCTTTTTTCTAAGTCTGAACCTTGGAGTTTAATATTTTTGCTATTTCATTTATTTTATCTGCTCATTTCTAGCTTTCCTTGTGCTTTTGGTTATGCAACTTTTTGATTCATTTGAGGCTGCAGTTTTTTCTTAACTTCTAATTTCTGTAAAATTGAAAATATAAACCTTCAGAATTTTTAGATACCTGTGTTGTTCGAAGAAGAATTTGAAAAGAACACATACCCTGACTTTTCGATACGTAATATGTGTCCTATTTGTTAGTTTTTTATTTTTTGAGTTTTTGGTTTTGACAATGATTAAGAGTATAGAGACAAAATGGTACTGAAATTGAGGTTTTTAAGTACTTTCTGTTTTTTCAGCCTTTGGGATCATCTAAGTTTTGAATGCTTTCTAGCAAAATGTTATCATTCAGTTTGCCAGAAACAGAGATATGGTATGATAAGGTATATTGGTAGTGTTAGATTATCTTGGAAATATCTTGTTCATCTAGTTTTAGCTCTTAAATTATACTCTTGTTATTGTGATAAATTAGTCATTTATTAAAACAGGGCAAGTGTGAAAATTAAGAGGTTCTCCTACATAATATTAGGATGTGGAGATTAACAGATCAACTAGAGAAAATTGAAGAAAATTTTGGGAATCATGCTTCTATCCAATGAATTCACTTCGTTTTCATTCTAATCAAATTAAAACTATGTTTTGTTTCTATATTTGGACTATGCAGGACCAGCAAGATGTTATCGCCAGATAAAGGGCAAGCCGTATCCAAAATCTCAATTTAATCGTGGAGTCCCGGATCCAAAAATCAGGATTTATGATGTTGGAATGAAGAAGAAGGGGGTTGATGAGTTCCCCTGTTGTGTGCATCTGGTCAGCTGGGAAAAGGAGAACGTTTCTAGCGAGGCACTGGAAGCCGCGCGCATCGCGTGTAACAAGTACATGGCAAAATATGCTGGAAAGGATTCTTTCCATCTCAGGGTCCGAGTGCTGTGGCAGTCCCGCCTTCTCCTAAGGCGAACCAAAGGGTTCGGTGGGCCGCCTGTCCAACTCTCGTCGAAACTCACTACAGTTCCTCAATTCCATTGCGAGCAATTACTTCACATAACAAAATAACTTTAATATTCTCCAGTCAAATGTAACATTTAAACCCCAAAACTTCCTTAGCGAACCACAACCGTCCCAAACTATAATTACAGATATAAAAGTTTATCCATTCAGAATTTCATAAGTACAATTCAAAATACAAGGATTACATCAAAATACAAACTTAAGTCTCCAAACCAAACGACTTAGTGCAATCCTTGGAGGCTCTCGTTCTCAAACTATGCTAAGGAAAAACAAAGTTGGAAGGAATGAGCTAAAAGTCCAGTGAGCGATCCTACTATCATGCAATCTCATAGTAACAGTGGAGCAATATATATATCAGTTAAACACTCAATAGATCAATATAATTCAGTTGAGAAGTATACAATGTATAAAACACATAAATTGAGAAAACACTCAGTAAAAGGATACAATTTTCACTGGAAGCAGTTGCAGCCTGTCTGATCCATCACTCGACCCCCTGCTCCTCCTTATAACTCCCAGTGGTAATACTCGAATATACCATAACAGTGGCTTAGGGTTCCTAACCTACCCAATCGAATCCGCTTCTGGCTCGAATAGGCTAGTAACGATGGGCAAGGGCCCAGTTCAGCCAAAGGCTTACACTCATGCACAAATAGTCAAATAACAGTCAATTAATTACGTTAAATAGTAAAATGTCACATTTGACTAGGCCGAGTGCTATAAAGTACACACTCGTCTAACAAATGGTATAACGGAGAAAAGTTTCACATTTGAGCAGTTTTAGAAACACTTAACATTTAAACATGTAGTGAACATTCAAGGAGCACATAACAAGATCATTCATGTCACACACATGCAAAGATCACTCACCTTCAAGCAAAGCAAACCCTATGCGTCCGTTCTCGGATCCCCTTTGTATCCGCCTTCCAAGTCTAATAGCACATAAGATATGAGATATTTAGATTTGAATAGGGTTTAAACCGAGTCACAAAATTACCCAAACAATCACTAATATGTCAAAACAACACTTAAAAACACTTAAAACAGCAAAGAGAGCACATGCATGGGCGTTCGAACGAAAACGGATGACGTTAGAATCAAAACGGAAAACACACACTAGAAGGTGTGAAAGGCAGATTTGACACCTTTTGCCATTTTGATCATAACTCATGGTACGAGTGTCAGATTGAAGTACACGAGATGCCGTTTCGAAACTAAGAGAACAAGCTATAACTTTTATGAAGACCATTTCCACCCAGATTTACTCCTTCTAGGTCAAAAAATATGAAAACAGTCCCAGAAGTTTCAATCTCAGGTTCACAGACAGGCCAGATTCAAATGACCATATCTCAGCACACAAAGATCCAAATGGTCTGAAATTTAACAGTTAGAAATAACACTCAACCCTCTACAACTTTTATGAAGAAGTCGAAACCCAATTCTATCTCAAACTAGGTCAAAATTGACCAAAACAGTGGCTTTTTACTCTATCGTAGAGATATGAGCAGGACGACTTCAGTTGGCCATAACTCGACACTCACAACTCCAAATCAAGTGATTCCAAAGCTGTTAGAAAGCTAACATACAAGGCTACAATTATTAAGAAGACATCAAAAGCAAAAACATTCATCTTACCAGTCAAAATGACCCATTACAGTGGCAAAATAACATTTCGGACAGAAGCAGGGCATCGGGGGAATTTTAGTCATTTCACATGCTACAGTGCTCCGATTCATCTGAAAATTTACAGGTAGAATCCTCACTCAATTCTCTACAACTTTCATGTTTTGTGCTAAAGCTAATTCAGCCTCCATCATACTCAAATATCCAGAGAAAATTCGGACAGAAATTCAAACAGAAAATCAAACCCTACTGATTTCTTCTTGGCTGAAGTTTTACGCAAGAAAATTCAACAATCTAAACCATAAATTCATCTAAGAAGCTAAACATGATCCTCAATCAAGTCAAAACAACAACAAAATCCAACAACTTCATCAACTTAATCAAAATTCCAGCTTTCAAAGTAAATCTGGTTACCTCCTAACTTGATGTTCTAGGCAAGAACCCCAAGCTCCCAAGATTCAATCACCTCCTCCTAGCTTCCAATTCAAAGTTGGATGGTTGAAATTGGCAAAAATTCCTAAGTTTTTCTCTCTTTTGCCTCTCTTTTTCTCTCTTTCTTTTCCTTCTCTTTTCCCACAGTTTTCCTTCTTCTTTTTCCAGCCTTGCACCCGATCCTCTTGGCTGGTTTTTAGCTAAGAGATAAGTTTCTTAGATATTTATTTAACTCAGTCAAAATTTGGTCCAAGTCTAAATCAATTATCTCAAGCCAATGCAACCTAGCAACTTAAGTTGGTTTGCACTCTTGCCCAAATGATTTCTTTTCCTATCAATTTACTCCATAGGTGCTCAATTCAACTTAACCTATCAAAGCTTAATTACACCTACTTAGGCTACTAACCACCCAAGGATCTTAATCACTTTTCTTAATCATGCATTAACATACATAAAATCAACGAAATAACAAACTTGTAGTTGGACATAAAACTTAAATTCATTTTCAAAACTAGGGTTTTACGAAACCAAACTATGGTTTTTTATATACAAATTAGGGTTTTATCCAAATTTAGGGTTTTCGAAGCAAACTAGAGTTTTAATTTCAAATTAGGGTTTTCAAACTTGTAAAACAAAATAGTTAAAACCAAACACTTTAAGAAGTAAAACAAACCATATAAACACCTTGACAAACAATAATTACTATAATTAACATTATTTAACATTTTCCAAAAATTGGGAAAAATCGGAATCTCACAAGTGCACCCTTACCATGTATTGCGTATCAATAAAATGCTGTCCTGTGCTCGCTGATAGGCTTCAAACTGGCATGAGGGGAGCTTTTGGTAAGCCTCTAGGCACTGCTGCTCGTGTGGCAATTGGCCAAATTTTGCTCTCAGTCCGATGCAAAGATGCGAATTGTGGTCATGCTCGAGAGGCCTTGCGCCGTGCCAAGTTCAAGTTTCCTGGTCGTCAGAAGATAATTGTCAGTGGGAAATGGTATTTTTCTAATCCATCTTTGAAATCCGGGGACCCCAATTAACTTTTCCATCTTTCTGCCCCAATATTCTTTTTTGAAGTTAATTTGGAATTGTTTTTGTTATTGAGAAGTGATTTTGTTTTGTATTTTGTCGTGTTGCTGTCTACGCCTGTCGTAATACATACTCCCACAATTTTGTGCAATTGTCTCTACTTGGTGTCAGGGCCCATGATCCTCATAGAGAGAATCTACACCTGTGTATCTTGCTAGTGCCATGTACAAGTGGCTTTTTGGTTCACAAGGCATTAATTTAAATATCCTACTCCGTTATGCATTTTAGGAACATAGTCCTCGTGGAGAGAATCTACACCTAACAAGCTAGAAGCACGCATTAGGTGTCTGTCTTCTCAAGCATTAACTTGGATATCTTATTATGATTGTGTAATTAATATGACTCGCCCCTTCATGTATTGGTAATTGTTCTAGTAGAGGAGACAAAAATCAACATTAAAAGGGGTAAAAGCACAAGTTGAAGTCTGTTAAGGGATTAAAGCTGTTATGAGTTCTCCTTTTGCCTATTTCATATGAGATGACAATCTAATTTTGCTTTGACAATTGATAGTTTCTTATTATTCCTTTCTACAAATCAGGCAATATGATTAGTTAGTGGATCGTTTCACTGTTAGAAACTTGATCTGAGATCCTCTCTATACAAAGACCCAATTACTGGTGTTTTGACAAAATCACAATTTGCTATCTTCAGTAAATACTACTACATCTTCAATTTAGAGTTCAAACGACTGCTCCTACACATATTTTCGAATTTGCAACATTCAAGTATTTACCATAGCATTGTAAGCAAAAGTTTTGTCAGTTACTATATATTCTGTGCTTTTAATTCTGTGAATTGCAAATTTATCTTTTCTTTCCCAAAGAATCATAAAACATAGTCCTCTTGGAGTGTGAAATGTATTCTTCATCGTTTTGCAATATCAAATTGCAGGGGTTTCACTAAGTTCAAGCGGGCTGACTACATTAGATTCAAGCAGGAGAGCCGCATTGTACCTGATGGTGTCAATGCGCTTCACTTCGCGTTTCTTGCTATGAAAATTTCAGTTTTGGTTCCACATTCTTTGGACTATATAAACTCAATCTCTTGCATTTCAACTTTACCAATTACAGCAATTATGTTTTTAGTTAATTGACATAATTACTATCAACTTTTGACACATTTGTTTATCATTATTATTTTTTTAGCAGGGGAAGGGTAAGATTTAAAATGTGGGGAGGGACAAGGGGATTTGGGCCTCAACCTTAACTACTAAAACAGAGGATAGTCAGCTGCATTTGTCGTTAAAATTTGTAGCATGTTTGACATGAATTTAGAAGCACATACAATGCACCAAATATGTGAAGATTAAAATATGTGTATTGAGTGTGTTTGAAATGATCAATTTCAATAGTTGAGGAGATATAAACTTAAGCTCCATTGTTCAATTTCTTTTTGCTTTACCATGATGAGAAGTAATGTGATTAATTTCTTGAAGCAGTTGTAACAAAGTTTGGATTCCTGAATGTAAATTTATACAACACTTTGCTGTAAATCAGCCTTTCATTTCAGTCTGGTTTACCTTGTTCAATTTATGAGGGGATTAATTTATTGGCCTTTTTGCAGTTCCTTACTTGTCATGGACCTCTGTCTGAAAGGGAGCTTGGAAGAGCATTTTGCCTGGAACTCTGCTTAGGAATTCACTAGAGTGAACGATACTATGTTACGAGGTTGCAAACTTGATTATGTTTTGATTATGTGTGGGTAGTTGAAGCTTCTTGTAATGTATTCTTTTTGCTGATGGTTTTAGAAATATATGTTTGTCTTTTAAGTTATGGTCCATATACCCAAATGGTTATAAACAGTTCTTGAAAAATTCTTTAGTTCTTTCCTTTACAACCAACATGAAAGTGGAATGACCAATGCACATGCTATGAAAATGGAACTAAAATCTAAAATAAAAGTTGATTATTATTATAAGTAAGCTAAATAGTTTCACCTAAGCTTAGTGCCATTGTCTGTATTGGATGGTTATAATTATTGTTATATTCGAGTCGATAATGGTTAGAGTTATGAAATAAGTGTAAATATGGTAGTGGATTTGTGTTACAGGATTTTCTGTATTTGTATAGTGGGCGCTATATTAATAAAGTCAAGAAAACTAAAGAATTCGAGGAAAAGAGAAAAGTAGAAAAGAAACTATTCTTTCATTCATTCAAATGGACTTTAGTTTTCTTTTCATCACTGATATAAGAAGGGGTAGCCCCTATTTATAAAGAGTTTAAATTACATCTATTAACTGTAGGTCTTATCATATAGAGATGATATCTTTTTGTAGATCGTGAAATGATATAATAGGAGTAACAACAACTTCCTCAGAGTCATGCTCTTCAAAAATTGTAATAACTTTATTACTTCGTAGAACGTTATAGTTTCTATTTTTATTTGAGGAATAAGATAAAAGTGATAAACATTCATAATATTTAATTATTTCATGACACTTCCGCTTGGATGTCTGTTACACAAAGAATATGTCTCATTAAAACCTGACTAAAAAAATCCTGTGGAAAAAACCCTAGTGAAGGAAAAGAGTATACTATTCTTGTGTATTAATTTCTCAAATGTTGCAGTCGACAATGTTTTGGTAAATATATCTGCCAAATTATGATTTGATCGGATTTGTTGCACATCAATTTCACCATTCTTTTGCAAATCATGAGCAAAAAAGAATTTTGGTGAAATATATTTTGTTCTATTTCTTTTAATATATCAGCTTCTCAAGTGAGCTATATAAGTTGCATTATTTTCGTACAATATAATTGGAGGATTTTCTTTCTCAAATGATAACCCATAAATCTTCCGAATATAATGGGTCATTGATTTTAGCAAAAAACATTCTCAACTGGTCTCATGAATTGTTAACACTTCAGTATGATTCGAAGAAGTGGCGGTTATTGACTGTTTTGTAGATCTCCATGAAATGGCTATACCTCCACATGTAAATATATAACCCAATTTGAGATCTCGCTTTATGTGGGTCAGGTAGATACCCAGTATTAGCATAACCAAGTAATTCATGTTGAGATTTATTGAAATAAAATAAGTGAAAATCAACTATTCCTTGAAGATAGTTAAAAATATGTTTAATACCATTCTAATGTCTCATTTTGTAGCAAAGGAACTGAATCTCCGTAATAGTTTCACAGCAAATGATATATCTGATCTAGTACAATTAGTAAGATACATTAGTGCACCAATAGTACTAAGATATGGTACTTCAGGATCAATTATTTTTTTCATCTTCCTCTCTTGTTCTAAAAAGATCATTGACAAGATCAAGTGACCGAACAACCATTGGAACACTTAAATGGATGTGCTTTATCCATATAGAACCGCTTTAATACCTTCGGCGTATAAGTAGTTTGGTGAACAAAATTCCATTTTTCAAATGTTCAATTTGTAAATCAAGACAAAATTTTTGATCTCAAATTCTTCTTTCAAATATTCAATTATCTTTTGAAACTTTTCAGGAGTTCCAATCAAATTAAGATCATCAACATATACAGTAATTATCACAAAATTTCATCCTTCTCATTTCTTATTCATACAAATAACCATTTATATTCCATTGGCTTTGCACCTTCAGGTGTTTGGACTACAGGTCCAAAAACTTTTCTTTTTGCCAGTGAATCCAATATAAGACATACCTGAACACACGGAAGTTGGTAAACTTATGCCCAACTTTCAGTTCAAAGCGTGACTTCCTAAACGCAACTTCAGGGTTAAAATCTAGATACTCTCCCCCATCTTCACAAAATCTGTCTACCAACTCTTCATCTGGAATCACAATTTCTTGCCAATCCTCTTGAGTCACTTCCTCTCCTCCATGCTCTCCCAAATGTGGTTCTTCTCTTCCTTTTTCTTCTTCCAAATCTGGTTCTGCCGTGTTTGAGTTTCCATGAGGTGTGGCAGGGTTGAAGGCATCATCTTGTGAAGGTCTTGGACATTGCTTTTCAACAGAAAATTGGGATGAATTTGTTGTATGACATCAGGTTCATTGCTGTCTTTCCCTTTCCTGGTTTTTTTCTTCTTTACAAGCCCACTTTTGGTAGCATTCTGGTCATCATTTCCTCCAACAAATGAGAATACGTGTAAAGGGAGGAATGAGACAGGAGTGGTGCCATCTGCCTTCTTGTTGCCTCCACCAGCTTTTGGGTTGCTGTTCTTGTTTACTTTTTTGTTGTTGTCTCCAGCAAAAGCCTGTGGTGAACAAATGTCCTCATCTTCTATGCTTTCCAACCCCTCTTTTAACCATTCAGGTTCTTCATCATCTTCAACAGTGCCTTTGCTGTTGTTTGCCCCACCACCATCATTTATAAAGCCATCTTCATTTTTGGTTGTTGAGTCAACAGCTTTTGATTTAATTTGTGAACCATCAGTTTCCAACATAATGTCCCCACCATCTTCAGGATCTTTTTCAAATGGTTCATCCCCACTACAAGCATAAACTAATCTTGATGGCACCCCTCAATAAGCCATATTCATCAATTTAACATCCTCATCATCTCTAATTGGATGCAGCCCACCATCCAAGTCTACTGTTGGGACACAAAACCAAAAAGTTACTTTAGTTGCAGCAGGATCTACCTTTTTAAACATTTTACATAGGCTAAGTATGCATATTTCCTGCTCAACTCTTTCTTTAAAAATGGCTATCTGTGTTCCAGTGTAGTAAAGGGTTGGTTTTTCTTTGAATCTCCCACCAAAATACATGTGTACATCAACTTTTCCATTTGATTTATCCTCTTCTGTTCCACGAGACAACCAAATAAAATAAGTACATTTTAGTATCCTTGCAATTTGTGACTAACAATGATACAAAGAGCTGACAAAACATAAGCAGCTTAAACAAAGTCATTTAAAGTAGGCTTCGGGACCACATTGTCCAACTAATGTGTCATTATCAATGATATAACAAACTGACAAAACACAACCAAATTAATTAAGCTAACTCAAACAGTGATTGGGGACCACATTTGACTGCAGTAGGGCTTTCTTTAACCCCATCCTTGCTACGGTTTTACTGTAGTAGGTCTTATTTAAGACCATACTTGGTTCGGTTTTAGTCTAATTTAGTCAAAAATTAACATATCAAGCTCAAATCTAAGAACTTTTCATTTCTCCTATTAAATAGCATATTGCTCAATCTCTATTTCGTAGTCAAAATAACACAACATTCCCCCCAAATTGCAGATTCCTAAATCTGATATTCGATGCTCAAAAATAGCAAATTCAGGATATACATGATAATCAATCCATAAAAAAAACTCATCTTCATCAAATAATTAAGTGAATATCGAATTAGAAAATAGTCAATTATATCAACTATTCAAAACCCTAATTTAAATAGGCATAAGACGGAATACGTACCCATTTTCTTCAGTTTTTCCCCAACAAATCTTCACTTTGTCCTCTTTTCCTTCGATCTTGCTGTTTGATTGCGATAAAAATGAAAAATCTCACTGATCTATTCACCTCTCTCTCTATTGATAGGGTTTCATTGTCCTTTCTCTCTCTTCATTTTTTCTGAACAAAGCAAGGCAGCTGAATTTTCTGCTGCTATTTTTCCTTATATTATGGGCAATTCTATCATTTCACTAGGAACCGTTAATTCTGACACTTTCCGTTGATTTTACATGTTACTTCAAACCATGAGGGGCTTATTAGTATGATTCCAAACCACAGGGAGCCCGTCTGTGAAATAGCCAAACCACAGGGGGCTTTGTTGTCGTTTATCCAAAATTTTATTGTAAAAAGAAAAAGTCAAAATTTGAAAAATCACAGCATCCAAAGTTTTAGTTACTTCATTTTTCTTGTGCTCATATGAATAGGAACAAATAAATAAATAGATAGATAAATATATAGTTGTGAGACACAAATGCATTGAATATTTGGGATAATAGCAGAAACCTCCCCTTAGGTTTCTTTTAATATCACCTGGCACCCCTAATGTTTTTAAAATATCATTTAATTCCCTTACTTTTGTTATTTGTGTAACTAAATTTTAAAAAATCCTAAACTACCATTCTACTTGCTAAATAAATATACTCTTAAACCACTTTATTTACTTCAAGAAAGCCATCATCTAAAAATAGCATCTAGTAGTACTACCACATCATAATACTATAGCCCATAAAAGTATAGATTTGATAAATAAAAAAGATATTTGCAAAGAAATACACTTGCACCAATTTAATTCTATATGGTCAAAATCAATTTCTTAGAAACTTTATATTTCTTTTCTCAACTCCTTCTCAACTCGTACCTAATCCTTTAAATTGTATTGATCGTTATAAAAATTGACTCAAAATAAATAAAGAAATCATACCCCATTTTATCACAATCATAAAAAGTAAAACACAAATAAATTTAATTTATTATAATTTACAAATAAAAAATCGCATAGTCATCCAAAAATCGAGTAAGAGAAACTATTGGAGAGAAGTGAAAGAGAATAAAGTGACATTTATTTCCTTTTTTTTAATTTCTAAGCTTATTTTATTTGTGAATTATGTATCAAGTGAGATTTATTATAGTCTTTTTACAATTACTAGGGGTGGTAAGTGATATTTTTAAAAACTTAAGGGTGCGAAGTGATATTAGGAGAAACCTCAAGAGATGGTTCTGGTATTATCCCTTGAATATTTCATTAACTAAATCCAATATTTCATTGACATTTGCAATTCAATTATATATGTGTTTGTGTGTGTGTCGACATTGTTAAAGAAAAGTAGAAAATATAGAGAAAGAAAAATGAGTTTAGGAAATTTAAATATGAGGTTATTATTGACAATTCTTCACTTTTGATATTGGCATATGGTCCTACTATCACTTCAAGAGTGCTAAGCGAGATTTTCAAAACCTCAAGAGAGTTAGGTGATATTTTGTGAAACCTCAGGGGATGTATCTAAAGTTATCCTAATCCTTTAAATTGTACTGATCATTATAAAAATCGACTCAAAATAAATAAAGAAATCATACCCCATTTTATCACAATCATAAAAAGTAAAACACAAATAAAATTTAATTTATTATAATTTACAAATAACAAATCGCATAGTCATCCAAAATCGAGTAAGAGAAACTATTGGAGAGAAGTGAAAGAGAATACAGTGACATTTATTTCCTCTTTTTTTTTAATTTCTAAGCTTATTTGATTTGTGAATTATGTATCAAGTGAGATTTATTATAGTGTTTTTACAATTACTAGGGGTGGTAAGTGATATTTTTAAAAACTTAAGGGTGCGAAGTGATATTAGGAGAAACCTCAAGAGAGGGTTCTAGTATTATCCCTTGAATATTTCATTAACTAAATCCAATATTTCATTGACATTTGCAATTCAATTATATATGTGTTCGTGTGTGTGTCGACATTGTTAAAGAAAAGCAAAATATTTAGAGAAAGAAAAATGAGTTTAGGAAATTTAAATATGAGGTTATTATTGACAATTCTTCACTTTTGATATTGGCATATGGTCCTACTATCACTTCAAGAGTGCTAAGCTAGATTTTTAAAACCTTAAGAGAGTTAGGTGATATTTTGTGAAACCTCAGGGGATGTATCTAAAATTATCCTAATTAGGTTTCTAGATAAACTCCTCACTTGTTCTTTCTTATCTCTTTTATACTAATTTTAAACTCATGGAACCTTGTTCTTTTTTATTTCTTTTATTTCTTTGTTATTTGTTCGTAACTCATGGAACCTTGTTAATGATGTAGCCTTTGAGTTATCCGTTACAAGACCAAATGACTCATTTTTATTTAGTCTGCTAAATGAGTACTTATTCCAACAATTTAACTCATTTTTATCATTGCTTAATTTATTGCTTTGCTGTTGAGTTATCAGTTACAAGACCAAATGACTCATCTTTATTTAGTCTGCTAAATGAGTACTTATTCCAACAATTTAACTCATTTTTATCATTGCTTAATTTATTGCTTTGCTGTTGACTCGACTTAATGGAAATCAATTACAAAATGGAGTATTACTTTTCATTTAGTCAGGTGAAAATCACCTTCCACTACTAATTAATTTAATTTGTAGTCTTGAAAGAAAATGTACAACTATCAAACTAAAATTAGCCTCCGAAACTTGACAAAATTTTAAACTTATATGCTAAGAATTTAAAATTAAAAAAATGTGAGGTATCAGAGCATATGTATTAATTCATTTATTTGTGTGAGACTAAGATTACAATGTAGAATTATGATGTTTAGCCATGTTACCAATTGTACGTATTATTAACGAGTTTTGCCTTCGGTGTAAGAAAGTTTCAAGGTAGATTATTGACTTCTTTGGTTTATAAGAATATATATTTCTTAGGAAACGGTCTGCTTCTCTTTTTTGGCAAGATATCACTTTGATACTATAATGAAGCTGTCTCTAATTCTGTAACATTTGTTACTGCCTTTAAACATTTTTACATCAAAATTGTTTGTAACATTTCTGAAAAAATGTGATGCCATGCGTTAAATGGGCAAAAAGCCTATTTATTTATAGGAGAATGAAATTAAGGCATGTTGGTAATTTTCGCAAAGATCTACGGTAGTGGTAGATAGACTTGATTAACTGTTGTGTTATTCGTATTTGAAGGCTATAGATAAGTATTAATGAGAAATACGTATCACTACTTAAACACATACAAATGTAGTAGTAGGTTCTAACTGCCCTACTCCCTCCCCGCTTTTGAAATCCTACGGCTTCTCTACTAGAATTTTTTTTAAATGTATAGTAGTGGCAATTGAACTCTAGAGCCATGTTTTTCGAACCTTTATTTATTTATTTATGTATTGCTTGCTTTTTAGGTAAGTATGGGTTTTCATCTTTTATGGGGCGAAAGTTGAATTATGATATTGTTATCCCATATAGACAAGCCTCAAGAACATTTCTAAAAAAATGCACAAGCCACCATCTGAACGTCACACAGATGATTTTCTCTTTAAAATGCATATACAGACATTGGTAAACTTTTGAGAACTCCAAATCCATTATGGATCTATTTGGCACATATGTACCCGCTATTAGATGGTAACAAAGAAATTCGGTTATGCTAGAAAAAATTAAGCAGGTGTTCTAGCAATTAATTATCGAGTCCAAAGATTTTGATCTTGAAATAATTAGTCTTACATATCTAGAACGTGAATAAAATATGAACATAGTGAATACAACATTAAAATACACAAATTACAGTCACACTTAACCCGAATTGGGTTTAATACTTTGTTTTCAAATTTAGTTTATCTTATAACATGATTGTGGGTTTTGATGACTATGAAAGTTTGAAGGTGATTTTAAGTGAAAAAGGAACTTAAAAACCTGAAACTGGAAAATCATTCTACCCGAAATCCGGTCCACGAGCCAGCCCACGATCTTTAGAAGAATCTTGGTGTGAGAACCCAAAATTTATGTGTCAATATTTACTCATCTGCAAGGAATTATTGTTACTTCTATGGTATTAGTAGTAATTCTCAATTTGCACTTGATTATTTTTTTTTTAGAGTTTGACACGTGTTACTAGGTAAAACCAAGCCTTATTCAAGAAGTCTTATTGCCTAACTAAATAGCTAGATTGATCAAAATTTTGGGGAGCTCTTGACACCTTGGGGCCGAGAGGAAAGAAAGAAAAACAAGAGAGAAAACAACTTAAACCAAACACAAAAATCACTCTTGAACCTTAGTTTCCTTGCTTCAATTTTGGATCAAGCTTGAGCTAGGAACTTTGGAGGGAGACTTGTTCAGCTCTCAAGCTCAGTTTTGTGAAGTCTTCAAGAGGTATAACATGCTTAAAACACTTCAGATGCTATTTTAGGTTTGGAGGAATTGATATATGTGTTGTACTATATTCACAACATAGCATGATTATGGAAGTTTCTTGGTTTAACTCAAGTAATTTAGTGAGAAACTATTCTTGACATGTTATATCAGTGATGTTTGGTATTCAAGTGATCTAGTTTGCTTAAGTTGACTCAAGTGCTTGTTGTTTAAGCTTAATTCTTGGGTGTCAGAGAATGGAAGAAGTTTAATAGCATGAAAATGGAAGAATTCTTATTTCCTGCCAAGTGTTTGATGTGTTGCTCCATTTTGTGTCAAATTAAGATGCAAATTTGTCTGTGATAATGGTCAAATCAGTTCTAAACATGAAAGTTGTAGGAAACTGCGTTAGCTTTTGTTCCACAAAATTTCAGATCAATCAAAGCACTAGAGAATGTTAAATAACCAAAATACCCCTAACTGCTCAGATGCCTGTTTTGGCTCGACAGCTTTCTTGTCCTTCTGAGATTGCAATTTCCTACCATGAAAATGCATGAACTAGATCTTAAAGTCTTCATAATAAATGTAGGTCTATGTCTTAACTTCGAAACAGTATAAGATTCATCTCAATCCGATGAGTGTAGCTCCAGTTATGATCAAAACACCAAGAGATGACAGAAGCTTGATAGTTTGATGATTATCTTCTCCAAGAATCTTAATGCCTACCAAGTGTTTTATGAAATGTCAGGTGTGATATATGTTTGATCTTACGGTTTGAATTTATACATACCACATGTTCGATTATATGACGAGTATGATATATGTGATTTTAGGACTTGGACTAGCAAGAAGATAAATGGGTGATTGATGTGGAAAAGCTACAAGACTTGGTGAGTGTTCCAAACTCTTTCCAACTGATAGTTTTACTACTATTTTGTTCTAACTTATTTTAAAGGAAATGTTCCACCATGACACTTTTGTGTTACTATTGTTTCAAGGAAATCATTTGTGAAACATTTTACTACTAATTTACTATTGACTTGCATTGGTTTACAAGTATAATGATTTGATTTACTTTTGAAATGATTTATAAGTGCATTTAAGTTGATTACTCGAAGTGTGATTGTTGTTTGGATGTTATCTAAATGAATGTGATATAAACTATTAGTGAGTGCCCCAATCTCTTTACAATTGAAAAGATTTATTCCTATTCCTACAAGAGATGGTTTCCATTGTTTTCGAGTGAAATGATTTGAAAGTGTTGTGAGTGATTTAAACTTGATTTTCAAACGAAATATTTGATTAATATTTACGAATGAAATGATTTTCATGACCTGATTTCTAAAAATGATTGTCAAACTTGATTTTAAAATTCGGATCATTACCAAACTTGATTTTTAGTCTTGATTTCTAAACTTACCAAACTTGAGTCCTAAACTTGATTTTCAAACTCATGTTTATAAATAAAATCATTTCCAAACTCATGTTTATAACTAAAATCATTTCCAAACTTGATTTCATATGATTTACTATTGAGATGATTCTAAATGAAATGAGTTTCACGAAATGATTTCTAAGTGAAAACATGGTCAACTATATGACTTGCTTGATTCAGAAGGTTGTCTGTGCATGATTGCTTGTTAAATATGCATGTTTGTAGGCGGATGTGTACTTTATCGCATCGATTGAACTGAACTCACCCTTTGCTGGAATCCTATCCTAGATCCGCTAATGTGAGGTCAGGTAGGTCAAAAGCTTATCATAGACCCGCCATCTTAAGATCAGATCAGCTAGACAGCCCTGGGTAATGACTTACCAATGTTAAGTGCAAAACTCAAAACTCTTTGCCGAAAGGCCTTGAGTACTATATCCAATGTTCAAAGTTAAATGAGGGGATCGTTTATCATTTTGGAGGACATAAGGTGAGATCAAGATAGGTGATCGTTTATCGTTTTGGAGGACATAAAGTGAGAGTTTGGAAGTTATAATGTGGAAAAATATATAGGTGATCGTATATTGGATGTTATAAGGTGGAGATAGATCCAAGTGAGCACCCGTATACTTTCAATATTTGAATTAAATGTTTATTGAATTATTGTTCATTGAATTATTGTTTACTACATTATTGTTTGTTGAATTAAGTGTTTATGGAATGATTGTTTAAGGAATTATTGTTCTTGTATCCTTTTAAATGAAAAGTTTCTTAAATACTTTAAATATGAGTGTGTGACCATATTCTCGACTTACACGTTATTCTTTTAAAGATTTCAATGTTTTACAAAATGCTAATTGATTCAAATGTCCATGATTTTGATAAAACATGAATTTTCTTGTTCTCTCGGAACCTCACTGAGCTTTACCTCAACCCAAAAATTTTACAGTCTTTTGCAGGGCTTGAGATTGGATGATGTCAAGTACAAGGATCTCTAATGTGATCAGTTGAGATGATTTTCCTGCGCATTGTTTCTAGTTCTATTTAGATGTATTATTTTAGATTACTTGTAGTATGTAATTATCGTATTGAAATATTCGTGAAATAGTGGGATAACTTGTGTAATTATTGAAATGTAAGTATTTGGAGTATTGGTGGATTGTAATCTTTTGGAAATTATTTGGAAATTGTACTTGGTTGTACTTAATTGGAGTTTGGATTGTAAATTTGTTTGAGGACTGTAGTGACTCCCGACGAGAGTTGGGTAGGGCGGTCTGTCAAACCCCATGGTTCGCCTTAGGAGGAGGTGTGGTTGTCACACTTGGTCCAATTGATCTTACAGCACTGCAAAAATTTTGTGCTTCAACTATATCTCTGTACAATGGTGGAGCCATGTTAAGTGGAGGGGGTGCAATTTTTTAAAAACCTTTAAAATAGCCTATAAAAATTTTAAAAATTTTAATATTATTTTATTTTTACCCCAAATTTTGATAGTATTCCCTCTAAATCCATAACTGCCACCAAAAGTGTTAAAATTTTTTATAAATGTCCTCACCATTTCCATAATGGTAAACCTTGAACTAAAATATATTACATCATGTTAGTTTTCTCCCTTTCTCCCTTTTCATTTTGTAAGCAAATATTATTTATTTAATATTTAACTTTTCTTACATGTCCATTTCAAATGAATTACAACCCCACCAAAACATTCATTTGATAATTCAATTGTGTATAGGTCATCTGCCTACTATATATATTAATTAGAATATACATCTTGTAGTTTGATGTATAATTTTATATCAATAGATGACCTAAAATTATAAATCTTTAACTGTAACCATGGTTTATATGAGAAATATTTGGTTGTTCTAATATGATTGCACCCCCGGTTAAAGATCCTAATTCCACCATTGTTTTTGTGTGAAAAACTCATTTTTAAATGGCATTTATTATGTTAGAAATTAGACCTAAGGGATTTTAAAAGTAGGTAATATCTCACCCCACAACACTGCCTATGAGAGTTGATGGATCTTTAAAGTTGACCCATTTGTTACACTAGACTGAAAAGATTAACCTTCCTATATTTGTCATTCAGGGCTAGAGTTCATGAAGTTATGATAATTAGCATGGTCAAGATTCCTTTTGATATGAACCTCGCCAAGGTGATGAAACCTGTATCCTGCACAGCCCTTAGATGTAGATGAAGAATCAAGTTGAGTTGCGGAATAACTCTTTGACCCCTCTAACCCATGAAGTTATGAACCAAGAAGATTCTTGACCCACAACTTAATAAGTTAGTGAATCAGAGTTTTTGGTAGAGGACGCCACGACCAAGTACGATTCTTGGTTGATAAGTCAACAAACACTTAAGACTCTTCTTAAGTATTCAAGGAGGAATTCTCTTAGATAAGAAAGTTGCACACATACACAAGTGTTGCTGGAAAAATTGAATGTTGACAAAAAATGTTTGAAGGTTTAAGGCTATTTCTAGTCTTTACAAGACTCAAAACCTTAGGCTACTTGGAAAAGAAAATACCGACTAAAAAACCTAACTCAACTAGGACTAAGAATTCAGCCTTATTAATTAACAAAGCTTATCATTTAAGCTTCAAAATTCAAACAACTCCTTTAAACTAGTAAAGCACTGGTAACAACTAAATTAATTGCTAAACATTAATAAATCAATTGACTTCAAGTTGGAAAATTATTGGATCAGATCTAAACTTGATGAATTGGACAAGCTTCTCTTCACTTCATTCACATGGAGTGAAGTATAAAGAGTTGAATCCTTGTTTCTAAGCCTTTGAATCATGACCAGCCATGAGCCCTTCATCATATTGAAATTCAAACTAATAAGAATCGCCATTTGGTTGGATAGCTTGCGCGTATCTCTATCACTCCCCTCCTCTTATAGGCGATTTGTCCTCAAATCGATGGCTTGTTTGACAAGTTACAACATATGGAACATTCTCATGAATGCTAACCATGTTGCATGATGCTCACTCAATCGTAGGATAAGAAAGACTTAGGCAGCATCTAAGATTTCATCCATGAAACATAATTGTCATGACAATATGGATTAGCATGTTCCATTCCATGAATTTAGCGCAACAAACGAAAATCTACATGACGAAATAAAGAATGAGTGAGCTGGAACATTGTATGACTCGAACACTTACTATTAGCATCCATTAGATAACGATCATCATATTGATGGAAAGTATGTGCTAGGAGTTTCGACATGCTCAAATAGACTTGCAAAGTATGGAACTGATTTTACAAATTAGGTGTTTCTCTAGATCCAAACATAAGATTAGAAAAATCTATGGATCCTCCATGGTTAAAATCAAACCACTATCGAGGTATTTGCACATAATCTGCTTTAATTACTACACAAGAAACACGCCAAATGTTAGTAGATATTTGATCAAAACAAGATAAGTTCATGGAAGGAACATTAGAAAGAAAATAGGAAAGATTTGAATGCAATATGGCCTGGATTTCTTTTCTAGGAATTCCTTTATCTTCACTAAAGGCATTTTCAGTTTTGGAGAGAAACTTCAGCATGATTGGTTGACAAATAGATGCAAGTCCTAGAATGCAAAATCCATGGAAAGATTCAAAGTTGATAAAGGACTTAGGAATTGGATAGCAAACAAACAACTCCACTTCATCCTGTTTAACCTATATAAGACAATGAACACTAAACAAAGAAAAGTTAATGTCATTAGGAAAACAATAAACCCTCTCACTTTCATTTGTGTTAACACTCAAAATTAGATCACTTTTCCTCTTTTCATCTTCTTTCTCACACATCTCACTTGATTTTTCGATCTCCTTTTCTTGAATGCCTCTGTTGGTTTTTATCTCATTTTCACTCTTAAGTTTTACCTCTTCATTCACACTCTCATTTTGTATATCATGTTCAACTACATCATTCCATTCCTCAGTTTCAATAATGATTTCTTCTAGTTCAACTTCACTTTGAATGAGTTTAGGCTGGTTTTCATGAACAATAACCTCCACAAACTCTTCTTTAGGAGATTCTTGAATACTGTTTCCAACTTGCTCCTTCAGTTGCTTTTCATGTAGAAGACGTTGATAAGTCTCCCACCATGATTCCTCCTCATATGGCTCATTCCTTGATTTAGACTTAGAAGAAATTGATGGATTTTACTCATTACACCTTCTAGATGGTCTGTCTTCTCTATGCTCATGATGATTTGATTGACATTGCTTAGATTCTTGACACTGTTACCTTTGATCTTCTTCATAAGCACGTCTATATATTTTGTACACTTCCTTAGTACAAAAATGATTCATCTCTTCCTCGAGTGTACAAAAATCACTGCTAGATCGTGTGGAACCCCTCCTCTTGACATCCTTATTCACCATTTGATCAAATCGTCTTTGGAGAGGTTCAAAAGTTTCCTTTACCACTTGCTTTGGTGCTGGAACTTGCGAATCGGCTATTCGGTCAAGTCTTTTATATAGAAACTTAACTTTGTAGTCGAAAGTTTGAGCAATTTCATTAAGTATGGACTCCATCATAAGGCTAAATTCAACTTGTTGGGATTCTATTTTAACCTACACAAATGGTTAGTAATAGTCCTCACTCACTCTCTTGCATGTTTCACTCACTCTCGTGTATCACTCAAATGTTTAGAACACTCTAATAATTTCACCAAGCAACTTAGTGCCAATAATCCTCAAGGTAGAGTAAAATTTGGTTCATAAGGTGGTGACGTAAGCATAATTTGGTTCACTAGTGACGTAAGCCAATAATCCATAAAGTAGTGACATATACATGCATGCATGCATGCATGCATACATATACATATATATATATATATATATATATATATTCCAAATTCATACTTTTACCACAACAAATTAAAATCTATGTCATGTCATATAATATTTATATTTACACTTGAATAGACGGGGAACGGGAAGTTGAGCTGGGTATCATCTACTGTTCTCCTACCATATTTAAAATAGAAGAGAAAAATTTTCTCATTTCTGTCCCTTATTTTCTCTCTGTTCTATTTCTCCATGCAGGTTGAATATTCGTGGACACCTACCCTAACCCTATTATCATTCTTTACTTTTAAGGACAATTTCAGAAACCTCTCCTGAGGTTTCTAAGGTTTCGATAATATCACTAACCTCCACTGAGATTAATAATCTTGTAACATGTCAACCCATTTCATAATAAAAATTTCTGATTTTTTCAAGTTAGGGTAGCAGTGCTTTGCAATTGCTCATATACTGTAACTATATATAATAGCACCAACATGAAATGTCAAAGGAAATTTTGCTTTATTCCTTTGCTAATTGGAGCACAAGAGCTGTTGCAAATTATTGCTATCTGTTTACTAACTTTTACTTCTCCCTTGCAATTCAATGAAATTTGCACTTGCACCTCGTGGGGTTTTGTTTTGTTAAAATATCTAATTACATTTCATACTCAATCAACTATCTAATGTACTACATGAGGTGGTAGTAGCTTAATTTCTGTACTTTTTAGCTTGATTTTTGGAGGTGATGCTACTCTGAATTAGCATTTTGTCACTAAAATAGTTGATAGATGTCAATATTAAAATAATGTACTATATGAGGGGCATTAGTGAAATCATAAAATGTTCTCTCTCATGATATCATTTTTTAATTATAAAATGGCTTATATGTTACAAGATTATTAACCTCAGGGGAGGTTAGTGATATTACCGAAACCTCAAGTGAGACTAGTGAAATAGTAAGAAATATTAGGGGAGGTTTCTAAAATTATCCCTTACTTTTATCCTCACACCAGAGTTGAGTTACTTTTAAAAAAATTAAAAAAAAAACACACACACACACACACACACAAATGGTGATGAAAGTGCAGCACATGCTACTGCTGGCATTATACTACATACAAAGACTTGTAGGCAGTTTGTTGGAAGCCGAGGAGAAAGAGGAATTTCCGAGTTTTTAGAAGCCGTGCCGTCTTGGGTGTTGTTGGGCTGTAACTCAACAAAAGTTGCTTCGTCCGCACTTCAACTCCTGCGCTTTCAAATTGTTTATTTAAAAATATCGTTTCCTCAGAACAGTATACATGAAATAGAATATTTGTTTTGTGTAGCAAATCAGATGGATCGATGGAAAATTTGTCAGATTATTTCCTCACATTTTTAAAAAATAATTTTGGTCCATCACATTTAAAATCAATCACATTAGTCCCTCATATATATATATATATATATATATATATATATATAATCTCTGCTTGATCGGTATTAAACTTCATTTTTGATCACTGCTTCGGCCAGTGAATACCTTTCTCACGTGCCCATGTTTTGAAGGGCAAAAAAGGAAACCTACTTCATTCCCACTTTTTTTTAAAAAGAAAAAAGAAAAGAAAAAGGCAACCTCCCAACCAAAAATGGAACCACCTTCTCTCCTCCCTTTTCCCGTTTTCAGTTATCAAAACCCTAAATTGTAGGCCATCAAACTCAAAATCAAAGGAGAAAAATTAAGCATGGTCACTTGGAAGTAGTAGAAGAAGTGTTAAAAAAGAGATCTAAGAAACTTACCCACTGAAGAGCAGAATGGAAGCAAACAACAATTGATGTCATTATGACAAACAAATACGATTGTGACTTTTTGAAAATTTGCAATTCTGAGAAGGAGATTCTATATTTGGCCAAACAATGGAATAAGTCTAAACACATTTTATTTCGGTTGTCTTAGAAAAAATTGATTCTTAATATGAGGTGAAACTCCACTTTTCTTTTTCACCTGATATCTTTATGACATAATTCTTGATGGTGATTCACTTGTGCTGTTGAAGAGGATACAAAGCATTTAAGGAAAAGAGTGATATGATCTTTGCACCTTCATTGCTGGTGCTGTTTACATTAAGACTATTTTGAAGGGGGAAAAAAATTATTTAATCATGGTTTACATTAGGGTTTTGTTAGTTGATGTGTTTCTTGAAACAAAATGAAGTGGGTTTTTCATTTTTGCCCTTAAAATCATGAGCACATGATAAAGACATGCACTTTTTGATCGGAGAAGTGATTGAGAATGAAGAGCAATAGGGTAGCCTTTTTTTATACTTGAGGGACTTATGCCATTGATTTTAAATGTGAGGGACTAAATTTTTTTTTTTTAAATGTGAGGGACTAATTTAACAAATTTTCCTAGATTGATTAAGGCCTTTACTTGACCAAGAAAACCTTTCACACACGCGCACACACAAATACATATACAGACACACATATATTATGTATGTATATAAGTCTTTCCCAGAATGAAAAAAGGGGAAAAAACTAAAGAATAATAATAATAATAATAATAATAATAATAATAATAATAATAATAATAATAATAATAATAATAATAATAATAATAATAAAGTGATTTTTGCTTTAAGAGAATATTGACAAAAAATATTGCCAGGATATAGAAATAAATGCTGTAATCTGGTTATTATGCACCTTTATGTTAATCTTTAGCTAGATTTAAGAACTCTTCTACTTTCCAACAGTTTCAATACAAGAGAAATGGAACTCGAATTTTTTTTCTTTATATTTACTTGTATCAATCTTTTTAATTTGTTTTATAAATATATTTGCACTTTTATGATTTGAAAGCAGCTGTCGTGTCGACCATGATTCATAGAACTGTGAATGAATGCTTCTTTTGGATTTCTAAGTTACCATATTTTGGAAGTACAGTTTTACAAATATGCCTTCCCAATCCACACGCACGGACACCTTTTAGTAATCGTTGGAGCGAGGGTCTTTGCAATTGTCAGTCTTAATTGTACCATTCAACGCCTGCACTAGCCCGTATAGACATGGTCACTGCACTAAAAAAATAAATATAGAGGTTAATAGAGGTTAATATACGTCTTTTTTTTTATATAAAAAGTAAATTTTATTAACAGATTGTTAGAAATCGTCTAGTATGATTTGATTTACATTACTGTCTAATAACAAATTAAACATATATTCAAAATAAGGATCCATAATTTGATAGATGCAATAGATGTGAAAAATTATGAATAACTGTAAAAAATATAAGAAATTATAAAATTATTTTCTAATAAGATCAATCACTGCAACTCTCTTCTATAACTGTTGTAATCGCTAGATCTATTAGTCAATGGTTTTAAATACTAATAATAATGATAACATCCATCAACATAGGCTCAAGATCCAATTAAAATTCAAATCTAACAACCAATTCTGAAATAAATTCAAATATAACAACAAAATAATAAAAAACAACACAAAAATCTTATTAGAAACTCTTAAGAGAAAAACCCCTAAAAAAATAGATAACACTGATTAAGAAAAGTTAATAGATTTGTATGGAAAATAAATGGAGTGGAAATATGGTCTCCTTCCCAAACAGGAAAGTTCACTGTGAAGAAGTAAAGAGACGTAGGAGAAGTGAGGTAGGTAGAGTTCCTTTATAATATAACAATGTATGAAATATAGCAAATATATAGGAAATTATTTACCAAATTTTTCTTGTTTACATCGTCAACACATTTTTCAACCACATTTTTATCTCACATACATCACATCAAAAAAGTGCTACAGTGTTTTTTTCAAAAAATTATCTCAAATAATCTACTATCCAAACACACTATTTGTTAGTGAATCACATTTGTATAGCTTGAAATCAATTCAACCTGAACCATCAATTCAATTTTTTTTTTCTTTTCTCGTTAAGTATCATCAATTAAATTGTTAGTCTACCAATTGCAGAGAGTCTCATCTCATAATGGTATGCGCTAGTCATTGACAATTCTAGGGTCCAGTATTCCCTGTGCCAAGAAACTGAGAAGGCTCCCGATGCCAAGATTTCAACTACCCAACATTCAAGAACGTTTTTGAAGCCTTAAAATTAGGATTGTGATCCCACTCGTGTGCACAAGACTTTGACTAAGATATAATAGGATATAATAACATCAGTTTGTGTGTAAAAGTAACTAAACCACCTCTTTCTTTGGTTTCATTCTCATTCTCTTCGCAGATTTTCTGGATTCTAGAAGTTCTAACAATTTATTATTCTAAGAATTCTTGAGATGGGGTTCAAGCAATTCTTCCCATGGAGATATAGAAGTATAGAGACGTACTATAATTCTTCCAAGTAATGAGTATACTATCCACCTTCCGATTAGTCTACTTGCTAACTTGTTCAGTTCTGTGTTCTGTTTACATGAGCAGAACTGATGGAAAACTTTGCAAGCCCGAAAGGTAGTTTAGTCCTTTCCAGTCCTCTGTCATCTCCAAATGTCGGTGCTTTGCTGAAGATCAAAATTATGTCATGGTAAGATATAATCACGAGATAAGCTGATTGTTTTCATCTTTAAAGAATCTTAACTGAATTTTTGTTTGCCATCTTAGGAGCCAAGAGACTGGCTTACCTCTTTCTGTTTGTGTTCGCGTTGCTAACAGAACCTTTAACCTGCACAAGGTAAGCAGAAAAGAAACTCTGGTTCTGTGAGGAAATTCAACCGGTGAACCCCAGAAAAATTTCATTGAATTCTTAATAGGATTAGGATACTCCATTTTTCACTCTTGTGCTGATTACTTTTCTATCTAGTGTATGTGTCTGCAAACATGTAGTCATTGGAATTTGGAACTCATTTCTTGTACTCCCTTTGGCATGCAGCATCCTCTTTTCTCCAAGAGTGGATACTTCAAGAGAAGATTGAGTGAATCAAATCAGATTGAGCTGCCACAAGATTTTCCCGGTGGATCAGATACCTTTGAGATGATAGCACTCTTCGTCTATGGATCCTCCACTTTGGTTGACCCTTTCAATGTGGCAGCCCTGCGTTGTGCGGCTGAGTTTCTTGAAATGACTGAGGAGTACAGTTCTGGCAACCTTTGTGAGCGTTTTGACATATACTTGAACCAGGTTGTCTTGCAAAGCTGGGATGATACCTTAATTGTTCTCCAGAAGTGCCAAAAATTGTTACCTTGGGCTGAAGAGTTGCTGATTGTGAGCCGTTGCATCGAGTCTCTTGCATTCATGGCTTGCATGGAGATTCTTGACCCTGAGAGAAGGCGAGAGAAACCAATTGTTACCCTGGAGGGTTTGGCTAGTCAACCATGGAGCTCTGAAACTGTTAAGGAGATAGTAAGGCAAGATTTGTGGATTAAAGACCTTATTGCTCTGCCATTTTCATTCTTCAAGAGGATAATAGGATCACTGAGAAGGCAAGGAATGAAAGAAAAATATGTCTGCCCTATAATACTTTTCTATGCAAACAAGTGGATCCTTTACGCAAAGATGAAGAGGCATGAAATTCATGATGATGATGATGTAGATGATGATTCAAGAGCAAACTCTCAGAAATCCTACAAGGAATCGTCGACATGCTACCAATTGGAGAGAAGGCTAGTAAAGGAATTCCTGTCGGATTTTACTTCTCTTTGCTTTCTCAAGCTCTCCAACTTAAATTGAGCGATGATAGTAGGGAAAAACTGCAGCAGCAAATTGTGTGTGCGTTACACTTCTCTCAGGTGGAGGATTTTCTCATACCCAAAAGTAAGACAGATTCCATTTCTTCCTCCAAAGAGTTGGCTGTCATGGAACAAATATTTTCAACATATGTTTCATCTTACATGGGGCCATGCCATACTCCTTCAAGCAATGTCATTGTTGCAGAATTATGGGACATGTATCTGTCAAAAGTAGCAACTGATTTACAGTTGGAGTCCAAAAGATTCATGGATCTCATTGAAACCTTGCCAATGTCCAGCAGGCAAAACCATGATCATCTGTACAGAGCTCTGAAAACCTTCCTCAAGGTAAGCACTAAACTATTTATGCCAAGTCTAGTACTGCGATGCTAGGTAGATTGCAACAGTAACCAATCATTAGATCACTCGAATGGTGAATATGATGAAAATTTTCACCTATGAGCTAACCTTTGTCCTAATTGTGTGTTTGTCTTTGCAGGCACATCCAGATTTATCACAAGAAGAGAGAGGTTTTGTTTGCAAATACCTGAATTGCCAGAAACTCTCGCAGGAAATGTGCATTGAAGCAGTTCAAAATGAACTAATGCCACTGCGACTTATTGTTCAGGCACTATTTGTTCAGCAACTAAATACACAGCAAGCTTTTAAAGAATGTTCAGACTCATTCAGGTACACTCATTGTAGTGAATTATCTGGAAGCCTCTCAAGTTCAAGATATGCTAATTCCAAAAACCAGAAGTTAGGAGAAAGCCCATATATGGATGGAATTGAGGGATGCAGCAAACTGAGCTGCTTATTGCAGAAAGAAAAAGCAATGCACAGGCCAGACACAGAGAATGAATTCTCACGGAAGGAATATGAATCTACAAGCTTCAGAATCCAAAGTCTTGAGCAAGAACTGATCTCTTTGAAGAGAGCACTTAAAGTGCAAAATATTTCAAAGAAAAGGGAACCATCGCAATTGCACACAGAACCACTTTCAGGAAGGATCCAGACTGCAAGACCATATGGATTTGATGGAAGATCAATAAGCAAGAAGAAAAACGCTGTTGGTCAGGTGACTACTTGCATTGGAAATGTGAATCTTGCGTCGCAGAGAAAATATGCTAGTAAGTTACTTAAGATTTTCCGGAGGATTAGTTTGTTTGGAAGGGGAAAAGCAAAACGAAAGGCCTAGTACAACTAGTGTAAAGGCAAATCAAGTGTAGTTACCAGAAATGTAGTATATACTATCAATTAAACAAGTGAAAAATAATCCAAAAGGGATTTCTCAAACATAATAGGATCTACACATCTATCAAAATGGATGTTTTGGACTAGGCATATCAAAGAACTGAGTCAAGTCTTTAGACAAATACAGCCAACTATGTCCTGCTGGCATTTGCACTGTGATAAAGAAATGTCTGACGCGTCTGATAGTGTACCTACTAAATGCATTCCACTCAAGAATTGAGAAGCCAACAATTTGAACGGAGCTTGCGGAGACACAGCACAAATACTTGCAGTTGAAACATAACAGGCTATTGTTGAAAAAGCTTTAATTACCTGCAGACGTTTGTTGTTCTTGTAATAGTATGAGGTCGGACTCGAAGTCCCTTTTCAGAAGACCATTGAAGATAAAGAACATAAACTTGCTTATATTTGTGCATAGGCTAGAAATGATTTACGTGAATTTTTTATGCATTTGCCTCTACTTCTGAGTTCTGTCCCTTTTCTAAGTTAAACTTTCTCAAGTAAAGACAGTATCAAGGAAACATATTGCTCTTCAGTTTTCAGAATTCTCCAATTTGTTCCCTAGTGAATCAAGCCTGGAAAGAGGGCATGATTGCATTGCCGTCTTGTTTCTTGTTAAACCCTTTACCGATAAAGTCAGTATCAAGGATATATTTCTATGTCCGTTTGGATTAGCTGTTTTTGGAGTTATTTTTCAAAAACAATAATGTAGTATTACTGTAGTGAAAAACAATTACTGTAAATATATTTGGATTATTTTTTCTTCCTATTTCTTTTTTCTTTTCCTTTTCTTTTTCCTTTTCTTCCCTCTTCTTCTCCCCCCAACCCAAGTGCCGGTTGCCAATGACTTTTTTTTTTTCTTTCTTTCTTCTTTCTCTCTTCCTCTCCTCCCTCCCCTCTTCCTCGCCACCTCCCCGCCCTCCCCTCTCCCCAACCACCCTCCCCTCTCCCCTTACCCCCTCCCCCTACAACCTCCCCTCTCCCCCGCCACCCTCCCCTGCCCCCCCTCACACGCAAGGAAAGATTTGGTTAGGGTTGCAAACGAGCCGAATCAATCCGAACTTTAGCCTTATCGAGATCGGCTCGACTCATTTTTTATCGTGTGCGAGTTCAAGCTCGACGAGTTTAAAAAATAAAACTTGAGCTTGAGCTCGAATTTAAATCGAATCTAATCAAGCTCGAACTCGAAAAAAATAATAAATAATTACTTTTATTTTAAAAAATAAATAAATAAAATAATTATTTTTCTTAATAAATAATAAAAATATTAGAGATATATATGTAATTTCACTATTAAAATAAAAATAAAAAATAAAATATATATATTCGAGTCGGCTCGCGAGCTATCAAGTCTAAGAGAATCGAACTCGAACTTGACTCAAATATGAAAACAAGCCACTCGAACTCAAGTCGAGCTCAAATTTGAACCGCTCACGAGCGGCTCGAATCGTTTGCAGCCCTAGATCTAGTAACACCAAATCTGGTCGGTCGCAACCAAATCTGATCGCGTTTGGGGAGGGGAAAGGAAGGGTGGCAAGAGAAGGGAGGGAAGAGGAGAGGGTGGTTAGGGAGAGGGGAGGGAGGAGAGGAAGAGAGAAAGAAGGAAAAAAAAAAAAAGAAAAAGATCTAGTCGCCGACACCAGTGCCATCGTCGACGATCGACAAATGGATTGAGGGAGAAGAGGAAAGAAAAGAAAAAGGAAAAGGCAAAAGAAATGGAAAAGAAAAAAGAAATAAAAAAAACATAGAATATTATTATAAATTACAAATATTTGTTTTTGAAATCATTTTTACTGTAACATTTAAAATGTGAAAAACAATTTTTCAAAAATAGAGGTGAAAAACAACAAATCCAAACGGCTCTGTAATTCATTTCTTAGTGAATCAAGACAGAAAAGATAGCATGATAATGCTGTCTTGTTTCTTGAGTTCAGCCTTAGGACTCCAGATAACAGGTGTGATTGTATTATTGTAGCAAAAATTGGACAGAATTGGGGCAACAAGGCACAAAGAGATTGCAAATGCCTACTAAGTACTAAGATAACACAGAAAAGAAGCCAGTCTAGAACAAATTTACAAAGATGCAGTCATTCGATTCATTCTGCAGCAATTAAGCATATTCAGACAAGCACGTGGTTATTAACAGATGGTAACAAACCAGTTTCCATCCTACAGAGTACCCTGGATGGAAAAGCATCCATATATTTTTGACATTCTTGTGAGCACAGAAAAGAGTTACTAGTAATCCAGGTTACAATCCTTGATTAGAAAACTCCACTTGTATATACATAACTCATAGGGCTCCAAAAGCAGGAAGTATCCAGATCAAACTTAGCCATACAGAACTGATTGAAATAGACAGCAAGCACAAGCAAACAATAATCAGTTACAATTTCATCCAGAGCTGGTACTAAACAACCACAACTTTATCAAGGCTCATATTGGCTTGAACACTGTGAGGTTTCAAGACAGGTCTTGCAGCTTCCACATGTACATTTATGTAATGCTGGCGGCAAACAGGCATATAAACATCTGCACCGCCTATTAGCTCTGCCTTACTCTCCTCAGTCTTCCTCAATGTAAAGAACGCCCTTTTCCTGCAGAGCTCACATCGTGCAGTCAACTTGGTTACCGTGTCAGCAAGTGGCACCACTTCAAGAACTGAGCCAAAACTCCTCCTACGAGAAAGAACATATTCCACCATTATCAATACTTGATCAACCAACAGACCAGATCAATGAAAGCCAGAAGAATACCTCAAATAGTCCCCATCTAGGCCAGCAACTACCACAGTTTTCCCATCAAGATCAGCAGCCTCACAGCAGAAATCATATAGGTCATCAAAGAATTGAGCTTCATCAATGCCAATCACATCCAACTATCAACATATAAAACTAAACAATATCAACAAAACCGCATATGTATTAAATCAAACACAGATAACCATTTCCCTTCTACATTAAGATCGGAGACAAAGTGCCTGTTTCTACAATTGGGATACAACTCTTAACATCTTACAAGATTGGTCAGCAGTTCAAGTCAAATACACAAGGGATTAGAATCAAAATACCTTTTCATAGGCATCAACTCCAAGTTCCTGCTTAAAAGATGAAAGATCAGCCATTGACCAACAGGGGAACTTCACCCCATCATGGGTCACCACTGCATCTGTACCATATCTTGTGTCCTTGCTTGACTTTATCATGGCAACATTTCTGCGCATGAATAATCCATTAATGAATCAACGAAATTCATTTAATCAGAGCACAAAAAATGAAACTCATGGACTACAGCGCATGTAACAGTTGTACATTTTGAATCTGATGTTGTAACCAGGTAACTTCAATTTTTGTTTCCCAAAATTCTTGAAGTTCCAGGGGATTCCGTGTCCAATTTTATGCTTAAAAATTTAGGGGGGAGAAGAAAAGAAAACTATACTATAAAACCATGGATCTAGCAATTAATACTTGTACCTAGTGCAGCCTATGTTGTAGCCGGCTATGTAAAATCGTCATATTGGATGAATTATTCTCAAATTTCTGTAGTTTTAAATCAACCGAGATGGTATTCCCAATGTTAAGGCCAAAAAATAAAATAAAATAAAATTAGACAAAAAAAAAAGAAAAACACAAACGCCTAGAAATTGCAAAGAAAAAATAGGAACTAAAACATGGAGAAAAATGTGTTTCTAGAAAGTACCTGCCACTGTCGGATTCCGATTTAACACGGCGAAGCAATGCGGTGGTCTTGCCGGCGAACATGGGGCCAATGATGACGTGGATCTCCCCGGAGGGCTGATTAGCGGACCCCATCTGATCTGCTGCATCAGTGGACATCGAGCTCAAGTTCAAAGAAATTGAACCTTTAACAAAGGAAGGAGACATCATATTCAACGGGACAAAAGAAAAAGGATAAAAGAAAACTTTGAAATGGGAGAGTTGGTGAATGGGTGGGTTGGAAGAGAAAGAAACGTAAAGGGCATTTATACGGAGAAGGAGAAAAGCGTACGAGGGACGTTTGTTTGGGGTTTGAATTTTTCAGAGTTTGAATTTATGGAGGGAAGAGAGGGCGAGTGGCCTTCAAAGAGGTTTTTGGAGATTTGGGGATTTGGCGGCTTGGAGGGAAAAGCACAAGGGAAGGGAGCGCTCTCTTTTAATTTTAGGGGATAATTTCATAAACCATCCTGAGGTTTCTAACTATTTCACTGATATCCTCTGCAGGTTTTAAAATTATACTGACCTCCCCTTGGTAAAGATGTGGGTCCAGCTCCTTACATCGCATCGGGTGAAATTACTACTATACCCATGAGTAAATGAAGTATTAGAAGGCTAATACATAATAAATTGATGCTTAAGGCACAATTAAGTTGTGTAGACATTTTTAACGACTAAAATTACTATTAGAATTTGCATTTTGTACAACAAAAATACAGTTTGTCTAGATTTTTTTCACTCTCTAAGATTCTCACTACTGCATTCCTTATTACATCTGCAATACTTGTTTTTGATGCTGAATGATGTGGGGAATCCATGATTCCCTTTTGTAACTTGAAAAGGCCATAGATTCTGTTGCTTTACTTCAATGTTAACTTGCAAAAATGGTTGGAACATATTATTTTTTTCAACTACAAATATTGATGCTCAAACACAAAATGTGTTCCTTCTTGAGGATTGTTCATTCCTTTATATGATATTGCAAACCTATGTAAATATAACCGTTGCAATTCTAGTAGCTGTTACAATACTAACTGGTGCTGCACTTAAATGCTAACACATTTTTCTCATTTTAGAAACCTCTCATCACTTTTACTAATTTATTTCATGGTTTTTATTAGTTTTCCTTGATTTATTAATACACATTATATAGCTCCAAAAGAGTATTTGTGGGAATAAATTTTTATCTCCCTTCTTGAAATACATTTTTAAGTGTCCTTGTTTTGACTTGGGTTGATTGTGTAACCAAACACTTAACCTTAATGGAGGTCAGTGTAATTTTAAAACCTGTAGGGGAGGTTAGTGAAATAATCAGAAACCTCAGGGGAGTTTTCTGAAATTATCCCTAATTTTAGTGTTGGCCATTGTTTTGCCCGGAATTTGCAGTTAAGTCCATAAGCAAAGAAGGACCTGTTTGGGATTGCATTTTTTTTGGGGAATAATTTCATTCACCACCTGTTTGGTTGATTGGTTTAGGGGTTTCGGCTTTTCAATGGGATTCAAAGGGTAATGAAATCGTTGCATTGGTTCATCTCTATGGGATTGATCATTACCCATTTTTAGGTCTTCTAATCCCATAGATTCATTATTGATTAAATTGGGCACTTTTATCTTCATTCCTGATTTGGCGCACCTTAAAGTCAAAATATAAATTGAATTAAACCCAGTACAACAAACAAAACTCAACACAAAAAAAAAAAAAACTAAGGGTCATTTTTTTCATCATCTTTTTCAAAATATCCATTTCCTCATTTCCCTCTTCTTTACCAAACTCTTGTAGAACCTTAAAATAGAGGGTGGAAAATATCTTGCAAGAAAGACATAGAGACAAGAAAGAGAAGAAAAAGAGGAAGATATTTATTTATAGGAGGAGAGATTTATTTACTAGTGTTCAAGAAGAATTGGAAAAATCAAATCGTACCAAATTTTGAAGGAAAAAAAGCTATGGTTAGAGGAAGATGGTTGAGAGAAAAAAGTCTGATTTTCTAATTTTGTTGAGACACATATCTGATTTTGATTTTTTTTTTTTTGAGAATTCCGAGTCTGATTTAGTTTTAAATTTTTTAGTTAATTGCTGTGGGTTTTGATGATTTAGAGGTATGGAACATTGTCAAGAAGATTTAGTAGTAGGAAATATTGTGGATTGTTGCTATACTGATCGATGCCTAAGTTTCAAACTTTCTAGGGATTTCTTCAAAAAATTAGCAAGGATAAGGAAGATGATGGAAAAAGGAAAAAATAAAAGAGAAAGAACAAAAAATTAGACAGTGATTGCTATTCCACTGCAAATATCAAACATTAGTTTTACAATAAAGGAATCTTGCTAAATCCATTATTGTTGAGGGGATATTAGATATTACAATAAAGGAATCTTGCCATTCCCTACTAGTAACCAAACGGGTGGTTAATACTCTCAATGTTTCAAAAATTATGCTCACCTTCCTCGTCCATTTAAAATTATAAAACAAATGGTTTTTATAAAAAGGATGGGTTTTATACCTTTTATAAAAATAAACTCTTTAGAGTGTTAGCCTTAACATACTACTGAAACTTTTTTTTTTTTTGCGACTTTGTTATGCTTATAAAAGGATGGGCTTCATACTATTCTTTTTCCATTTCCTTTCTTATTTCATTACGCTTATGTTTTGTCAACAAAGTCACAGTATTATCGGTCCTTAACCTCCACCATGATCAAATGTCAAACTAGTAGTATTTTTTTTTATAACTTTGAATATCATCTAATTCGTTTGTAGCTCTTGTTTATTTATTAATTTTTTTGAGTCTCAGAATCAATAATAACAAAAAAATAAATGGCTGAAAATCACTACTCGACTAATACATAATAAATAGCTCAAAATCACCACTTGATTATAAAAACCATTGAAAAAAAAAGGAAACTTAATTGAAAAAAAAATATGGATGAAATCACTACTCTCTACACCGGAATACAGATACCTAATTTAACCCTCATTTTAGTTGTAATTTACTCATTAGCCTAATTTAGTTGTAATTTAGTTGTGGCGGGAACTTAAAATAAGAAGTGAATGAAAGGAAATAAACAAGTTAGAAGAGTTAACTTAGAGATCAAGTAAGAGATACTCCGAGGGATGTTAAGTCAAGGTTAGAAGTTAGTCAAGTTAATTATGCTTTTAGGTCCAATGATTTGCTAAGAAATAACTTCCAAAAGCATGTTACCGCTTTGGCTAATGAACATGAAGAATCGCTCTCACCAATTCTTTACTTTTGGAATCCTTCCTTGACCTATTCATAGAGAAAAGATTAAACCAAGTTAAATAAACTCAATGAAGTTATTGAAAATGCAACTAGCCCTATCCACTACGTGAGAACAAGGTAAGTGTTTAAGAATAAAGATCTATTGAATGCAATTTTTATTGCTCAACACTTATCAAATGATTCATAGCTGGTATCTAATCAACTATAAATAGTAAGTACAAGTTCTAAAATGGCAAAATCTTGGATAGCATAATCAAACTTAACTACTTCATACTAAAAACTATCACAAGTTTTTCTTCACCCTAAGAGGTGAAAAGCTTAGCTAAATATAAGATTAGGCATGTATAAGTGTAGAGTAATCTTGCAACAAAGCATGAAAATTAAGCACAAAGAGCCAAAGAGTTAAGGAAGAAGATTTCTTATTCAATTTCTCGAAGTTGAACTCTTGAAATCTCTCACAAGTTGATCTCACAAATATGCTTGGTACAAGAGACCCTCTCACTTTCACTAATAAGCTCTAAAAGTATGAAACTCAAAATATGAAATTAGAACTAAAAGTAAGAAACTTGAACTATACTCAAACTTTTCTACTACTTCTACTTGTTCTATGATCTACAATGATACTTAAAACATTAAGGATCAAGGGGTATTTATAGATGTTTGGAAAGAGAAAATGATTCCAAAATGTTGACAGAAAGTGGTTCTACATTTTTCCAAACTCTTCTTGTATAGCTACAACCGCAATTCTTAGCTGGAAATAGTTGAAATTGAGTTGAAAATGAAATGCAAGTTGCAAAATAGTCGAAATGTGTCATTATGAGGGATCAATGAGGTGGATCTATGACCCATGCTTGAGGTTTACCTCATAGATCCTTCTGGCACAACTATTTGTCATTTTATTTCAAACTTCAATTTACCCTATTTTTGTGTCAAATTTATCTACAATTTTCTCTATGATAGAGGCTGAATTAGCTCTTGCTGAAACATGAAAGTTGTAGCTCTTTGAGTTACTTTCCAACACATCAGGAATCACCTCAATTGGAGCTCTGTAGGTTGAGAAATGTCTAAAAAGCCCCTGACTTGTCAAATTTCCCATTTCAACTTTCATAGCTTAAACGTACCTCGGAGATTGTGATTTTCGACCATGATAGCATGTTCATTGGATCTTGATGTCTCATAAGATCCACTCTGCATCATATCTGAGGGATTATTATAAGCTATGTCTTAACTTCGAAATGCCACAAGAATCATCTCGATCTGATGCATGTAACTCAAGTTATGGGCAAAATACCAAAATGTGTCAAAACAGCCAATTTCACTTGAGTTGTGCTTGATTGCAATTAACTCCCAAACTTGCATTAAATCTCAATTAAGCCCTAGAACTTACAAAAAAATCAAATTAACACATTAATCCATACTTTTGCATATTTTGATTAAATCTTGCATAAAATTACTTGTAAAGGAGTTCATTTCTTCCATTTTATAGTAAAAATATATTAAAAACATATCTAAAAACATACTAAAAATAAGTAAACTTTATACTTATCAGATATTTCCAAGCTTAACATGTTTAATTTGGGTTTTGAAGTTGTGAATTTCAGGTTTAGAAGCTTGCTATTGGTTCTATTATGAAATCTTACCTCTAAATAATTAGTTTTTGAATTTAGTGAAAACAGTAAAATACTATTTCCTAAATTGAAGTCAAAGTGAAATTGAATTTGGAGTTTTCTGATTCAAGTGGCAAAAAGGTTGCAATTTTCCATATGCAAATCACCGGAATTACTAATCTCAAGCACTGGAATTCGATATGCAAATTCGATGCTCACTCTTATATTTTGGCACCAAAAGGGTAAATTATCAAATGGCGTATGGTCTTTTTGTTAGTTAACAAATAAAAAGTTAAAGTTGACATTTGAATGTTAGCCTTTTAAGAAGTTATTAGTGTATTTCATGAATAATAAGGATGATTTGCTACTTACCCTTTAATACAGGAAACATTTTGTATTTACTATTCTAAATTGATAAAATGAATATCCAAGTATTCATTCAAATATGTTAATTTGTTTTAAAATATCAACTCATATGAATAAATCATTCAATAGATGATAAATTAATCATTAATTGAATAAAATGAGTTGTGAAATTATCTATATATAAACATAAAAAAATCTATGTGTGAAAAATATATATATTTTTATAAAGATAATTAGGCATAAATAGATGTTATTCTAACTCATGTAGAGACCACAGGCACTTATCTCCCTATTTTTGGGGAAAAAAAGATCATAGATGATACGAACCCGCCACAGAGGTATGAACTCGTATCCTGTCAAGTTTGGATCTAGACGAATAAATTCAAGTTAAATTGCGGAATAACAATCGACCCTTCTAAACCCCAAGATTGCGAACTTTGAATCGAATCTCAACCCACAATCTAACGATTTAGTGAACCAATGTTAAAGGTAGATGAACGGCACAATCAAGGTATTTACTGGATTGATAAGTTCGAATTGAATAACTTAAAACAACTCTCAAGTATTCAAGAAAGGCTTTCTTGGAAAGAGAAAGTGATAAAACTCACAACTTCAAGTAATTTCTACTTAATGTCATTCGAATGAAACTCTAGGCTATTTATAGCCTTACAATGACTCATACCCTAATCCAACGTGGACTAAAACTAACCCTAAATACTAAGCAGATTCGGCCAACCGAATTAGGAAACTACCAAACTAATTAAATTGACTAACTTAACTAATTAATGTCGGACATTAACAACAGCAACCTGTTTGATTTATTTCGGCCTAATAAATGACTAACAAAGACAAGGAAATTGACAACAATGCCCTTGCTTACAAGATTAAACAAACGACTAAGCTAACCAATTAGATTAAGCTTGAATCCAGCTCTTCCACGTGGATCAACTAACAAGCCAAACAAGTACAATGAATGCCAAATGCCTTTTTCTTCATTTTGTTCATTGGTCTCCAACGAACTTGGCATGGAAATTGTTGAACACATGGGACTCGACATGACCTTGATTTATGAGGATCTTGCACTCGTATCATTCCCCTCCTCTTGAGAGGATTCGACCTCGAATCAAAGCTTCGTTTGGACAGCAACAACTCGAAATGCAATGCTTGGAACACGAGTTAGGTAGCATGCCTTCGATCCAATCTTCCCTCATGGACAAACCAAGGCATAGCCGTATAGTGCATCTTGCTTAGGCCAATTCCTGGATCAAAAATGTGACAAAAGTAATGACCAAGTGTAGAATCTATTTGAGATCGAGATTCATGAAATTGAACACAAGATGATAATTCTCTAGCATCATGAATCATCAGATACAAATTAGCCAACAAGGAAGGCAATGCATGCGGCAATGTACAAGGAATCATAAGCAATGCATTTGATGGACTTAACACATGAAAATGGCAGTGAAAAGAGGTTGTGGAACATGCATTTGAGCCTTTAAAACCTATTGGATAGCATGCAACAATGATAAGAAAGTAGTCACAAGTGTAAACTCGCAAATAAATAACTCTGCAAAGCTGACCAAAACTCACGAAGAACAGCATTTAAAGCCACAATAATAATATGGAAAACATGCTTAGAACATACAAAAAGATGCAACTCAAACAACTCAACAAAAGGATGAAAACATATAGCTTTATAAAAACAACATTCATTGACATTCTCAATAGCTTTGTGTGATGTTAAAACCTTCATTCCAGCACAAAAAGAAGAGACATCAGTAGTGAAACTTCTCTTTTCAAGTAGGGTTTGCCAAAGAACAAGTTCACCACGTGGACTAAGAACAATTCGATTAGGCAAGATTGCACATATCCACGAGTTAAATGGTTCAAATGCAGCTCCAATCAAGTCAAAATTAGCTTCGAACGCACACTTTTAGAGTCAAATTCTTGCATATAAATATGCCGTGAAACCTGCAAAAACTTAAGAAAAAAACTAGGTAAGGAAGTATCAAGTTCATTAGTGAGTCAAGCTTCTTCACAAACTAAAATAAGCAAAATCTGGTTAAAATGCAAGGCTTTTCTCACATCTTTAACCCTAGCAAGCATGCTGGTTTTTCTTTCTCTTTTAAGCTCTATGGCCGAACTACCTTGCACATTGGTTTCATGATTAGTTTCGGCCTTAGGAATTTCCTTAGTCTTTGAAATTTTCTTTTGGTTAGCACCATGCATGTCATACTCTTTTTGCAAACTAACTTGATCCTCATGTGCTTGTTGAGGTGTAAGAGGTGCAAGTGTGATCTTTTTACCATTATGCATGAAAGAGTACTTATTCAAGAATCCATCAAAATTGACCCTCTTATCAAATTGCCAAGGACGACCCAAAATAATATGTGTAGGTTGCATAGGTACAACATCACATAAAACATCATCTACGTACCTACCAATGCAAAAAGTAATTAAACTGCTTATGAACACGTACCTCACTACTATTGTTCAACCATTGAAGTTTATAAGGTCAGGGGTGCTCACTAGTTGGCAAGTTGAGTCGTTCCACCATTAATGCACTAGCAACATTAGTGCAACTCCCTGGGTCAATCACCAAGTTACAAAGCTTGTTGGACACATGGCACCTTGAGTAAAAGATGTTTTCACGTTGAAGATTATCTTTACTAGCTTGAGTAGCTAGCGCTTGTCTTGCAACCATACCAACTTTACCACTAGCTAGTATCTCCTCAATCTCTTTATCTTCCTCAATCAATGGAGGCATGTTTTCATACTCACCCTCATCATCAGTTAACACTTCTCCATTTGGTAGCATGAGTATGGTCTGCTGATTTGGGCATTGAGAAGCAATATGACCAAAATCTTGACACTTAAAGCATTTAGTGTCTCAGTTCCTTGGTTTAGTTGCCTCTTGACTAACCTTAAAATCCTCTTTTTGCTTCGGTTTTGAGGATGGAAAATTCGGCTTCATGGTTCCACTCATAGCTTCTCCTCCTTTGGTCAAATTTTGAGCACCTAAAGAACTGATCTCTTTCTTGAACGGCTGGTTTCTTCAATTTTCAGATTGGAAGTTGGGGTTTTGGCGAGTTGTACCTCTCCTCTTGAGCTTCCTCTCCACCTTGATGGCTTTTTCCAACTATTCTCCCATGTCAAGGTAATGTTGTAGCTCAACAATATCAGACCTTAAACCTCCCAAAAATCATGCCATAGTAGCTTCCAAATCCTCATGAATGTCGGCCCTCATCATCGCCATCTCCATCTCCTTGTAGTAGTCTTCCACCTTAATACTACCTTGAGTGAGAGTTTGCAATTTATTGTACAAATCTCTATGATAGTAAGCTGGTATAAAGCGTTTTCTCATGACTCCTTTAAGTACATAGTTTGGATGGATGGCTCCTCATTCCTCCTTTGTTGGGCCCTAAGTTGGTCCCACCAATTTGCCGCATAGTCGGTGAATTCTACCATAGCAAGCTTCATTTTTTGCAACTCGGATTAATGGTGACAGTCAAAGACTTTTTCAATCTTTCTTTCCCACTCCAAATAAGTTTCGGAATCCGATGTAACTTGAAAAAAAGGAATTTTCAGCTTTATTCCTTTGATGGTATCATTCTCATGCTTAGAACTAGGTTTCCTTTCTCTTGATCTTTGATCAAATTCATCTTGCTCGGTGTCCGCATTTGAGTCACTAGACTCATTCAATATAGTTTTCACCTTAGATTTCTTAGAGGAACTCCTTGAAGATTCTAGATTGTCAATACGTTCATGAACGAACTCAAGCCTTTGCTCAAATTTCCTTTGGGATTCAGTAAACATGGCTTGCATTTGGAAGGCAAGTCGAGCAATGGTCATTTCATCTTCGTTAGCCATGTTTCAACCCTGCAAAATTAGCAAACATTAGTAGTAAAAGCCTCACACGCTCCCTTACGTGTTTCTCTCACCCTCGTGTATCACTCAAGGGTTTAGAACACTCTAATGGTCTCACCAATCACTTCTCAATTCACTCGATTGCCTCTCTTGAAGAAATCAGAATTTTCTTGAAAAGATTCAACCAAACTTCTCACCAAGTTCGCACTAAAATGTGGCGATTCGAGGGGCTGTGATTTTGGAAATAATTTGGGTTGATAAGGACTCAAAAATAACTGAGAAAATCAGTGGAATTATTGCCTAAACTATCCGCACAAGAGTTCAAGGAATTTGGAAACTTTGACTTTGACTATGACTCAAATTAGGAAACTAGCATCTGTCGCGCCCCATTTTTTTTTCAAAATGTTGTTGGTAGAGGGAAAGATTGGGTTTTTTGAAAAAGAAAGGGAAAGGGGTCATGGGACTATAAAAGTGCGACGGTTTGGACCCAAAAAAACAGAAGTCTAGAAAAGGGTTTTTAGAAAAAGTTTGGAGTCGCCACTTGGTATGGAGTTTAGGTGTACCAAGTCACCCAAAAGATTTAATTAATGAAAATAAACAAAGAAAACCCTTTTTAGACGACTCCAGGTCTTTGAAAAACTAGAGAAAAAGGTTCGGGGGTCACAGTTGAAAGAAGGGAAGGCAAAGATTTGATGTTACTCGTTTCTAAGGCACCCTTCTAACCTAGCCAAAGCTAGTTGCAAGATTTAGTTAAAAATTTCCTAATTCTAACTTTAAATTTATCACATTTGGATGTTATCTATATGGATGCAAAAACTAGACCTAATGTTGGATCGAGAGGGGCAAAATGTCTCCTTGAGGTTTGATTGGAATTGACCACATTAGTTGTGTCATCCAAGTTTGATCCCTCGAGAAGGTCACGAAGAATGCAAATGATGAGACTCGAACAAACGGAAAGTAGGGTTTTCAAAATGCAATTTTTATAAAATATCAAGAGAAAAGAAATTGGATTTTTGAAAAGATCAATTTTAAATGCAAAGAGGAACTTGTTTTTTCAAAAGATGCAATTTTAAGAAAAAATAGTTTTTTGACTTTGAATTGCAAAACATGAAGAAAGAAACTTGATTTTTAAAGAAGAATAATGCACATGTATGTCCTAAAGAGGGATAATGCGACATAACGGGTGCGGGGGACTAAGTTCGTGACTTTAAATCTTCCTTTTCATAGAAGGAAATAAAAGCGTGCTAAGGCTAGGAAGCCATACTCGCTCTCTTCCCTAATTCAAAGGGCAATGCCTTAAATGCACTAATCTAATAAAAAGAAAACTAAATGAGATGTTTCGCATACGGGATGGGGGAATAGTGACATGCAAAATGGGAAAGAAACTCTAAAAGTGAAAAGTGTGTGAAATTTGTATCTAATGCATGAACGGCGTTTTAAGGGTCTAGCTTTGGACTAGCCCTCGTCAAAAGGTTCTCACTAACATTGGATTAGTGAGAAATCGAAAGGAAAGGCCACAACTAGCGTTGGACTAGTGTGGTGACGTCCATACATTTACACAATAAACATGTAGACATGAAAATAAAGCAAATAAACATATAAAACACATAAACACGTAACACATAGGCATAATGTCTAGATGCAAGACCCTAGGAAAGCAAATAAACACATAATCATGCAAGCATGCAAAATAAGCATATAAAACCTAATTATTACATTGTGGGGAACCTAAATACATTCTAGAGGGAAAAATTTGGAATAATAATCTAACTATTACATTTTCTAGAATAAATACACTTTTTGCCAAATTAAACCTATCTATTACAACTTGGCATCCAAGGCCTCCAAATGATTTACCCAAAAATTAAATGACATAAATAAAGACTAGACATGAATAAGAGCAAGGGAAAACTTAATTTAAAACATGCAAGATCATGCAAGAACACATAAGAGCACATAATAGGAGAAAGAAGTTACCATCCCTTGATGTGATGCCTTAACTGAATCCTTAAATGATGGGGATGGTTATCTAAGACTCAATGTCAACAAAAGGGATCAAGGTACCAATTTAAAGGAAAATCAATCAAAAATTCAAAGAAAGGATATCTAAACAGATTCTGCAAGCAACATAGACAAGACTAGAAAATAGAGTAAGATTCTGGAACAAAAGAGCAGGAAATATCAAAATACGAGAGGTTACGCGGTAGAAAGCGGAATGAGCAGCAACTAGGTCCGCTACAAGCAAAATCAAATTCCAGGGGAAACGGACGAAACGCAATGCGCGTCTCTTCCCATCTTCAAAACATTAGGAAGGTTGCTTCCAGTTTTTCAAACAATAACACAAACGAAATATTCAGAGGCAAGGGGATCCATTCAAAGCATCAAACATCATCATTCAGATCATGTCAAAACGAGCTAAACCCACAAAGATCAAATCATAAGCATTAGCATCATCAAATGGACAACAAGGGGGAAGGAAAAGAACTGTCAGGTTAGAAACGAGGATTGTTAAGCGGACTGGCCTGCGTAACAAGCCGCGTTCTTCACATCTTCAAGTATTCAAACAAACGCTTGAAAAGTAGTCCACGCAAGAGGTCCGCGTTTCTTCACAACTTCAAACATTCAAGAGGAACGCGGACCGTTAAGTTATCCGCATAAGTAGTCAGCGTTCTTCACATCTTCAAACGCGTGAAGAACATTTTCCAGAAATTTCTCGGGAATCACAACATCATCACGAAGCATCAAACGTCTGATTTTAAACGTAAAAACAAATCTACTAGCCTTACCAAGGCTTTATAAACACAACATGCTCATATAACAACTGATAATCATCATCAAATATCACAAACTAAAAGAAAAACTATTCAAGACCTTGGTTCCACCAAAAGGTCCAAATTTCCAGTAATTTTACGATCAAAAAACGGTAAATAAAGTAGAAGGATGTTACCTGAATCGGAAGCTTGAATCTAAACGAAGGAGGAGGCCAGAAATTCCAAGAATAATCTTCCCAAGTATGAAACCCTAGCTTTTCCCTTTCTTCTTTCTTTTCTTTTTTCTCTCCAATTCCCAGCCGTTTTCTTCTACTTTTTTCTCTCTCAAAGCTCTCCTAATTGCCTCTTTTTTTCTCAGATTTCCAACCTCTCTTGTTAAACCCTAATCTAGGCTATTTATAGCCACCAAACCTAGAACTAAGGGTTTTGATGTTCTTGGGATGAGGTGAGCTAATTTTGAACGTTAGATGAATTGTTAGGGGTTAGGGGCTAGTTGGGGAATGTTTAAATAGGTTTCTTATCGTTCAAGCATCGGAAAATACAGCTGGAAAAGGATGATCCGAGTTCTGGAAGAATCCGCGCGTCATTTTTTTTCGCTTCTGATCAAGTTACGCGGACTAGTTACGCGGACAAATCCGCGTAACTGGTCCGCGTTTTTGACTTTTCTCTCTTTTTTTTTTTTATTAAGAAAAGCCTACAAAAATGAGGAAAATGTGTTAGAATATTCAAAAATAAATAACTAAACATTAACAGATAAAAACATAGGAAAACAAATGAAATAGTCAAAATTTGGTGTCTACAGCATCTAAGTAAATCCAAAACTGATTTGGACCTGCCTTGAGACCCTTTAACCATGACTTTAAAGCTGGAAAAAAACTCAAATAAATAAGTCCTAAAAGTAGCTGGACAGATTACACAAAATACAACCAAGAAACAAGAAACAAACGGCTGAAATTTTTGGAAACCTAGATGTAGTTACCCGATTGCACTTGGCTGATTTTGGGAAGTTGTAACAAGGTTTTCTTGGATTGTTTTGGTAAGTTTTGCTGCTGATTGCCTTATTTCTCAAGTGAATAAGAAGATCCAACCAAAATTTGGAAAGTTAAGTGCAACTAGGATTTGTTTAGCAAACCCAAGTGAACTTGGTTTCCTAATTCAAGTTGGTTTCCTTTTCCATGGCTGTAATCCGTTTCTGGTTTCTTTCTTTTTCTCTCTCTTTTTTTTTGTACCCAACCAGAATTCTTCTTCTTTTTTGTTTGCAATTCGGATCACACACCCACCAGATTTTCAATGCAAGTTTTGCACAAGAAGCAGCCGCAACTTCAAGACAAGAGTTTGGTTTTTGTTTTAAGGTTCAAGATTTGGAAAGTTGTATTCAAGATTTTCAAGAACCCTACTTTTCAACCCAAGAACTTCAATATTCAATCAAAATTTCCAGATTTCAAGGGATTGAAGAATAACTTCCAACAAAAAGAAGATGATTAGCCATGGATATGCAAGAATAACAAGAACAACACGACCCACTAGAAAACCCTAGCTTTGGAGCTTCGGATCGTCAAGGTAACACACAACCAGATTTATTTATTTTTAATGATTCAAGACTCAAGACACAAGAACACAAAACCAACAATCAAGAAAACTAGAGATTAAAATTCGGATGAATAGTAAATTCAGGATGAACAGTAATGCTATAGTAATGATAAACAGTAGCGATGAACAGTACTTTTTTTTTTTTTGACACTTAGACTACTTCAAGAACCAAGAAATACGAAGAACAAGAGTCAAACAAGAACACAAGACACAATGGAAATTCGGACAGCAACTAGACACAAGGAAAACGGCAAAATCACAAGATGAAAGCAAGAAAACCCTAACGGCTATGGAAAGAAGGACACGACCAGAATTTTAACAAGAAACTTACGAACACAAGGAAGATATACTTGAATTCATTAACTAACTCTGATAATCAACTGATATGAACCCGCCACAGAGGTATGAACTCGTATCCTGTTAGGTTTGGATCTAGATGAATAAATTCAAGTTGAATTGCGGAATAACAATTGACCATTCTAAACCCCAAGATTGCGAACCTTGAATTGAATCTCAACCCACAATCTAACAATCTAGTGAACCAATGTTAAAGGTAGATGAACCCCACAATCAAGGTGTTTACTTGATTGATAAGTTCGAATTGAATAACTTAAGACAACTCTCAAGTATTCAAGAAAGGCTCTCTTGGAAAGAAAAAGTGATAAAACTCCCAACTTCAAGTAATTTTTGATTAATGTCATTCGAATGAAACTCTAGGCTATTTATAGCCTTACAATGACTCAAACCCTAATCCAGCATGGACTAAAACTAACCCTAAATAGTAAGCAGATTCGGCCAACCGAATTAGGAAACTATCAAACTAACTAAATTGACTAACTTAACTAATTAATGTCAGACATTAACAACAGCAAGCTGTCCGATTTATTTCAGTCTAATAAATGACTAACAAAGACAAGAAAATTGACAACAATGCCCGCACTTACAAGATTAAACAAACGACTAAGCTAACCAATTAGATTAAGCTTGAATCCGACTCTTCCACTTGGATAAACTAATAAGCCAAACAAGCACAATGAATGCCAAATGCCTTGTTCTTCACTTTATTCATTGGTCCCCAACGAACTTGGCATGGAAATTGTTGAACACATGGGATTCGACACGACCTTGATTCATGAGGATCTTGCACTCGTATCAATATAACTAATCAACATGTCTTTCCTGCTTTCATTCTGCCATAATTGCCTTTAAAGTTTCTAGAACTATTGGTAATCAATCATTATTGATTTTCCTCTCTTGAGCTTCAAAAAGATTTCCCCTGTATCTTTTAGCATAACTAAAACCCATGATTTGTTTCACTTAATGTATGATAAATTGTAATAGCAAAAGGTAGCAATCATAAGAACACACTAAGATATCATGAAATTGGAAAGTTTTTTAGAAGTCGTGAACCATACTAGGTTAGAGGAATATTCTTGATTTGTCGATCACTTCAACCAACATCAATAATATCTTAAAAAATTGTTATTTTCATAGTTTTTGTTGATTAAAATGAATTATATTTTTTGCAATTTATACTTACAAGTTTCTCTCAATATCTGAAAGTTTTTATTATTATTTTTTCTTCTAGGACTGTTAAAAACTAAAGATGAAATAAGAACCAAAATTACATATTCTCGAATAAAGCATATGTAAAAGAGTAGATTTGTTAAAGTATGTTGGTTGATCAATATGTCACCATAAATTAAAGTATTTTTTATAAAGTTTGTAAATAGTGACTTATTTTTCTGCGTTTGAGAATGCTAACATGGCTATGTAAATTGTGGAGATTGTAGTGTGGAGACCTTTAACCATGACTTAGAGGTCATAACCTTAAGGGCTTTTAGTGCGATCAAGGCTTGCAACTTGGCCTAACTCCTATGTCGGAGTGAGGACCTTGGATTAGGGGACAAAATTTGTATAGTAAAATATTTCTACATTTATCACTTGGATACCAAATATTTTTCAAATATTATTTTATTTGTGTTATAAATACATATTTTAACGATATTTTTACATTCACAACTATCTTTTTCTAATTATTATATTTTAGTTTTTTCTAATACGAGAGAGAAGAGATTTTAAAAGCAAGGAGGGGATAGAGAGATTGACTCTAATTTCGGGGGGTCTCAACATTTCACATTTTTAATTCAAACACATCAAATGAAAAATACTATAGTGTTACTCTAAATAATTTTTTTCAAATAATCTCCTATTTCAACATTAATAAATAATTTTCTCAATTGTCTTTGATGAGTACTCATGTTTTGAAGAGAATAAATTGTTATATAAATTAACTCATACAAGCATATTATAAAAAATATGCATGTTTTAGTTAATTGAATATACTAAATTACTAGTAATTAAAGTATAATTTTTAAAGCAACTAATAAAATGAAAGGCCTAAAATTAGAAGTTAAAATTCAAAAAAAATTACTTTTTATTCTCTTAATTATTCCTTGATTGTCTCCTAGAAATAAGTTACATGATCATGTTAGTTAATAACATTGAATTAATTTTCTAGTATTATATTGAAAGTAAACACTTTATTCTCTATCCATTAAATACAAGTAAAGATGGTTTACATATTTGCCCCCCATTTCTTTTATTTAAGGGGAGGCAACTATTAGAATTTAGGCAAAATATTACCTAACTCTAAGGGTATTTTATAGACTAGGGAAGGGAGGGGATAATTGTCCACCATCAATATAACGTAGCTTCGCCCCTACCTAACTCAAACTGATTATAAGAATGAGAGCAAATGCCCTATTCCAGCATGGATTGGGATCAGTAAACCTCTTTTATTGAGTTAATTGGTGAATAAGTTAATAGCACTTTTAAGGCCTAATGCAATTGACACAATGAGAGATTCAGTAAATGCAATTGATAAAAAATTGACAAAAAAGACTAAATTTGTGCATCATCAAGAATCTGCAAAGGATCGGCATAGTTTAGATACTACTCTTGAGCTGGTGTTGAATGCCACTCCAGTAAATGTTGAGGATGGGAGAATGTTAGTTGAGGAAGGGAGAATGTCACCGAATAAAGAGCCCATTGGCACTACATCATCGGATGTGGAGGTTCTTATGGATTCAACAAATGTTATTGTCAATCCTCCAACTGATAGTATGACACTCAATGCTGACAGCTTGGTGATAGATGGGACTGATAGGGAAAATGTTGCAACGGTTGATTTGTTGCAGAGTTTGAAGGATTTGGATGATGGGACAGAGGTTCACGATCAAAGATTACCTTTGACTGATGTTCAAGTTGTGGCTTCTGATAATGAATTATCATGGCCCAAAGCTAGGGACTTGAACAATTTGCAAACAACTTCCATTCTACCGACACGAACAGGTTTAGAGGAAGTCAACAGGGACATTATTATTGAGATGCCTCCCTCTATTGGTCAGCTTTCTTCAAGGACTGTATGTATATTCCATCCTAAATCCTTATCAACTTTGTAGTCTTTGAACATTAAAGGAATGAAAGTTGATGAACATGGTTTTAAGAAGGTTAAGGGCCATGGCTCTCGAATTACAATTCCCTCGGATAGAATGCTACAATCTTCTTCAACGTTAACACAAAATTCTTTTCAAGTTTAAACTTATGATTAGAGTGCTGTTTTGGAATATTAGAGAAGTTGCTAAGGCTTCTAATCTGAAACATCTCAAAAAATTAACTCGCTTGCATATTGTAGATTTTGTTGTTATATGTGAGCTGAAACTAGAAATTGATAAAGCTGATTTTATCAAAATGAACCTTGGTTTTGATATGGTGGTGTGTAGTGTTTCGGGAGATTTGTGGATTTTCTATAAGCTACCTTTTGTGTGTGAAATGTTGAATGATTACAACTAATTTATTACATTCAAAGTTCAGCATCCTCATTTTCCAGATTTTATAACTCTTTCCTGTGTTCATGCTAAATACACAATTGAAGAGCGGCAAGGTTTGTGGTCATTATTACTAGCAAATAAGCCAAGACATGGAGCTTGGTTTATTTGTGGTGATTTTAACTTAATTCTTGGCCTCATGAGAAGTGTGAAGATAGGCCTTTCTATCCTTCTGAAGGATTAGAGTTGCAAAATTTATGAATGAGGCTGGGGTGTTTGATACTGGATTCTCAGGATCTAGTTTTACATGGTGCAACAATAAACTGGGACAGGCTAGAATTTGGAAAAGATAGGACCGACTTTTGCTTAATGGGGAGTGTATGCAGCTGTCTCTCATTATTTCTTTTGCTCATTTGGCACGTCACCCATCTGATCATGCCCCGTTGCTCATTTCCCTCAAGTCACACCTGGATAATAAGCCGCGCCCATTTAGATTTTTAAATGTGTGGCCTTCAAGAGCATCTCTCATGGGTGTAATTGGAGAAGCATGGCAAACACAGGCTATGACGACCCCACCTTTTCTTAAGGCGAACCAAAGGGTCCAACAGACCGCCTGCCCAACTCTCGCCGGGACTCACTACAAACTTCAAATAATTACAAATTTCAATCCTCAATAATTACATCCAAATACTCCAAAATAACAACATAAACCAAAATTTACATTTCCATAAGTCATTTGAAATTCCAATTACACACATCCTCAAAATAAAGTAAAACTCCAAGTTACATAGACATAAAGCTTACAAAACATCTCAATCTTAAAGTTTACAACCAACTATAAACTTACAAAATGGAACAAGTCCACTAATACATCGGTACTTAAACAAAAGGTAGCACACTAGACTTTTAGGCCACGAACAAACTCTCCAACCTCTTACACAACCCTGTTAAGGAAAACAAAAGGGAATGGGGTAAGCGAAAGCTTAATAAGGTCCCCAAATAAAACATGCAGTCACATTAACAAAAAGGCAAAACAAATAGTCGAATATCACATTTAATGTAAAATAAAGCAACACACTCAAATAAAGGATACAGGTGCTTCCAAAAGCCAAATCCACCAAAGCTTGATTGAAACATGAGCCGTTGACTCTCCGTCAACATTGAAGTCAAAAACCAAGTCCGTAGACACCACTTACACCACAACCGTCCGCCAAACACCCCCTTACCGGGCCCGAACACCTCAACTAATCAAATTTGGGTAATACTCGAATATACCATGTTCCAAAGAACCAAATCGAATAACCTATGGTTCACCGATCTTCTCGACCAAACCCACGCTGGCTCGATACGAACGGCTCACCAATAGGGTTTTGGAGTTTTCAGAGCCCTAAACGAATCAAATTAGTCGACGGGATATCACCCGAATGACTTTTCACATCAAAGTACACAAAGCCACAAAAAAATCAAATTAGTCGACGGGATATCACCTGAACGACTTTTCACATCAAAGTACACAAAGTCAAATCACAAATCGAGTGGGTCAAATTCCAAGTGAAAGTCAAACGGGAGAGTTCGAGTGCGATAAAGTATACCCTTGACTCAACCTTAATAGTCCAAACATGTATGAAATATAAACAAATTCAATAGTCACATTTCAAGTAACTCAAACCGTCACATGGTTCACATAAACACATAAGGCAAGTAGTTCAAGAAATCACACAAGTTCACAAAACAAGTAGGGGAACACTCACCAAACAAAGCCAAGTAACTCAAATGTTCGCGCCTTGATCATCCTCAATACCACCTTCGAGTCCTATGTACAACCAATGTATACAATCATCAACTCAACCAAAGCAAACAAATTCAATCTAACAAGTGCAAATGAATACTACTAGTTAATGCACCTAAACTAGGAAGTTCGAGGGTGATTCAAGGTCGCAAAATGATGAAACGTTGAAGGTTTAATAGATTCACAAGTCAAGTATGATATTTGGAATTAAATAAGTGCACAAAGATTCAAGAAGCATCAAGGTTCAACCAAGAATAAGTTCACGGCAAAAGTTGAAGTTCGGGTATAACAACGGGTTTCGCACAGTCTTGGGAAAATGGGTATAACTTGGTGTAGAAAAATCAAAATTGAGTGCCGTTAGTGGCATTAGAAACTAGACTCATAGGGATTTCCAACGGTATATGGCTTAGCTCCTAGTTCATTTCCTATAAATACCAGAAAATCTGGGAAGTTGACTGTTTTTCCAATTCTGACGGAGTGCAGAACCGAAAATTTGTTCAAAATTTTGTACAATTCAAGAGGTTTCCATCCTTCAAAATAAATTGATTTCACTCCAATTTGACACAAAAAGGTCCTAACAATGTTTCTCAACAAGAATCAGTGAAGCTTGAACAAGAAAGAATCGCAAAACGAGAGGGAAAATCCACAAAGGCAACCCACAACTTCCTTCCATTTTTAAAAGTTCAAACCAATTTCTATAACTTTTCTAGCATGAATATGGAAGCTAAACAAGCATCATCTCAAAGGAACAATCATCATAGACTAGTGATTAATGTTAATCCAAAAATCAAACACATGGTAGACATAAACTTAAGCCAACTCTTAAGATGCAACTACAAGAATCCAAGCCAAGAACTTATGTTTCCAAGCATCAACCATCCTTAATCATCACCCACAACCTTCATTAAACCAACTTTAAAGATCATAGGACTAGGGTTTTGAAAGAAAAATACCTTAACAAGCTAAAGAAGTGACTCTCCAAGCAACCAAAATCTTCCCCTACCAAGCTTGAGGATTGATGGTTAAGGTGCTAACAACTTCCTCTCTTTGATTTCCTATCAAACTAAGTAAGATTTAGGTTGGTTTTTGATGAGTTTTCTCCTCTCTTTTTCTCTCCCTTATGGCTGGCCACCCCTCTTAAAATGAATTGTGTTGTTTTTTAAAGAGATAAGTTGGAGGGAAAAGCCATCAAGTCAAAGTTTAAATCCTAGGGTGACAAGTGGTGGGTTCTTGGCCACTTCCTAACAAAAATCTCACTTAATTACTTCTAACTCCTCTAATTTAGTTTGGTCTCCAATTAACATCAATAAATCCTATTTCCTAGCAATTAAATCATGCAAGAAGTTCTCACTAATTCTAAAATTAAATCTAAGAAAAGTTTATCTAACTAAACAATAAATAATGTACTTAGTGAAAACATGCCACTAATGCACTAAAGGAATTTATTTGCACTTGAATGAGTTAAATGGGAATGTATGCATGAAATTTCTAGTGTGAAAATGTATGTATGGAATTTCTAGTGTGAAAATGTATGCATGGAATTTCTAGGGCTCTCACACAAGCTATGGGTTCTACAATGAAAGTGTTCTACTCAAAGTTGAAGGCTATGCGGTAGGCTATATAGCAGTGGAATAAATGTGAATTTGGTGATTTTTTTGAGAATGTTAAAATGGCTGAGTTTGGCATGTTGACGACTAAATTACGATGTGAGAATGATACTTCAGATTAAGCTTAGATTGATTTGCAGAGAGCTCAAGCAGAATTGCAGCATTGGTTGGCTATTGAGGAGCAATTTTGGACTCAAAAGGCCCGGGTTAAGCGGTTGAAACATGGGGATAAAAATATGAAGTATTTTCATTCTGTGGTTAAGCAGAGGAGAATTCAAATGGCTATTCATCGTATAAAGAATGTTGAAGGTTGTTGGCTTGAATCGGATGAGGCAATAGGGGAAGAAGTGGCCAATTCTTTTCCAATTTATTTTCTGATTCTCCAATGCCGTCTTCTGCCTTACTTGGTGTAATTCCTTCCCTTATATTTGTTGTGGAGAATTCTTCCTTTGAGGCTGTGCCATCTTTATATGAAGTGAAGGAGATTGTGTTTGAAATGGATGGGGAGAGTGCAGCTAGTCCAGATGGGTTTACAGGCAGGTTCTTTACCTTTGCATGGGAGGTGGTAGCTACTGATTTATTTGCTGCAGTGGTGAGTTTCTTTTGTGGTGCTCAATTGCTAAATTTGTGACATCAACCTCTATTGTTTTGATTCCAAAGATGATAAATCTAGAAGATTTTATCAAGTTTCGGCCTATCAGCCTTTGTAATTTTTAATAATATCTTGTCAAGAGTTTTGTTGATAGGTTAGCTCCTATTTTACCACGGATTATCTATTCTCAACAAACTAGATTTGTAAAGGGTTGCAATATTTCTAAGAATTTTTTACTGACTCAGGAGATAATTGGTAGTATAGGACGAAAAAGTAGAGGTGGAAATGAGGCCATGAAATTAGATATGACAAAGGCCTATGATAAGAGTTTCTTGGATGTTTTTGCTTAATGTCTTGAGAAGGTTGGGTTTGGGGAGAGGTTCACAGACTCAATTTGGAGGCTTATTTCTAATATGTGGTTCTTAGTGTTGGTGAATGGTGCGTCCTATGGGTTCTTCAAATCTTTGAAGGGTCTTCGTCAAGGAGACCCATTGTCTCCAGCACTTTTTGTCATTGCTGCTGAGGTTCTCTTGAGGAGTCTAAATGATTTGGCTCTTCAACTGGGATTTACACATCCAGCTATTACACATCTTACTTTTGTAGATGATGTGTTAATCTTCACAAATGGCTGTTCTGCTTCTCTAAAAAAGATCATGCATGTATTGCAATTGTATCAGGATACCGCTGGTCAACTAATTAATGTCCGAAAAAATGGGTATTTGGTTCATCACAGAGCTTTTATAGTTCGGTGAAGGATATTAAATGTGTTATGGGATCTACTAAATGGAGTTTTCCATTTAGATACTTAGGGTGCCTGCTCTATATTGGACGTTGCAAAGTTTTTATATTCAGATGTTTGTCAGGCTTTGATTGGTAGAGTTTTATCTTGGAAGACCAAATTTTTATCCTTGAGGAGCAGAATGACTCTTATAAAGCACGTATTATCTTCGATTCCAATTCACTTGCTTGCAACCACGACAATGCCAAAAGCAGTATTCAAGCTGTTGGAAAGAGTCTGTGCTAATTTCCTTTGAGGAACTTCGGAAGACAGGAATAAGCATCATTGGATAGATTGGAAGGAACTTTGTTATTCGGTAGAGGAAGGGGGGTGCTAGATTTCGATTGTTCAAGAATGTTCATGATGCATTTTCTTGCAACTTATGGTGGAATTTTGGGAAGGGTTCATCTTTATAGGCTTCCTTCCTGGAGGCAAAGTATTGTAGAGGCAATCATCCAACACAGGTGAAGTTGAATAACAGGTGCTCTGCTACATGGAGACGTATGAGAATTGTGAGCTACCTAGCTGAGCTTTCGATGGTAAGGCTTTTGAATACTGGTTCATGCCATTTTTGGTATGATAATTGGCTCAGAATAGGCCCGCTATGCTATAAAGTCCAACCAATTTTGAATCTATCATTTAAAGATTTTGTAGTTGACTGTGGCTGAAATTTTCAGCTTCTTAGTCAAGTATTGTCACAGGAATTGATGCAGTTAGTTTCCAAGGTGTGAATCCTACAAAATGGTATGGATGATGAGTTAATTCGGGCTCCTTCTACATCTGACTTATTCACGTTTGCTTCAGCTTATGAAGAGGTGCGCCAGGTTAGGCATTGATCTTTTCTTTTTTCCCAATTCTGGAACTCACAGGATCCACTTAAAACTTGTGTTTTTATGCTTCGATTGCCATTAAAATGCTTTCTACTAGAAGATGGATTGGTGAGATTTCAAGTTCATGGCCCTACTAAATGTATGTGTTGTTGCTCTTCTAAATCAAAGACTATTAATCATTTATTTGCTTTTGGAGAAGTAGCTACAGTTGTTTGGCAGTATTTTGGATCGACTTGTGGTATTTGTCAACAGGAACGGGATTTTCATAGTAAATTAACAAGCTGGTGGTATTTGTCTTGCAACTCTTCCAAAACTCGTCTTCTCTTTCAGATTGTTCCTATCTTCATTTGTTGGAACATTTGGAGGATGAGGAATAGGGCTTATTTTGACAGGGAGAGGATGGATGTTCATTCACTTTGCAATAGGATATTCCAGGATGTGAAAGCTACTTTTGTGTTATGATTTCATGCTGTTTTTAATGCCCAAACTTGACATGTGCTTTTTGATGAGATTAGTTATTTTTCTCAAGGCTGGGGATTCAATATTGTTTGATGGATTGCCCCTCCAATTGGGAGTATAACTCTGAATACTAATGGTCACTCTAAAAGTAGCTCAGGGGAAAATGGAGGCAGAGGTGCTCTACAAGATAGTAAAAGAGTGGTCCTATTTGGTTTTTCAGCTTCATTTGGGCAGCTCCAGAGTTTACAAGCTGAAGCTTCAGCGTTGCTTCTAGCGATTCAGCTTTGCTTCCAGAATGGGTTTAATTCCTTTTTGGTACAATCTGATTCTCTAGTTCTCATAAAAATTCTTCACAAATGATTTAAATATCCGTGGTCTATCAAACAAAAGGTGCAGCAAATTTTACATTTCATTCCTGATTCTCAAAGCTTTTCCCATTGTTATTGAGAGGCAAATAAAGTGGCTAATATTCTTTCTAATTTAGGGTGTTTGCATCCCCAAACCGGGTCGAATGTCCCATCAGCTAGATTCGATACCTTCATTGGCTCGAGGGAAAATTAAACTGGAAAAGTTAGGAGTTCCTTCCATTAGATGGTTCAAAGTGTGCTCTGTAGTAAAGGAATATCGTACTGGTTTTACTTACACACCTTTCTTGTACTGCTTGAAGTAAGGCCTAGTCCCCCTCTTATAATATTATAATTTTTATTTATTAATAAAAAATGAGGCTAGTATCCCTCCCCCGTGTATGGGGTTTGCCAAAAAAAAAAGAATCAAATTATTAGACTTGTCTTAAAATATGTTAGGTATTGTTAAGTTGTCCATCAAACTACACCCTAAATGTGATCACCAGAAAGTACTTGTATAGTTGTCAAGCATAGTATTGATCTAAGCAAAGGTATGAAAATATTCATTAATCAACTTTCACATTAGAACATTTTCCTCTCTCAAGCCATTATAATTTAATTAAGATCTCTGTGCCACCTAGCTCATTTACTGCCTCATTTGCAACACATTTCTGGCACTCGTAGCCTTTATCCTTCTTTGGATTCACCATTAGAAATACAATTAATCATCATTCAATTAATTCATTTTACCATTACTATATTTGGCTCTTTTAACTTAAGGTAACAATTCTAATAAGGATTTGTTAAACTAATTAGGAGATGTTCACTACGTGAATGCATGGTGGATTAACGTCCTCAATTATGTCCAATTAATTTCTAATTTATTGTAGTATTTGTAGATATTCAATTACAAACTACATATCTAGGGTTGTATGGTTGGAATGTATATAATTAATTAAAAACTGTCATAAAGAACAACGAGGTGAAAATTGTAGTGCAATGCATTTCAGGAGGTAACAAACCTAACTATATGATTAATAGGTTTCCAACAGGCAAATATACACATTGTATTGTAGTGCTCCAAGTATCCTCAATATTGACAAACTAAGTCTCGTAATTGAAATGCAAAGGTGCTATTATTAAAAATACATCCAAAAAAATTAAAAATTAGCTTCATTATAATTCCACATTAAATGGAGCTACTGAAATTACTTAAATCTTGAATCTAGATGCTAAAATAGCACTCCAACCATGGTTTAATAGGATAAAATAAAAGGATCTTATCAATGTTTTTGCCACTTATACTATACATGGGCGATTGAGCTTAAGTGAAGGAGGTGTATCATGGTTCACCTAAGAGTCCATGCCAACCTCAATTCTATCTTTTCTGCCAAATATAAAAACTAACTAATAACTATAAAAATGATGAAAAAAGATTAATTCTATAGCATTTTGTCAAAATTAATTATTTTCAACTTCTGATATTCTACATTAAAAAACAAGTACCTCATTAGTTACAAATTACAATAGTTTATGTATGTCCTTAAAGAAGGGAATTACATACAATCAAGATCAAAACTTCATTACTTTTGAAGTTCTAGCATCTGCATTCTACATCAGTCAAGAAAAGGCTACTAAATTTTACCTAAGGTATAAATAGTACACTTTATGCTCCTAAAATGAGCTACCATCATAGTTAAACCATACTCTTAATAGGCAAAAAATGTCATATGGTATTCTAGTGTGTGAATCATATAGACAAACCATATTGTTTTTCACCATTCACCATGCTACAAAATGCCAAAAATAATTAACACTAGTCATAATTTTATAGTAGTTGGTAAAAATTCAACTAAGTAGATAAAAAGTGAATCAATGTACCACAAAATAATAGTAAGACATTAATTTATACTAAAACAAAACATTCTCTTCTCTTTCTTAGGAAGTTATTGATATTGTATCTAACTTATTTAGACATAATTCATAATTAAAATACAAACCTTAGCAGCAAAAACCATAAAAAATTAGTAAAGATAAGATCTAATATTTAGAGAAAAAAACAACTTGAGAACATGTGAAGCCAACTTCAATTATAAAATTTCTTAATTTTGCTTTGAAGGTGAACCATTTTCCTAACCTTTTTCAACTAAGAAAGTAATCCATAAAATTAGTAATATGAATGCAAAAAGAAAAAAAAGAAATTAGCTCTAACAAAAGAAAAATGATAACTTGAAATATAGTGGAGAATATTCTTAGCATTCCCTTTATATTTTGGGCCGAGAAGATATTTTTCTTTAATATTGAAATTTTAAGAGATCAGTAGTGTGCTAGGAAAAAGATCAAATGATAGAGAGATGGATTTTGTGATCTAAAATCTATTTTTGGTTTTTCTAGTTTCTCAATTCTCTTTGCACCAGTAAAGTCACAAAATTATAAATCACATGACTATACTGGAAAAAAATGTGGTAGAGAAAAATAGAGAAGAACACCTAGAGAATTCTAAGAGCTAGAGGCTTTAACTTCCACTTGTTTTTCCTAACATTTTTCTGGTGCCAAAGAAGAGTTCATAAGCCAAAAAAGACCCAATTTTTAGTTATAAGGGTTGTCATTCTCAGCCACAGAAAGAGAATAGGAGAGAAAGGATGAGAAAAAGAGGAAGAGAAAATGAAGGTAGAAAGGAGGAGAGTTCAACGAACAAAAGATTTAGCAAAATATTAAATCTCTACAAAGTAATAACCCATTATTGGTATATCATAATAAGCAAAGCCCTAAAATCCAATTCTCTCACATAACAAGGAATTCTTGTATTTAGCCAAATTAGAAACTGAAATATTAAAAAACTAAAAGAAAAATGCCATCCTCATCCACTAAATTGATCAAATCTCAAAGCCTCTGGCAATATTTCTATCACAACCTCTATATGCTTCATCTTTGTCCATCCCAAATAATCTTAAAAAATTTAATAAAAATTAGGTATACTAAGTAAAATTAATATTTAAAATTTAACTAAAAAATAAATAAACCATTTCTAGAAGGATGCTATAAAAGTAAAAAAATTTTAGATAATCATTACAAAGAAAAAGAAAAGGTGGCAAAACACTAACTGTGTAGCATTCTGATTTATTTTACAATTAATGGAAGCACAATTTGAAATCTTTTAAGAAAATGCTAATTTACATGCACTTTCTTGCCAATGCTTGGAATCTAGTATTTTGGATATGTCATCATTTGGTATAGTTATTTATGCCCACAAACATGAAATCATTTAGGTTAGCTAGTGTAAATCAACAAAAACTGCTAAGTGATAGAAAGAAATTGGTTCATTTATTTAGTAGAGATTCACAAAATCGATAGTCAATAAGTTTTCAGAGATTTAGTGTATTGTTTGCTATAAAACTAAAATTAAACAAATTGCCAACAAAAGAATAGTATCATAGGATACCTCTTCGAAAATCAAGTATTGGCCCATGGTCAACTTGATATAGGAGTTTCGATTCTTGAAGAAGTATGTGTGCTTCTTGTTAATTTCTTCACTTGTTATCTTTATCTATTAAGAAGTAATTAATATTGACTAATGTCATTCATATAAAGCAAGAAAGATCACATGAAACTTTAGTTTAGGACCATGTTATTATATAAATAATTTTATGAGTGTGCATGCAATGCAGGCAATTGGCCATGACTATGTATGCAGCATAGGCAATTAGCTTTATAAATCAAAAAATTAGGAATTCTATTCTTCTATATCATGGTGACATTATCTCTCTTGCATTTCCCCTTTTAAAGGTCCAACTTGTCTAGTTCCCAGAATTTTGTCTTAAAAAAGTAGTATATATCTAAATTAAGCAATAAACTACAACAAACAATCATTTGCTATCCAAATACGAATTACAAAAAGAAATAACAGCAATGAGATGCAAATTTTATTCAACCTTGCTAAAATTTTGCCACTGACTAATTTAATTCCCCAACACAACAATTAGGTGAACTATGGTAGTACTCAAAATTCTCCATCAACTTAGAATAAATATGATGAAAAATATAAATCTTTTACTCTAAGATAATATGTGCTTGGTACATAGCATAACAAATCATATTGATTTCTTAAAATACTTAGGGAAAGAAAAAGAAAAGATAGAACTAAATTAAGAAGATCAAAAAATTTGACTTCAATGACTGAAGATTTTGAGATTCTCTTTTTAATAGTTGCATATACACATGCATAGAACAATCCCAAAAAATAAAAAATAAAAAAGTGCCATCCAATCAGCTTTGAAGAGTCAACAAATTAAAAAGGAAAAAAATCTCTAATACAGATGAAAACTTAATTTCTTTCTAAGAGTTCAAGTCATATATCGGAGATGAAATTTAGATCTAATCAAGAAAAATGACTTCTAAAATAAAAATTGTAAAGATGAAATACTGACCTTCCTCTTTTTTGAATGAAGGAAAGGGAAAAGGATTTGTTGCAAACCAAGGAAATATCAAGAAAAAAAGCATAAAAACAGAAGATATCAGCCATTATTACCTGAGGGAGGGAGAGAAGAGGAAAATGGAAAAGAAGACAATAGGGAAATGAGAGAAACCAATAGAAGGAGAGGAGGAAGAAATCAACTTTAAAATTAGAAGGTTGAAAGAAAATTGTTAAAGAAATTAGCATCTAGAAGAGAGTTGTCTAATATTAACATTAGCAAGAATACTAGGCAACTTCAATAGCAAACTCACTGAATCCACCACCCTTGATTTTTCACATTTGACATTAGTTTGTTAATTATGATCAATTTGGACAAACAATCAAACACCTCATATGCTTTAAAACTCGACTACTTCAACTGTCAACAAAAGTTTTGCGAAAATCAAACAAATTAACCAATAACATGATAAACATCTTAGTAAAGTAAACATCATAGTCTACATATGAATCAAACATTATGTAGTAGATGGCATGCTAAACATCTAAACAAAGCAAACATGACATTCTAGAATTGAACTAAATATTAATGATTCAGATCAAAGAAAAAAGGCCCCAGGATGGAATTTCTCTCACTTAGGCTATAAAAAGTTGTCCAACTATTATGAAATAGCTTCTTACAACAAGATAAAAAATGACAAAGTTATGACTACAAACTAAAAGAATTCAGTAGAAACAGTCAATCTACATCCTTTTATTTTGAGTTTCCTACCTAGAAAGAGTTACTAAAAATATCAACTGGAAAATTAAACTTTGAAAGCACAAGAAACCAAAAAAGAAAAAAAAAAGATCAGACAGTTTTTAATGAAATTATCATAATTTTGAATGCAAAAGAGTGAATTTATCATAATTTTGACTGCAAAAGAGTGAAAGCATGAAGTATTGGAGCTCAAGTAAAGATCATTAACTGGGTAAAGACATTAGATTATTGGATGGATATTTTAAAACCGCCTCTCATTCATGATTTTAATAGAATTTTAGAGAATACTTCAACATACGGCACAAGTTTCTCTTTGATAAGCATATACAGTCAAGGGAACCAAAAAAATGAAATGAAAGAAATAAAAATGATAACCACATAATAGGTAAAATCACATAATAAAAGAGAATAAAAAAAAACCTAAAAAAAACATATTTTCAATAATTCATCCTTCATTTCTCAAAGACCTGTCTTTACCTTGAGAAAAGAAACTCCACAATTCTTTGTTTTTACTGATAGTCTTGATCTCTCAACTTGCAACAAAACTATGGAACTTATTAAAGAATAAAAGAAAATTTAATCAATAAGAAGAAATTGTACACAAAATTAAAATAGAGAAAGTAATAGGCTTGAGAGACAAACAAAAAACAAAAACGATAGAGATGGAAAGAAGAACATCGCCTTATATTGAAAAGAAGAAAAGGAAAAGGAGCAAAGGAAGAAGGTCATTGATTGAAAAAGGAAAAAGGGAAAAGAAAACGAGCTAAGGATGTATGAAGTGGATAGAGATAGAATAGTTTCCAATTTCCAGTGAAGGCCTCGAGTCGAACGTAACCCCAAATGGAAAAAAAAAATGTCACGTGCAGAATACATGGAAGGACGACCAAATTGCCACAAATCTCCTTTTGCCACATCACAATGAAACTAATTCCCTTACTCTATTATCTAAACAACTATGAATCAAAGTAAAAATTACAACTACAAAATATGCTAGTAAAAATAAAATATACATGAATGACAATGAAGAAAAAATTAGGAGTTAATTCTAGAGTGTTTGACTCTTTTGCACTGATTAGGATTCGATTCACTTGATTGAAATTATTACTTTATCTCGCTAAAGATATAATTTCTTAAGGTATTTGAATATTACTTTCACTAATGAAACGAGTATACATGTACCTAGTTTTCACCTACTTTTGTGGTTGACTAATAAAATATATGTTCATAAAGATCATTGAAATTATAAGAGTAAACAACTTAGGACTCATGAATTTTTATCTTGTATTATTTGCCAACTTTCATCATTTAAACAATTGGTTAGATAATTTGAATTGGGAATTAAGTAAATACAAACTTAAAAATAAGGAATATATAAACTAACTTAGGATTCATGAATTTTTATCTTGTACTATTTGCCAACTTTCATCAATCAAACAATCGGTTGGATGATTTGCAATTGGTAATTAAGTAACTACAAACTTAGAATAAGGAATATGTAAACCAGGAATACATGAGATATTAACAATCAACTACGATCATTCCACAATCAAATACAAATAAGTTCATCTCAATCCTAGGACAAAACAAGCTTAACTACTCATAATAGATTTAAAATGAAAGTACATGTTTTTCTTGTAATACGTTATGAATTAAAAGAAGTAGATGAAAGAGTTAAGGATGAAGAAATCTTTATTTTTGTAGTGCATAAAAAGCTTCTCTTGCAATCTTGTCTTCAAACACAATAAGTTATAAAAATTCATCACCACTGCACAACTACAAAAGTTGTAGTGAAAACTATTACTTTTCTAGACATTTTTTATGCTGAAACTAAGCTAGTTGTGCCTTCACAATGAGTCTCTAAAATCTATATCAAAACCCCCCATAAGTTAGTACTTATAGGTGTTGGAAATGGGGGGGAAAAAGTGATATAAAACCCAAACTGTACCTAAAGCGTAGTTCGATTTAGTGCTTGATTTGGACTAGATCTGGTGCTTTGTTATTCAATTTTGGTTTTAATGTGGATCCACAGCTCCTCCATAATTTGATGCTAGATCTCCTGTTCTATTTTGTTGAAATGTAATTCATGTTTGGAATTCGTAATTGTTTTATCTAGATCTATAGTTGGATCTTATGTGGTCGCCTTTTACTTTTTTCTGCCCTGGATTCATCCCTTGGATCCTTCCTCTTTGAGACAGATCTTAGGCAAGAGTGATACTCAAACTATCTAATAATCTTCAAAATTCATTTTGGATTAATGCTCACTTAATAAACCCTACAAAAACACAAAATTTTTGCAAATATAATTAAATAATCACAAGTTCTTTCGTTAAACACCAACTAAGACTTGTAACCATAAAAAATGCTTCAAATCACACTACAATCACATAAATTATAGCAAAACAAAGACTTATCATCATTCTATAGTTTTGTAATCCTAAAGCTATGTTTGATATGAACTTCGGAATCATTGAAGTACATTTATATGGTTTTGGTCACTATGGATATTGTTGAGTTGTTATGAATCCAAAATTATATTTGTGAAGAGAATGGAACCATGTCAAGTGTTAGTTTAAGTCCTTTGGGATAATGATAGACTAATAGAGGATCTAAGTCTTCCTTAACATACCCTTATGGCAAAGTTAGTAGGTTTGTTTTGTTCGTATTGGATATTTTGAGAATACAAATATTTTTGTGATGTATTGGCCTAGGCAATCTATGTACTGAGGTTGATTAAGTTGTGCACGTAAGTTTTGTTGGGAAGATAAGAATGATATTTTGTCAATAATGGTAATACTTTTTTCACCTTTTTTTATTTGATTAAGATTGAATATTGTCAAGTTTGTTAGTTTTTAAGTTTGATAAATTTTTTGGATCTTGTCTTAATATTTGTACATGTTTTGTTTAAAAAAGACTAATTTATGAATTGAAAATATTATTTGTGCTACATGTTCATATACAATTCTCAATGGACTTATTATCTTATACATTTTATTTTTATTGCTTAAAAAATAAAAATTTTAGATATGTAAGGTGATTGAGTTCAATTGAGATAATTGGTCTGCCAAGCATTTAAATGTATTGTTAGAAGTTATAATTATCTAACAAAAACTATCAAAATGATGCATTTTTGTTTTGAGATTGAGGTTTTTTTATGCAAATAATCATGTATTTGCTTTGGAAATGTATTCTAGGTTTGGTCAGTTTAATAAAATTGTAAATAAGTTTCAAATCCTCTAGACCTTAGCACATATTGGTAGAATTCTAGATAAGAGGTAGGCCAACGCTAAAAATTTTATAACCTATAATACATGAAAATCAAATCCTTCTTCCAAAGTAAGTAGCCAATATTTTCTACTACTTTGATCCAAGATTTAGTGCCATAGTAACCCTTTCAGATGAAATTGTGTATGAAATCCTGTTAGGACTTCTAATGAAATCCCTATTGAGATTCAAGTGCATTTTATAAATCATGGTTGTCATTAATTCAAGTGGCAGATTTGTCAAAACCCATCTCAAATTCAATGAGAAGAACCAATAAGTGCTATTTCAAGGCTATGGTATATACGTTAAAGGACCAAACGTTTATCTCAAATATTATTCCCTCAATTCTTTATTGGATGGACAAGTGAGTCTTGTGTATCCTATTAAACTTTGTGACATCTTCCATGAGGCAACTAGCTGCCCGTTTGTTGATTATTGGATATGTTGTAATGGACTGATTTTCACTGACATGAGTGATAAAGAATTTTTCTTATGGAACCTATCCACTAAAAAATCTAAGAAATTGACTGACTTAGTGATGTAAACTCGAACCCCCAAACTCCCGCGTTTAAAGATCGAACCGATCAAGCAGCAAAATGATCTATCTTGATGAGGTTATCGGTAAATTGAGATCAAATTCTAACTCAATCAATGATAGCTTGAGATTGATTTAGAATAAATAGAAGAGTGCCACAACCAACCATGGTCATTGATTGATGAGCCAAGTCTTAAATAAACGAGACACACCCAATTTTGTATCAAGGGATGTTTGCAAAGAAATAAGAAAGAAAAAAGTATCTCAGACTTTATTATTCAAAATTTGTATCTAACTATTATAATGAAAAGAGAATGCTATTTATAACTAGAATAAGCCTACTAAGACTAATCCGAATTGGACATGAATTTAGTCACTTATTCTTGACAACTAATGGACTTAATTAACTAAAGGCCTATTAAGCTCGTGGCTTAACACAATTTTGGCCTATTTATTAGTAATGAACTAACAATCAACTAACAACTAATATAAGATAAAATAAATTAAATGACTAGAAAAATCATAGAATGCAAATATAAGAAGACTGACGTCCTTCTTAATCCATTTAGAATAAGCATTCTTTGACTTGAATAGTTTAGCCCTCAAATTAATCTTGGACCTAAACATGTGCATGGCTTGTGCCTGGAATGGACTCATATAATTCCCCTTCTCTTGATGAAGATTTGTCCTCAAATCTTGAAGGAAATGATTGAATAGAGCAAGGTTACCATCCTTTTCACTAGGATCAAATACCATAATAAGCAAGACAACAGAATCAGGATCTAGTGAGTCAAAACCTCTCACAAGGCTTTGCTTAGACTTGAGAATATAGGGATATGATAGAGTAAGGACAATCCACTGCACATGTCTTTTGCATAGCCTATATTCACCCTTCATATGTTGGAAGTGTGACAGCCCCGCCTTTCCCTAAGGCGAACCAAAGGGATCGGCGGACCGCCTGCCCAACTCTCGCCGGGACTCACTTCATTCCACAATTTCTTCACAGATACAAATACTCAAAAGTCCATTCGAGATAACATAACCTTGACGGTACTTCAGAATAACATTTATACATCACCAAAAGTAATTACATAAACTCATGGACCAAAAGGTCAAGCGTTCAGAGTTCAACTTAAGTACATTCGCCACTCCCAAAAGTAAAGAGGATTACAGGTAGATATACCAGACAAACAAAACCTAAAATCCCAAAATGATCTAATGTTATCCTTGAGCCCTTTTTGCCTCGAATCCTGTTAAGGAAAACAAATACGTGGTATGAGCTTACACCCAGTAAGTATTCCAAGAAATCAAGCAAAACATGAGCAATTCCAAATTCAACATGTTAACATGTAATTCAAGAAACATAGCACCAGGTATAACCATTACCAATTTAAGAATCAAGAAATAAGATCCGGTATATAGTGAGCGATAACGATATCATTAATTCAAATAAACATTTACTCATTCAAGTAGATCAAATAGCAAGTACTAAATACGATCTCAAAAGGATACGGAATTCATTAGGAGCCATATTCCACCTTATAACTTCCAATAAACAATCCCCTACATTTTCCACCTTATAACCTCCGAACTCCCACCTTATGACCTCCAAAACGATAAACAATCCCCGAAATTTACTTTCGCCTTATCACCTCCAAAACGATAAACAATCCCCGAAATTTAACATTCGATATTATACTCAATGCCTTTCGGTAAAGAGTTTTGAGCTTTGCACTTAACGTTCGTAAGTTATTACCCAAAACTGTCCAGCTGATCCGATCTCGCGATGGCGGGTCTAGGATAAGCTTTTGGCCTACCGGACCTCACGATGGCGGATCAAGGATAGGGTTCCAGTAAAGAGTAAGCTCAGTTCAGTCGATGCGATAAAGTACACATCGGCCTACATTTATACACATTTAACATTGAACTATGCATTGTGAACAAGCAATTATTGAAAATAAATTAAATTAACAAATCAAGGGGATCACAATAACATGGCACTCATTAGTATGCTAATCAAAGATGCTTTTAAAACAAATAATAGCATTTACTCAAGTATCATGCATCGTCAAGGAACATGCATTGGAACACTTACCAAGTTAACAAAATAACCTCAGGCGTTTGCTCCCAAATCTCCTTTATTTCCTCCTTCCAAGTCTAATGGCAAATGAAATGAAGACATTTAAGTTCGGCTAACCAAACAAGAAAACCTAATGCATGCTCATTATTCTAGTACTTGATAAAATCACACTTGAATGTACAATTTATAAAATGACCAATCCCAATTATAAAGATGATCAAATGAAAAGCTTATCCACAAGTTAGAATCATAAATGAGTGGGTTAGGACACGGCAAAGTTGCACAAGAGTCAAAAGAAATGAGAAAAGCATTTGTGTAGTGAAAACGGCATTTGACTGATTTGCCATGCTGCGGTAATTTACTCATAACTGTGGCCACACTTATCGGATTAGGGTGTACTTTATGGAGTTTCGAAGCTAAGACCTAGCCCTACAACTTTCATGAAGAGGTCAGATATCAATTCATGCTTAATCAAGGTCAAAACGGCAAATCTCAGAGAAGCAAGAAATCTGTCGGAACAATTTCAGGCTGGTCAAACAGTCTCGGGAAAACAGTCATAACTCGACGTAGAAAAATTGAAATCAAGCTCCGTCAGCGGCGTTTAAAACTAGGTTCATAGAGCTTTCTAACGGTATAAGGATCAGGTCCTAATTCATTTTCTACAGTGAAACAGTAATCTCGGGAAGTGGACTGATTTCCATTTCTGATTTCCTGCAAAAATTCAGCCTTGGTGCAAACTTCATCTATTAACTCTTTAAGGTTAATCCATCACTTAACATGGTGTTTAACATGATAAAACAGCAATTAATTCCATCATCAAAGCATCACAAGTCATTAAGCATTTCATCAAACACATGGTACCCAAAAATGCAAACCTAAGTTCTAGTTTCCAAACACAAGATTTCCTTCCATAATCTTTCCTTCTAATCAACCAAAAGTGCTTCATTTACACCTAATCAACATCCCCTTAAGATTTAAAGCTCATTAAAGCATGATTAAGAGAGGTTTTACCTTGCTAGAAAAGTGAGAAAACCACCCAAGAACTTCACTCCTTGCAACCAATCTTGAAGTTAAAGTAGTAATCTAATCTAGGGTTTCACCTAAAGCTGTTTTTCCTTCACTAAAATCACAAATTTCTAGCTTAGGATTTTGGTGTTTTCTTGCTTAGAGTGGCCGGCCAAGGAGGGAGAGAGAAGAGGGAAATTTGGTTTAAATTTTTGAAATGAAAGGTTTAAATAGAAGACTCAAGTCAAGGGGTTAATGATGGGTTGACAATTGGCTAAATCTTGGCCATGAATTGGGTTAAAATTCTAGACAATTAGCTTCTAATCCTTCAATTAGAATGTAACCTACTTAATGCCACATAAATTTTATGCATTTAGCTACATAAAACATGTAAAATGAAATTCCAAATTTATGTCATGCTATGCATACAAAATAAAGTACTTAAAATAAAATAATGCACTTAATGTTTTCATGGTGCAACCAAGCCATTTTTTTTTCATTTTCTTTTCTTCTTTCTTCTTTTCTTTTTTTTTTTTTTTTTTTCTCTGGGTTCTCACACTCTCTCCCCCTTAAAAGAATTTCATCCTCGAAATTCTCACCTTCCATCACATCAGATGACCCTGAAGGCTGTTGTCCGAAAATAGCATAGGTCCTAGCCGGTGCTCGGGGTCTGTTCCCTCCTTTAGTTGCTTGTTTAGGGACAATTCGTTTATCTGCTTGTTTAGGAAAATTCCCTTTCTGTTGGTTCCTCGGGCAATTGGTAAGTTGATGCTCAGCACTTCCACATATCAAGCACTTTCGTCCCTTTTTCCAACAATTTTCCTCTGTGTGATTAGTTTTCCCACAGTATCCACAGGTCAAATGAGGTGTGATTTCCTGACTTCCCCATGGAATTTCTTTTGATGCTCCCGTTTGAACTTGCTTCCCTCTAGTTATATCTCCCTCAGGATTCCCCATCGTAGGTGGTGATAGCAATGGAAGTCTCGTTCCTCCAGCTCCTTTCCCAACTTTAGGAGGCTGTTTATCCTCTCTAGGCACGTCCAAGTTACGACTGCTAGATGCATCTCTTTTTCGTGCTTGAAAGGCTCTCAGTGGGGATTTGGTACTTTCCACTCTTTGAGCTCTCTCAAGGGCGTCACTAAATGTAGGTATTTGAACTGCCGCCAAGGATTCCTGAAGTTCTAGATTTAAGCCCTGGATGAACCGCCTTTTTCTCTTTTGTTCAGTGGCAACCAATTCTGGGGTAAATTTTGACAGCTTGGTAAATTGGGCCGACAAGCTCATTGTTCCTTGAAAGTCTTATAAATTCGTCCTCTCTCCTTTCTTGAACAAGAGGAGGAATATATTTCTCATTAAATTCTCGAGTAAAGTTCAGCCATGTCCAGGGTACTTGTTCCCTTTCCCACTTTGCCCTTATAACATTCCACCATGATCGAGTGCTCCCTCAAACTGGAATCTGAATGTCACTTGCCTTTCCTCTGTATACCTTAAAGCGGCAAAAATGTTGATCATGTTTTCTAACCAAGTTTCAGCTATGTCGGGGTCTGGACTCCCAGAAAATTTAGGTGGAAAGAACTTTTGGAATCTCTCTAAAGCCTTATCCTCCCCCATCTCTTGATCTCCAGGCTGGTTCGCTTGTCCGGCCCCCTGGCCCTGTTGAGGTACTAGACGCTCTAACAGATCTGTCATTCGATTTAAAGGTAGTGCCACTTGGTCGTTTGCCTCAACCCTGGGCCCAGTATTTTGGTTAGCCACAGACTCACTCTCTCGGTCTTGATTTTGGGGTTGTCTGCGTGGACGTCCCCGTCGTGGTCTTCTGGCTTCCATTTTTGTTTTAACTAGTCTATATGGGCATGCATTAATTCAATATGAACTAGGAAAATACACACACAAAATGTATGTGGCATACATACCAATTACAAGCACATATAATCAACAAAAGGAAATATCAAATGAGACTAAATCATTTCACAAGTAACGTTGTCAAAATCAACCTCAGTTACCATTTTCACTCAATGATAGCTAGTTAATCATACACAAGAGCAAATCATGTTTCATACATATTCAAGTCAAGATTAGTGAACCAAATATACTAATAATCAAGTTAGGCAATTCTTACTCCCAAACTCATTATCCCTTTTTAAGAGGCAATATCACTTGTCACTAGGTCCAGTTAAGGCACATCTAGACAATTCTATCTCTTCATAGAAATTTCAACACTAAAAGTTAGGAAAATGTTATGTTTAGTCAATCACCCCAAGAGTCACTTCCAATTCCAACCTAATATATTTGAATTTCGAATACCTCAAACTCAAAAATGTTTTGATCAGTTTTCAAGTCAAGATTAAGTCCTTAGAGGTTAACCATCATCATTGTACGAGCAGCTCACCTTTTACTCTTTCAATCCATTCCTACTCTTTTAATATACTAGTCTCGAGTTCCCATCACCATAACATATTTATATTCAAACACCAGAATAAGGATAAAGTCAATCCACACCAAGGTCGGCCGCCCTAGAGTGTAAATTAACTCAATCACCATTCCTGCCTGACATACCAAATAAATCCCTGAACTATCACAAACATTCAACCCTATAAGCATTTGCTTAACATTCCACCAGTCCCACAGTCCAGCATCCTAAACTTTAAGCCTAGGATACACTCAGATCTAAAGCCTAAGCTCGATACCAGAGGGATCGGTCCGATCCCTTTAAAAAGCTTTCATGATTAGCACACTTCAATAATTTGCTTGAAAATAAATTTTGCTGGCACGGCTCAAAAACACAAAGTGATCCCTATGTCTTCTTGTTAGCGGGCAGATATTTCAATGTAGGTTCATTGAAGATGACACTATCCACTTCAGCTAGAATGTGAGAATCAATGGTATCTTATGGATCAACATGTGCAAAAAAGTCTACATTCATGGCTTGCAACACGACCAAATCCAATTGATCAGTAGTAGAGTGGTCCTCCATAGTAATCAATCTCAATCGTTCATCAGTAGGTAGCTCATCCTTGGAATATTCATCAATCATGGTTGGCATAGACTCATATTCAGCCTTCTCAGGTTCCTTCTCAATCAATGATGGAATAAGATTAGCTTCTTCGTCATTAGCAATGGACTCCATAATTTCTTCATTAGGAGATTTATGAGATTTGTAGTCAACTTGCTCTTTCATTTGCTTCTCATGTAGAAGACATTGATAAGTATCCCATACACGATCAAATTCTTCATCTATGGAAGATTCAACTGTTTATTTAGGCCTAGAAGAATGAACCTTCTCCACCTTCCTTGAAGAGATAGATTGGACATTGGAATTAGATAGCATGGAACCCCTCCTCTTAGCAACCTTATTCACCATTCGATCAAGTCATCTTTGAAAAAGTTCAAAAGCATCATTCACTACTTGCTTCATTTCTTCTCTCAAGTACTCCATCATGAGACTATACGCAACTTGTTAAAAATTCATTTTAACCTGCACAAATGGTTACCAAACAAAAGAAGGATTTCCTCATCTAAAACAATCTCACATTTTACACTCAACCCTCATGTATCACTCAAGTATATAGCACTCCAATGATCTCACCAAAGCTTTCAAGTCCTTGATCACAAATCTTGAAACAAAATGTATTCGCTCACAATTGATCAATAAGGCTCAACAATCCAACTTGGTTAGTATGTAACAATGGATGAAAATTGAGAGGTAATTCAAGACTGAAAATTCAAGACTCTAGAATTGAGTAAACACAACGAAACTTGACTCAAGAAAATTGAAGAAAGACTCAACAAAGACTCCTACAATTGAACAATGGAAAATCCTAATTAAATTCAAGTTGTTTTTGGAAACTTGGACTGTTTTGGTATCCCGATTTGATCTGGACAAGAAATCTGCAAATGTCTCCTTAAAAACCACATTTTGAAATGTCTCCTTTCCAAGTCCAATGAGTTTTTGGACAAGAATTGATATTAGGAAGTTGTTTGAAGAAATCCAAATCCAACTAGGAAAGGTAGTAAAGTTAGTGCAATTTTTCTTTTGGAAACCCAATTAGATTTGGAAAATAGCAATGAAAATTTCTTGAATAATCCCTTTCCCATGTAGAACAATGATTACAAAGCTCTTTTGTACCAATCTAAAGTGTATTTCAACAAGAATTGGAATTAGCAAACTATTTGAACAATTTCAATTGAAATCAGGAAACTAGATGGATGGTGGCTGTTTTAGTTTCCTTTTCAACAAAGAATTAGATCTTTTTGTTTTCAAAACTCAACAAACAACTTATTTCCAATAATTTTATGATTGAACAAGGCTGAATTATGAAATTTTGCACTCAAGAACTCAATGGATAGCCAACAACTATCAAGAACAAAAAATATTTTCAAGAACCAATTTTTGAATTTTCGAGAAACCTTCAAGATGGATGATTTATCAACCAAGAACTACAAGAAAACCAAGAATTTTGATCCATAATTTGAATGAACAGTAATTTCAGGATGAATAGTAATGTGAACAGTGCTCATGATGAACAGTGCCCCAATGAACAATAACACTACAGTGATGCAATAGTATGATCTTTTTTTACTCAACAAGAATCACACAAACAAGGAAATAAGAACAAGGACACAACACAATGAAAACTCAACAAGAAACCAAGAAAAATAAACCAGAATCAACAACATAAAGGTGCGAAGTTCAAACCCTAAAAGATGAATTTTTTTTTTAAAAATTTTTTAAGGCTAGAATTTGGTAGATCAAGAAAGAGGAAAGCAAGAGAGGATAAAGGATATTAACCTAGATCAAGAGGCAAAACTCTGATACCAACTGATGTGAACTCAAATCTGCAAACTTCTGCTCTTGAAGAATCGATTCAATCAGGTAGTAGAAGAATCTATCTTGATCAGGTTATAGGATAAATTGGAATGGAATTCTAACTCAATCAAGGAGAGCTCGAAATTGATCTAGAATAGGTATAAGGGCACTACAACCAACTGTAGTCATTGATTGATAAGTCAAGTTTTAAATAAATGAGACACACTCAACTTTATAAAGGAATAAGAAAGAGAAAATCCTCTCAGACTTTGGGGCTGTTTGGCACCCCAAGTTTTTTGCGAGTTTGTATAATACCCGTTTTTTCCCTAATTTAGCTACAAAACCTCAAAAAACTTCCAAAGGTTTTAACACACACACCCAAAAAACTACAGAAAAAAACTTCTTCATTCCTTTCAAAAAATATACACCAAAAACAATTACCACGGGCACCGGCCATCACCTCCGGCACTGGTGCTGGCGCCGACGACTCCTTTTTTTTTTTCCTTCCTTCTTCTTCTTCTTTCTCCCCTCCCTCTTCCTTCCGGTGCCGGCGACTTCTTCTTTTTCCCCTCCCCCCTCTCCCTCTCTCCCCGCCACTATAACAGCCCCTCTTCTCCCTAGGGCGTACCCTAAGGTATCCGTGGACCGCCTGCTTAGCTCTCGCCAGGACTCACTCACATACATATCGCTAAAACACTAGACTAACATACCAATCTCAAATCTAAACTCAACAATAACTTACAATCACATTATACCATTCTTAAAATCCCCAAATTACATAAAATACTTATCAAACGTTCAAATTCTCATAATACAAAAGCTCTCGAAATATCAATCCACGTTTGTCACATCAATACAAAAACAAACCCTAACTCTAAAGGTTGACTCCTTCACTTGGGTTCTCGGTCCCTGTTAAAGAAAACAATTTGGAAAGAGTGACCTAAAAAGCCCAGTGAGTTCCAACAAGACTTACAATTCATGTAAAACAGTTCAAATCATACTTCAAGTCCACAATTTAAATCAAGGAGATAGACACTTAAATGGATATTGCTCGTATGAACTACTCGAGAGACATTGCCCATCAAAGTAGACTAGTCGAGGGACTTCACCCAAGACATCACAAACAAGTCGAGGGTACTCGCTCTACGACGTCACTTTATTTCATTGAAACTAGTCGAGGGTATTCACCCTACGACGTCACATACTAGTTGAGGGATTTCGCCCAACGACGTCACAATTCTTCTTTGAAACTACTCGAGGGACTTCACCCAATGAAATAGACTAGTCGAGAGATTTTGCCCAACGACATCACAGTATTTCACTGAAACTAGTCGAGGGACTTCGCCCATCGACGTCACATTAATTCACTGAAACTAGTCGAGGGATTTTGCCCATCGACGTCACATTACTTCATTGAAACTAGTCGAGGAATTTCGCCCAACGACATCACATTAGTCACAAGATAATGCACTATTCTTGTAATTCCCGAAATTACACGAAAGGAGCAAGCACTCACATGGTAGTTCAAGTCTTTTAAATATTCCAAATTCATTTCTTATAAATACTAGTAAATCATTTCATCAAATCATTTCTTTGCAAACAATGGCAAGATTTTCATTTGAAAAGGAGTTGAAACACTCACATCTCCTTCATAAATCATTTCACTTTTAAAAGCATTTTACTTGGAAATAGTGGTGAATCATATTTTTGCAAATGAGAGTCTAGCAAATTGTTTCACAAGTCATTTTCACATAGTAGTAAAATATTTGATTTATAAACGAATCGGAATACTCACACTTATAGAACACTGCAAAACACTTTCACAATTTCTTTTATTTCCAATAAAGGTAAGTGCAATGAAATACACACTACCCCACATATCGATTGAAAAATCCAAAAATCACTTCAAATCACTTGACCAATACACTTCGAATCATATTCACAAATCACATAATATATATGGAAACTCACAGAAGTAATAAGGTTCGGCTTCCACGTAGGGGTCAAATTCACTTTCGTCCATACCTCTTAAACAAGTGAAAACAGTGGTTAAGATTTTACTCCTTCACTCATTAATTAAAACAATTCACTTTCAGTGTTTAGTTTTCAATCAATGTTTTTCCCAAAATCCCCTCGAGGAAAAGCGTTCATATCACATGATATCATATTTCAAATATCTCTTTGAAAATCACTTAATCATTCCAAATACAATGTTTCAAATGGATCTTTGGAAGATCACTATCTCATTTCAAATATGACACGTCACCAATGTACTCACTAGGCACTATTTTCACATTTTCTTTAATATAACACTTAAGTGAGGTTTATCACCTCAAAATCACTTTTATCACAAAAACTCAGCACTTATTCTTTGTCAATACTTTAACGTAACTTTAGAATACTTCAAACCATATCTTTATTTTCAAAATTCATAAGGTTTGGTCACAATACCGTAAAACCCTCAAATTCCTTCAAATGACATTTTTCACTCAAAAATTCACGAGAAATTCCACTTTTCATCTTTTAAAACTCATACACCCATAAATGAACATAACATATATTTTCTTAAACAGAAATTCATCACAGATAACCACAAAGTCTCGAAATCAAACATAAAAGTTACCAAGCATGGGTTTGGCCATCTCATACATTTTTCTATCACCATTTCCAACAACAAAACACTACTTTCTAACCATATCATGACAAATTTCACAAATATCATTCAAATCCCAATCAGGTCCTCAAGTTCGCTACCTAGAGGCCACCTCAAGTCCGCTACCTAGGTTGGGAATTCAAGAGCCCAACTTCATCTTTTCAAATATAATCTTTTCTACCGATCTAAACCACATATCTACGATATTTAATGCTAATAACGCTACATCTAAGAGTTTTGAATCTTATACCTCCGGATCTATCAAGATCCAACAAGATCAAGGAAGATCTTGTGAGTTCCACTTCCCAAAGTTGCTTCCAAGCCTATCAACCTTCACAAGTTTTGATCTTTACCCTTGATCCACTAGATTTGATGGTGTTTTCCCACAAAGTTCCAAGATCAAGTTCAAGAGGCACCCATAAGTTTTCTTTCCCTTCTTTTCCTTTCTCCAAAATTTCAGATCTCACCCTCTTTCTCTCACCCTCAATCGGCTACCAAGGAAGGATGAAACTCAAGCAAAATGCTTCACTCAAGCTTTACAAGTTCAAGGTGCAAGTTGAAGGAAAGAATGGAAGATCAAGATGCAAGCTTTTCCCCCCTTTTCTTCCTTGAAGAAACCGGACCAGCTCTCTCTCTCCCTTCTCTCTCTCTCGGCTGGAAAAGTGAAGAAGATGATGGCCTTCAATTGTAGTTTGAAGCTTCAAGGTTGCAAGGAAGAAGAAAGGATGAAACAAAGAAAAATTCTCTCTCTCTCTCTTTCTCCCTTGAACTCTCGGCCGTCTCTTTCTCTTCTCCCAAGTTTGCAGCTGAAAATGAAGCTTCAAGGTTGCTCACAAGTCAAAGCTTAAAGGAGACAAAAAGGTGCCAAATCTACATTTTACGGAAAAGTGCTTTTTGGGCACTTTATGTCGCGTCGCGCGCGGCAGTCTAACTTACATTGTTTTACTCCATTCCAACACTGTCCAACCTTAATAATATTTCCATAATATCACTACATATGCTTGATTTCAATTTAAAGTCACTAATCACGCTCCGGTACGAAATTAAACACTTAATTCGGCCTAAACCACACACCGGCAAATAATTCGTTTAAAATTCTCTAAATTGGAAAATATTCACTTTAAACATAAATTCACTCATATTTCGATGAATAAACACAATATAAATACTATTTTGTATTTTTAAAATTATTCTGAATTTTGAATCCCTCACATCCTTTCCCCATTAAAAGAATTTCATCCTCGAAATTCAAACCTCGATTTACGAACCACTTTGGATAATCCTTTCAGATCTCTTCTTCAACTTTTCAGGTTTCTTCCTTAATCCTTTGATTTTTCCATAAAACCTCAGTTTGTGGAATTTTCTTATTTCTCAAATCCTTTGACATTCTTACCCTCCATAAGTTGTACCCCTAGTTGTCTCTCATGGTGTCCAAATCTTAAGATTACAAGATACTCTACTAGGTTCCATATCTACTCCACACAAAAAAGTAGGTTTAACAGTTGAACGAAATACACTAAAAACCACTAAAAAATTTATTAAACTGTAAAAGATAGGGGTTGTACCTTTAACAACTTCAGTTGGGTCGGGGACTTGTTGTTGGTCAATAGCATAAACCCTAGCTGGAACCCTCGATCGCTTTCCCAAAGCACTAGCTTGGAGTTTGGCCTGTCCATCTGTCGGCCTCCACTTTTCTCTTGGGTCTTGGGGCATGAAGCTACCCGATGCTCATTACTTCCATATTGCAAACATTTCCCTTCTTTCCTCCAACACCTATCCTCCGTATGATTTAGCCTTCCACAAAAATCGCAACGCAAATTGGGAGTTAATGCTTGGCTTCCTTGCGGGACGCTTCTTGATTGTCCCCTTCCACTTGGTGACCCACCAGAGAATGCCCCTCTCGTCATAGCTCCTTTTGATGCTCCAGGGGTGTTCACTTCACTTATTCCTCTACTAAGTTTGGGAGGTGGAGCATTCGTGTCCACTAGTTCACGGCTACTACTAGGGGCATTCCTCTTTCTTGCATTGAAAACCCTCACTTGAGCCTTTGCACTTTCAACTCTTTGGGCCTTCTCGATTGCATCACTAAGGTTGTTAATTTGGGCCGCTACTAAGCTTTCTTGAATTTTCACATTTAACCCCTATACAAATCTCCTTATTCTCCTTTGTTCAGTTGCCACCAACTCAGGGGCAAATCTAGACAATTTTGTGAACAGTGCCTCATACTCCGCGACACTTAGTGTTCCTTGTCGACACTTAATAAATTCATCTTCTCTCTTCTCTTGGATTAGGGAAGGGAGGAATTTAGCATTAAACTCGCTAGTGAAGTTCATCCATGTCCTAGGGGTTTGGTCTCTATCCCATTTAACCCTAATCATATTCCACCACGATCGGGCGGCTCCCTCAAATTGAAATGCCGCAAAAGTCACTTGCCTTTCCTCGGAGTAGTTTAGAGCGGCAAATATGTCACTTATTCTTTCTAACCACTTCTCGGCCATTTCGGGATTAGGTCCTCCAGAGAATTTAGGTAGGGAAAATTTCTAAAATCGCTCTAAGGCTCTATCCTCACCACCTTCAGGGCCTATAGGTTGATTGGCAAGTCCAGGACCTTGTTGGTTAACCATATGCTCTAGGATGTCTGTCATGCGGTTAATGGCAATAGCTACTTGTTCCCCAACCTCAATCCTAGGCTCACGATTTTGGTCAACCGCTGACTCCCGATCACCTCCCACATTTTGGGATTGTCTAAACCCTCTCCCACGGTCTCGTCCTCTCCTTCTACGGTCTATGATCTTTTTAGAGGGCCAACGTTTAAGATAAATGTGACAATAAAATATTAGCAAATTGAATTCCAAGAGGAATCAAAAATATTTTATAACTTCATAGCAAGAAAAGGAGTACTCAAGTATGTCACAATAATACATTTATTTTCAAAGGAAACACATCCAGTCACATCACACTTACAAATAGAAGCAAACAAGGAAATGGTAGTTAGAATAATTGCACCAGCATGCAAATACAGGGACGTAAACACATCACATCACATCACATCTTATCACATCACATCACATCACTTGTATATTATTCTTTTCCGAGACAAGTCCAAATGCCAAGTCTCGAGCACACATCACTTCATTTCACATCACATTGATAACCCTATGGCTCGTCCCTTTTCTCCTCGGCCTAAACTTGGCCTACAGCTCAAGTCGAAATGACTTACCGATAGGTCTCGGGGATTCCCAAAATTTCACACGCACACATAGGTCACTTCAAAACATTTTCACAAATATTTTCATTCAAATAGAGGTAAGTGCGATGTAACACGCACCACCTCATGGTTGGTCACCCAATAGGTCAATCAACTCAATTCTCATTCTTACCTGGCATACCAAGTAGATCACACAATCCACTACAAGAATACATCCACCGCTTAAACCATTCCCGTAGTTGTCTCTCCTTTCAATCATCACAATTATTGAACTCTTAAACTATTCACAAAATCACCAATATATTCTTGATCCCTGATCACACTAACTGCATGCTCTCATATACGCTCACTCTACTTTCTCAGTCCTTATACCTGAATTGTATGTTCAATTCTCAAAATAAGCTTTTGAAAATATAACCAGAACTATTGAGGTTATAAAATTCTCTTCAAGTTCAAGGTTTCCCTTTACTAAAATGTAAGTTCAGAATTCTTTCAAACTTAAGATTTCTTTTGCAAACATGGCCAAAATCATGTACAAAAATGTATCAATTTAAAATTAAGAATTGAAAAACACATTGGAAAAACTTCAACTTTCCTCTATATAGAAAGGTAGCAAACTCATCAATTTCTTTCCAACTCTTAATTCAAAAAATATAGAGAAATTCACATACACGTCAAGAACGACATGTTAGCGAGTATTTAAAACACATATGTGTCATCTTCAACTATCAGTTGAAAAAGAAAACTAGTTCATCATAGTTTTCTTTTAAACTTTAGGGGAAAGAGCTTCTAGCAGTTAATCAAGTAGAAAGACACATTTTGTTCTTTTGAAACCTCTTTTATTTTAACTCAAAACCATCACATAAAGTATCAACTAAAATTTTCAACATCTTACTTCTATAGCCAATACAGATAGTCGCCCAGATTCCTTCCATTCTTACAAGTACAATGATCATTCAAGTCTCAGTCAATATCCACTATACATCTCTCACATAATATTTCGCTTCAATGTATCATTACCTAATTCTTCAATTTTATTTCCACAAATCCCATATAAGAAACTCTCAAGTGACAAATCCTCTTTAATCACCAGGATATAGCAAATTCTCCAATTCATGTAATATTCAAATTAATTCCACAGTCCGGTATCCTAAACTTGTAATCTAGGATATACTACAGAGATCTGAATCCTAAGCTCTGATACCACCAGTGACAGCCCCACTTCTTCCTAGGGCGTACCCTAAGGTATCCATGGACCGCCTGCTTAGCTCTCGCCAGGACTCACTCACATACATATCGCTAAAACACTAGACTAACATACCAATCTCAAATCTAAACTCAACAATAACTTACAATCATATTATACCATTCTTAAAATCCCCAAATTACATAAAATACTTATCAAACGTTCAAATTCTCATAATACAAAAGCTCTTGAAATATCAATCCACGTTTGTCACATCAATACAAAAGCAAACCCTAACTCTAAAGGTTGGCTCTTTCACTTGGGTTCTCGGTCCCTGTTAAAGAAAACAATTTGGAAAGAGTGAGCTAAAAAGCCCAGTGAGTTCCAACAAGACTTACAATTCACGTAAAACAGTTTAAATCATACTTCAAGTCCACAATTTAAATCAAGGAGATAGACACTTAAATGGATATTGCTCGTATGAACTACTCGAGGGACATTGCCTATCAAAGTAGACTAGTCGAGGGACTTCACCCAAGACATCACAAACTAGTCGAGGGTACTCGCCCTACGACGTCACTTTATTTCATTGAAATTAGTCGAGGGTATTCACCCTACGACGTCACATACTAGTCGAGGAACTTTGCCCAACGACGTCACAATTCTTCTTTGAAACTACTCGAGGGACTTCGCCCAACAAAATAGACTAGTCAAGGGATTTTGCCCAACGACATCACAGTATTTCACTGAAACTAGTCGAGGGACTTCGCCCATCGACGTCACATTAATTCACTGAAACTAGTCGAAGGACTTTGCCCATCGACGTCACATTACTTCATTGAAACTAGTCGAGGGATTTCGCCCAACGACGTCACATTAGTCACAAGATAATGCACTATTCTTGTAATTCCCAAAATTACACGAAAGGAGCAAACACTCACAAGGTAGTTCAAGTCTTTTAAATATTCCAAATTCATTTCCTTATAAATACTAGTAAATCATTTCATCAAATCATTTCTTTGCAAACAATGGCAAGATTTTCATTTGAAAAGGAGTTGAAACACTCACATTTCCTTCATAAATCATTTCACTTTTAAAAGCATTTTACTTGGAAATAGTGGTAAATCATATTTTTGCAAATGAGAGTCTAGCAAATTGTTTCACAAGTCATTTTCACATAATAGTAAAATATTTGATTTATAAACGAATCGGAATACTCACACTTATAGAACACTGTAAAACACTTTCACAATTTCTTTTATTTCCAATAAAGGTAAGTGCAATGAAATACACACTACCCCACTTATCGATTGAAAAATCCAAAAATCACTTCAAATCACTTGACCAATACACTTCGAATCATATTCACAAATCACATAATATATATGGAAACTCACAGAAGTAATAAGGTTCGGCTTCCACGTAGGGGTCAAATTCACTTTCGTCCACACCCCCTAAACAAGTGAAAACAGTGGTTAAGATTTTACTCCTTCACTCATTAATTAAAACAATTCACTTTCAGTTTTTAGTTTTCAATCAATGTTTTTCCCAAAATCCCCTCGAGGAAAAGCGTTCATATCACATGATATCATATTTCAAATATCTCTTTGAAAATCATTTAATCATTCCAAATACAATGTTTCAAATGGATCTTTGGAAGATCACTATCTCATTTCAAATATGACACGTCACCAATGTACTCACTAGGCACTATTTTCACATTTTTTTTAATATAACACTTAAGTGAGGTTTATCACCTCAAAATCACTTTTATCACAAAAACTCAGCACTTATTCTTTGTCAATACTTTAACATAACTTTAGAATATTTCAAACCATATCTTTATTTTCAAAATTCATAAGATTTGGTCACAATACCGTAAAACCCTCAAATTCCTTCAAATGACATTTTTCACTCAAAAATTCACGAGAAATTCCACTTTTCATCTTTTAAAACTCATACACCCATAAATGAACATAACATATATTTTCTTAAACAGAAATTCATAACAGATAACCACAAAGTTTCGAAATCAAACATAAAAGTTACCAAGCATGGGTTTGGCCATCTCATACATTTTTCTATCACCATTTCCAACAACAAAACCCTACTTTCTAACCATATCATGACAAATTTCACAAATATCATTCAAATCCCAATCAGGTCCTCAAGTCCGCTACCTAGAGGCCACCTCAAGTCCACTACCTAGGTTGGGAATTCAAGAGTCCAACTTCATCTTTTCAAATATAATCTTTTCTACTGATCTAAACCACAGATCTACGCTATTTAATACTAATAACGCTACATCTAAGAGTTTTGAATCTTATACCTCCGGATCTTTCAAGATCCAACAAGATCAAGGAAGATCTTGTGAGTTCTACTTCCCAAAGTTGCTTCCAAGCCTATCAACCTTCACAAGTTTTGATCTTTAACCTTGATCCACTAGATATGATGGTGTTTTCCCACAAAGTTCCAAGATCAAGTTCAAGAGTCACCCACAAGTTTTCTTTCCCTTTTTTTCCTTTCTCCAAAATTTCAGATCTCACCCTCTTTCTCTCACCCTTAATCGGCTACCAAGGAAGGATGAAACTCAAGCAAAATCCTTCACTCAAGCTTTACAAGTTCAAGGTGCAAGTTGAAGGAAAGAATGAAAGATCAAGATGCAAGCTTTTCCCCCCTTTTCTTCCTTCAAGAAACCGGACCAGCTCTCTCTCTCCCTTCTCTCTCTCTCGGCTGGAAAAGTGAAGAAGATGATGGCCTTCAATGGTAGTTTGAAGCTTCAAGGTTTCAAGGAAGAAGAAAGGATGAAACAAAGAAAAATTCTCTCTCTCTCTCTCTCTCTCTCTCTTGAACTCTCGGCCCTCTCTCTCTCTTCTCCCAAGTTTGCAGCTGAAAATGAAGCTTCAAGGTTGCTCACAAGTCAAAGCTTAAAGGAGGCAAAAAGGTGCCAAATCCACATTTTAAGAAAAAGTGCTTTTTGGGCAATTTATGTCGCGTCGCGCATGGCAGTCTAACTTACACTGTTTTACCCCATTCCAATACTGTCCAACCTTAATAATATTTCCATAATATCACTACATATGCTTGATTTCAATTTAAAGTCACTAATCACGTTGCGGTATGAAATTAAACACTTAATTCGGCCTGAACCCCACACCGGCAAATAATTCGTTTAAAATTCTCTAAATTGGAAAATATTCACTTTAAACATAAATTCACTCATATTTTGATGAATAAACACAATATAAATACTATTTTGTATTTTTAAAATAATTCTAAATTTTGAGACCCTCCTCCCCTCAGATTGGTCGCGATCATGACCATTCTGGTCATGAGAGGGGGAGAAGAGGGGGAGAGGGGAGGGGAGAGGAGAAGAAGAAGAAGAAGAAGAAGAGGGGAGAGAGAGAGAGGAGGGAAAAAAAAAGAAGTCGTGGGGAAAGAAAGAAAGAAAGAAAGAAAGGAAAAGAAAAGGCAAAGGAAAAGAAAAAAGAAAAGGAAAAGAAAAAAAAATGAAAAAGAAAAAAATAGAATTTATCAAAAAAGTTTTACACATCTAACAAATTTTTCTATTACTTCTACAGTAAGTTATAGTAGAGTTTTATACTTATTCCCAAAAAACTCACCGACCAAATAGGCCCTTTATTATTCAAAATCTATATCTAACTATTACAAAGAAAAGAGAAGGCTATGTATAGTCAGAATAGCCTACTAAGATTAATCCGAATTGGACATGAATTTAGTCACTTATTCTTGACAAGTAATGGACTTAATTAACTAAAGGCCCATTAAGCTCGAGGGTTAACATAAGTTTGGCCTATTTATAACTAATGAGCTAATAATCAACTAAGAACTAACATAAAATAAAATAAATCAAATGACCAGGAAAATCATAGAATGCAAATGTAGGAAGACCGGTTTGCTTCTTAATCCATTTAGAATAAGTTTTCTTTGATTTGAATAGCTTAACCCTCAAGTTAAATTTGGACTTAAACACGTGTATGGCCTGTGTAGAAATGGACTCATATCATTTAGTACCACGGATTTTTGGTTGAAAGCACAGTATTACCTATGGTTTTGGGCATGATTAGCATAGTGACGACCATAAGGTAGCAGTAGTGTTATATAAGTATGGTCATCATGATCTCTTTACTCCCCTGAAGTAAAGGTTTATAGGGTTGGAGAATTTTTAGACTGTGCAGGAAGCAACCACCATAGTGTTTTTGCACATAGAAAAATTAATTGGGAGTCCACTAGTTATAATCATAGCCATATCTCTTGATTTGGCAATAGAGACATGTGTAGAGATAGAGGAACCAAATTATGGAAGCCCAAATCACACAAGATTTGAAATAGTTAAGGGGAATCTTAGCTTGATCTCTCATGAGTGTGAGGACCCGAAAATTTATTTTTATCTGACCTATTTATTTAATCATTTATTTATTTTCTCTGAATAATTGATTTAAATCATTTTAATTTCATTTACACCATACATTACCTCATTTTATTTTAAAAACCTTCTTTAACTTTCAATTTGATTTTTCTATTGCTCAATTGTGAAAAATGAGAAAAGGCACATCTTTCGAGACAAACATTTGGACTGAGAGTGACGTAAGTTTGGAGAATAAGAATAATCATTAGTAGATTAAGAAAAGCTAATTGAGGGATTAGAAATGAGTGCTTGGGATTAAACTCCAAATGGAGCATTTTTTGCCACAAATTCAAAGTTGACTTTTGTAGGTCCCGAAAGCAACCTAAAAGGGGGGGGGGGGTGAATTAGGTTGATGGAAAATTAAAACTTGATGAGTGATAAAATTACACAATTTGAATGGATCAAGTTTTCTTGGTGACACAAACTTTTCAGCTCGAGATATAAGGATCACACCAAGTAGATAATCACAAGAAGAACACAAACTAAAATTAAAGAGATGAATTCAAATGGACTACCAAGTTGCACCCAATTTGAAGTCCAATACCTCAATTTCAATTGCTACTTCAATTTGATGAAGTTACATCAAGTTGTACATGGAAGGATCACCACTTGCTTGCATCAATCTCTCCTTGATCAAGCTAAGGGGTTTTACAATAGCCTTGCTAACCCTCACAATGCTACACACTTGAGCCTTCTCTCACAATTGAAAAGCAATGCTTGTTTGCACACACACTTACACTACAAGAAGTAAGAAAGACACAAATTCTTGCTAGAATTGCTCTTGAAGGCTTGTAAGTAAAGGTTGCAAAAGGTCTTTTACATCTTTTGCCTTTAAGGTATTTATAGGATGCAAATATAACTACCCAAACTACTCCAACGGTCTTGAATTAAATGTAGGAAAAAATAGCCGTTGGGCGTGTCCACGTCCGACACTCAATTTTGCGTCCGAAACCATCGTCGACAGTTTGCTGAGATCCTAAGTTGTAAACTGTCGGACGTCCGAACCAAAGACTCCACTGTCCGACAGAACCAGTAGCTAATTTGTTCATCCTCTCAATCTGTCGGACGTCCGAAACTTGAGTCTTCGTCCGAAACAATTGTCCAAAACTTTGTCGTAAACTGTCAGACGTTCGAAAGTATCGTCCGACAGAACCAGTAACTTTGCAATCTTCCATTGCACACTGTCGAACGTCCGAACCTATGTCTTGCGTCTGACAGCATCGTCCGAGACATGTGAATAAGATATCTGAGAACGAACTTGTCTCACTTACAAATAGACTTGAAAGGGGATTAGTAAAGATCATCATGTTGGTTTGTTAATCATCAAAAAAGCCAACAATCTTCCCCTTTTTGCTGATGACAAACCAATTGATGATTTGAATAAAATAGAAAGTAAGAACGCATAATTTGCAGAACCAAAATACTCCCCCTTACTCGCACATCCCAAATTGCAAGAATGCTCCCCCTTACTTAAAGCACCAATTTTTTTTTGGTAAGCACCCAAAATAACTAACTTTACTCAACTAACCATCTACAAGCACTCAACCATTAATTAGCCAATTAAACCAAATCCACCAAAACATTAATCAACCAAGCATATAACCATATAACCATATAACCATTCATCAACCAAATCCACCATTAAACATTCATCCTCATCATCAAACATTCATCATCATCAATCAAAGCATTTCTCCCCCTTTTGTCATCAAGCAAAAAGGAGAGGAAGCAACAAAGGACAAAGTGAATAAGGCATAAGATTAAGTAAAAAGAAGCAGTCATAGGAGTTTAGAAGTTAAGGCCAACCATGTTAGGGCCAAACAAAAACAACCATGGCCAATGAGAAAGATTTGGCTTCACAAAAATATTACAAGAAGCCAATGAGAAAATATGAACAAAAGGATGTTGGCTTAAAGGATGCCTAATGAGATGAGACTATTAGATGCCTAAATGACTAGAACTGTGGATGAGATGAGCCACGACGCCTGCCAACAAGTCGATACTCCTCTGAACTCTCCTCCGTATCAGTGTCCATCTCTTGAGGAGGAGTGTGAAATTGAGAAGGTCCAGGATCTTGAAATGTGGTCGGGTGAGAGGTGCCCCTCATTTCCATTAGACCTTGAGCGACTTGTTGGTCTTGTGCAGTTTCTTCATGGTTGGGGTCAGCTTGATCAGTCCTTTCTTGTGCTTGTCCATCAGTAGCGTGGACAGTTTCTTCATGAAGAGGAGTTTGGGCTTCTGTTGCTTGATCAGTAGACTGTTGAGCTTGAGAAGGAAGAAGAGTCTCCTTGAGTTTGAGAAATGCTTCCTTTTGTTCGGAATTCATAAGCATTTGAAGTCCTTCCTCAAGAAGAAGACTCCTTTGTTTGAGTTCAAGGAGAAGGGTAAGAATTGGATCCGAGGAAGTGGAAGAGGAAGGCTGGGATGTCATAGGAGTAGAAGAATCAAGACGTGGGCATTTAAAGCGAGGAGTCACTGGTGTTTGAGGAGAAGAAAGGGGATCATGAACTATTTTTGTACGAGTCTCCAAGGCAGTCTCCTTGTACACTCATTCATCACCAACAACGCGAATGTTTTTCTTTTCAAAATAAGCTTTGGTAAAAAAGCAATTTGGAGTTTCAGTGGTTGGAGTTCCAGTCAAAAAATGTGAAAATGATTGAAAATGGAAGTCAAGAATTTTTCATATGGAAGTTTTCTACGACTATCCGACTTAACTTTGTTCATGAAACGACACATAATAAACCCAAAATTCACCCTTATATCTTCCATAAAACAATAGAAAAGATAAAGCTCCATTTTGTTTGTAGTGGTACGATGGTCAGAAGTGGGGATTAAAAGATTGCCAATCATAACCCACAAAATTTGTTGTAAAGGTGTCAATTCATTTAAGTCCGCTTCAACTGGAACTTGGAAACGAGTTTGAAAACATGAAAGAAGCTTTGTTCCACTGAAATGATTGTATGAAGTTGTTTTTCATCTGAGAAAAAATTTGCAACTTTACTAGTGCAATTAGGTTCAATGGCAGTATTAAAAATTTCATTGATAACGTTAGAATCAAAAGAGATATCAATACCATTTACCCTTGATACAACTACAGAAGGTGTTCTACCCTACCTAATGTTAGCATAGAATTGGTGCACCATAGGAGGATAGATAACATAAGGAAAAGTGAGAAGATGACTCCATTTTTGAAAAGTAAATTTTTCAAGAACCCAGTCTTCTTTGCAGGAATGAAAATCAGAAATTGAAACAGAGCGCTGAGTTATGAACCCTTTCCTGCAAACTATGGAGAATCGTGCCTCTGCTTCGGCATCGATGAAGGTCGGAAGAACATTGGTTACTGGTTCCTCTGTTTCTTGATGTTCAGCTCTCCCAGTATCAGCTCTGGTTCTTCTCCTATAAGTTTGAGTGCGTCCAGAGGCAGACCTTCCAAAGGGTCTTTTTGCAGATGATGAGCTTCCTCGTGTCCGTACCATTGTGAGTGAATGCAGGTAAATGTATGATGCGGTGATGCAAAGCCAAACAACTATCCTAAGGACTACTAGCAACGTGAACCAGTTCAGAGAGGAGAGATTAGGAACCTAGGATTTTAAAAAGGAATTCGGGGTTTTCTCGATTTTGAGGTAGAAGGAAAATGTGGAAGATTAAAAGTTGGAAATGAAGTTTGACAACCAATTTTTGAAGAAATTCGAGAAGATTTGGTCTTGTAAAGGATGAAATTTTGATCTTTTTGGGAATGAAGATGAAGCAGCTCTCGGTTGGAAAGAGAGAAGTGAAATAAAAATGACCGTCCGAAATCCCTTTTAAGAAGAATTTTAAGAGTGTCGGACGTCCGAACGTTAGGTTGCGTCCGATACCTGCGTTCGATCCCCTGTTTTGTTAAAAAAAACTTTTCTGAATTTGTCGAACGTCGATCCTTGTGTAGGACGTCCGATAATAGTTGACATGAAAACATGAGAGATGTCGGACGTCCGAAGTGTATAGGACATCCGATCCCTTGTTATTTTAAAGAGATTTTTCTGAAATACCCAGTTTATTCCTCAAATATACAAATTGCTCCAAGGGCAATGCTTTTGTGAAAATATCAGCGATTTGATCATTGAAACATATATAATTAACACAAATTTCTCCTCTTTGAACAAGATCATGAATGAAATGATACTTAATATCTATATGTTTTGTCCTAGAATGTTGGATGGGATTTTTGGTCAAATTTATAGCACTAGTGTTATTACAAAACATAGGCACACAGTCATATTTCAAATGAAAGTCATATAATGTATGTTTCATCGAAATCAACTGAGCACAGCATGCACCGGCTGCAATATACTCAGCCTCCGCCATAGATAAGGAAATGGTATTTTGCTTTTTGCTAAACCAAGAAACTAAACATTTACCTAGAAAATGACATGTACCACTTGTACTCTTTCTATCTATTCTATAACCAGCAAAATCAGCATCCGAAAAACCAATTAAAGCAAAGTTAGAACATTTAGGATACCATAAGCCATAGTTAATGGTTCTCTTTAAATATCTGAAAATCCGTTTTACAGCTAGCAAATGAGATTCTTTTGGACATGATTGAAATCTAGCACATAAGCAAACAGCAAACATGATATCGAGTCTACTAGCAGTTAAATAAAGTAAACTTTCAATCATACCTCTATAATGCTTTTCATCAACTTTGGTCCCTTCTTCATCTTTATCAAGTTTGGTGGAAGTGCATATTGGAGTACCAACTTGTTTTGAATCTTCCATACCAAATTTCTTGAGAAGCTCTTTTGTATACTTGGTTTGATTGATAAAAGTTCCATTTTAACATTGATGCACTTGAAGTCCAAGGAAGAAATTCATTTCTCCCATCATGCTCATCTCGAATTCCTTTTGCATGACATTTGAGAATTCTTTGCACAAGTGTTCATTAGTAGCACCGAAAATGATATCATCCACATAAATTTGCACAATTAATAAGTCATGCAAGTTATTTTTGGTAAAAAGAGTGGTATCAATATCACCTCTTTTAAAATCATTTTTCACCAAGAAACCATTTAAATGTTCATACCATGCTCTTGGTGCTTGTTTTAAACCATATAAACCTTTTGAAAGTTTGAAAACATAATTTGGAAACTTTTCATTCTCAAATCTGAGGGGTTGATCAACGTAAACTTCTTGATCAATGAAACCATTTAGAAAAGCGCTTTTAACATCCATTTGAAAGAGTTTAAAACCATTAAAGCGTGCAAAAGCAAGAAACATACGAATGGATTCTAATCTAGCTACGGGAGCAAAGGTTTCATCAAAGTCTACCCCTTCTTCTTGTGCATAACCTTTGGTCACTAGTCTAGCCTTGTTTCTAACTATTTCTCCTTTATCATTTAATTTGTTCCTAAACACCCATTTTGTACCAATCACAGGATGATCTAATGGTCTTTCTACCAAAGTCCATACTTTATTTCTTTCAAATTGGTTTAGTTCTTCTTGCATAGCTACAATCCAACTATCATCTTTGAGTGCATCATAGACATTTTTGGGCTCAAAATGTGAGAGCAATGCAAAATTATCTACTAAAACATTCTTATAAAGATCGAGTTTTTACCCTTTCGGATGGATCATCTATTATAAGTTCCTTTGGATGATGTTGAGTGAATTTCCAAGCTTTTGGGAGACCTTTTTGAGTTTCTTCACTTTCCTCTTTCTTTTCTTGTTCATCCTCATTTTGAGGTGTATCATCTTTGATGTCATCCTTCACCTCCTCATTTTGCTTTTCATGAATGGATAGTTCCTTGAGTGCTTCTTGTACACCTACATCATCATCTTTACAAACATCTTGGGAAACAACATCATTAGCTTCATCGAATGTAACATGTATGGCTTTTTCAATGATAAGAGTCCTTCTATTGTAGACTCTATAACCACATTTATTTTCACAATATCCCAAGAAAATGCCTTCATCCATTTTCTTGTCAAACTTACCAAGATGCTATTTAATATTTAGAATGAAGCATTTACAACCAAATACTCTAAAATAGCCAACAATAGGCTTTTTGCCAAAAAGAAGTTCATATGATGTTTTATTCAAAATGGGTCGTAAAAGAATTCTATTCATCACATAACATGCCGTGTTGACCGCCTCGGTCCAAAAATATTTTGGCAAGTCACATTCACTAAGCATGGTTCTTGCGGCTTCTTGAAGAGTCCTATTCTTCCTTTCAACAACTCCATTTTGTTGTGGAACTCTTGCTATAGAAAATTCATGAGAAATCCCATTGTGATCACAAAATTTCGGAAAATCACAATATTTAAATTCGGTCCCATTGTCACTTCTAATTTTCACAATACTTAAGTTTAGCAAATTTTAAACTTTTGCAAATAAGGACATGAAATTTTTGAAAGCATCATCTTTATGGGCTAAAAACACAACCCAAGTATATCTAGAAAAATCATTAATTATAACAAAGTAATAGCGTTTACCACCCAAACTAGCAACTTGAGTAGGACCAAAAAGATCAAGATGTAAAAGCTCCAAGGGTTTTGATGTGGAAACACAATTTTTTGGTTTGAAGGAGACTTTTGTTTGTTTTCCAAATTGACATGCATCACAAATACGATTCTTTTCAAATTTGATTTTGGGTAACCCTCTAACGAGCTCCTTTTTAGAAACCTCATTGAGTAAATCTATGTTGAAGTGACAAAGTCTTCTATGCCATAACCAAGGATCATCATTAGTAATCTTGAGGCATTGAAAACTAGTTGAGTCAATTTTCTCAAGGAAAACAACATAAATGTCATTGTATCTTTTTCCTTTAAAGGCAATATTAAAATTTGTATCAAGGATCAAGCATTCATATTTCTTAAAAAGCACATAAAGATTTTTATCACATAATTGACTAACACTTAACAAATTGTAATCCAAATTGTCAACTAAAAGAATATTATGAATAAAGGTTTCACCATTCTTACCAACATCACCAATTTCAATTGTCTTAGTTTTTGTGTCATCTCCAAATGTGACTTTTCCACTACTTTTTGATTTAAGCTTGACAAAATGAGATGGATTACCGGTCATTTGTCTTGAGCACCCACTATCAATAAACCACTTTGATGCTTTGTTGGAATTCTTCAACCGTACCTACATAAGAGATAATGAGGAATAGCCTTTGGTACCCTTTATATCTTTGGGTCCTTAGGAGTTAGTTACAATTTCTAACTATCCAAGTAGTTTTTAAGCCATTTCTCATATTTTTCTTTACATAGCAATGACTTTTCATATATCCATATTGACAGCAAAAACTACACATTTTGCTAGTGTCCTTGACACTAATGGGTTTTAAGTATTTAATTCCCATTTTCCTAAGGATGGTAAATTTATTCTCACCATAAGTAGCTCTTCTAACACTCATTTGATAAAACTTTTGTTTCTCATTTTGAAGGAACTCATTTAAATCATCCATTCTTTTCTTCAAGCTATTTTGTTCCTCATGGAGTTTTTTCCAAAACATTTCTTTTGCATCTAGTTTCTTTTACAAATCCAAGTCAATCTCAAGCTCTCTCAATTCAACATTTTCATTTTTCAATCTCTTATTTTCTTGGAAGAGCTTTGAATTTTCACGAAGTAAGAAATTGATTTTCATTTTCAACTCTTTGTTCTTGGCATAAGACTCTTTTAAACTTTCATGCAATTTTTCAACAAAGGATTCAACATCATCATCATTCTCATCATCACTATCAAAGATAGAGTTACTTGTAGATACCTCATTTTCGCCTATGGCCATAAAAGCCATTTGAGCGGACTCTTCTTCTTCCTCTATTCCACCATCGGAGTTGCACTCATTCCTAGTTATTTGGAAGTTGTTGTATTTTTGTCTTCTTTCTCCTCTTCCTTCCTTTTTCTTCTTCATTGGACATTCATTAGCATAGTACCCAATTTGTCCACATTCGAAGCATTTATCTCCTTTGTGACAGCCCACCTCTCCCAAGGGCGAACCCAAGGGTATCAGCGGGTTGCCTGCCCAACTCTCGCCAGGACTCACTACAAAATCCACAATATAATTGCAAGAAATCATTCCTAAAACCCTATTTAGCATTTAACCAAATACTAATTAACCTACAAGAGTAAATCTTCAAAATTACAATTATATAAACTTTAAATAAGATCGTCCAACAACTTTACGATACATTTCAATTCCAGATGGAAGTATAGAACCCTACAGAAGTAACTAATTCCTCGATCTACGAATCCCACTTCAAGACCTGTTAAGGAAAACAAACTGGGGTGAGCTAATGCTCAGTGAGGCCAAGGAAAAAGAAACATGCAAGCACGCGAGCGAATAACACGGAATGAAGCAGGAAATTTGTTCAACAAGAAATTTTGAAACATTTAGCATATAGGGAATTTAAACACAATAAAAGGATACTGGAGCTTTCAGGAGCTAATCCACGTCTTGGCCGATTGATCCGCTTTTAGTTGACCCTCCGTTAACCCAAGTAACCATGTCCGTAGTACCCCACTTACTTCCTCCAACCACCATGACACCCTCTCGGATCCGTAACCAAACACGCACTTAAATGGCATTACTTAACAAGTATGCCTAGCAAGACCCCAATTCTGGATCAAGTTATAACACTTCCCATGGTTCACCAAACTTCTCGACCAAGCCCTTGCCGACTCGAGTTACAAGGCTAGCCAATGGGTTGGGGCATCCCCCCCACTATGGTCGATGAGACAAAACTCCAATCGACATACTCGGTCATAGCATTGGGACGGGAGGGGTGGTACCTTGCCGCTCAATGCTCACGAGAAACACTTTCATTTACATGCACAAGTAACACTTATCATTTATTAAGCAAGCAATCACATGAGAGAAAGGACAAGGGCGATAAAGTACACCCTAGCCTCAGTAACTAGTAAGTATGAGAAACATTTTATTTAAACACTTAACATGCACTTGGTACTCACTGAAGTCAAGAGCCTAAAGCAAAAGCACGCTAGATCAATCGGGTTCTCCGGGATCTTCTCGATCACCTGAGACAAGTACGAGTATAAATTACTTAATTATACAACCAAGGTTTAGTAGTTTTCTCACTACCCTTATTTAAAAGATAACATTTTCAAGTCATGGGAAATAATCAAGTACTTTAATTCAAATCACTAGGGTAATATTTGATAAATGTCTTTAAAAATGTCTCAATTAGACTCAAGTCAAGTTCAAGATTCTCCGATTTGAGAATCAAGTGAAACACTAAGTTGGCACGAAAATCAAGAAAGAGGGTCAACCATTTTCATGTCAAAGTTACCAAGTTTTACGCCCTAAAATAGTTAAAAGAGAATGGAAATAAGTTTTCCTAGTTCACCGACCAAATTTATCTCAAAAGAAAGCAAGTTCGATAATTTCCTAATTTGAGCTGAAATCTTTGAAAAATCATAAATGGAGTTGTACAAGTCCAAATTTTGAGTACTTGATACCGTTAGAAACCTCTTGAAAATCTCTAAAACTTTGTAGAAGACACCCAGTGAAGATTCTGAACGGAATTTGCCCAGATTTTCAAGAAAGAAAAGGCTACAGTAACAAAACAGGGCAAAACAGGTTGATCGACCAGCCCATTTTGAAGATTCACCAAAAATTACAGAAAATGAATTGGCCTCTCAAATTTATAAAGTTTAAATTAATATGTGAAAAGTTTCAAATGCCACTGACAGAACTCAATTCCGACACTCGAGCAAGAAATTAAAGCAGTTCAAACAGAGGGGGTTTAAAATTCTGAAAGTTCTGTTTTCCAGTTTGCAGGGCAGAGTTCTAGGGTTCATTTGAGTAATGAATTCTTGGTCAAAAATCACCAAATTTGGTACACTAATACTTCCATATATATGCTAGGTTCATACCAAAATTCAACCAAAAATTCGAATGGGAAGGCAGTTTTCTACATGCCTAAAGTGGACTGGTTCACATTTGCTCAAACCTGCAAATTTCACTTCCTTATCTTATCTCCACCTTTAACACATCTAAACCACTTCCGATTGGCCTCAAATTCGGACCTAAACTAGTATTAACCTTCCTAAGCCTAATGGTGGTCAAAAAGGATAGAGGATTATATCAATTTTTAGCATTAAAAGCAGTACAAAATTCAGCCAGCATATTTTCCCCAAATTTCCAGATTTTGGCTTCAACTAACTCTCATTCTTTCTATGACTTTTAAAAGGGCTTTTGTAGGGAAAATTTAACCACTTAACTGTCAACATTTAAAGCTCATATTAAGCCTTCAAATTGGCCAAAATCTCAGCCACGAAAATTAAGAGAAATTCAGAAAATTTCAGCCCTAACTTCTCTCTCTTCTAGCCGAATTTCCTTGAGGTTTCCTTCCAACTTTTTAGCAACAAATTCAAGCATATACACACATATATCACCATTTATCCAACTAGTAGACAAATTCACATATTTTGTGGGAATTCCAAGAGCCCACTTTTTCCTCATAATCATCAAATTACAAATTAATGAAGCTTAGCACCTCAAACCACATAATCAACATCAATCAAGGTTCTAAGAACCTATCAACCACCCAAATCCTACTTTCAATCTTGGAGTTTAAATAAAATGTACAAGGATGAAGTTGCTAGGATTTTACCTCTCCTTAGTTGTTGGCAAAACACCAAGAAAATGGAAGCTTGAACCACCCAAGACTTCCTCCTCAAGCTCCTTATTCAAGCTCCAAACTTGTGCCCAATTTAGTGCAAGATTTGTTGAAGTTTTGAGTGAGAAAATGGAGAAGAAATTGATGAAGGAACAAGGGAAAGAAGGGAGGGGCTGGTTCGGCCAAAGAGGAAGAGAGGAAGAGTGAATTTTGTGTAATTTTTTTTTTGAGTGAAGTAAAGGAGAAGAGAAAGACAAGACATAAAGTATGTCTTTTAGCCCCTAAAGTCAAACATGGAATAGTAAGCATTTGCTAATAATTTTGGAGGGAAATTAATTATCTCACTTAGTCAAGGATTAAAGAGTTAATCTTGGTTAAGAGAAAGAGAGGGAAAAGATTAAAGTGAAAATAAATTAGGGTGAATTACGAGGAAGAAACCATGGCTAGATAAAATTCTAATTTCAAGGAGGTTAATCCACCTTAAACTAGGGTTTCAAAACTTAATCATTTTCGCTCTTATTTACTCACTTCTAATCCCTTAATTGTATTCTTAACCTACGAGTGATCATTCTTACACTCCATCAACATTTCTCTTAATGTCCAAATTTTTCCTCGTAAAACGTGCTTTTCTCATTTTCCATCAAATTGATGCAAAAAAGGCAAATTTTAGAATGGCAAACGAGAAATTGAAAATTTTACGAGAGAAATATGAGAGAAATAAAATTGAGTCACCCTAAAATAAAATAAACAAATAAATAAACAAATAAATAAATAAATAGATTTGAATTTCTATATTTTTTTTAACTTGAAAATGATTTTAAAAAAATAGTCGATCAAATTAAATGAAAATATTAGCAATATTTGAAATATTAAACATTATCAATATAAAAAAAAATAAAACTTGCGGCCCTCACATCCTTGCTTCTTGTTAACTTCTTGTTTTCCTTTTCCTCTTTGATTGGGGTTGTAGTTGCTTGGGCCTCCTCTTCTAAGCCTTCTTCTATTGAAGATTCTTTTGAAGCTTTTGGAGAGAAGTGCCAAATCATTTTCATCCACTTCAACATCTTCATCATCTAAGGAGAATGATTCATCCTCCTCTTATGAAGCTTTGAGAGCTATACTTTTCTTCATCTTTGCATCCTCTTCCTCTTGTACCTTAGACTTGAGCTTCAATTCATAAGAGATTAGAGAATTTATAAGTGTTTCAATAGACATGGAATTTAAATCCTTAGCTTCCTCAATAGCTGTCACTTTGCTTTCCCAATCCTTAGATAAAGCATTTAAAATTTTTCTATTTTTCTCACCTAATGTATACTCTTTTCCCAACACTTCTAGATCCTTTGTAATATCATTGAATCTACAATACATTTTGTGAATATTCTCATGAGGTTCCATTTTAAAAGATTCATATTTAGTGACAAGAAGTGATTTCTTTTGTTCTCTTACATTGTCACTACCCTCATGTATTTCTCTATGTTTATCCCATATTTCCTTTGCTGTCTTGCATCCTTTTACTCTTGTAGATTCGGTTGCATCTAAAGCATTGTATAGCACATTCACAACTTTTGCATTCAAGGTGAGATTTATTCTATCTTGGGGAGTTAATTCCATTCTTGTTTTTGGTCTTGGTTGATGAGTAACCTCATCTACAACAATGGCTTCAAATGGACCTTCATTTACAATGTACCATAACTCAATATCTATTGATTGCAAGAAGATTTCCATTCTATCCTTCCAACTCACATAATTTACCCCATTAAACATAGGTGGCCTAGTGATAGATTGTCCCTCTAAGAATAATGCATTGTTAGTTGCCATGATCACTCCAAAGCCGATTGAGCTTAATCTCTAGGAGACCAAGCTCTGATACCAATTGTAGGTCCCGAAAGTAACCTAAGAAGGGGGTGAATTAGGTTGATGAAAAATTAAAACTTGATGAGTAATAAAATCACACAATTTGAATGGATCAAGTTTCCTTGGTGACACAAACTTTTCAGCTCAAGATATAAGGATCACACCAAATAGATAATCACAAGAAGAATACAAACTAAAATTAAAGAGATGAATTCAAATGGACTACCAAGTTGCACCCAACTTGAAGTCCAATACCTCAATTTCAATTGCTACTTCAATTTGATGAAGTTACACCAAGTTGTACATGGAAGGATCACCACTTGCTTGCATCAATCTCTCCTTAATCAAGCCAAGGGGTTTTACAATAGCCTTGCTAACCCTCACAATGCTACACACTTGAGCCTTTTCTCATAATTGAAAAGCAATGCTTGTTTGCACACACACACTTACACTACAAGCAGTAAGAAAGACACAAATTCTTGCTAGAATTGCTCTTGAAGGCTTGTAAGTAAAGGTTGCAAAAGGTCTTTTACATCTTCTGCCTTTAAGGTATTTATAGGATGCAAATATAACTACCCAAACTACTCCAACGGTCCTGAATTAAATGCAGGAAAAAATAGCTGTTGGGCGTGTCGGACATCCGACACTCAATTTTGCGTCCGAAGCCATCGTCCGACAGTTTGCTGAGATCCTGAGTTGTAAACTGTCGGACGTCCGAACCAAAGACTCCACCATCCGACAGAACCAATTGCTAATTTGTTCATTCTCTCAATCTGTCGGACGTCCGAAACTTGAGTCTTCGTCCGAAACAATTGTCCGAAACTTTGTCGTAAACTGTCGGATGTCCGAAAGTATCGTCCGACAGAACCAGTAACTTTGCAATCTTCCATTGCACCCTGTCGGACGTCCGAACCTATGTCTTGTGTATCGTCCCAGACATGTGAATGAGATATCTGAGAATGAACCTGTCTCACTTACAAATAGACTTGAAAGGGGATTAGTAAAGATCATCATGTTGGTTTGTTAATCATCAAAAAAGCCAACAACTTTTGACTCTATAAAGCAAAGCTTTATATTTCTTCTTCCTTTCACTTTTCCACTTTACCAAACACACAAAATCCCTCTCTCTTCTCCCTCATTGCAGCTGAACCCCTTCCCCAAATTCCCCTTCAATTCATCTTCAAAAATTACTCCAAAACTTCACCAAATCCACCAAGAAACTTGAACAAATCTTGCTAACTTACCTTGGAGCTTGAGGATCAACAAGGAGAGAGAGTGAGAGCTGAGCTTTGGAGGAGGAAAAGAGGATTTTTGGTGATACTTTAGTTCATCTCCAACCTAGGGTTCTAATTGGAAAGGAAGAGGTCATCTAGTTTCTTCAAAATCTTTTCCTTTGGTTTCATTTTGTAGCTTTAAGCTTTGTAGCTTCTTGATGTTATTCTTGTTGAATTTGCGTTGTTGAAGTGGGCTCTTGGATTCCCACAAGACTTGAATGTGTGGCTATTTTGATGTTGATGAGATGATATGGTGGTGATTTTAGTTGATTTTTGATGTTAAAAAGATAGGAAAAGGAGAAAGAGGCAAAACCGAAAGAAAATGGAAGTTATGCTGCCGGTTTCATTTCTGATTTTTATGCCCTGCTTTGGCTGCAAATTTTCATGAGTTTCTTGGCTATTTTGAGAGTTGAAATATTGGTCTATATGTGTGTAAATTTAGTTGCAAAAATCATTCCATTTGGTGTGGTAAAATCGCATGAAAAGAAGAAGCCAAAATCTGGAAAATTCTCACTGTTTTCTGCTGCCGGTTGTTGCTATTTTAGTGCTTTTAGGTCTGAGAATTTTGATACATTTTGATTACCAATTGCACAAGAAACATTGTTATGAACTTGGGGTCGATTATGGAAATCAATGGAAGTGTTTTTGTTGGTTGTAAGCTTTCAGAAAGAAAAGAAAAGCTGCTGGACAGAATTGAGCTAAATTTGGTCAAATTTGGTTAAATTTTGGTACAAACGTAACTCACATACTGAGGTTTATGTGTGCAAAATTTGGTGTTTTTTCAGTACCATTTCTTTGCTCAAATGATGCCCCAAATTTGCTCTTCAAACCTGGAAAAATTGTAGTTTCAGACCAGCTTTTGCTTCATGTTCAAATGGCCATATTTTCTTGCTCGAGAGTCAAAATTGAGTTCTGTTTGTTGCGTTTGAAACTACACTTGTAGTTATTTAAGTGGTATAGATTTCAAGGGCTAGTTTGATTTCTATGAATTTTGGCAAATTTTCAAAATTTGCTGAAAACCAAGACTGTTATGCCCTGTTTTCACTGTTGCAGTAACTTTAGACTGAAATTCAACTGGTTTATGATCCAAATCTCATACAAGTGTCTTCTCAAGAGTTTTAGTTCACTGAGTCTATTTTCTAACGGTACAAGATTCGTAATTTTTGGACTTATAGAACTCAAGTTCGCGCAAAACTGAAAATTTTTCTAAGGAGTGACAAAAGTTTATAAATGCCTTGGAAACATTTTCTAGTTTTCAAACCTAACCTTCTTGATCATTTGCACTCCATTTCATACTTGGAAAATGGATTTTTTCCAATTTCATGAGATTCCTCTTAATTTGGAATCGAAAAACTTAATTGTTTGAAAATTGACTTTGAATGCATACTCAGGTAATTTTGATTTTTCATCTCTCAGGTGATCACGTGGACACCGAGAAGTTTGTTTGATCTCTTGAATTGCTCTCACTTGCTCTCGACTATTGGTGAGTGTCAAATGCATGATTTGTTGACTTGCTTGACCTGTTACATGCTTGAATTGATCGTATTATTAAACTTGTCGAGGCGGACGTGTACTTTATCTCGTCCGATCTCTCTTACTTGAAATGAACATGCTTGCTTGTACTTGCTATACTTGTAGTGACTTGCCTAAACCTGTACTTGTACTTGATTGATGATTGAGCATTGTCTCATCATCATACTTGATACCTAAACTTAATGGGGATGCCCAAAACTCATTGGTAAACCTTTCACCTCGGGCCGGCAAGGGCTTGGCCGAGGAATTGGTAAGCCATGAGTCTTTACATATTTTTCCCTGTTAGAGTGCGCTCGCCGACTACTTGCTTGGGTATACTCGAGTATTACCAAATTACCTATTTTGACGAGCAAACCCGGTTGGGGAGGTGAAACGGTGGACGGAGATGGTTGACAAGTGGAGTTCTACATGGTAATTATGAAAGTTGACGAAGTGTCAACTACTTGGAATATGATCAAGTTTCGTGGAACTTGGCTCTTGAGAGCCCCTGTATCCTTTATTTAATGTGTAATTAATTTCCTTATTTGTATTCTTGCCTAAAAGTTTTGGTTACTTATCTTGTTTAATAAAAGTGTATATTTCTTGATCTTGCATGTTTGCATGTTTTATTGGCCTCACCGAGCGTTCGCTCGCCCCGTTATATTTGTTATTCCTTAACAAGATGGTGGAGTGAAGTGTCCTTGGAAGAGTAAAATTACCTTTTTTGTATAAGTTTTGTTTTCTTGTAAATTTTGACAAGTGTAAGTGTGAATGTGACATGTATTTTTTTGAAATACTTGAATTACACTTAGGTTGTACAAATTGTAAGGTTTGTAGTCTTGGATATGAATCGGTTGATTTCTGTTTGTCAAGGTTTCTTTTAGATGGTTAATTCTATTATTTTACTTATTGAGCGAGTGAGTCCCGGTGAGAGTTGAGCAGGCGTCCCGCTGAAACCTTAGGGTTCACCCTAAGGAGAGGTGGGGGTGTCACAATGAGAGTGGTTCTCTCCCCTATGAAGTATCGATTATGATAGAAAATAATGTTGGAATATCTTGGACTAAGTTGCTTAGAGATCAGGACAATGACTTATCAATAACATTGCACATTACACATATCCTCCAGAGAGGAATTTATAAGGGTCTTTGGTCATAGATTAGGACTCTGAAACCTAGAAGATCATTCACTCAGGCTTGTCAGAAACATAACTGGCATCAATATTTTAAATGCTTATAGCTTGACTAAAAGATTAGTTTCACCTAGTTTGTAGTTCTGCATTTGAAAGAATTGCATAATGATGATAAAAAAAGCCAAAGAAACCAACAATAGAACATTTTCTGGTGTCTTTACTATAGTGAGTTAGTTGCTTACCCAAAAATGAAGTAGTGGCAAGCTTTATCATTTGGAACTTCTTATTATTTTTATTATATTTGCTTGGATTGGAATTAAATAAATCTTGTATTCTTAAAAGAAAAGTATACTAAGTTCAATTTTAGTAGAAAATTTAAGATTTTTAAAGTGTAAATTTTAATATTTTGGTTTTATAGTTATGGTAAGAGCTTGCAAGTGGTCAAATCGTCCTTCATCTATGAGGTTAAGTTGGGTCATTACATCAAAACCAGAGCTCTTTGACAATTAATAATATATTTCATGAGCTTATAGCTGTATTATATATTATGCATTAATTTACTTCATTTTACTATTACTAATGATAATAGTGGTTAGCCCAAATAATTAATTAATAATAATTAGTGATTGATTAATTAATTAATGATATTAGAAATTAGATAAGTGATTAAATAGATTATTAGTCAATAATAATTAGTAGATGGTTAATTATTTAATTGATTAAATAATTAAGTAATTTGGAGTAAAAAATTGAAGGTTAATTATTAATTAATAATAAATAGTTGATTAATTAAGTGATTAGTGATAATAATTAGATAGATGATTAATTTATTATTAGTTAATAATAATAAATAGAGGAAGATGATTAATTTATTATTAGTTAATAATAATAAATAGAGGATGATTAATTAATTGATTAATGATAATAATAATTAGATAAATGACTAATTAATTTATTAATTCATGAATAAGTAACTAATGAATGATGATTAACAACTAATAATTGGTAAATGATTAATTAATTAATTAATTAAAATAGGTAATTAGTTAATTAATTAATTATAGTTAGTAGATAATCAAGTAATCAATAGTTAATTAATTAATCAATTAATAATAATTAGTTAAGTAATTACTTTTAAAAGTATTAACCAAGTAATTACCCAACTTGTTAATAATAATTAGTTAAATGATTAACAGTAGATAAATAAATAAATAATTAACTAATAGTGATGAGTTAAATAATTAACTAACTAATTAATAGTAATTAGTTAATTTATTAATTAATTTATAATAATTATTTAATTGACAATAGACTATAGAAACAATAAGTAAATATTGAGCAAATAAGTGTATACTCATGAATAATGAATAGATAACAATTACTTGAATAAGTAGTTGAGTAAACAAGCTACACTCATGAATACTCTACAAACCAATGTTGAACTAATGAGTAAATACTAAATAGACGAATAAGTAAATACTTATAAATGAGTTATATATGTGAATAGATGAATGAGATATACTTATAAATACTAAATGGATAAATAGGTTAAATACTTATTATAAACTAATAGGTAATTATTGTAAATACATAAGCGCATGAATAAACTATATATAAATATATATATATACACACATAAATAAATAATAAATAATAGATAAGGTAAATAAATGTTATAGATGAATGAGTAAGCAAATAAATAAAATTTATTCTTATACCACAAAATTATACCTCTTTTGATTAAAATAAAATATAGAAATTTCTAAATATGAAAATTTTCTAAAAAGAGAAACTTTCTAAATTAGGAAACTTTCCAAAAAGAAAAATAGTTTATCTTTGGAAAACTATTCAAGTACACTCTAATGAATGCCTAAACACGTTTCCTAGGGTTGTTTAAGGAAGGACTGATTATACGAAAAATAAGTTATATGACAGCCCCACCTTCCCCTAAGGCGAACCAGAGGAGTTAGCAGACCGCCTGCCCAACTCTCGCCAGGACTCACTACAGTCCTCAATTAATTACAAATTAAAAACTCCAATAAATAACAATTACAATTCTAAAACTCCAAAAGTACAAAAATGCTAAAATCCACAAGTACGTCCCAATAGTAAATACAATCCAAGTTCTCCAAAATATAAAATACAACTCAACCAAAATTACAATTGTACAAGAAATACTCCAAAATTACTAATAAGGCCACTACACATGCTTCCGATCATCTCGATTCCTGTGGAGGGAAAATAAATATTTTGGGGTGAGCTAAAGCTCAGTGAGGTTCCGAGAAAAACAAGTATTTTAGAATTTAACTGTTTTATCAGAGCACGAAAACATTGGAATATTCAAATCTTTGAAATCACGTGAGAAAGTACCTTTCACTAAAAATTTGCAAGACGAAAACATTTTACGAAATAATTTAATTCATCACACGAGCACTTTGACAAATAATCAAGCATACTCACAGGACACTTTTCAACTAGGAGAGAACAATACTTTGGCCGCTTCGACTCGGAGATCAGTGCTCATGAGGAGACTTGCTCGGATTGGCTCTACTAGAAGAACAGTGCTTAATAAACATTAAATCAGTTATAAAGGATACGGTTTCACTTGGAGCTATTTCACTAGTCCACTTCACCTTATAACTCATGAACAATCCCCTCAGTTCATCTGGCCATCACCTTATCCCTCCAGTGGTAATACTCGAGTATACCGCATAAAGGCCCTGGTACCAACCTACCCGAATCCGCTTCTGGCTCTAATAGGCCGATAATGAAGGGGGAAAGGCCTTGTTCAGCCAATGTGGTAAAGTACACATGGCCTACGGTCATCGCAAGTAATATACAAACAAGTGGAAAAGTAAACAGGTTGAACAAGATAGACAATTAGGTCGAGTGCGATAAAGTACACACTCGCCTAAAAACAAGTATTTAACACTTATGAAATCAAGTAACATCAAGTATTAATCACATAAGCATGTAATTCACATAACATACAAGAAATACTCACATGTAATAGCAAGTTAAATGGAAGTTAATTTCACAGTAATTATTTCACTTGTGCATATTAATAAATCAATATGTAAAACAAGCACATCACAAATAAGTTTATAAACAAGTGAATCGGTTTATAAGTATTTTGAAATACGGTTTAAAATACTCACAATTAATTGAAAACATTTACATTTATAAAGAGTAGTAGCAAAATAGTACATGTGAAAATAAGTTGGAAAACAAGATTAAAATATGTAGGGAAAAGTTCAAAGAACCCTCACAAGTCATTTTGCGTGTAAATGGTAAAGGATCTTTGAAATTTAGAATTCATATATAAATTATAGTAGATCATTTGATACTCATTTAATAAATCATTTAATTTCAAAACAGTAGTAAATCATAGCATTTGTAAATAGCTTAAAACTCTTTTAATTTAGTAGAAAATCATATTATTTGCAAAGAGTAATAGTCAAATATTTCATTTGAAGATTAATTGGAACCAGTTTGAGAATAAGTTAAATAGATTCAAAACAAGACGAAACAAATTAGAACCATCACCTCAATATTAGCAATTTAAGAGATTAAATTGTTTCTCGCATAATCCACAGTAAACCACAATATAGGATCTCAATGATAAAACAGTTCAATGCCTTTAGAAGTTGTTTTAATGATAAACATTTCTTTTGTAAAGCAACAATAAATCCAAAATAGTATAGGAGTTAAAACATTTCACAATTTATTTCCTTAAACCAACGATAAACATTTAGTTAAAACAAGTTGGAGCACTCACCAACCACAGCGTGCTTCACTTGTCTGCAATAGATATCTCCATTTCAAGCCAAGTCCTAGAATCACAAGTTTCATACCAAACATTTCATCAAACACTAGATGTGCATAACCACTAGTTTCACACAAACATTTTATCAAACACTTGGTAGGCAAACTATCAAGTTTCTATCATCTCTTGGTGTTTTGATCATAACTAGAGCTATACTTATCGGATTGAGATGAATCTTATACCGTTTCGAAGCTAAGACATAGATCTAAAATTATCATGAGATATCTCAACCCAGTTCCCATTCTAACTAGGTCAAATTTACCAAAATAGCCCCCAGATTCTCAAGTTTACATCTCACTACAAATCTTACTGACATGCCTGATTCAATTAATCATAACTCAATGCACACAAGTCCAATTCAGGTAATTCCAATGGCATTTGAAAGCTACAATACAAGGCTACAATTCTTAAGAAGGCATCGACAACCAATTCAGTCATCTTCCCAATCAAACTACCCAATTACAGAGGCTAATTATCAGTTTGGATAGAAATAGGGCACCAGGGGTAATTTAATCATTTCACATGCTACAGTACTCCGATTCATCTGAAAATTTACAGACAGAATCCTCACTCAATTCTCTACAACTTTCATGCTTTAGGTTAAGGCTAATTCAGCTCCCAACATCTTCGAATATACCAAGCAAATTTGGACAGAAAACGGACAGAAATTCTTGGCTGAAATTTTGAGAAGCAAAACACCAAATCCAATCCATCTAATCATCCTCTAGGACACACATGAGCATGAATTCAACTAAATCAAGAACAAAAGCATCACTCCCATAACTAGAAGAGAATTTCAGAATTCATACCTTCCACAAATAGGTACTTGGGATGAATACTTCAAGCTTAATTCCCTTCTCTTGGTTTCAGCTGCTTGGAGCAAGGCCACAAGCTGGAGTTTTTCCAGGTTTTCCTCAAGATTTGATGGTAATTTTTGGAGCAAAATCTCTCTTTTTCCTCTCTTTTCTTTCCTTTCTTTTCTCCTCTTTGGCTCACGGTTTCTTTCCTTTTTTTTTTTTTTCAGCCTTGCAACCAACTCCTATTAAGCTTCTCACGGTTCTTCTTTTTGCCAATTAAACCTCACACCTTAGGTCATCTTTCACCCTTGCCCAAGGAATTTACTTTCCTATCAAATTAGTTCATAGGTGCTCAATTCAACTTAGCCTATCAACGCTTAATTACACCTACTTAGGCTACTAATCACCCAAGGATCTTAATCATGCCTTAACATACATAAAGTCAAAGAAATCACAAACTTGTAGTTGGATATAAAAAAAACTAGGGTTTTACGAGACCAAACTAGGGTTTTTATGTACAAATTAGGGTTTTCGAAGCAAACTATGGTTTTAATTTCAAATTAGGGTTTTCAAACTTGCAAAACAAAATAGTTAAAACCAAACACTTTAAGAAGTAAAACAAACCATATAAACACCTTGGCAAACAATAATTACTATAATTAACATTATTTAATATTTTCCAAAAATTGGGAAAAAATCGGGATCTCACAAGCTAAGGGAATTAATTAATGTATATATGTTATTGATTATAGGTTTGATGCAAGTTAAGGACAAGTTAATAATAGCTCCATGTCAGCGGTTTGAGGGAGGTGGTTCTTACCCCTCTGTATTTTCGAAATGTTAAACATGAATTTCCTTAAGTAAATGCTTTATTTTAGTAAATGAAAAATGGATCATGTATGTCTATTTGAAATGTTTTACTGTTCAAATTGTTGCCGATAGGGGCTATAGTTCTGATCATGTAAGAAGTCATGGAGTCGGTATAAACCCCGACCGATTGACTTAGTCATGGAGTCGGTATAGAGTCTGACTAATTAATAGCCATGGAGCCCGACCAATTGACTCATGTCATGTTATGTGGCCAATCAGTAATCATGAAACACCTATTGTCTCTTACTAAGGGTTTAATCTCTAGTCTTAGTAGTTACCTAATTTCTTATTCATCTTTGTTTCCAATCAAATTAGGAAATTTCTAGTCACAAAGTGTTTTGCTCTCATTAGGTCATGTGTTTTTTATGTCGTGTCTTTCTTGAGTTTTATTTGAGCCAAATTTATGAAGGAGAAAAAACCTATAACACGAGAGTGGATGTAGACAAGTGAGGGAGTGAGGTGAGGAATTTTCTTGCTTCTTACTTTCTTATAGGTTACCATATTAAGTGATGCTCGCTTGCTCCAAACTACAAGTCAAACCTCAATTTGAGGACAAATTGCCTTCAAGAGGAGGGGAATGATGTGATTCAAAGTTCAAACCTAAACTCAAGTAGGTTGGTTGAACTTGAAGAGTTTAATTAGAGTGTCTATTGGGTCTAGTTTATTTATATTTTATTATTTTTGGCTTAATAATAGGCTGATATTATGTCTTTTAAATGTCTTTGTGGGCCAATCATGTGAGCTTGCTAATTTAGCAAGATTGGGCCGAGTTAAGTTTTAATTTATTGTTTGTTTTATTTAGTTATAAATGGGCCAATCTTGTGTTAATCCTTGAGCTTAATGGGCCGGTTAATTAGTTAGATTAATTAGTTTAATAGTAGTAGAATAAGTTTAGTCAATCCAAGTCCAATATGGATTTGGCTAGAGTAGGGTTTTCTATGTTTTCTATTTAAATCACAAGTTTCTACATCGTAAGTCATTTTTTGGCCATCTAAACTAATAGAGCTTGTGAGTTTCCTCTTTCTTCTTGTTATAAGCTGAGTGTGTCTCCTTGTCAAAAATATTGGCTTGTCAATTCAAAGACTGTGTTTGAGTTGTGGCACCGTTCTACTCTTCTAATCCATGGTTCGCTTCATGTGTTAGATGTTGGGTTGTGATTTTATCAAGGTTCTTCACTAGTATGTGATGATGGGTCGAGAATCCATCCATCGTGTCCCTTGAGTTTCTTCCTAAGGTTCATCAATTATTCTTAACATCGGGTTGAGATAATATCAATATGTTCACGTGTTAGGGTTCTTGGTGGGTCAAGGGTGCCATACCACCCCCCCCAAATTTAATTGTACTAGAAGTAGGTCCTGGGCTGATTTAATATAGGTTTTGTCCATTGACGGAGTTTGGTTTTTTAGTCAATGATAGTTGAGCATTGAAAGCTTACTTGAATTTGTGGGCTATTAAAGATAGTCTAAAGGAAGTGAGAATGTATACTTCAGAATTTATGATTGGATTATTCATGGATAAAATTTGTAATTATACCATATGGTGATATTTACAAAGGTTTAACCAAACTCATCCTTTTGATACAAAGATTATTGATAAATTTTGACGATAAATGGATGATGTAAACTATCTCCTAGTATATGCACAAATTAGCTTGTCGATATATTGTATGCAAAATAAGATTACCCCAATCATTGGAATAAGGTTGAAGATAGTATGATAAAAGCCCTTGAGTTGTACAAGAAAAGTGTAAGGTGATCTCTAAACATGATAAGATTAAAGTTGACCTACAAAAGAGAATATTCAAAGTTTAAGAAGGGATACAAATTCTACTCTTAAGGCCATGTTGGATTTTAGAAACATCTGATGTTCAGCTTATCGATTTGTGATTTCAGTTGCCTTCTTAGAAAAGTTAATTGGTATATTTCAAGTCTCTTGAGTGAAGAAATATGTACCATGCAAAGTTAATGTTTTAGCCTAAGGGAATATTATATCAAGATCGTGGATCGTAAGAAATATATCTTGAGGAACAAGATATCATTTTGTGAAAAATAGACTAGTCAAAGCATAATATAGTAAAAGTCACATGCAAGTTCAAAGATGAAGTAAAAAAGATTACACCTGTTTGTTTAATAAAGATGCAAAGTTTCGAGGGTGAAACTTTTTTATAGGGGGATTGAAATATAATAACCTGTATTTTTCTAGACCTTCAATAAAGATTATTGATGTTGAAAAGTCATGATTGCAACAGTTACGTTTTTAATTGGAGGGAATGTAATTAATGTGGGTTGTGACTTGTAATTATAAAGAGAAGAGATAATGGAAGTGTTTCTAAATTTAAAATATTTTTTTACAGGAAAATATCTATTAATAAAATAAGTTTATATTATGTAAATATATTTTAGCCAAATGGTTTTACTTGACACAAGGAATTGGTTTACTTCTTTGAAAAAAAATGTAGTTGATTTTCACTAAGGAAAATTATTGGCTATTGCTTCTAGTAAATAGTATGTTTGATTTTATTTGATAAAAATGATGTACTTTTAGTAGTCGATTAAAATGATTTTAGTCACAAGAATGATTTCTTAAAGGCTTTTATTTAATTGTTCATTTAAGGTAAACATATTTTGATTGCAAAATATATTTAACGAAATAATAAATACGTAAAAATATATTTTCAAAGTACAAATGTGTTTCAAAGTGCAATTGTTTGAAGAAATAATTCTTGTATTTTAAGCAAGCAAAAAATTCAATTTTTGCTAGTCAAAGTATTTATGTATTTATTCAAAAATAATTTTATGTAATATGATTTTCTTCTAGTAGGATGAATTTATTTTATATAGAATATTGCTATTATTAATGAAAAAATTTGATAGGCTGTAAATGTTTAGGAAAAGGAGCAAATTAGGATTTTCGGGCCCTTTAATTTTTAGATAGCCAATATACATAAAAAATGACAATTTGGCTGAAGAAAAAAAGAGAAAAGGGGAAAGCAATTTGTTGGAAATTAAGAAAAAGAATTTGGACAAGTTTGTAGATTGTATTCGAAGTAAGATTGGACATCCTAGTGTTGACTGGCTCAAGGGAATAAGAAAAAAGAGGAAATCTAGTCCAAGAGAGATTTGTGTCTTGTATAGTCTCTACAAATATCACTAGGGTTAGAGAATTACAACTATCAGCTCCTTAAACTCAAAAAAAGAAAAAATCACGTGTGAGGAAGAGACAAGGAATTTCGACTATGATTGGGCAAGAAGAACTTGAGCAATTAAATGATGAAGACAAGGAAATCTAGAAAGTTAGTTGAGGTAATTTTCTACTTTCTTGGAAAATTCAAGAAATTGCAATTTATAGTTTTAGATTTAGATGTGCCCTTGAGTATCATCGTCTTGTCCTGGAAAATTTGTTTAGAGAATTTTAGGGACATTAATCAAGAAGGATCCATTAGGTTTTGATCGAGAAATTGAACTAGGGTCTCACTGTATACAATACTCATATTTTGGAATTTACAGGGAACACTGGTGTCATTAGTTTTGCATGAAATATTGCAGGATTGTAGTACTATATGTCTACTATATGGGTATAAAATTTCATATAAAATTTCAAAATCTAACCCCAATTTTTATATTTCATTATGGATCTACTCTGGTTTACAGAATACTATGTTAAACAAATTTTTGTCAAGAAAATGAATTTGGATGATTTGTTATTCCAAGAAAATTTTATGGCAATATTCTAAAATGTTTGAGAGTCAGAATATGAAGATTTTCAGATTTTATAGATGTTGTAAAACTGGTTTTGTAATTAAGAAAATCAGTTTCCTAACCTATCAAAAGCCTAGATAGATTTGAATGGTCAAAAATTTTTGTTGGACACCCATGGTTTTTGAAGGGATTTTCTTGGATAAAAATCAATTTTTTAAGATAATACGAGTATACTACAAATATGAAAATTTTGAGAATTTTTCAATGTGTTTAATAGTTGTTTCTTTAAATGTTTATATGTTTTGTAAATCTGTATATTGGCTTGTGAAGGTTGATTTTGTATTGGTGTTTAAAAAATCATAAGTCCTGATAGGAACTTTCATTTTTCATGAAAACTCATTTGTTTGAAATTAGGAATGAAGTAGTTTATGTGATAAAAGGTTTAGAAGCTTTTGATTCTTGTGTGAATAAATATGGTTTTTCAAATTGGGGTAAAGGATCAACCTATGACAGCTTGCTGCCTGAGATTCATGTCAACTTTTGAAAGTAAAGATATTTGATTCTTGAATTATTTCTTTGTCAAAATGTAGGGTTTTGAGTCTAGTTTCTTGATATATATTTGAATTTTAAATTTGGATTTTAAATTTTATGTTATGGTCAGATTACTGAAACGTGGTCAAATCTGAAAATTGTCACTAGTAAAAGTTATGGTAAGGACATGGACAAGATCAGTATGACTCAATGTGACCTAGAAATGCATACTTGGATATAATAGTGATATTTGGCAGTTGGAATATGATTATTTAGGTTAATGTTTGAAGGGATTGAAAACGGCTTAATTGTGAGCGATTGTTTCGGAAGATCAAGGTGATTATTTCTCACTATCCTTGTTATTTTTGAAAACAAGTTTTGAATCTAACTGTTACTTTATTATTCCAAACTATGTGGTTATTTGAATATCATTTTGAAATGTATGAAATTATTATGAATATGTATTTGTGAATTATGACTAGTGATTAAAGTAATAGAATTAGCTTAATTATGATCATGACTATACTCAGCAGGACTAGGTCCAATTTTATGGCTATGAATTTGAATTTGAACTATAATCTTTCCCTAGTGAGGGTTAAACACTAGATTGTGTACATAGAGACCAATGAATATATGATCCTCTACTTAGGTTGATGATTAATATTGTGACTTATAAATTCAAATTCGATACACTCTAATTTATGAATATCTATGATTTTTATGTAATTTTTGGGTAAAGACTTCGAATTGTGGATTGTTTGTTTATAGCCTATATGTAAATATGTAATGTATAAAATCTGACAAGGATAGTTAGTAATACTTGCTAAGCATACCAATGCTCAACCCCCTCTTTCACTAAATTTTATAGACAACACTAAGGAGTATGAGTTAGTACTCATGGAAGAGGGGAAGATTAAATGGCTTATTGCTAGAGGTTTATGTGGTAAATAACTTTATAACTTTTAAAGTGAATTTTATTTCCAGTTTTGTTAAGAAAATGTAAAAAGTGGCATTAGTCCACAAATGGACAAATTTGGACTTTTGTGGCACACTTATTAGTTATGCTAGTTAAAGTTTTACTTAGTTTTGTGAGATCTTTGAAAGCATCAAATTCATGTGTAATTCCACAAGGTTGTTTAGTAAAGAAAGTTGCCTTGTGAGATTTAAGGGGGTTTATTCCTTGAGTTTCACTGCATGTTGTGTTCCAAATCGGGTTGCGGATTTGGCTCATGACACTCCAGGAGTGGTTGATTGTTCAAATCTTCTACAATGGTCTTACTTTTTCAAATGATTAACATAGATGCAGCCACTGTGGCCCCACGTTTCCCAAGGCGAACCATAGGACCCGCGGCCGCCGGCCCAACTCTCGCCAGGACTCGAGCAAGCAATCAATTCGACTAGGGTTTGTCAAACAGGATATATTCTTCAAATAGATCAACATAACTTACTATCCAACATCCATTAGGGTTCGACTCACAACCCTTACCACAATAATTCAAAAGAGAATTCTTAAACATTATCATTGACATTATAATAGATTCAAATACACCAAACATTCAAAAGATTCAACTGGCTTGTACTCCTTCGGTACTCCTCTCAATACACTGGAAATCCTGGGATGGGAAAATATATGGGGTGAGTTTCTAAACCCAGTGAGAGTCCCAAAACACATAGCAATTAAGCACATAAGTACAACAAGCTTTGTAAACAATAATGTCCGTATAGGACCAGTTCCAAGTACGGTAAACTTCCATTTAAGGAAGGTTGTGAGACAGTAAATTCTTTTCCACATAACAGGTTTTAGAACTGTAACAGTCAAGATGCTCATTGAGCCATTTAAATAGTAGCAAGCATGGAATAACAATCGCAGTAACAATCTCAGGAGGGAAAAACAGAGTCTGCAGTACTCTGGTCATTTTATTTTCATTCTCCAACCCTTTCACCCAACTGATCCAAAACCAAACAAGCGGAGGTGGTGTACACTGAGGTAACCTTTAAGCAGACCTGTGGTCCGTCGACGTACCCGACCAAGCCCTACTACCGCTCGGAATAGGCCGACTCGCCTCTGGGGTTTGGGATCCCTGCGGCCAACGGTCATGCACAGTTGACATGCACAGGCACAAATACGGTGGTTTAGTTTACTATTTTAGAGGTGAGGGACAACTGACGATCAATTTCAACCTCGAGCCCCCTTAGGAGAGTGCACCAGCCTTTAGGAGCGAGGGGGCCTTGAAGGCCAGCCTCTTCACCTAAGCACATTGAGTCAAGTCAAGCAATAAAATTTATTTTACATGAAATCCTAGTTTCAATCAATCAATGATAACTCACATGTAGTAACAGGTATCATACAATAACAAGTGATACCTAGCAACAAGAATCAATTAGCAACAAATAAGAACCCTCACCTTTGTTGATCAAGATTGAGTAGGTGAGTCGAAATCCTCGGTCTCAAAGCCCTCGTTTGTATCACTGACGGTTCCTGAGGTACACATTTATTATATCAACTTTTAATTATTAAAATCAATTTTGACCAATTCACTTTTGTTTTAATAAAATGATAGCGTATTTTGATTATTTTAACGAATTTCTAGGGTGATAGAACGGTGGTTCGAATTTTGAAAATATAAGCCTTGGTTGGTTAGGTCAAAATGCGTGAGTTTCGAAAATTTGGTAGTGTTAGGGTTTGAAAATCTGTTTAGTAGTTGACATATTTTTTAAAAGGATTTTGATAACATAATGTATTATTTTGAAGAGACTAGAAGGAAGCTCGTTTTGGTTAGGAAATTTTGACTAACGGCGCTTTAAATCTATTTGTCGTGCTTACAAACGAGTTTTCATGACTTTGTTTTGAAAACGAATTTGATTTCGTTTGACCCGTCTGGGTCTAGTTGAGGTAATAATTCCTCCATGGGGTTAAAACAGGGTTTATAGGTCGGCATTTGAATTTATAAAATCAAAGTTTTGTGAAATGACCAAAGATAGTAAATGAAAGTTTCATAAGATTTGTTTGTGTGAAAAATCAATTTGCCACGGTTTCTTTCAAAAATTGAATCTAAATTTCTACTCGCGCGAATTACATGATTTTAGAACCATTCAAAACTAGATTCATAGATCTTTATTTTCTTAGAAGACATAAAATCAAAAATCATTTCAGAAATTGGTCAAGTTTGGCCTTTAACATTCAAGATTGTCATTTTCCAGAATTTCGCCGATTTGATTTTTGAGCGATGTTCGTTAGTTTGTCACGGTGTGTAGAAAATGAGTTACGGGGCGTGTGAGGTACCGAAACGAAGCTCTTTGGGTCTAGTTTCGAATGCCACTGACGGCACGTGATTTGGAGTTATAAACAGTGAGATAAAAGCATTTTATTTTAGTTTGGTTGGTTCACTGGTTTCTGAAAAAAAATACAGTTTGAGTAACTTTTGTGAAATTTCAGCCATAGCCGTGTGGTTAAAGGTTCGGTTTGATTTCCAGTATGCTAAGGGACTCTAAGCACGTGACACATTCATCTAACAACTTAAAACTCATGCTTGGTTTTTGTTAAACATTTTATCCATGCAAGCTTTTAACCTAAAGCTTCATAAATCAAGTGGAATGTGGCACATGCTAGGGTCGATTTCAGCAAGTTACTAACAAGAAAGGCTTCGGATGGAGTGGGGCAAAACCCATCAGTCCACATCCATTCCAAAATAGCAGGAATCAAGGTTGTTGAATCATAACCAAATGCAAGGAAAATGTCCAGCCATCATCACTCATCATGCATGGAATAGTTAGGTCAGTTTCATAGTTCTAAATTTTTAGATTAGTTTAGAATCATCGAATTGAAACCCCCTTATAGCTTGCTAAAATTTTCCAGCAACATAATAGAGTAATATAGACATGCAACATAATTTTAAGTTCCATAATACATGCATGGCAGTTTAGAGGCAAGATGACCTCCTTTTGTGTAATGTGGTTTTATCATTAAAAGAAAAGAGAATGTAGGAGGGGTTTTCCTACCTTCAACCGGCCTCAAGAACAACACTCAAGGGAGTTTTAAGCTGAAGAAGTTCAAAGTCAAGCTACAAGAGAGAGAGCCGATTTTTAAGCAAGGAAACTAAGTTGTGGATGAACTAGTAGAAGTTGCTATGGCTTACCTTTCTTGGTTAAGCAAGAGACGGTTGATCCAGGCTGCTTGAGGGTGGAATTCAAATCTGTTTTCCAGCTTCAAGAAACGGAATAGGCTGAGGAAAAAGTCTTCAAGCTAACCAGAATTTCTTTTACAAAGAAAATGACTAGGTTTTACCTTTTTGCTTGGCTTAGATTCGAAGGGAAGAAGTTAGCTTAGTCCATTCCAGATTTCGAACTTGTTTTCCAGCAACTTGTAGCCAAGAACATCTTCTTGGTGCAAGGCTTGAGAGGTCAAGAAAGGTTAAGTGATGGAGGAACAAGGAGGAGCTTTCGGTTGGAGTTTAGTGAAGAATTTTCTGGAGCAAAAGTGAGGGAAAATGTTGGAGAGTTTCGGTTGAAGCTTGGAGGGATTTGCTGAAGTGAAAAATGAGAGTGAGTTTTTGAGAGAATGGAAGTGAAATGGAAATGAAATGGAAGTGAAATGGGAGTGAGTCTTTGCTGAGGAGTTCGGCCAGATTGGAGATGATATTTTCAGCTGAGATTGCTTGTTCAAATGAACAAGCTTTGCTGAATTGGTTGACAAATGGCACAGCTCTCTCTCTCTCTCTCATGCATTGGGCATGAGAGGAGGTGAAGCATCATTAGCTTGCTAATCAAGGTCTGAAAATTCCATGCTTAAGACCAAGCATGCTGCCGGTTTTAGGGAGGGGGAAAAGGCATGTTTGCTGCCAGAATTTTCAGCTCAAAATTTGACAATTGGCAACCATGGAATGGAGGGAATGGGTGGCGGTTCTTGCTGAAATTCCTTGAGCTAAATTCGAATGGAGTTTTAGAGGGAAAAAATTTGGTTCAATTGATTGGATATGGTCTGATTTTGGTTGAAAGGAATTCGGTTCAAGGATGGTTCATGGTGGTTCAATCTTGTGGAGGTGTAACCGGTTGGAAATTGGAAGAAGAAGAAACACTTAGGGTTTAGTATACAACTATCATAGTTTTAGGATGATTCGTATTAAGTATGGTCATACCCTAATTTTATTTAAGGGGTTTTAATTACTTACTTGGTCTATTGTTGAAAATCTTTCCGTTGGTTTTAAAATTTACATGATCATGGACATGCAGTAATGAAATTACAAAACGACTCATGAAAAGTCCAATTAAAGGTTAGGGTTTCGTTACGGCCCTTACAACCTCCCCCACTTAAGAAATTTCATCCTCGAAATTATTACCTCTTGTCATTTGAAGCTCTGGGTATTTCTAGTTCATCTCTTCCTCCAGTTCCCACGTGGCTTCTTCTAATCCATGATGTCGCCAAAGGACTTTCACCAGTGGAATTTGCCTCTTTCTTAAGACTTTAACCTTTCTGTCCAGAATTTTCAAAGGTTTCTCTTGATAAGTCAACGATTCATCTAAGTCAATCTCTAGGGTTGGTAGAACGTGAGATGGATCCTTGTGATACTTTCTTAACCAAGATACGTGGAAAACATTATGGATTCTGGCTAAGATTGCCGGCAAGTCCAGTTGATACTCCACCTTTCCAACCCTTTTTGAAATTCTAAAGGGTCCTATAAACCTGGGTTTCAGCTTCTTTCCTTTTCCTGATTTGAGAATTCCCCTTAACGGTGTAACTCTTAAGAAAACTTCATCTCCATCTTGAAATTCTAAGTCCTTCCTTCGGTTGTCGGTGTAACTTTTCTGACGACTTTGGGCCACTTGAACCATTTGACAAATTAACCTAACTTTCTCATATGCCGCCTCAACCCATGGTATTCTTTTGGTACCCAAAAGTTTCCTTTCACCTATTTCATCCCAGTATATTGGGGATCTACACTTCCTTCCATATAATGCCTCATACGGAGCCATTTGAATTGAGGAATGGTAACTATTGTTGTAAGCAAATTCGACCAAAGTTAGATGCTGGTCCCAACTGCCTCCAAAATCCATGATACATGCCTCAACATGTCTTCCAAAGTTTGTATGGTCCGCTTGATTGTCCGGTTTTGAGAGTGATAGGCGACTAAGATTTAGCTTAGTCCCTAAGGCACTTTGTATCTGCTGCCAAAATCTAGAAGTGAAACGGGTCTCTATCCGATACAATGCTTACCGCACCCTGTAATCTAACAATCTCATCCAAATAGATTTGAGCCGTTTTTCCATCTTGTATTTCATGTTCACCGGTAGAAAATGAGTGACTTAATTAACCGATCTACTATGACCCAAATTGCATCATGACCTCGGCGAAAGGGGTAACCTGTAACTAAATCCATTGTGATTTGATCCCATTTCCATTCGTGCACTTCTAACGGCTGCAATCCAGGGTCTCGGTGTTCGATTTGACTTGTACGTAAGACATGACTGCACAAACTGAGCTATGTCCCTTTTCATGTTATCCCACCAGTACAATTTCTTCACGTCTTGATACATCTTGTTTCTTCCAGGATGAATGGTATACTTAGACCTGTGTGCTTCTGTCATAATTTCCTTTTTCAAATCATCTTGGTCAGGTACTATCAGACGGTTTTGGTATCTTAAAATTCCATCTTCTCCCAATTTAAAATTGGGTAATCTCCCTTCTTTGACCATATCCATCCATTTTTGCACCAGTGGGTCTTTGGCTTGAGACTCCTTGATGCGCTCAGTTATAGGAGAATTTAAAGTAATACTATCCAAAATCACTTTCTGCGGTGCCAATTGTGGGCTCCAAGTACTAATTTCTTCTAACATCTTCCATTCTTTAACCATTAGTCTAGAAATTTGGACTTTCCTACTCAGAGCATCCGCTACCTTATTAGCCTTTTCTGGGTGGTACTTAATAGTGCATTCATAATCCTCCAAGAATTCCATCCATCACCGTTGTCTCAAGTTCAGTTCCTTTTGAGAAAATAAGTACTTAAGACTCTGGTGATTGGTATAAACCTCAAAAACTACACCATATAGATAGTGCCTCCATTTCTTCAGAGCAAACACTATTGCTGCCAGTTTTAGATCATGAGTTGGATAATTCTGCTCATGAGGCTTTAACTTCCTCGAGGCATAAGCCACTACTTTTCCAGCCTGCATTAAAACACATCCCAAACCTTCTTTGGATGCATCAGTGTACACGGTAAAACTATCCTCTTCGTTTGGTAAAACCAACACAGGGGCTTTGGTCAGGCGACTCTTGAGCTCTTGGAAGCTATCCTCACATTTCACATCCCACACGAAACGGCTATTCTTTCGAGTCAGGTTGGTTAAAGGACTCGCAAGTTTAGAGAAGTCCTGAATAAACCTTCGGTAGTATCCGGCCAATCCTAGGAAACTACAAATTTCCGTTGGGTTCTTTGGTTGTTTCCATTCCATCACTGCTTTTACTTTGGCTAGATCAACCGTAATGCCTTTCCCGGAGATTACATGACCTAGAAATGATACTTCCTCTAGCCAAAACTTGCACTTGCTAAACTTAGCGTACAATTGGTGCTCCTTCAGGGTTTGCAAAACTAACCTCAAATGTTGATCATGTTCTTCTTTGGACTTTGAGTAGATCAAAATATCATCTATGAAAATCACCACGAATTGATCTAAGTAAGACTTGAAAACACGATGCATTAAATCCATAAATGCTGCCGGGGCATTAGTTAGTCCAAATGGCATAACCAGAAACTCATAATGCCCATATCTGGAATTGAAGGCTGTTTTCGAAACGTCTTCCTCCCTGATCCTTAACTGATAATAGCCTTGTTTGAGATCAATCTTAGAAAATACTACAGCACCTTGTAGTTGATCGAACAATTCATCAATGTGAGGTAAGGGATACTTATTCTTAACAGTGACCTCGTTCAATCCCCGATAGTCTATGCAAAGCCTTAAACCTCCATCTTTTTTTTTCACAAACAGTACTGGGGCTCCCCACGAAGACTCACTCAATCTGATGAATCCTTTTTCTAACAAATCTTGTAATTGCAATTTTAATTCCTTGAGCTCAGCTGGCGCCATTCTATAGGGAGTCTTAGAGATAGGTGCTGCCCCAGGGGTGAGTTCAATCTTAAATTCAATGTCTCTGTCAGGGGGTAAGGATACTAATTCCTCTGGAAATACTTCTGGATACTTGTTCACTATAGGCACATCTTCTAATCTCGACTTATCTTCTTGAGGGTTTATCAAAAATGCCAAGTATCCTTGAGCTCCTTTACTTAACAATTTTCTAGCTCGAATCCCTGAAATGAGAGCGGCAGAAGCTAAACCTTGTCTTGCATTAAATCTTAGGGTAGGTTTCCCCGGAATGTGAAATTCAACCACTTTCATTCTACAATCCAGCTGTGCATGAAGTCGGGCTAGACTATCCATCCCGAGTATGACATCATAACCTTTAATAGGTAGAAATTAGGTCTGCCAAAATTTTCCTTTCTCCTACCCACAGCTCACAGTTCCTATAGACCTCATTCGTTACTAAGCATGGATCCTTCGTAGGAGTTTGTATTATCAGATCAAAGGGTAAAAGATCGGACTTAACATTAATAGCACACATAAAATCGGGATTTACGAACGAATGACTAGCACCAGGATCAATCAAAATCTTAGCCAGTCTATGGAAAAGGAAAATGGTACCTTCCACCACTCCAGTTGGGTCAGGTACATCCTGCTGATCAAGGGAGTAAATCCTGCTGGGTACCCTAGGTTGATTTCCTCTTTCTGTTGGCGGTTTAGGATTAGGACCTCTTGAGGGTTGTGTTTCAGCTTCCTGGGGTCGGCGAGCAGGGCAATTGCTAATTACATGCTCCGTACTTCCACAGGCTAGACATTTCCCGGCCTTCTTCCAACAATCGTTCTCATGATGGCCTGCCTTACCACAAAATCCACAAGGTGTACGGATTGGTAGGTTTTTCCTTGGTTGAGATGGACCGCCTTTTTGGCCCCTTCCCCGTCCTGGTACAGCTCGCCCTCCTCCAGATCCTCTTTCAACTTTCTGGGGCAGTTGATTTCCTCCTGGTCTCCCAGAACTACTACCGGTCGGGGCTGCCCTTTTTCTATTTTGAAAAGCTTTGACTTGAGCCTTGGTGCTCTCTACTCTTAGAGCCTTTTCTAGGGCATCAGTAAAAGTGAGCATCTGAGCAGTTGCTAAAGCCTCTTGAATTTCTAGGTTTAGACCCTGGACAAAACGGCGCACCCTACGAGGTTCGGTGGCGATCAATTCCGGGGCAAACTTAGATAAACGGGTGAATTGTGCTTCATACTCAGCTACACTCAGGGTTCCTTGGCGCAACCTTATAAACTCGTCTTCTCATTTTTTTTGGACTAAGGGAGGCAGGTATTTCTCATTAAACTCCCTAGTGAAGTTAGCCCAGGTCCACGGGGTTTGGTTCCTAGCCCATTTCTCCCTAATAACATTCCACCAGGCCCTTGCGGCACTTTCAAATTGAAAGATGGCAAAAGTCACCTGCCATACTTCCGTGTAACCTAAAGTTCCAAAAATATTAACCATGCTCTCTAGCCACCGTTCGGCTATATCTGGGTCGGGTCCTCCAGCAAACTTGGGAGGAGAGAACCTTTGAAATCTCTCCAAGGCTCTGTCTTCACCTAACTCTGGTCCCCTTGGGTCCACTATCGGTCCTTGATTTTGTCGATCGGTCACACGTTCTAAAAGGGTTGTCATCCGATTCAAGGCCTCAGCTATTGGATCTCTAGGTTGCTCCCCATGCTCCTGACTGAGATGGGCGGTAGATGCCTCTTCCTCACCCTGATTTCGTATTTGCCTAGGAGGTCTTCCTCTCCTTTTTGCTGCTCCTTCCATTTCCTTTATACACACGTACAAGGGTCTTCATTTATAGAGATGAATTATATAGGAAAAGGAAAAAGAAAAAAATTGTAAACAACATCAATATGCCAACACAACTCATATTAATTTAAAACATCATCCAACAAGTTCTTAAACAAACACAATACAATAGTCAATTAGAAACATAACATCAATTCCATACAGTCATCCAAGTAGGAAACAAAAAGGGAAATCTCCACCAGGCATTCAGCCTCAACCCGAACTCAAGGAGACATAGGAAAGTTAGGGTCCTCTGAGGGGTCACTCTCTGGGCTGTAAGTAGGAGAAGCCTCACGATCTCCTCGGAAATCGTCTCACTCAACATCTCCTGGAACTATCTCCCCAACACTAGAACGCTCTCCACCCTGGTCCTCTATATAAATCTCCAACATCTCCTCAATCATCGTCTCACAATCAGTCATGATGCCAGTGGTGCAATCTCGCACCGTGTTGGACAGTCGAAGGAATTGATTAGCCATCTCCTCGAGTTCTCGGACCCTAGCACGTAACATCTGGTTCTCAGTCCTCAATGTCTGTATCTCAGCATTGGCCCTCTGAACAGTACGAGCCAAAGTCTTCCTTTCCTTTACCACAGCCAGCACTACATGGTTAGGGTAGGCATAGTCTCTTAAACAGCTACATGGGTTAGTCTTGGAAGCAGGACTCCAATGGAGTGCAGGACCTCCAGTCATCGGCTGATATCGCACTAAAGGCAAAGGCATCCTAGGTGGGGCATTGTTACTATCAGCTCCATTTTCAGCCATAACCTACAACCACAATCAACTTTATGTGAGTTCCAAATATACCTATGATTTCAATTATCAGTTTCTATCCTAACAAAATCAGGATCTCATAACCTTACAGGCCTATTTTCTAACCTAAACTCTGATACCACCAATTGTGGCGGCCCCACGTTTCCCAAGGTGAACCATAGGACCCGCGGCCGCCGGCCCAACTCTCGCCAGGACTCGAGCAAGCAATCAATTCGACTAGGGTTTGTCAAACAGGATATATTCTTCAAATAGATCAACATAACTTACTATCCAACATCCATTAGGGTTCGACTCACAACCCTTACCACAATAATTCAAAAGAGAATTCTTAAACATTATCATTGACATCATAATAGATTCAAATACACCAAACATTCAAAAGATTCAACTGGCTTGTACTCCTTCGGTACTCCTCTCAATACCTGGAAATCCTGGGATGGGAAAATATATGGGGTGAGTTTCTAAACCCAGTGAGAGTCCCAAAACACATAGCAATTAAGCACATAAGTACAACAAGCTTTGTAAACAATAATGTCCGTATAGGACTAGTTTCAAGTACGGTAAACTTCCATTTAAGGAAGGTTGTGAGACAGTAAATTCTTTTCCACATAACAGGTTTTAGAACTGTAACAGTCAAGATGCTCATTGAGCCATTTAAATAGTAGCAAGCATGGAATAACAATCGCAGTAACAATCTCAGGAGGGGAAAACAGAGTCTGCAGTACTCTGGTCATTTTATTTTCATTCTCCAACCCCTTTCACCCAACTTTGGATCCGAAAACCAAACAAGCAGGAGGTGGTGTACACTCGAGGTAACCTTTAAACAGGACCCAGGGTCCGTCGACGTACCCGACCAAGCCCTACTGGCTCGGAATAGGCCGACTCGCCTCTGGGGTTTGGGATCCCTACGGCCAACGGTCATGCACAGTTGACATGCACAGGCACAAATACGGTGGTTTAGTTTACTATTTTAGAGGTGAGGGACAACTGACGATCAATTTCAACCTCGAGCCCCCTTAGGAGAGTGCACCAGCCTTTAGGAGCGAGGGGCCTTGAAAACCGCCTCTTCACCTAAACATTGAGTCAAGTCAAGCAATAAAATTTATTTTACATGAAATCCTAGTTTCAATCAATCAATGATAACTCACATGTAGTAGGTATCATACAATAACAAGTGATACCTAGCAACAAGAATCAATTAGCAACAAATAAGAACCCTCACCTTTGTTGATCAAGATTGAGTAGGTGAGTCGAAATCCTCGGTCTCAAAGCCCTCGTTTGTATCACTGACGGTTCCTGAGGTACACATTTATTATATCAACTTTTAATTATTAAAATCAATTTTGACCAATTCACTTTTTTTTTTTATAAAATGATAGCGTATTTTGATTATTTTAACGAATTGCTAGGGTGATAAAACGGTGGTTCGAATTTTGAAAATATAAGCCTTGGTTGGTTAGGTCAAAATGCGTGAGTTTCGAAAATTTGGTAGTGTTAGGGTTTGAAAATCTGTTTAGTAGTTGATATATTTTTAAAAGGATTTTGATAACATAATGTATTATTTTGAAGAGACTAGAAGGAAGCTCGTTTTGGTTAGGAAATTTTGACTAAGGCGCTTTAAATCTATTTGTCGTGCTTACAAGCGAGTTTTCATGACTTTGTTTTGAAAGCAATTTGATTTCGTTTGACCGATGCAGGTCTAGTTGAGGTAATAATTCCTCCATGGGGTTAAAACAGGGTTTATAGGTCGGCATTTGAATTTATAAAATCAAAGTTTTGTCAAATGACCAAAGATAGTAAATGAAAGTTTCATAAGATTTGTTTGTGTGAAAAATCAATTTGCCACGGTTTCTTTCAAAAATTGAATCTAAATTTCTACTCGCGCGAATTACATGATTTTAGAACCATTCAAAACTAGATTCATAGATCTTTATTTTCTTAGAAGACATAAAATCAAAAATCATTTCAGAAATTGGTCAAGTTTGGCCTTTAACATTCAAGATTGTCATTTTCCAGAATTTCGCCGATTTGATTTTTGAGCGATGTTCGTTAGTTTACCGGTGTGTAGAAAATGAGTTACTGGCGTGAGGTACAAAGCGAATCTCTTTGGGTCTAGTTTCGAATGCCACTGACGGCACGTGATTTGGAGTTATAAACAGTGAGATAAAAGCATTTTATTTTAGTTTGGTTGGTTCACTGGTTTCTGAAAAAAAATACAGTTTGAGTAACTTTTGTGAAATTTCAGCCATAGCCGTGTGGTTAAAGGTTCGGTTTGATTTCCAGTATGCTAAGGGACTCTAAGCACGTGACACATTCATCTAACAACTTAAAACTCATGCTTGGTTTTTGTTAAACATTTTATCCATGCAAGCTTTTAACCTAAAGCTTCATAAATCAAGTGGAATGTGGCACATGCTAGGGTCGATTTCAGCAAGTTACTAACAAGAAAGGCTTCGGATGGAGTGGGGCAAAACCCATCAGTCCACATCCATTCCAAAATAGCAGGAATCAAGGTTGTTGAATCATAACCAAATGCAAGGAAAATGTCCAGCCATCATCACTCATCATGCATGGAATAGTTAGGTCAGTTTCATAGTTCTAAATTTTTAGATTAGTTTAGAATCATCGAATTGAAACCCCCTTATAGCTTGCTAAAATTTTCCAGCAACATAATAGAGTAATATAGACATGCAACATAATTTTAAGTTCCATAATACATGCATGGCAGTTTAGAGGCAAGATGACCTCCTTTTGTGTAATGTGGTTTTATCATTAAAAGAAAAGAGAATGTAGGAGGGGTTTTCCTACCTTCAACCGACCTCAAGAACAACACTCAAGGGAGTTTTAAGCTGATGAAGTTCAAAGTCAAGCTACAAGAGAGAGAGATTTTTAAGCAAGGAAACTAAGTTGTGGATGAACTAGTAGAAGTTGCTATGGCTTACCTTTCCTGGTTAAGCAAGAGACGGTTGATCCAGGCTGCTTGAGGGTGGAATTCAAATCTGTTTTCCAGCTTCAAGAAATGGAATAAGCTGAGGAAAAGTCTTCAAACTAACCAGAATTTCTTTACAAAGAAAATGACTAGGTTTTACCTTTTTGCTTGGCTTAGATTCGAAGGGAAGAAGTTAGCTTAGTCCATTCCAGATTTCGAACTTGTTTTCCAGCAACTTGTAGCCAAGAACATCTTCTTGGTGCAAGGCTTGAGAGGTCAAGAAAGGTTAAGTGATGGAGGAACAAGGAGGAGCTTTCGGTTGGAGTTTAGTGAAGAATTTTCTGGAGCAAAAGTGAGGGAAAATGTTGGAGAGTTTGGTTGAAGCTTGGAGGATTTGCTGAAGTGAAAAATGAGAGTGAGTTTTGAGAGAATGGAAGTGAAATGGAAATGAAATGGAAGTGAAATGGGAGTGAGTCTTTCTGAGGAGTTGACCAGATTGGAGATGATATTTTCAGCTGAGATTGCTTGTTCAAATGAACAAGCTTTGCTGAATGGTTGACAAATGGCACAGCTCTCTCTCTCTCTCATGCATTGGGCATGAGAGGAGGTGAAGCATCATTAGCTTGCTAATCAAGGTCTGAAAATTCCATGCTTAAGACCAAGCATGCTGCGGTTTTAGGGAGGGGAAAAGGCATGTTTGCTGCCAGAATTTTCAGCTCAAAATTTGACAATTGGCAACCATGGAATGGAGGGAATGGGTGGCGGTTCTTGCTGAAATTCCTTGAGCTAAATTCGAATGGAGTTTTAGAGGGAAAAAATATGGTTCAATTGATTGGATATGGTCTGATTTTGGTTGAAAGGAATTCGGTTCAAGGATGGTTCATGGTGGTTCAATCTTGTGGAGGTGTAACCGGTTGGAAGTGGAAGAAGAAGAAACACTTAGGGTTTAGTATACAAGCTGTCATAGTTTTAGGATGATTCATTATTAAGTATGGTCATACCTAATTTTATTTAAGGGGTTTTAGTTACTTACTTGGTCTATTGTTGAAAATCTTTCCGTTGGTTTTAAAATTTACATGATCATGGACATGCAGTAATGAAATTACAAAACGACTCATGAAAAGTCCAATTAAAGGTTAGGGTTTCGTTACGGCCCTTACAGCCAATTGTGGAGCATTAATGGGGAAGTCACCTAATGAAGTACACATGGCCTCCAACAATTGTCGATGGGCCAATAAAAGACGCATCCACAAGAAAGTAGCTAGTATTATGGAAATGGATGGAGCAAATGCTTTTGATTACTTGGTAAGGTGTTTTAATAAACATGTTAATAATAGTTCATGTGGTACTTCTTATGCACGTGAAGGAAATCGTGGTAATGGTGAGTGTTTAGATGTGGAGCAAGTACAACTGGTCAACTATGTCACTCGGCAACCCCAAAACAACCCCTACTCAAATATCTACATTCCTGATTGGAAAAATCATTCTGATCTAGGTTGGGGGATCAAAATAGTCAAAACTGTCCCATGAACCTTCCTGGTTTTCCATCTAAACCTGTCTAAGGAACCAAACCAACTTGGGAAATAGTCTTGGAGAAATTATCCAATGACCTGATTAACAAATTGAGAGAGTGGCTAATGATAGCAATAGAAAATTGATAAACTAGCTAGTGCTGTCGCAGACCGAATTGAGAGGATGACAGAAAGACTTGACCAAATGACATGTATAGGAATGTAGAAATTCAACTTGGTCAAATTGCCAATGCGATTAACAATAGGAATTTAGGGGAGTTACATAGTAAAATTGAGTAAATCCTAGAAAGAGTGTGAATGCCATCACTCTTAAGAGTGAAAAATAATTAGAGGATGTTGACCTTAGTAGGAGTGGAAAGGATATTGTAGTGGGAAAAGAAGAGGCACCAAAAGGCGAAAATGATCATGTTTTAATTGATGTTGATATGCCTTTTTCTTATATTTCTCCTAAGAATGCTACTAACTCTATTCCTTTCTAAATATATTGAAGCAAAGTAAAATAGAGAAGGAATTTGAAAATTTTGTTCAAATTTTTAAACAAATTTGAATTAACATTTCTTTCACTGATGCTATCTTACCAATTCCCTCTTGTGCCCGTTTCTTGAAAGATATTATTGTAAACACCAAATTTTGACTATCTCAATTGTTTTATTATGTTTTTATCTATTAATATTTAGTTATTTATTTTTGAATGTTCTAACACTTTTTTCTTGTTTTTGTAGGTTTTAAAAAAAAAAAAGGGCTTAGAATTGAAGCTGACTGTTCTGAGTGGTCAGCGTAACGATCCTGATCGAGGCTAAAAAAAAAATAATATCTGCGATTTTTCTAGCCATTTTCTCCTCATTTCCAGCTGTATTTTCTGCGACTTGAGCATCAAGAAACCTATTTAGTTAATCCCTAACTCACCTTTAATCTCTAACACCCCATCTAATGATTAAAAATCAACCAACAAACCCTAAATGCATCCAAGCCTTTGGTTGTAGGTTTTAATGCCTATAAATCACCCATGTTAGGGTTTTCGAAGAAGAAGAAGAAAAAAAAAAGGAGAGGTGAGAGTGAGAGAAAGAAGAAAGTTAGGAAGAAAAGAAAAAGCGATTGAGAATCAAAAGAAAAAAAAAAGAGAGAAAAGATAAAACTAGGGTTTCTTTTTTAGTGAAGATTTCTTGAACTTTGGTGATTGCTTTTCGTTCTTTTCAAACCTCAGATCAGGTAGTCTTCCTTTACTCTATCTATTATTTTCGGTGAAAATTGCTGAAAATCAGACCTTTGGTGGAACAAGGTCTTAAATGTGTTTTAAGTTTTATGACATTTGATGATGATTATTGGTTGTTATATGAGCATGTTATGTTTATAAAGCCTTGGTAAGGCTCATAGTCTTGTTCGGCGTTTAAAATCAGGGCGTTTGATGCTTACGTGTTGATTCATTTGTGATTTCGAAAAATTTCTGGAAAAAATGTTCTTCCGCGTTTTGAAGATGTGAAAAGCGGACTACTAGCGGCTTACTGCGTAGCGGTCAGCGTTTCCTCTTGAATGTTTGAAGATGTGAAGAAGCGGGAGTTCTTGTCGGGTTGGTTCAAAAGCGCTCAGCGTTTCTTCTTGAATATTTGAAGATGTGAAAAAACGCGGGGTTGTTATGCAGGCCAGTCCGCTTAACTTCCCGTATTTCTAGCCTGACAGTTCTTCCCTTTCCCCTTTTTTTTTGTCTATTTGATGATGTTGATGCTTAAGATTTGGCCTTTTTCGGTTTTAGCTTGTTTTGACATGATCTGAATGATGATGTTTAATGCTTTAAATAGATCCCCTTGCCTCGAAGATTTTGTTTGTGTTATTGTCGAAAAGCTGGAAGCAATCTTCGATATTTTGAAGATGGGAAGAGCCTGGACCGTTCTGTGGTGAGTCGCATTTCTGTCAGCGTTTCCCTCAACTTTACATTTTACATGTATGCTGACGGTTCTTGACTGTCCGCATTTCTACTCCGCGTAACCTCTCTATTCCTCAGTTTTGTTGCTATTTCCTGCTCTTTTGTTCCAGAATCTTACTCTATTATTCGTATTTCCTAGTCTTGTCCATGTTGCTTGCAGAATTTGTTTTGATACCTTTTCTTTGAATTTTTGATTGATTTTTCCTTTAAATTGGTACCTTGATCCCTTTTATTGACATTGAGTCTTAGATAACCATTCCCATCATTTAAGGATTCAATTAAGGCATCACATCAATGGATGGTAACTTCTTTCCCCTATTATGTGCTCTTATGTGTTTTTGCATGATCTTGCATGTTTTAAATTAAGTTTTCCTTTGCTTTTATTCATGCTTAGTCTTTATTTGTGTCATTTAATTTTTGGGTAAATCATTTGGAGGCCTTGGATGCCAAGTTGTAATAGATAGATTTAATTTTACAAAAAGTGTATTTATTCTAGAAAATGTAATAGTTAGATTATTATTCCGAATTTTTTCTCCTTAGAATGTATTTAGGTTCCCCCAATGTAATAATTAGGTTTTATATGCTTATTTTGCATGCTTGCATGTTTATATGTTTACTTGCTTTCTTAGGGTCTTGCATCTAGATATTATGCTTATGTGTTATGTGTTTATGTGTTTTATGTGTTTACTTGCTTTATTATCATGTCTACATGTTTATTGTGTAAATGAATTGACGCCACCACACTAGTCCAACGCTAGTTGTGGTCTTTCCTTTCGATTTCTCACTAATCCAATGTTGGTGAGAACCTTTAGACAATGGCTAGTTCAATGCTAGACCCTTAAGACCATTCATGCATTAGATACAAGTTTCACACACTTTTCACTTTTAGGGTTTCTTTCCATTTTTGCATGTTATTTTTCTCCCATCCCGTGTGCGAAACATGTCATTTAGTTTTCTTTTTTCGTTAAAAATAGATTAGCTCTTTTTTTAGGGCATTACCCTTTGAATAAGGGAAAAGAGCGAGTCTGGCTTCCTAACCTTAAGCTTTTATTTCCTTCTATGAAAGGAAGATTTGAAGTCCGCAATTTAGTCCAGCATCCATTATGTTGCATTATCCCTCTTTGGGACATACATATGCATTATTTTAAATTCTATCAAAATCATTCTTTAAAATCAAGTTTTTCTTCATGTTTTAGCAATTCAAAGTCAAAATCCATTTTTCTTAAAATTGCATCTTTTGAAAATCAAGTTCCTCTTTGCACTTAAAATTCATCTTTTCAAAATCAATTTCTTTTCCTTGAGATTTTATAAAATTGCATTTCTTTTGAAAACCCTAGTTTCCTGTTTTTTTTTTTTTCGAGTCTCATCATTTGCATTTTTCGTGACCTCCTCGAGGGATCAAATTTGGATGATACAACTAATGTTATGAATTCCAATCAAACCTCAAGGAGACATTTTGCCCCTCTCGATCCAACATTAGATTTAGGTTTTGCATCCATATAGATAACATCCAAATGTGATAAATTTTAAAGTTAGAATTAGGAAATTTTTAACTAAATCTTACAACTAGCTTTGGCTAGGTTAGAAGGGTGCCTTAGAGACGAGTAACATCGAATCTTTGCCTTCCGTTCTTTCAACTGTGACCCCCGAACCTTTCTTCTCTAGTTTTTCAAAGATCTGGAGTCGTCTAAAAAAAGGGTTTTCTTAGTTTATTTTCATTAATTAAAATTTTTGGGTGACTTGGTACACCTAAACTCCATACCAAGTGGCGACTCCAAACTTTTCTAAAAAACCATTTTCTAGACTTTTCTTTTTGGGTCCAAATCATCACATTTTTGTAGTCCCATGACCCATTTCTTTTTTCAAAAATCAAAAAATAAATTTTTAACCAAAAAAGCATTTTCCAACTAAAACCAAGCTTGAGGGTTTCCTTCCCTCTTCCTTTCAAAAAAAATGGGCTTGACTTGGCGACTCAGGGATTTTCCTAAGAGGTCCGAGCACTTGATTTAGTTGACTATTTCGTTTTCTAACTTTCTTATATATCACATTTGGATGTTTTAGGTTGCATTCCTTTTCTTTTCCTTTTCTTTTTTAGGATTTTTTTCCGTTACAATCACTCCTTACATCGCATTACATGATGATTGAATTGTTGTTTATTTATTTGTATTGATATTTACTTGTACCGCGCCTTGCATTTGGGGTGGGTGTGCATCTACCCTAGAGTCTCGAGAATGTTTGGTATTTGAATCCCTCCTCTCAAAGGGAATCACTTTCATACGTGCATATGTATTTTACTTTGACCCTACTTTTTTTACTTTGGTGGCTTGTCGCCACTCTTCCTATTAGGATTAGGATTGATCCACTTGGACATGTGGCCGTGTACGATGTGCGCGTAGCAATGTCCAGGGGATCACTTTCGAACCACCGACTTGAGGCATTTGGATTGATGACCTTTTGCCTTTTAGTCGAAGGTTTGGGGAGCTGTAACCATTGTCAGTCTAGATGCATTAGTGAGCCCAACCTCATGCATCCATGTTAGAATTGCCTAGGGAGAGTCTACTTTACCTATTAAGGATCACTAGACACGAGAGGAGGATTCCACCCTCTTTATTTTTGTGCAATTTGTTGCTCCAGCGTGTTATGTGATATCTGTCGATTAAACTAACCTTTGTCTTCTTTTTTCTTGCATTTCATAAACTCTAGAAAATAAGAGTCTTGGCACTCTTTTAAGACAAGCCATCCTTCTAGATAGGCTATTGCACGTTTGAATTTATATCTATTGCATTTAAGTTGTAATTGCATAGCACTTTTAGGCTTACCGGCATTCAAATGGGGCTCCATAGGCCATGTTTCATTTTGCACCCTACTTGCTTTAATAAAGCGGCATCATGCATAAACCATAGAGGGAATGCTGCATAGGGAATCCATGTTAGGAATAAACCACCTTGTGTTCCGGATATATAATCCAATGAGACTTGTATGTTTATGTTTTCAGTAACATCTAAGGGGTAGTGCACAAGGTAAGGTAAGATCGATCCCTTCTATGATGGCATCCAAGAATGGGTGACCCGCATGCTAGAATATAAACCTCTAGTAATCATTTTTGGCCATTTTATCAAAGTTGGTAAAATCCCCTGCATAAGGACACTAAATCAAAAAAATTCACAAATAATTTCTCATTGTTGAGATAATGATTTTATCAAGGCCAAATCTTGATTTTAGAAGGCTTATAAGCTAGTGTGTTGCAAATAAAATTGAGATGTGGAGTTACGGGTAAGCAATGAACCCAACTAACTTTTGGGTAAACTATCAATCCCGTCCAATCCATTTGAACTAGATCCATGTGTCACTCAAGACAAGTCAAGATCCTACGATTATTTCAAGAGTAGTCCTTTTTAACCTTTAACATCTCTTCATATATCAATTAAAATAATGAATCCATTCGAATTTCGTCCTTATAATCGCCAAAAGCGGTAGCATATTCTTTTGGTCAACCACTTGGATCGATTACTAATGCATATCAGCGAGTGATCGGACCCATCGGTGTGTATGGTGTATACCCAGAGGATTACATTCATCATGCTAGGCCTACCCTTGGCATAAGGCCCCCTCTAGGACATGCATTGAATTATATAAACAATCACTAACTTCACTCTTTTTTTTCTTCCAAATAAATCTCCACGACTCCCTTTGGAAATAAGCTTCTAAAGTGTGCTTCTCTTCCCACTCGGTACTTTTAAAATAGCTCCGCAGTCCCATCGTTACCCAATCAAAGCAAGAGCTTGAAGCAACCGTAAACATGAGTTCTGCACAGAAGGCTTAGATAGGAATGCTTTGGTCACTTCGCCTGACTTTGTTGCCTTGGGAGCTCAATTAAGTGAAGCACTGGGAAGGTTTAATGAGATGGCCTTAGAGATAGCACAAGGCGTGTAATTGATCGGTTGGTGGCAAATAACAATAGAGGAGGTGTCTCGAATGAGCATGGACCCGTTGTTAGCAACCCCCCTGTGACAGATAGTCAACCCCTTTTCTCGACCAATATTCAAACCACTCTTGTTCCACCTATTCCTAACCTTCATGAGATTGCTTTTTCTCACCACAACACCGGTTTTCTATACACTCACCCTGACTATATCTTCTTCGCCCAACCAAAAGGCAAACCATTATACTCAACCCAGTTCTCCTTAAACATACCTCCGGTCATACCAAGCCTCATCTTCATACCACGGAACCCTTTGTATGGGACATTGCCTCCCAAGGAAAGCCAGAGATGGATGAGCCTGTCATGCCAGTTGACAAAGATCTGATAAAGAGATTGGACAGGTTTGAGGAGTTTATAAAGAAGAACCAAGGTCTGAACCGACATGGTGGATTGGATTACGATGATCTGTGCCTATTTCCTGACGTCCAGCTACCTATGGGTTTCAAAACCCCTAAGTTCAGCAAATATGATGGTACCGGGAACCCTAAGACGCACCTTAAAATGTTTGCCAACAATCTTGGTAAACCAGTGGATGATGAGAACTTACCTATCGTCGTTCTCCAGAGAGCCTAGAAGGGGATGCTTTGGATTGGTATTTTCGAACCGAAATCTCAAGAGATCAAAACTTGGTTGGATTTGTCAACAGCTTTTGTGAAGCAGTATGAATTCAATTGTGAGTTGGCACCGACATGAACAACATTGGAAAGAATCAAAAGGAGACCTTCAGAAGATCACAAAATATATGCCAGGCGTTAGAGAAAATTAGCTGTGAGGGTGGAGCCTCCTATGACTGAAGAATAGATTATTCGTATTTTTATCAAGGCACATGACCCACCTTATTTTGAAGAAATTTTTCGCATGACTAGGAGTTCTTTTACTGCAATTGTCATTAAGTTGGAGGAGTATGATGAGTTTGTTAAAATCGGGAAAATTGTCAATGTGACGGCCCTGAAACAGCAATTGGAAGCATTGCAAGGGCAAAATGGCAGTGGGAGGAAACTCCGTTTAGAAAGAATGAAGGAGAAGGCTTTTGTGTGGGATCGAACCCACCTTCGGGCCAGTTGAATCACCCACCAATTCAAACTCATACTTACCTTATCCCTACCATCAACTGTTTATCCTGCTTGCCATGAGGCCTACAGACCTATTTATTTGGACCCCACCTTTGCTTTCAACTTCCCAACCTATCTCCACCCCGTCAAAACTATGCTCTAGACTGCTCTACAAAATCCTGTCCAAAATTCTTTTCAGCATAATGAAATGCAAAATCAGAATACCTTTAGGACTTTCACCACGGGCCCCCATTGACCAAATTGTATGAGCAAGTTGAAGGCATTTCGGAAAAATGGCCTTGTCCTCCCAAAGCTGTATCCCCGAGAACTCCCTACTGGGTATGATCCCCATGCTATCTGCACTTACCATTCGGAAGCCGGGACATTCGACTATTAATTGTTGGGCCTTGAAGCATAAAATTCAAGACATGGTGGATGCCGGGGACATAGTTCTGAGAATAAAGAATGAGCAAGGGCCGAACGTCAGTAGAAACCCTCTCCCGGAACATAAAAACGTCGTTGCAATGATCAGTGTGGAGGAGGAATTTGTTGACCATACTCAGTTCATTAAGGAAGAAGATGAGGTGATGGTAGTGGACCATTTAAGGAAAGGTCTGATGATGATAGAGACGGGGTTATCTCAGCTGTTTGTTAGGGTCACCCTTAACACCGATCCTGCGGTGAATGCGGAGTTTCCTTTGATTCCTCAAGAGGCCATGCAAAATTGGGCTACCGATTGTCTGCCTGCTCGGAGGAGGTTTCGGTAAATCTGAGGGGATTGTCCTTAAAAAATTAATCATGCTTTAATATCAATCATGTCTTCAAAAACAATGCACTTGTTATTTTACTTTTTGCTTGTTTAAAATTATGCCTTTAATTATGCTTCCATGGTATTATATGTCATCTTGCTCTTTGCCAAATGAAATGAAATTTCTCCTTTTGTCCTTCAATTATGTTCCACTCATTTTACTTTCGCACATTTATTTTATTTGCTCTTAGATAACCACAAATAAAAACCTTTGACCTTTGGACGTCACCATTTTGGAATTTGATGGACGAAAATTCTGATATCTCATGAACTTGGATGTCATCATTTGTATGATGATCGAAACACACTGAAATTGGCATGAGAAACTACCTTTTTGACATGTAGAATTGCAATCAGGATTTCTACTGGGGCAACACCTTACTCTCTCATGTATGGGATGGAAGCGGTATTACCAACTGAAGTTGAAATCCCATCTTTGCGCATTCTAATGGAAGCTCAGTTGGAAGAAACTGAATGGACCAAGCAACGTCACGAGCGACTGTCTTTGATCGATGAAAGGAGGTTGAATGCCATTTGTCATGGGCAATGTTATCAGCAGAGGATGGCTCGGGTTTATAACAAGAAAGTCAGACATTGCATGTTCAAAGTGGGGGACAAGGTTTTGAAACGAATCCTTCCGATACAAGAAGAGACTAAGGGGAAATTCGCTCCGAATTGGCAAGGGCCGTTCATTATTCAAAAGGTGCTACCTGGAGGAGCATTGATTCTCATGGAGATGGACGGACAGATTTTTTCGCAACCAATCAATTCAGATATGTGTAAAAGATTTTTCATATGATTGAGCAAGGTTTCTTTAGAAATTGTCGCAAAAAGGTGGTATGAAAAGCCGACCTTCTTCCTTTAGTTTAAACACTTCAACCCCTGTTCTCCGTTTGAGCCTATAAAAGAACAGGTTAATTATTTAACAAACCCCTTGAGAATCACAAACCCTTTGGGGCAATTTTTGTATTTTGAAAAAAAAAAGAAAAAAAGGGAAAGAAGAAAATGACCAAACTGGAGCAGATTTTTCAAAAAAAAAAATTGCGTTCGAATTTAAAACTTGCCCCTACACCACACTTAACCCCCTTACGAAAGTCTAGTGTTACAGATCTCCACCTTTTTGCAAGATTTCTAAAAGGAACTTTCTCAATCAAAAGGCAAATAATGCAAATACATTCCCCCTGAATTTTTGTTAGAAGGGATTGTCTCACTGATGCCACCATTTTAACAAACATGTTTAAATTGACAAAATTGGGGTTTAAGTCTATCTATTTCATTATGCTACCTTATCAGTCAACTTTAGTGCAAATCTGAAAGGGTACTAAGGCAAGTTTTGAAAAGCAACAGTGCAAGCAGAAAGGAAAAGTTCATGGGACAAGGGAAGCCGGTGATTATGTTTATTAGGGTTTACCTTATATCAAGCACTCCCTTGCCGTTAGTAAATTCCAAGGAGACAATATCCAAAGGGGTCAAGTGCGACGCTTTGTTTTAAATAGTTTTCCTGGCGTTTAGCTATTATTGATTTAAAATACCATGTTTAGCATTCATTCTATGGTTATGATGTCATTTTAAAATAAAATTTTTTCTTTGCACAAATTTTTGCACATATTTTCATCAAAAAGGGCACTTTCATCAAAGGACAATCCTCTTAGATTACCATGAAGGTATGGGTAATATGGGTTCAGAAGCAAGCGGAACGACAGAACAGATCTGCACTGGTAAAATAAAAGGAATTCAGCTGACATCGCTCATCGACGTCCAAGAACTCATGTTTACGGGATGCTCGAGACAAAAGGATCAAACGGTGGCGGCGTTATTATTACTTTTCACCATTTCGTTTCTTTTACAGAGAAGTAGGGACAAGTGACCGATCGGTCCAACCGAGGATACCAGCTTTATTTTGAGTAAATGTTTAGAATGTGTGATTTAATCATTTTGAAGATTGATTAATTGCATGTTTTGAAAAAATCGGGGTCAAGGTTTGCTAATAAAAAAAAAACTTTGTCTAAATTACATCATCCACACAAATTGCTTTGCTTTCCAAAATTTAATTCAAAAGGGCGAAATGTCCAATCATTAGGTTGCAATTGCCTTCATCTTTTGAAATAAAAGCCGCACCATGTGAAAAATTCTTTTTCCATCTTACTCGAAAATAATTGTTATGTGATTAAGACATTGGCATTTTGGAAAATATGTTTTGCAAAATAGGGAAAATTATGCCTCAGTTTTTTTTCGTGTTAAATGAGATTTCTTCTTTTATTGGATTTTGCAAGAAAATGATTGATATAGTTGGCAAATGATCCTTTTTCGATTGATATGCTAAAAGAATCAAAAAAAAAAGAAAAAAAAAAGAGGAAAAAGAAAAGAAGCGAAAAGAGAACTAAAGGTCTACTCCAATGATTTTAGTGCCAAGTAACCGGAGGTTTAGCATCTACAAATGTTAACTTTCGCGTAAAACGGTATCTGAATTACGAGTATGCAAAGCAGTTTGAACAAGTAAAGTGTTGAGTAACCGGGAATCTTCACCTAAAAGTGTTGATTCTCACGTCAAAAGACATTTTTACTATTTGGGCAAGAAGGTATATGTTGAGTAACCGGGAATCTTCACCTAAAAGTGTTGATTTTCGCGTCAAAAGACATTATTACTATTGAGCAAGAAGGCATGTCGAGTAACCGGGAGTCTTCACCTAAAAGTGTTGATTTTCGCGTCAAAAGACATTCTTACAATTTGAATAAAAAGATGTGTTTCAGCAAATCCTTTTTAGCAGTAAAATCTCAGAAAACTGTGGAAAAGGGCAAACTTGGATTGACTATATCAGTTGTTCGATTTCAAAATTTGGTGAAAGTGAGAAATCAATTTTGAATTGTTAAGATCGAGGTATAATTGTCTCTCTTTTGCTTGATATTACGAGTACTTGATGCAAATTGAATAGTTGCATAATAATGTTTTGCCTAGTTTGTGAAGAAGGTTGAATTTCAAAAATCGGATGATTTGTTTCAAATTTCGTATCATTGTTGATGTGTATTTCCTAGTTTAAAAAAAAAGAGAAAAATTTGATGAAATGTGTTTTGTTGCATACGTTTTGACATGTTTTGATCATGTAATGGCTAACAATCATGATTGTCACTAAGTTTTGCGTCTTTTAAGCCAAAAATAAAAGGGAAGTTGCTTTTTGTGGATTAACTGGTAAGAATTCCATGATCATTACAGGATTAATGATTCATTTGACATTGGGGGAAAAATTTTGAAAAAAAAATTGAAAAAATTTTCAAAGGAAATTTTCAATAAACAAAGAAAAATTTGAAAAAAGAGAGAGAAAGAAAAAGGAGGAAAGAAAAAGGAGAAAAGAAAAAGAAGAGAAGAAAATTTTTAATAGCCCACTGAAACAAGTTTTTATTTGATTAAATTGGGGCAAATTTTTGGTTGGCTACACTAGAGCCAATTTTCATTTAGTTAAACTGGAGCAAATTCCTTATTGATTAAACTGGGGCAATTCTATTTTTGAGAAAAAGAGAGAGAGAGAGAGAGAGAGAGAGAGGAGAAGTTTCTGTTCCTATCATTCATTTTCTCTTTGAGACAAGAAAAGCAAAAATCAGAAATGCAACATTTCACTGAGTGCATCATTACTTGCATTTTACATTTATCATGTTGAACAGCTTGTGTTTTATTTTTCAAAGTCTGGCAATCCAGAATTTATGTTTCAATTTATATTTTCATCTCTCCCGCTAGTGTCTAGATTTGGGTCTAATCCCACCAGCAATTTAGACCTAGGGCATATTTGTATTTTCCCATCTAGTCATTCAGGCTTGGGTCCAATCCCACTGAATAGTCTAAATTTGGAAAAGGAATTTAAATTTCTGTTGGTTCTTTGTCTCGACCTCAGCGGTTCACCCTTCTATCCCCTGCTTCAATTTAAATTTTTGTTGGTTCTTTGTCTCACCTCCCGTACCCTTCTATCCCCTGCTTCAATTTAAATTTGTTGGTTCTTTGTCACCTCCGGACACCTTCTATCCCATTCTTGATATTTTAAATTCACAGGTGAGTCTCAGCCTCCGTAGAACACCCTTCTATCCCTTCTTGATATTTTAAATTCTATTGGTGAGTCTCAGCTCCATTTGGCACCTCCTATCTCCCTTCTTGATATTTTAAATTCCTGTTGGTGAGTCTCAGCCTCCGCCGGGCACCCTTCTATCCCCCTTCTTGATATTTTAAATTCCTATTGGTGAATCTCAACCTCCGCCGGGCACCCTTCTACCTCCCCTTCTTAATATTTTAAATTCATATTGGTGAGTCTCAGCCCACACCTTCTATCCCCCTTCTTGATATTTTAAATTCCTGTTGGTGAGTCTCAACCTCCGCCGGGCACCCTTCTATCCCCTATTCTTGATATTTCAATTGATTTAGGCCACAAGAGCCAGGTAAGCATTTGGTGTCTACGTCTTTGTCTAGAGTTTCTTCGAAATTCAGACAAAGAGGCGCAAGCTGTAGACACCAAATTTTGACTATCTCAATTGTTTTCTTATGTTTTTATCTATTAATATTTAGTTATTTATTTTTGAATGTTCTAACACTTTTTTCTTGTTTTTGTTGGTTTTTTTTTAAAAAAAAGGGCTTAAAATTGAAACGCGGACCTGTTACGCGGAGTGGTCCTCGTAACCAGATCAAAGGCTAAAAAAAAAAAAAATTATGCGCGCGATTTTTCCAGCCATTTTCTCCTCATTTCCAGCTGTATTTTCTGCGACTTGAGCATCAAGAAACCTATTTAGTTAATCCCTAACTCACCCTTAATCCCTAACACCCCATCTAATGATCAAAAATCAACCAACAAACCCTAAATGCATCCAAGCCTTTGGTTGTAGGTTTTAATGCCTATAAATCACCCATGTTAGGGTTTTCTGAAAGAAGAAGAATAAGAAAAAAAGGAGAAGAGGGAGGCTGAGAGTGAGCAGAAAGAGAGAAGAAAGAAGTTAGGAAGAAAAAGAAAAACGATTGAGAATCAAAAAGAAAAAAAAAAGAGAGAAAAGATAAAAACTAGGGTTTCTTTTTTAGTGAAGATTTCTTGAACTTTGGTGATTGCTTTTCGTTCTTTTCAAGCCTCCGAATCAGGTAGTCTTCCTTTACTCTATCTATTATTTTCCGGTCGAAATTATGAAAATCGACCTTTTGGTGGAACCAAGATCTTAAATGTGTTTTTTAAGTTTTATGACATTTGATGATGATTATTGGTTGTTATATGAGCATGTTGTGTTTATAAAGCTTTGGTAAGGCTCATAGTCTTGTTCGACGCTTAAAATCGACGCGTTTGATGCTTACGTGTTGATTCATAGATTTGAAAATTTCGGAAAATGTTCTTCACATTTTGAAGATGTGAAGAAACGCGGACTACTTGCGCGGCTTACTTTGCGTAACGATCCGCGTTTCCTCTTGAATGTTTGAAGATGTGAAGAAACACGGAGTTCTTGTGCGGGTTGGTTCAAAAAATGCTCCGCATTTCTTCTTGAATATTTGAAGATGTGAAGAAACGCGGGGTTGTTATGCAGGCCAGTCCGCTTAACTTCCCGTATTTCTAGCCTGACAGTTCTTCCCTTTCCCCTTTTTTTTTTGTCTATTTGATGATGTTGATGCTTAAGATTTGACCTTTTTCGGTTTTAGCTTGTTTTGACATGATCTGAATGATGACGTTTAATGCTTTAAATAGATCCCCTTGCCTCTGAAAATTTTATTTGTGTTATTGTCTGAAAAACTGGAAGGAATCTTCCTGATATTTTGAAGATGGGAAGAGACGCGGATCGTTACGCGGCAGAGTCCGCGTTTCCCGTCCGCATTTCCCCTCTGAACTTTACATTTTGCATGTAACGCGGACGAAGTTGTGCGGCTCTTTCCGCGTTTCTACTTCGCGTAACCTCTCTGTTCCTCAGTTTTGTTGCTATTTCCTACTCTTTTGTTCCAGAATCTTACTCTATTATTCGTATTTCTTAGTCTTGTCCATGTTGCTTGCAGAATTTGTTTTGATACCTTTTCTTTGAATTTTTGATTGATTTTTCCTTTAAATTGGTACCTTGATCCCTTTTGTTGACATTGAGTCTTAGATAACCATTCCCATCATTTAAGGATTCAATTAAGGCATCACATCAAGGGATGGTAACTTCTTTCCCCTATTATGTGCTCTTATTTGTTTTTGCATGATATTGCATGTTTTAAATTAAGTTTTCCTTTGCTTTTATTCATGCCTAGTCTTTATTTATGTCATTTAATTTTTGGGTAAATCATTTGGTGGCCTTGGATGCCAAGTTGTAATAGACAGATTTAATTTTGCAGAAAGTGTATTTATTCTAGAAAATGTAATAGTTAGATTATTATTCCGAATTTTTTCCCCTTAGAATGTATTTAGGTTCCCCCAATGTAATAATTAGGTTTTATATGCTTATTTTGCATGCTTGCATGTTTATATGTTTACTTGCTTTCTTAGGGTCTTGCATCTAGATATTATGCCTATGTGTTATGTGTTTATGTGTTTTATGTGTTTCCTTACTTTATTATCATGTCTATATGTTTATTGTGTAAATGAATTGACGCCACCACACTAGTCCAACGCTAGTTGTGGTCTTTCCTTTCGATTTCTCACTAATCCAATGTTAGTGAGAACCTTTAGACAATGGCTAGTCCAATGCTAGACCCTTAAGACCATTCATGCATTAGATACAAGTTTCACACACTTTTCACTTTTAGGGTTTCTTTTCCATTCTTGCATGTTATTTTTCTCCCATCCCGTGTGCGAAACATGTCATTTAGTTTTCTTTTTTCGTTAAAAATAGATTAGCTCCTTTTTTAGGGCATTACCCTTTGAATAAGGGAAAAGAGCGAGTATGGCTTCCTAACCTTAGCACGCTTTTATTTCCTTCTATGAAAAGGAAGATTTGAAGTCACGAATTTAGTCCCCCGCATCCATTACGTTGCATTATCCCTCTTTAGGACATACATATGCATTATTTTAAATTCTATCAAAATCATTCTTTAAAAATCAAGTTTTTTCTTCATGTTTTAGCAATTCAAAGTCAAAAATCCATTTTTCTTAAAATTGCATCTTTTGAAAATCCAAGTTCCTCTTTGCACTTAAAATTCATCTTTTCAAAAATCCAATTTCTTTTCCCTTGAGATTTTATAAAATTGCATTTCTTTTGAAAACCCTAATTTCCTGTTTTTTTTTTCGAGTCTCATGATTTGCATTTTACGTGACCTCCTCGAGGGATCAAATTTGGATGACACAACTAATGTGATCAATTCCAATCAAACCTCAAGGAGACATTTTGCCCCTCTCGATCCAACATTAGATTTAGGTTTTGCATCCATATAGATAACATCCAAATGTGATAAATTTTAAAGTTAGAATTAGGAAATTTTTAACTAAATCTTGCAACTAGCTTTGGCTAGGTTAGAAGAGTGCCTTAGAGACGAGTAACATCGAATCTTTGCCTTCCCTTCTTTCAACTGTGACCCCCGAACCTTTCTTCTCTAGTTTTTCAAAGACTTGGAGTCGTCTAAAAAAAGGGTTTTCTTAGTTTATTTTCATTAATTAAAATTTTTGGGTGACTTGGTACACCTAAATTCCATACCAAGTGGCGACTCCAAACTTTTCTAAAAAACCCTTTTCTAGACTTTTGTTTTTGGGTCCAAATCGTCGCATTTTTGTAGTCCCATGACCCATTTCTTTTTTCAAAAATCAAAAAATAAATTTTTAACCAAAAAAGCATTTTCCAACGAAAAACCCGAAACGACGAGGGTTTCCTTCCCTCTTCCTTTCAAAAAATGGGGCGCGACAATTATGTCAAGAAAGAGGAAAATTGAAGATCATGAAATGATGGCACTCACAGAGGAGTATTCAGCACATGTGCAAAAAAAAAAATTAGACTAAAGCTCAAAGATTTGGGAAGTTTCATTATAGCTTGCACCATTGGACATCTAACTTCTCTAATGCTTTGTGTGATTTAGGTGCAAGTGTATCATTGATGCCACTTTTCATTATCCGAAAGCTTGATTTAGGAGAGATAAAGGACACTAACATTACCCTTCAATTAGCAGATAGGTATATAAAGTGTTCGATTAGTATGATAGAAAATGTCCTTATAAAGGTGAAATCATATATTATACCCATAGATTTTATTGTGTTAGATATGAAGAAAGATATGCATATGCCTAATATTTTAGGTAGATCTTTCTTAGTCACGACCGTTACATCAATTGATATTCAAGAAGGCAGATTAGTATTTAGAATCAATGGTGAAGAACTAGTGTTTAATCTTAATGATTATACAGATCTTGACTTAGGGCATGGTAAGGCTTTTAAACCTAAGGATGGTTTTTGTATTGATGCTTTTGATCTTTATTACATACCTAATATGAGAAATAAAGAAAAAAAATGTCTTTATTGGTTTTTTCAAAGAAATTCCTAAAGTTCAAGTAGATAAAAGTAAGAAACTAAATAGATTTTAGGATTGTTTTAAGTGTTTGTCAAAAAATCCTCATATAGATTGTGATAAAACTAACAATTCCTTGTTTGATGACGAGGATGATTTTGAATTAAGGCATCTCAAAACATGGTGGATGGCAAGAGAAGTTTCACCTTTGGGAAGGAACTAGCTCCTTATCCCCTCCTACATGATCTCTAAGGATCATGACTTTTGAGTCAAATGAATGACTATAAACCAAAGTGCTAATTAGGAGGCGACCCATTGTTGTATAAGTTTATGTTAATTTGGTATATTGTCATGTTTACTATATGTTTTTTAGTGTGTTTATTATGTTTGTTTTGTAGAATTTAAGAAATGAAGCAAAAGTTGCCTTTTGAGGTTAAAGAGGCAAAGAACTATCAAAGAACTCAACCCCTCATTTTGCATAGTTATTGTTTTTGATTTGTTATGAAGTGGTAGAATGTATGTTTAGATTATTTTAAACTTGCATGAATTGTTAAACTAGGAGAAAAAGTGATCTAGAATGAATTTTTGGCAATTGTGACCCTGCTCGTGTAACACCCCAAGTTTCTTGCCTATTTTAGGATTTCTTAAAAACATAAAATGTGGTTGGAAACATGGAGTGTGACGACCCACCTCTCTCTAGGGTGTACCCTAGGGTATCGATGCCAGCTCGCCAGACTCACTCACTCAAACATCACATGACTTATCAAACTAAAATCTAAACACAATACAAATCGAATAATAACTTACAAACCCATAACTTCAAATTACAAACTTTGAATACATAAATCCTCCATCCATACAATCAGGTTCCATATTACAAAAGCTTCCAATAACCATAACCCAAAGTTCTCGAAATATTTAACGTAAGTAAACCCCTAATTCTAAAGGTTGGTTTCTCCACTTGGGTACTCATTTCTTTAACCACATTCCAAATTTACAATTCAAATCTCTCAGGACAAATACAAAAGTAAACCTCGAGACTAATGGTGAGCACCTTCGCTTGGGTTCTCCGGTCCTAAGGAAAACAAATTTGAAAGGTTGAGCTAAAAGCCCGTGAGTTCCCAAAACATGCAAAGTACATAACACATATGATTTTTCACTTCAAGATTCACACTTGGAAATAAACAAGTAAGGAAAGCCAATAATCACACAAGAGTAGGATACAGTAGCCCTCGAGCTAAGGTCCTCGTCGAGCACATTCTGGACCGGTGCGCAATTCTTGTAGTTGACACTCCGTCAACTTTCATACTTACAACCAAGTAGAACACCACTTACTCCTTTCTCCACCAAAACCCCCAACCGGGCCCGCCAGCCTAACAGGAAATTTATATTTGTGTATTGCTCTACAACAGGGACAAGGCCATTTGCCAAGTCCAGAGCACACAACACGTCACATAGCCCAAGGTTGTTAATCTCCTCGACCTGGGTCTTCCCAACGGCTCGAGTCGATAACTTACCAAGGGGATTAAGTTAATCACGTAACCCAAGATTGTTAAATCTCCCCGACCTGGGTCTTCCCCAACGGCTCGAATCGATAACATATCAAGGGGATTAAGTATTCTCGAGAACAGGAAATACAAGACATGTCACTTCACTTCATATAATTCAAAATAGGATTCATGGCACAAGACAAGAGATTCAAAGTATACTCAAAATATCGTGAAAACACTTTTGCAAGTAGTACCATTCAAATGGGAGTAAGTGCGATAAAGTACACACTATTCCATTTGATAGATCAAAATCTATTTTTCACATTATTTCACATTTCAAGTTAAATACACATAGTCAAGTATCATGCATGGAAACTCACCGAAGTAGGGTTCGGCTTCCACGTAGGGATCAAAGTCACTGCCTTGCACACTCCCTAAAATAATTTAAAACAATAGATGAGATTCACTTCATCTCTTATTAACTAAAACATTTCACTTTCACTTCATAGTTTCCAATCAATATTTTTTTCCCAAAAATTCCCTCAAGGAAAATCACTCATTTCACATGACACAACGTTTCAAATGAGTCTTTTGAAGATCACTATCTCATTTCAAATATGACACGTCACCAATGTACTCCCCAAACACTATTTTCACATTTTCTTTAATAAAACAATTGGGTGAGGTTTATCACCTCAAAATCACTTTTATCACAAAACTCAACACTCACTCTTTGACAATACTTTAATATAACTTTAAAACACTTCAAACCATGTCTTTTCTTACAAAATTCATTAAATGGAACCGTAATACTACAAAACCCTCAAACGACATTTTTCGCCCAATTTTTGTAAGAAATTCCATTCTTTATCTTTTCAAAAAGTCATACACCAATAAATGTACATATCATATATTTTCTTAAACAAAAATTCATCACAACTGAATACAAAATTTTGAAATCAAACATAGAAGTTTTCAAGTGTGGTTTCGGCCATTGTAATCATTTTTCCTTCAAACTTTTCAACAACTAAAACCCTAATTTCTAACCATATCAAGGCAAGTTCACAAATAACAATCAAATTCCCAATCAGGTCCTCAAGTCCGCTACCTAGGTTGGGATTTCAAGAGCCCAACTTCATCTTTTCAGATGAGATCATTTTTATCAATATTAACCACAGATCTACACTAATTAATACTAATAAAGCTAGATCTACGAGTTTCAAAACTTATACCTCCGGATCTAACACAATCCGTCAAGATCAAAGATGATCCCGTGAGTTTCCTCCTTCCAAGAGTGCTTCCAAGCCTAGCAACCTTCACAAGTTTCGATCTTAGCCCTCGAACTACAAGTTTCGTCGAAGATTTCCAACACCAAGCTCAAACCCAAGCTTGAGACAAACCACCCAAGCTTTTTCCTCTCTTTCTTTTTCCTCCAAATTTTCGAACTTCACTCCTCTTTCTCTTCCTTCAATCGGCTGCCATGGAGGGAAAAACTCAAGCCATAAACCTTCACAAATTCAAGGTTCTAGTTGAAGAAGAAATGGAAGATTTAACCACAAGACTTACCTCTCTTTTCTTCCTCCTTCTCCCACTCACTCACGGCTGCCAAGGATGGATGATCAAGCCCAAGAATCCTTCAATCAAGTTTCATAAGTTCAAGTTGCTTGTTGGGAGAAGAAATGGAAGGTCAAACCACAACACTTACCTCTCTTTTCTTCCTTCAAGAACCCGATCAGCTCTCTCTCTCCTACCCCTCTCTCTCGGCTGCAAGAAGTGGAGAAGATGATGGTGATTAAGGGTGCTTGAAGCTTGTTGGAAGCAAGGAAGAAAATGAAGAAGACAAGAAGACAATTTCTCTCTCTTCCCTCCTTGATGCATTCGGCCTCTCTCTCTCTCTAGATCCCAAAAGTGCAGCTGAAAAAGTGATCTCAAGGTTGCAAGAAGTCAAGGCTTTATGGTGCCAAAAAGTGCTTTTCCATGATTTAAGGCAAAAAGTGCTTTTTGGCACTTTATGTCGCGTCACACGCGACAGTCCAACTTACACTGTTTTACTCCATTCCAACACTGTCTAACCTTCATAATATTTTCAAAATATCACTATGTATGCTCGATTTCAAGTCCAAGTCACTATTCACACGTCGGAACAATTTTTAACGCTAATTTTGGCCAAAACCACACACCGGCAAACAAATCGTATAAAATCCTGTAAATTAGAAAATATTCACTTTAAACATATTTTCACTCATATTTCAATAAATAAACATAATATAAATAATATTATGCACTTTTAAAATAATTCCAAATTTTGAGGCCCTCACATGGAGGCTGCCTCATGTTTTCACTTCTACAATAGGGAACTCTTGTTCAATCCTTTTCTTTTCTAGCATGTGCACTTTATTTCATCCTTCAATTCTCTCGATCAACCATCATTTGTTATCACCATTAACATCATTTAGAGTCATTTTTATCAATCATGTGCATCCATATACACCTCAGTTGTTTGTCATACCTTCATTAAATCTTAGCAGAGTTTAGTTGCACAATGTTTGTGTAAAGGCTAGTTCAAGTGCATAAAAGGCATTATTGCATCACTTTTCATTTATACAACTACATTGAAGTTAACTTTATTTGGCAGTTATCATTTTCATCATCCTCAAACATCTTATGCAAAGGCATTGGTTTGCATATTCTGTGAGGACCAGAAAATTTGTGAAAATTATTTTTTAATTTTTTTCACTTTGGATTATCTGCATTTATCGATTTCACAGTGAACAATTTGTGTACCTTATTCGCATTGACTTATTTATTGATTTAATGTTTAAAAAAATGATTTTATTAGTCTCGATGATTTTATTAATTGTTGCATATGGGGGTTAATAATTAGAGTAAGTGTGATTTTGTGGGGTATGTGAGAAAATTATAGGAAGAGAAGGAAGTTTTATGCAAAAAGGTTTGGGAAAACTAATGAGAATTGGACAAGTATAATCTTCCTAACCAAGAGTTTGTTTTATATTAAACCAACCAAACTTCTTTTTTGATCCATTTCATTTTCTAGTCATGAGATAAGAGAGAGAGAGAGGATTGAAATTCTTGAGAGAAAAAGGGGGAAAAAAACCACAAACTCAACCTTGATTCCTTGCTTAATTTTGTGAGGAAAAAGAGAGGGAAAATCTTGATATTCCATCAAACTCTAGTTTAAACTTGGAAGGAAGATCTTAGATGGAACTTGGGGGAAAACTTGAGGAAACTTGATGAATTCATCCATGATTGGCAAAGGGAAAGCTTGAGGAACAAGTGGAGATTCTTGCTCCATCCTTGGACACAAGGCTGGTGGTTCCCTCTCCTCCATTTTCAACATTGATCTTTTGAGCATTTAGAGGTAAATTAACTTGAGAACCTTTGATTCTTGAGGTATACTTATGTTTTGTGGTTGGAAGTTGAGATTGAGTTAAAAGATATGACTTTCATGGTTGGGATTGTTTGATTAGCTGTTGATGGACAATTTATAAGTTTTATGATTACCTTTGCTAAGGTTGCCTACCATGTGAGGGCCCCAAAATTTATTTTAAATATTGTTAATATCTATTATTTTAAATAAAGGTATTATTGTTATTAATTCGTTCAATTATTTTAAAATTACATTTAAACGAATTTTTAGAAAATTTAAATGAAAATTCAATTTATTTATTTATTTATTTGATTAATTTATTTCATTTTGAGAAAAACTTAATTTAGCTCTATATTAATTTTTCAGGTAGATTTTCAACATTCCATTCATCTTATTTTAAAATTTGCTCTTTTTGTATCAATTAAACAGAAAGTGAGAAAAACACGTTTTTCGAGGTAGGAATTCAGGCAATGACTTAAGTAGTGCTGGAATGTAAGGATGATCACCGTAGGTTAGAAATATTATCCAGTGACTAGAGGTGAGATTAAGTGGGGTTTTGGAACCTTAAGACCTAGTTGGACAAATTTCCCGAAAGATAGGATTTTAACCTGCGATTGTTTATCCATTTAATTTCCTTTAATTCACTTTAACTTTTCCTCTTACTTTCTCTCTCCTAACCGAAATTATCCCCTTTAATCTTCTAGTTAAATTTGTCATTCCATTTTCCCCCCCAAATTAAGTTGCAAGACTAGAAATTAAAAAGGGAACAAATCTCCTTAAATCAAGGCTTTGTGTCTTGTCAAAATTTTGTGTTAAGACAATAAAGTTTTCCCTTCTTCCTTCTCCAATTTCAGCCGATCACTTTCCCCTCTTCTTCCTTAGCAAAAACAGCCTCTCATTTCCTCTCCAAACTCTCCATTTTCAGCCGGCCAAGTTGCTCCATCTTCCTCTCAAAGAAAACCCTCAACTTACCTTGTAAAACCTTTGCTTAGAAGGTTTGAAGTTTTAGAGTGGTGAAGGGAGGTTGTTGGCCGAACTTTGCAGGAGAAAAAGGGGGTTCTTGGTGGTGGATTTTGGACCCTAATCTTGCTCAAACAACTAGAGGAGAAGGTAATCCTTCTACACCTAAAATGATGAGCTTTAAGATTAATTCTTGAAGTTTAGTTGTCAAGTTTCATTATTATTAAGCATTTGTTGATTATGGTTGTTGAGTGGGCTCTTGAACTCCCACACTTGTGTTGATTAGAATTCTAGCATGGTTATTGATGCATTGTATGAATTTGAGTTAAAAATTGTTGTTGGATTTTTGGACAAAAACCCTAAGAGGAACCGGTTCATGAAGGAAGAAAAATAAGGGAGAAATTTCTGTTTTTCCTCTGATTTGGTGGCTGCAAATTTTGTCAAGTTAAAAGTTGATTGTGAGGCTTGAATGTGAGGGTTAAGCTGTTAAAATTGCCCCATACCAAGTCCTTCAAGAATTGAGTGAAGTTGGTGGTTAGATGGAATAAGGAAAACTGGAAAAATGAAGCATTATGCTGCCCGATTTTATGGGATTATTTTGTGATAATTCTTGATGAAAGTGGTGACCATTTTTGATCATCATTAGGTTAAGGAAGACTAATTCCAGCTTAGGGTCGAAATTTAGGTCAAATGTCACTAGCATATGATGTTTATGAAAGAATAGAAGAAGAGGATTTCAACTTTCCTGGTTTGAGAAGTTTCGATGAGTGAACTTTGGGGACGTAGAAAACTGCCTTCCCATTCGAATTTTTGGTTGAATTTTGGTATGAACTTAGCCTACATATGGAAGTATTATTGTACCAAATTTGGTGATTTTTGGCGAAGAATTAGCCACTCAAACGAAGCTATGAATTATGCCCTGTCAAACTGAAACCCAGAAATTTCAGAAATTTGAACCCCCTTTGTTTGAACTGTTATAATTTCATGCTCGGGTGTCAGAATTGAGTTCCGTCAGTGGCTGTTGAAACTCCTTATGTAGTACTATATTGTGTATGAACTTCAGAGGCTAACTAATTTTCTGTAATTTATGGCGAATTTTCAAAGTAGCCTTGATGGCCAGCCTAATGTGTCCTGTCTCGGTACTGTAGCTTTCTGTTGAACGAAAATCTGGGCAATTTTTGCCCATAATTTTAACTGGGTACCTTCTATACAGTTTTAGAACTTTAAATAGGTTTCCAACGGTACCAAATTCGTGAAATTTTGATTTGTATAACTCAAGTTATGATTTTTCAAAGTTTTCATCTCAAAATGGAAAGTTATCGATTTCACTTTCTTTCGAATGAAATTTGGCCAGTGAACTAGAGAAACTTATTTTCATTCTCTTTTAATTATTTTAGGGCGAAGTGCTGATTTTGCCACTTGGCCAAAATTTGGATTCCGACCCACACTTTATCGGTGAGTTTTCAATGCCTGTTAAATGTTTTCGTTTAAATGCTTTGTGAATGTATGTGTACCATGACATGTTGCTTGATTTGACTGTGAAAATGGAAATTTGATGAACCACTCACCTAAAGGAGAGTATACTTTATTGCTCCCTTTTTGTAAAGTTGGTAATTTAAATATTTGGCATGTGTCAAAGGAGATGGAGAAGTGTTACCCTGCCACTCTTGGCCGCGTGCCTTGAGTGGCCTACCTGCTTAATCTTGCTCACTATTTAAATGTTTACGCATGGTCCTAGGGAGAGTTTGGTGGTTGGAGTTTACGTGAAGAGTCGCTCACTTGATTGAAAGCTCCACTGAGTGTCGACTACTATAAATGCTCTGAAATGTGGAATTTGGCTCCAGAGCCCCAGATCCTCAATGTGTGTGAATTTGATTTGTCTATGTGTTTTATTTATTTACTTTAATTTTACCGCTTTAAGTGCATGTGCATGAATTTTGGAAACTCACGAGCTTTTTAACTCACCCCGCTCCTTTGTTTTTCCTTAACAGTGACGAGAACTGCCTACATAGGGCTAGTTCTTGTCCTTTGACTTTTATCTCAATTTGGAGAAATGTTTTGTATATTCTTTTAGTGATGTATATTTTAGAATTATGGATATGTACTAAAATCTGCTCGAGGATTTTAAGTATTTTGAGTGGAAACCTGTAATTCTAAGATTTGACAAGATTGTACAATTTTAATATTAATGTTGCTATGATTGGCAGTTTTACTCGTTTAAGTTAGTTTCTTTTCATGCGTGAGTCCTGGTGAGAGCTGGACAGGCAGCCCGCTAACCCCTCTGGTTAGCCTTAGGGGGAGGTGGTGCTGTTACATACCAAGTGTTTGATAAAATGTTTATATGATACTAGTGGTTATGCACATCAAGTGTTTGATGAAATGTTTGGAGATTTTGATGGAAAATTTCTGCTTGCTGGCCGAATGGAAGCAGAAATTTTTGAAATTTTTGAAATTATGAGGAGGCCCTTGCAAGCAAAAAGACAAAACTAATGGGTGCAACAAAGCCCAATCTACTCATACGTGCCCTACCATGTCCTCATGCAAGGGACATTTCTCCTTCTCCAAGGGTTTCTTATCCTTCCTTCATTCCTTGTCCCGCATTCTTGCTAGTTAAGGCCACTAGCTTATGCATTGAATTTCTGGTCCATTGTGCGGATGGAGAGGTTGCTTGACAATTCCTCCAAATGGTCTAATGGGTGCCTATGGTTGCTTCGCTACACTATCAAGTTGTTTCCTTGCCGCCAAGCATCATAAGGGTTGCCGCCTTGATGCCGTCGTTCGAGAAAGTAGAGCTTGGTTACTTCTTTCCAGCAGTTGAGGCAAGTCGAATGCCAGTAGTGATCCAAGTCACGTTCATCCTTTGGCTACCCAGACGGCATCTCACATGGTTGAAATTATGGGCCATCCGACCATCTATTCTTCTCCTCCTTCAAGCCATAGATTCATGGACGAATCTTCTTCAAGAGGAGGGGAATGACGCAATCCTCTCTGGCCATAGCTTCTTTAAATTTGTGAATTTTGTGTCATTTAAATTTTTGAATTTATTTGTTTTTCTTATTAAAATTTGGCTAGCTTGTTAGGTGAATAAGGCCGAATTTCCTCTCCTTGTTTAGATAGGATTTTAAGTCTTTTAAACAATTTCTAATTAGTTTAGGTTTAATTATTTTGTTAGTTTCCTAACTAAACTAAGGGAACTATCATTACTTTATTCTCGGTCCAAGTAGCATTAGGATTTGCTTTCTAAAGGCTATAAATAGCATTCTTTTCATTCAATGTAGACAAATTATTTCAGAAATTATTCAGAGTAATCTCTTGGTTCTTGCGAGAACAACCTTTGAGTGCCTTAGACGTTTTCTAGGTGTTCAAAAAAGACTTTATCAATCAAGAACGTGTTGATTGTGGTGTCTCTACCGTCAACTTTGGTCTCGAGTCGCCCTTGATCAAGTTGATATTCTGTTGCCAAGTCATGGTGAAATCGTCTAGATCCTGTGAACTTGTCGTGCTACGGGTTTCGTTTAAAATAGAACGAAGCATCATATCAGTTGGTATCAGAGCAACTGATACGATCCTTAGAAAATGGATTAGACACCCTAAGGGCGAAGGATCGTCTGAAATAAGTTGGTCTCGAGTCGCCCTTGATCAAGTTGATATTCCGCTGCCAAGCCGTAGTGAAATCGTCTGGATCCCGTGAACTTGTCGTACTACGGGTTTCGTCTAAAATAGGGCGAATGATCATATCACTTAGGCACCATTTATGCCTAAGTACCTAATGCATACTTAAGCAAGTTTTCTTCATCTTCTTGAACCTTAGTAGTGTACTTGTAGCTATTATTTTCAACTCTTTGAGACCTAATGATTGGCATATGGTACTTGTGAAATCTATTATTCTCATTGATGTAGGAAATAGCTGAAACTTAAAAAGGAATAAGATCATGAAGTTTTCAAGTTAATGGTTCAAATCACTACATAAGGGAGTATTTCTTTTTACTCTTATTCTTCACACATTGAGGACAATATGCATTTTAAGTATATGGGAGAGGTTTATAATCTTACATGTGGTAATGATTGAGAAAAATTGTTGAACTTTTAAAATTTTTCTAGAGCAACAAGTTCCATGACCATTATTAGTCAAATTCTCCCTTTAGAGTAAATTGATCATATGTGCATTGAAGAATTCATTTCTCATTTGGTTTGGAACTAGTTATTATGTGATTAGAATTTTTGCTTATAAAGAAAGTATATCTTGTAAAGCGTAAGGAATTGTGCCTTGAATTTTGCATGTTTGTTAAGTTTCCCGTCTTGATTGAATTTCACAAAATGAGTAACGAATATGATTAATATTTGCACTACTCTTACTATGATGATGGTATGTGAGGGAATTTTCTTTATGCAAAAAGAAGAGAAAAACAAAAAAAAAAAGAAAAAAGGGAAATATAAAAGAAGAAAAAAGTATAAACATTCTACTCCAATAATTCTTGAAACTTAGTAACTAGGGGTTGGCATCTACAATGTTACATTCGCATAAAACAGCTTTTGATTTAAGAGTATACAAAGCAACTCTAGTTAGTGACATGTTGAGTAACTAGGGATTTGCACCTACTAATGCCAATGTGCGTATTAAAAGACATTTTCACTACTTGAGGAAGCTATTTTGTGTGTTTAGAATGAATTTTTCTTTTGAGTGAACAAAGATGATCATAATAATTGTATACATTTATTTGTTTATATGAGTTACTTAAAAGTGAGATTGAGTTGAAAGGAGCACATGAGTTGAGCTAATCTTAATTCTTGGTATAATTATCTCTCCTTTGTTTGGTATGATGCACACTTGTGCTAAGATGAATGGTTGCTTAATGGTTGTAAGTTGTTTATGTGAGAACCCTAGGAAAAAAAAAAAAAAAGAAGAGGAAGAAAAGAAGGCATTTTACTTGAGTGCATCATATAGTCATTAGTGCATTAAATTTCCTAAAGTGCTTAATTTCATGGGTATTGCATGGTTTAATTTAGAATTTTATTTTTCATGTTTTACATGGATAAATGCATTAAATTTATGTGGCTTTATGTGAGTTATATTTTAACTAGGGGTTTGATGTTAATTAGCAAGACATTATTTCATCTTTTGGCCAAGAAAGTGCCAAGTGTCAACTATCTATGATGTCTTGACCTTAAGCCATCCTATATAAATCTTCCAATTCAAAAATTTGAAGCAAAATTTCCCTCTCTCTCTCACCTCTTGGCCGGCCAACCTCTCAAGCAAAAACACCAAACCCTAAGCTAAAATTAGTCAATTTTGGTGAAGGAAAAACTACTTGGAGTGAAACCCTAAACTAGGTTAATCCATAGACTTCCAACTTGGTGGCAAGGAGTGGAGTTTTTGGTGGTTTTGCTCACACCTTTGGCAAGGTAAAACCTCTCCTAATTATGCTTTAATGAGCTTTAACTCCTTGGGGAAATGTTGGTTAGATGTCTTGAGGTCTTTCTTGATGTTTGGAAGAAGAAATAATGGAAGGAAATCTTATGTTTGCTAACATGATTTTAGGTTTCATTCGCTAGTCAGCCAAGTGTTTGATAAATTGCTTGATGTTTTGTGATGCTTCAATGATGAAGTTAATTGCTGTTTTAGCTGGTTTAACACCTTGGCAAGTGAGGGAAATGGTTTTAAAAGGTTGTTAGAAGAAAAGCACCTAACCTGAAAATTTTCTCAGAAAACAGGATTGAAAAACAGCCTACTTTCCGAAGTTACTGTTACCTGTAGAAAATGAACTAGCATCCGAGCCTTATACCGTTAGAAATCCCTATGAACCTAGTTTCAAACACCGCTGACGGAGCTCGATTTCGATTTTTCTACGTCGAGTTATGAATGTTTTCCCGAGACTGTTCGTCCAGTCTGAATTTTTCCCGACAGATTTCCTGCTTCTCTGATATCTGCCGTTTTGACTATGATAAAGCATGAATTGATATCTGACCTCTTCATTAAAGTTGTAGAGCTATGTCTTAGCTTCGAAACGCCATAAATTACACTCCAATCCGATAAGCGTGGCCACAGTTATGATCAAGTTACTGAACCTTGACAAAACTGTCCAACGTTGATTTCAATCCTGCGATCGCTTCTTTTATTCCTTTCGATTCTTGTGTCTTCTTGTCGTGCCCCGACCCCCTCATGAGTGGTTCTAGGATGTTGTTAAGACTTTTATTTGCTCATCTTCATAAACTAGATTGGTCATTTTATGATTTGTGCATCCAAAATATGACTTTTATCACATGAAAAGAAACATTGAGCAAATGCATTTGATCACGTTTGGTTGGGCAGCCGAGCTTAAATATGTTCCATTTTATTTGATATTAGACTTTGGAGGAGGAAGTAAAGAGGATTTGGGTGCGAATACTTGAAGATATTTCACTCGACTCGGTGAGTGTTTCATGCTTGTTATTTGATCAATTTGATATCTGAAATATTGAAATACTTGAATTATGTGTTGATTTGTGTTCTTGTGATTCGTGAACCAATTAATGTGATCGAGATGAGTGCGTACTTTATCACACTCGATCTCTTGTGCTTGGAATCTTGTACTTGAATATTTGAATTCATGTGAAACGGCTTTTGGCCACATTTGATTTGTGAGTCGTTTGGGTGATATCCCATCGACAAATATGAATTGTTTCGAGCTCAAAACCTAGTTGGTGAGTCAATCGACTCGAGCCGCACGGGCTTGGTCGGAAAGTTGACAAACCACCGGGTATGATATGTGAAACCGGAAATCTGGTATACTCGAGTATCACCAAAAATTTGACTTGTTGGGGTGTTCGGGCCCGGTAGGGTAAAACGGTGGTTGGTGTCTCGTGATAAGTGGGGATCTACTGTTTGATTCTGAGATGTAAATGTTGACGGAGAGTCAACAGGAGGTGATTGATCAAGCTGGAATTTGGCTTTGAAAGCCATCCATTATCCTTTAATTGAATGTGTTTAATTTATTTGGTGAATTTATTTGTGACACTTGTTTGCTAAGTGAATTTTTCTTGTATACCTGACTGCTTGTATTTGGAACCTCATTGAGCTTTTAGCTCACCCTATTTTCCCTTTTGTTTTCCTTAGCAGGGGGATTTGCCTGAGCTCAGGGTTGGACGTACGAGCGTTTAGTATAAGTTTTTGTCGTTACTTTTGTTAAGGAATGATGTACTGTAAAACCCAACTATGGATAAGTTTATCTTTTGGCGTTGTATCCTTACTTCCCTGTTGACTTTAAGTTTGAATGGTAGTGTGAGTTTATGTATCTATGTTGGTTGACTTTTGAATTGGGAGAATTTAGTTTTATCAGTTTTGCATTGTTGGTCTATTTTAGCTAGTGAGTCCTGGCAAGAGCTAGGCAGGCAGTCCGCTAACCCCTTTGGTTCGCCTTAAGGGAAGGTGGGGCTGTCACAGTTTACCTTTGTTGGCCTTGTTCCTAGGTTTTGATGATAACAAAATAAAATGAAGATTTGGACTAATGTTTTTATGTGAGAATTTTGTTAGAACAGGTCCTTGATTCATTGGAAAAGAAAAGAAATCAATTCAAGATGAATTGAGAAGATGCTAACTTATCGGACACTTCTATCGGACGACATCATTATCATCGGACGTCCGATAGAATTAAAGATGAAATCAAATCTCTGTCGCCGGACGAAAGCTATCGGACGATATTATGCATCGGCCGTCCGATAAAGAACGGCAACCTATCGGACGCTTGTGTCGGACGACAAAACCCATCGGACGTCCGGACGCTGAGAAGAACTCGTGACGCTCCCATCGGACGATAACATTGTATCGGACGTCCGATAGGTCCAACGGCTATTTTTCAACAGCCATATTTTTGACCGTTGGAGAGGTTCTTGAGGCCATTTCTCACACTCTATAAATACCCACAAGTTCAAGAAGATCAAAGACTTTTGCCTACATAAAATACAAGCTTACAAGTGAATATTTGGGTAGAAATCTTCTTTGTTTGTTGTATAGGTGTGGGGAAAGTTGGGTTTGTGAGGTTGCTCAAGTGAAGGTTACTCTATAGGAGGCATAAAACCTTGGTGAAGGTGAGCCTATCACTTGGAGTGGTAAAACCTTGGTGAAGGTTGCCTCACTTGTAAAATAGTTCTTAGTTGGTTGGTGAGCTTTCAATTGTAGCTAGTTGAGGGTTTACTTGGAGAGTAGTAAAACTCCTTTGCTCAACCAAAGGGTGTTTGGGGTGAGGAAGGAGTGATCCTTCACTTGTACAAGTTGGTTAGTGTCTCCATCAATTGAAGAAGCTATTTGGTGAATTCAACTCCAAGTTTGGAAGAAGCTTGGGAGTTTGATTGGTTTGAATTCCTTTTACCTTTTTGTTACTTTATTCTTTGTGGTTTAAGATTGTTAACATTTATCATTATTGTGATTGTTTGAGTACTTGTTTGCTTGAACAATTTTAGTTGATTTATTGGGTTGCATTTCGGGACCAAAAATCCTTCTTTTTGAGAAATTAAACTTGAAGGGCACATGAACATATGGTTATCTTTGGATCATTGTTTTGATTTGTAGTTCTTGTTGATTGAGGACAAGTGATGGCTCAAGTGAGGGGGAGTTTGATTCGTTTATATTTTACATATTTTTAGTGAAATTTTAGTGTTTGTTTTTTATGTGTTTTTAAGCTAAAATGGAAAAATTAAATTCTTTATGATTATTTCTCATGCAAGTAGGGTTTAATGACCAAAACATGCAAAAGCATCCATTATTAATGTGCAAATTTGTGATATTTTTGTAGTTTTGGCATTTTATGGATTGATCCAATTCAGGGAAGATCATTTTAAAAATCAAGGGATGATCATTTTAATTGTTAAAGTATGATTTGAAGAAGCTTAGATACAAAGAAGAACAAGTGACATACAATTGTGATAAAAAATGAGCAAGTCAAGAATAGCAGCTCTGACATTGTGAAAATTTGGCTATATCTTGAACTACATGTATTTGATTGAAATCATTCTTGAGCCATTTTATAACTAAGATCCTTCTTATGAAGACATCTAAATCCTTCTTATTCCTTTTTATAACTAAGATCCTTCTTATGAAGACATTTAGATCCAATTTTCATGTTTTTACGGTCTAAATGTAGAAAATCAGAAGTGCATTTTTGCTGTCAAAGTCGAAAAGAGGGGATCTGATCAGTCGAGGTATTTCAGTCATTTATCAGCTTCTAGATATCCAAATGATGTGATTTTTGATGCATTCAAAACCTTATTCAAAGGGCTACTACTTTTATGTTCAGTATAAGAGTTGGCTCGGCCTATATCATGGAGAAATTTACTGCTCATTGATACTAAATTAGAGCAATTTCTAGGAATTGTCAGATTGAAACAAATCTGCAGGGGAGTTGAAACAGGAGGTGTTACGTGACCCCTGCCCCGTGTTTCACCTCCTGCTTCCTTGATGTCATTGCACATGTGCCTTCTCAGCTGCACCAAAGATTTTCTGACTCATTTCTAGCAACAAATTTCAGTGGGAATTGCCCAAGAAACCTGCAAAGAAGGCTTGACAATTCCAATAAAGCAAGTTTATGGGTCCAAAAAGAATATTTATCATGATTAACATTTGCCTTTTGCATCAAAATCCCTCGACAAATAGAGAAGCTCTTCACAATACAAATAAGGAGAAAAGAAAGGAAGGAACAAGAACTTTAGCATTAGTATCATAAAGATAGGTTTAGTTTAGTAGTGAAAGTTTCTTAGTCTAGAAAGTGAGAGAGCATAAAACAGAAAGCAAAGGGACACTCTTGCACTTTACCTATTTGAGAGGAGCAACTTGTAAAAGAGATCAAGAATTCCATTTCAAGAAATTGAATAAAAATTCTTCTTCTTAAGCTTTTTCTTTTACACTTAATTTCAATGCTTAGTTGCAAGATCCTTTCATGTTTGGATATGCTTAATATTATGTCTAGCAAAACTCTTCACGTCCTAAGGTGATAATGAACTTGTTATTGATTTGATATGAAATGGTTAGGAATGATTATGTTATTTTATGATTTTGCTAGTTTAAAAATTTGTACTTGTTATTTATAGTTGCCTGATCACTAGCTATGAATTATTTGCTAATTGTATGTGCAGTGAAATTAACCTACATGTAGATCTTGGTTCTTAGACCTTAGCATTATTCTCACAAAAGTAAGGAGTTAGGTTAGATGGTTTTTTATTGCAATAACTTTATTGAACTTATTAAATTTTTACCTAACCTTTTCACTATGAAAATAGGTTAAGAGAGGGTATAAGAAGTTGAGAAATTAGTGAAAGTAATTTTCAACTGTTATATTCATTGGCGAAAGTAATGACATGCATTAGGAAGTTATTTCCTTAACAAATCATGAGAATCATAACTTTGTCATCTTAGTTAGTTTCTATTTTTTGACACAGCAAGGGGTTCTTAACCCTAGGAAGTCTCTTTATGTGATTTTTGAGCAATCTTATTTTAATTGATCTTAGTTTAAATTGTGGTTTACTTTTTAACTTGTTTGATTGTTATCTAAATAATAAAGTAAGTGAACAAACCGCAAATGCTTTCCTTTAGTTTGTGTAGGATTGATTCTATTATTCTATATTTGTTGACCTGTATACTTGCACGTAGGGTAGTTAGATAAAATTTTGAAAGCTTAATTACAATCACTCTCTCCTTACATTTTATATAAGCTGATTTACAATGATAAGTATAGAATGTACAATCTCTTTGAACCTTTTTACACTGTCCGGAGTAAATATCTCTTGACAATTGTTCCTCTCCCTCTCTGGACGGTAATAGGGTTGACAAATGAGAAGCGTAAAGCTCCCCCCCCCCCCCCTTCCTCCTCCTTCCCTTTTTTCCGAAGCATAGAACCTAAGGAAAGTCGTATTGCTAGTTCCAAAACGTGCAGAAGGATGCACTTTCCAAATCCAATGCAACTTATAAACCACCTGGAATCCATTTGAATCATCACGTTAAGGACTTAAAAACATCAAACTTGTGAGTTAGCAAGTTGTTTAAAAGCAGCAGAGATGATGATATCTTATCGCAGTGCAACGAACAGGGTGATGTTCTAGCAAAGTTTACCAGTGTGAGTTTCAGAAGCCTATGAAGCTGAATTTTGTGCTTATTGGCAACAGCAGCAGAGAAATTTTAGATAATATTTGGTGGCAGTTCCACAATTGATAAGTGATCACATGAAAAAGCACATGTCTATGATTTCTGGAATAAACTGAATATTGCAGATGAAATACAGAGAGCAACGTAATAATGGCACAAGTATACAAGTAGAATGAATAATATGTTAATAGCATGCCTTTCGATTGATAATCTGAACTGCAAAATTTTTCTGTACAGTCAGAACTCGACATATCTGAACAACATCTATAACACTATCACTGGTTACCAGAGCAGCGTCAAATCATTGTCCTTTCACAAGGAACAGGCATTTCAATTGATGATATGAACTATGAAAGTTTATCTCCACATACTTATAACCAACATATCGGAAGAGCATCCACTCCATTTCAGGTTATTAAAGCAGCATCAAATCATTGTCATTTCACAGGGAAGGTGATTGTCTTACATTTAGCTGCAAGTTAGAACTAAGAAAGCTGAAAAGGACTACTACTTTTCTAAGGACTAGCCACAGTTTTCATCACAAGGCAAACCAAAAAGATACAAAATATCTTTCTAATCTAACCTGTTACCATAACCAGGAAAGTGAGAGAATGGAAAAAAGCATCAAAGGTAGCTAAAATCAGGATGAGGAGGATAAGTATAGGGCATCTCTGCAGGTGGAATATCCATCAAACCATGTATCAAAAGAAAGCTCTGCTACCATAAAATACTTTTGGACTTGGTTCACTACTTTTTGATGCATTTGCTTTCTCACTAGAGGCAGAGTTCCCTGAGGCACTATCCATATCATCAACGCCTGAACTATCACCAATGTCCATGGGAAGCTTCATCTTTGCAAGAGCTTCCGTAAACTGCTGCATGCTTTTCATGTATATTTCAACTATCTCTTGTTGAACCACTTTTTGTTCAGGTTCTACAGTCACATTCATAACAGGCTGGGTTATTGTGCTATCTGGCACCTCAGTTACAATGTTATTAACTGGAGATGTACCTTTGTCCTTCAACTTGGAAACATCATCCTGGTTCTGATGTTCAGGAATGCTTAATTCGTGAGATATAGATGAAGGGTTGATTGGAACCAAGACTGAAGGAGGCTCTTCAGTCTTCAATGTAGTTGGAGGAGTTTCACCCTTCGGAACATCATTGGCACCTTCACCATCCAAAGCCACAGCTTCTTGAACACAACCATTGTTTCCAATTTTAAGCTGACCATCATTTAGAGCAGAGGCACACTGCTCTGTGCTTTTGCCCTCCAAACCCGAACATGGAATTGCAAAATACTCTGAAGCCATCCTCTCATTTTCATTTACAATCTCTGGATCAGGAAACTCAATTTTATCAAGTTCACAGGGTACAGCATCATTGACTTCAGAATCTTTATTGGCGACATCTACAACCGAATAACAGTGTGATGCAGGGATCTCTAGAACATCCGGTGATGCGCCAGTGTAGGTGAGAGTAAGTTGTACAAAACCAGCAGGAGAATGGTATAAATCAGTCGAAGAAAGTGAAAATTCTTGTTCTGGTTTACCATTCGCAACAAGAACTTCACAAAGAGGCACCAATGTGAATCCCAACAGCTGGTCTTCTAAATAATTCCGCACCCTACTAAGCATCCAAACCTCACATCTAAGCGATGAATCAATAGTTCGGACATTTAACCGAACATTTTCATCAAAAACTGGATTCCTCCCTCCACCATTAACAATTTGAGTTGAAACTACTTGTTCTGGATCACTAGTCAAGGAAAGTCTGGCATACACATCTTGATTTTGATATATGCATATGTTATGAATATCCCTTGCTTGATGAATATAAACATCAAGAACCCCAATGAAACCCTCTGACTTTCCTTCCACGCATTTCCCCTTTTCAGTGTTTTCAACTAAATCCCCAGAATCTGGAGCTAAGAAATCAGACTGTACTTTGCTGGACTCCATATTAACAACTCTGGAAGTTGATAAAATAACTGGTTTATAAACTCAATTGTTCTTGAGACGATGCCCCCTGAAGTACAAATATCTTAATTGATAGAAAATAAAGCCAACAAAAATGAAGTTTGAAGTAAACTTACTGAACAGGAACGGAGCAATAGGAATTTTACTGTATTTCCTGCAAATTCCCAAAAAAAAAAGAACAAAATAAAATCAGAACCACAGCAAATGAAAACTGAAACCAAACCGAATCAAGGATTGAACTGAAATAACTGAATTGAAACTTTCCAGTAATACTCAATGCTTATATGAATGAAATTGAGGAACTGAAAACCAATGATTGACCTGATACTCCAAGTAATTATTGGGTTTGATTTCCTCCTTTCTAGAGTCCCAAAAAGGCATCATTCCCAAAAAAACCCATATATCAAATCAAATGCAAAAACCAAGATAACCCATGAAAGACATAATCATAAGCATGCTAAAACTTCAATAAAATGAGCCCTTTTCAAGAATCCCAAGGCAGAGAGCTGCACAAGAAACGAGGGGACGAGCAGAAAACAGAGAAACAAAAAATGATTTTGAAGAAGGGAGAAAGCAAGCAGCAGACAAAGATAAGGTGACTGAGAGTGATATAATATGTTTTCGAGCTTCTGCTAGTGGTTTCTTTTGTGGCCTTTTTGGCCATTTGCCAACAAGTCAATGCTTAGGTTCTTTTTGTTCTCACTAGATTGAACATCTAGAATCACTCTTCTCCCTCTAGTATTTGAATGGTCAAAGACAAAGAATCAAGAAATGAACTGGGGAATTATCCTCATTGGTGAGAGTTTTCTTTGTTACATAGGAAGAAAACTATATGGCGATTTACCAATTAAAAGAGTCTATATATAGCTCAAATTGTAACTGATGTTCCAATTTGGAAAAATGAGATAAGTGATTATAGTCGAAGCTAAGGTTTGATGCATCTATTTTCTCAAGAGGTGGATTGTATGGAAATTTACGTCATGTTGCTGCATCTTTTTTTTTTTTTCCATGAAGTTGATGGCCAACTTACGTCATGTTGACGCACTGATCTTGGTTATTTAAAGATCTTATGTACTATTTTTTGAGTTTTGAGTTATTAAGTTTTGCAAGACTTTCGTAAAACCTTATTTGAATATTTCTTAGCTATATGTTAAGCTTTGGAGTGTATTCAATTATCTTGCAATCGTCATAAAGGTAATGTTTTGAAAACCAAATTGGATCAGCCGTTCAACTGGTCAAACTGCAAATTGATCATGTTTTTAGTCTGGTTTACTAGTTAATCCAAAATTTTCAATTAAATGGGCCAAACTTGGTCAAGAACCAGTTGAACCAATAAAAACTAGTAAAAATCATGTGTTTCAACTTGATTTCACTAATTCTTTTATTTTTAAAATAAACATTTCAATTTTATTCAAAATGTTAATACTAAAATAAATAAAAAATTAAATCTTTAAACCAAAATTAAACCAATCGAATTGGTTGAACCGTGAATCAAAAGGTCTTCTGGTTCACTCTTCGGTTTAGGTTTAAAAACATTGCATAAAGGGGATATGAATAGCATCTTTTTCACTTAATAAATTTGGAAGAATCAAGTAAAAATTTGTATGTTAATATGGTTGTTTACATATGTACATACATACATAATTCTACAACAGCATTTTAAGCTCATAAATTTATTCAAAAAGAGTGACATAGTAATATATATGTATATATATATATAATCTATAATATGTACTATTCACCAGTTTATATTTTCTAGAAGGTATCTAATAATATGACATGTGTCATTTTCTAAGAGTTTTGAATTATTTTATTCTTTAATTAATTCAATTAATACTATTTAATGGTTATTAGTTTGTTTAGTTCAATGTTTAAATCCCTATATTTTAGGTAGAAAAATGGTTTGTTAAACTAACTCATTGGTTAGGTCAAAAAAATTAGTTAAACTAAATATCAATAAGGCTCTCTAAATAAAATATCACTAAGTCTCTCTAAGTAAAGTTTAAATTTCTACTTTAACATTTCTTTTAGTTGCAAATGACTTTCCATTTCAACATTTCCCTTAGTTGCAAATAACAAAGAGCATATACTTAATTGCAAATAACAAATAGCATATATTGTCATTTGCAAATGTTTTTGTATATAGAATATTACAAATTTAATTAAATTGATTAACAAACTAATAAACATCAAGTAGAAAGTTTTAAATTTAGATCTCTCATTTACACTTCCTCCTCCATAGCACCTAACTTAACCCAACTCCTCTCTAAAGAAACATCAATATTTGACTACCTTATAAATTTAAAAATGATAAAATTTTCCCCTCCATTCTTTTATACAAATAAAGAGAAAATTGTTTGCTACACTAACTTATCAGTTAGATTAAAATAATTAGTTAAACTAACTATCAATAAGTCTCTCTAACTAAAATTTAAAATTTATACTTTAACATTTCTCTTAGTTGCAAATGACTTTCTATTTTAACATTTCCCTTAGTTGCAAATCACAAATAGCATATATTGTCATTTTGATTTGCAAAATGTTTTTGTATATAGGATATTAGAAATTTAATTACATTGATTAACAAACTAATAGACATCAAGTAGGAGGTTTCAAATTTAAGACCTCTCATTTACACTCCCTTCCCCATGGCACCAAATCTTACCCAACCCCTTTCCAAATAAACATCAATGTTTGACTATCTTATAAATGTAAAAATGATAAATTTTTTCCCTCAATTCTTTTATACAAATAAGGAATTTTGCCAGTTGTCTTATTATAAAGAGTTTGAGCAAGGATATAATGCTTTTAAATTTTACAAAAATAATAAACAATAGTTTCAATTATCAAAGAATTCTGCACCATATGAACAAACTAAAAACTTTCGTTCAATATTTGCACCGTATAACTTATCTTTCTAAATTGTAAATAATTCTTACAAAATCAACAATAGTTTCAATTATCAAAGAAGACTACCATATTTGTTACCATTTTAAAATTTGAATAACAAGTAAATGCCTATCAATTTTTTTCTATATACAATGTTGAAAATATCACAATATCTTACTCTAAACTATTATGAAGAGAATTACGAACAATTCTACCAAATATTATAATAAAACTTTTAACTATTTTATTATAAAAAATTAACTATCAATAGTTCTCTTTAAGTCAAATTTTATACTTCAATGCTTCTCTTAGTTGCAAATAACAAATGGCATGTATTGTCATTTGTCAAATGCTTTTGTGTATAGGATATTAGAAATTTAATTAAATTATTTAACAAACTAATAAACATCAATGTCTGACTACCTTAAAAATGTAAAAGTGATAAATTTTTTCCCTCAATCCTTTTATACAAATAAAGAGTTTTACTAATTCTCTTATTCTAAAGAGTTCAAGTAAGGATGTAATGCTTCTAAATTATACAAATACAATCAGTTTCACTATTGCAAATATATTTTGTATATCTTGTCTTTTCATGAAAAAAATTAATAGTATATTTTCAAAATGATTACTTCAAACTGTACAAAAATAATCAGTTCATAAAATCTTTGCACATTTTAAGCGTTAATATTTATATATTTATATCTACACTATATGCTATTCATTAGCTCAAAACTTTTGTAAGATTTCTTTCCTAATTTTTGTAGAGTTTACAATTATTTCTAATTTTTTAAATATTTAGTACACACTGTATAACTTATCTATCCAAATTACAAAAAATTCTATAAAATCCACAATACTTTCAATTCTCAAAGAGTTCTACCATATTTATACCTTTAAAATTTCAAAAATAAGTAAAAGCCTATCAAATATTTTCTACATTTTATACTGACCATATTATAAACCCTTATTTGACAAATTACAAAGAATTCTACAAAATACAACCAAATCTAGATTGCTTTCAAATTCAACAAATTTAAAAGTCACTAAACTGCATATAACTATAAAGATTTTAAATAGTCTTTGATGATAATGAAGCTTTTAACTATTTTATTATAAAACTTAAATTATTTTTAACTATTGTAATTCCCGTGCATAGCATGGGACATAATGCTAGTATATTACTATGGCACTCTTTTTGAATAAATTTATGACTTATTGTAGAACTATTTAGTATTTTTATAAAAAAATTTTAAAATAAAACTCCATCCAAGTAATGCCTGTTCTTAACATATACGTACCCTAACTTCTGGTTGATTCATACTGGCGATATTATGCCTCACAACGTTTAAACATATTAGGCACCTCTGCTACTTTTATCATATTGACAACATATAATATGACAAAATGATATGTATCCTTTATTTCAACCAACAAATCCAGATGAATATACCAGATGAATATAGTAATTAAACGCTTTCTAGCAGAGGTAAAGTTTGCGTAATTCTACGTAAAAACCGCATTCATAGGGAAAATGAGGCTCAAGTCGATGAAAAGTTGAAGTACCACTTCCTTAGTCAGACGAGCTTCTAACCTGCCTTGTTCCGCTAGCCCAATACAGACAAGTAGTGTAACTAAGAAACCAGCCCTTTAAGCAAGGAGCGTGGGTCTGGCTCAAATTTTTGAAGGTTTTAATCCTCTTATGACAAAAGTAACTTGAATTTCACGTTCTAAATGATATAGGTTTTTCTAAATGATATAGCTTTTCTTTTGTTCTCAAGAATTGCAAGCTCAAGACCAACAAGCTCTAGAGGAGAGCAGACAGAACCCACCACCTCCAGATTTTATTATGAGCAACTCGGATGCTGCTTGGTTCAGAAACAAAGACAAATCAGGAATACGCTTAGCAACTAATAGCAACTTGGGCACAACCTGTCCAAAACTGTGCAAGTCCAACCACGGGCGAGGCTATGGCAATTGGAGAAGCACTTGTCCAATCAAAGGAGGAAGGCCGGGACAAGATCATAATGCAATCTGATTGCAAGGTGGTTGTGGACAAGATCAACTCCAACAATCCGGACGATGTGGAAGTCTCTATAATCGTATAAGATGGTATTTTGCAGCCTGGCAACAGGCATTGTAGAATGCTGCTTTTCTTTTACTAAAAGGAAAGTAACAACGTTGGTCATAGTCTAGCAAAATTTTCTACGTACAGACTTAATTAGTAAATCTGCATGGGAGCAATCCTTCCCCTTGTGGCTGAAAAATGCAGCACGGGATGATATTAGGGCAATGCCCTTCTTTTGTAATTATCTGATATTAATAAAACTGCCGTTTGGGAAAAGAAAAAAAAAAGGCACTTTTTTCTTGTAGCTACATTTATCTTTGGAAAACTATAAAGACAAAATAATGGGGTCCCTAAAAACATGTCTTTTAATCGGACAATCTCATGAATAACACGATTGAGTTCAATTTATTTGCATCCCTAATTAAATGATTATGCTTGTAAAGACATATAGACTATCCACCGTAGACAATAATATTTTTATTTAATTTATGCAATCAAGATAAAAATAAATTACTCTTGATTAAATTAAATTAAATTAAGTTAAATTATGTTGAGGCCACCAATCTTCGGATTGACAAGTTCGACCAGTACCATTTGGGTCTCAAAATAAAGATGTAAGCTTCATTAAAATTAAAGTGGATTAATTAATTCATTAATTCAAGATGGTACACATGGGCCAGCTTCTTACTAGAGCCCAACTTATTTGGGTTTTTTGAACTATAAGTAACCCAAATTGCAGCAAGGTTTTGAGGAATTTCTTAAAAACTAAGCCTATATATTTCAGCTATAAATAAGGGTCTCCTTGCCAAGTCTTTTTTTTTTTTTTTTTAAATCCTATTCTATCATAATGAGGGGTTTTGGGAAAGGAAATTTTTTTGGAGGGGGGGTGGAGGGGCGCCTTCTGCTACTTCTCCTGTGGTGTTCCTGCTTTGCAGCTCTAGTAGTGTGCCTCCCCACCAAGTTAAGCAAGATTTGGAGGTTTACAAATCTTGGAGAGACTCTACGAAATAATCTTCAAGAGATTTCTCTTGAGGTCAAGTCAAAAATAAAAGGAAAAAAAAAACCTTTGACCCTTGGATTTTATTCAAATTTATATTAAATTCAAGAATAAGCCTGTTGCCCTTGGATTAAGTTCAAGTACAAATTAAATTCTTGTATTTGCGTTGAAAGATTGAATATTGAAAATTCAAATGTTCAAGCACATCATCAAAGTCACTGTTTTCTATGCCCAAATTTTAGGAGACATTCTCTGGATCTGAGAACAAGCTTTTTTGAGCTTCAATTAAAGTCTTCTGAAGAGAAACATCAACGGATTACTATTTTTTATTTAAGAAATTTTCAAGGAATTAATGAAAATTAAGTTTGGTTTCAAGTAATGCTTTTCATGGATTTTGGTTTAAGGAATTGGGTTGAAGACAACACAAAAGTTTACTCCTTTGATTTAAATCTTTTTAAAAAAAGCATCAGAGGAGTATTTTCTTTAATTTAAGAAATTTTCAAAGAATTAATAAAAATTAAATCTGGTTTCAAGTAATTTTAATTTAATTTAAAATTTCATTGCCTCCATGGTGGTGAAGCTGCACTTTATCGTCATCATCTTTGGTGGGATCACTATGCCATCTTGGTAGAACATCTTCTACAGCGTCATGATCTTTAAAGAGTTGTTTTCCTTCGTTATGTCTACTTATTTTTTTTCCTTTAAGAAACCCATGAAAGTAAAGAAGCACTTAAAGCATGATTTGCATAATCTTTTGATTTTAATGAATCTTTAATTTGATTTAGATCATGAAAGTGACTAAATCTAGTTATTGATATGCTTGATTCACTGGCAAAAACAGGTTTTGTATCATTAGGAGATTCACAAGAGTTTTGAACGTTAGTTAATTAACCAAATTTAGATTTGGTTAGTACAACTGAGAAAATCTAAATCCTAGAAATTTATTATTATTATTTTCTTATTATTTGTCATATTGTTAGTTTAAATAATAAAAGAGTTTGACAAATGTTAGTATTTGACTAACATTCTCATTTACTTGCGAGTAATAAGTAAGGTTTACTCTTACTTCATGTCAAGCATTAAGCATATTTAAACATCCATCTCATAAATACTTGCAGGCCTTATAGAATTGCTCTATCCATCACCTACTAGTAATTATTAGAATTCATCTCTTCAAGCAATTCATGTGCCTCCTTATTTGAGTCACTTCCATATCAAAGCACCACCTGCAGCTGCATCAATTATAGTTCTCATAGGAGAGGTATGACCATTATATGTATCTTTCCCATGCCTGACTCACTTTCAACTTGGCAAAAATTAGTGATATCATTTCTAAATTTAGCAGTTTTGCTAGTTAAAAAGTACTTATAAAGAAAAGACTTGAATAAATCATTCTATGTGATGAAAAGTGTTAGATGAGTGTGAGTCAAGTCATACCTTTGCCTTACCCCCTTAAAGGAAAAGGAAAAAACAAAGTTTAATGCCTTTTAATCTACTCCATTGAGTTTGATTGTTTCACAAATCTCTAAGAAATTTGCAAGATGAGCATTCAGATCTTCTATAGAGTTACACCAAACTGGTCCTGTTATACAATCTGGATTAAAAAGTGCTTTAACTCAAAGTAGTTAGAATTCGCAAATGGACGTGAGATGCTTGTTTGCACCCTAGAGACACTGAGCAATAATGCAAAGCCCTAATTTGTGTTTGATTCACCTTGTCCAACATCTTTACTCCTTGTTGAACTTTCGTTTTCTTTTCTTGGATTTTATGCTTCCTTCAATTTATCCACTATGATTCTCCTTCATGCCATACAATCTTCTTAATTGCTAGATCAAAAGGATAAAGACAATGTGAAGAACTGAAACGAACCTCACCAAGATGACGAAACTTGTGATCACACAAGCCCATGACCAAGATGATTTACCAAAATTTGGACAGCAAAAGATTAACCCTTAGATCCCTCTAATCCCTGAGTTGTAAAAACACAACTGATGAATTAGCGAACCCAATTTTGGTAGAAGCCACCACAATCAAGCACGTTTTTTGATTGATAAAGTCAAACAAACACTTAAATCCTTGTTCTAAGTATTCAAGGATTGCTCACAAGAGCCTTGAAAGCAAAACTCACGATTTCTTTGATTCAAAAACTTTCTAAAACATTTTTGCAAGACAAGGCTATTTATAGCCTTAACAAGACTCGAAAAATCTACTAGAATTAGGACTAAAAGTCACGGCTCCCTTAAGACAAAAAGGCTAGCCGTTTATGACTCCTAGACCAACTAGGAAACATGACTCAACTAACTAAAACAATGCAACACATGCTGGTCGCTTATTCCAACACAAAAATCAAATAAACAGTTGGTCATTTATGCCTAATGTAACTAGAAACACAAATTAAAGAAAACACTACAAGAGATGATTGATTCTTCAAGGACTCGACCCTCCAACCACTTGATGGAATTGAATAGCTTGCATATGGAAGTGTTAACTCATTCAAGCTCCAAGATCAGCACGCACACTTCTTAACCTTCAAATGAGCCATTCGAACTTGTGCTTGGCCAACAAGATAAGTACTTGAACTCGAACCTTGGATTGTATCATTCCTCTCCTCTTGAAGAAGATTTGTCCTTAAATCGAGCGCTTGCTTAAAACGAAACAAATTAGGGAATGTTTGAATGAATGCGAGCCATGTTGCATGTCTTCTATTCAAGTTGAACACAAACAAGATCCAATGCACACGAACCAACTCACGCTCAAATATCTACAAAATTGAACCATTTGGAAGGGCTATTTCAACTCTATCATTTCCTCTCCCATGAAAATGATTCGATCTCGAATCGATTCCTAGATCAAACACAAAACATGAGGAATAATTAGGAATGAAATACTCATAAATACCAAACTCACCTAATTGATAACAATTTGGAAATGATTGATTTTTGCCATGCTTCATGCGAAGATGATTAACATAACCTAAAATCATACTAGAACCACTAAACAAACGTAGCACAATGAGCACATGACTTAAAGGAGTTAAACTTCATATAAGGATACAATAGTAGACTCTCAGAATTAAGACAAATACAACTCTTAAAACTACTCAAATCAACACTAGGATTGTTAGCACAATGCATATAGATAGCATAAGCATCAAAATCAGATTTAAAAGAATGAAATTCAACTATAAAATCACTAAATTGAAAACTCCCTTTCACTTGTTTTGGTTGGATAGCCAAGGTATGCCTCGATTCTAAAGATGGATGGTAAAAATTGGCAACTTCTCGAAAATATTTACACTTTCTAAAACGTTTTTGCAAGACAAGGCTATTTATGGCATTAACAAGGCTCGAAAAACCTACTAGAACTAGGACTAAAAGTTACAGCTCCCTTAAGACAAAAAGGCTGGCCATTTATGACTCCTAGAACAACTAGAAAATATGACTCAACTAGCTAAACAATGAAACACATGCTGGTTGCTTATTCCAACACAAAAATCAAATAAACAGCTAGATATTTATGCCTAATGCAACTAGCAATGCAAATTAAAGAAAATACTACAAGAGATGATTGATTCTCCAAGGATTCGACCCTCCAACCAATTGATGGACCTGAATAGTGTGCATATGGAAGTGTTAACTCGTTCAAACTCCAAAATCAGCACGCACACTTCTAAACCTTCAAATGAACCATTCGAACTTATGCTTGGCCAACAAGATAAGTACTTGAACTCGAACCTTGGACTGCATTAAGAACATTAAAGTGTATATGCCTAAAAGTCAATCAATTTTTAGGGGTTCAATATGTAGTCAAGTTATTTATATCATAATAAATAATGTTTTTATCATACTTAATACTTATGTATTTACATTTGTACGATAAAGTCCATAGAGTAAATCTAATTAATAAAATCATAAGAATTATGATAGTGAGATTTGTTCACTTATATTTAAGTTTTATTTTTAAATATCTCTAGTTAAAATATTACAAGATGGAGCATTGTTAATATAGTTAAACTAACATATGTTATACCTCTTCTATCTGACAGGTAGTAGACCTCTTCTACTATGATGCGAGACATCTGATCTAGCATATGGATGTTTTAATAAGACGATTATGTTCATTATATTGATCCATGTGAAGAAACCTCAAAGTGGCATAGGATTAATTTCTAAGTGATGTTTGCATAAAAGGTAAAGTGCATAGAAACCAATCAAACTATTTCAAATTCTCATCTAGACCATTAAACTTTTTTCTATCTCAATTAGCCCATTGAACTATTGCAACTGACTCAATCAACCTTTTTTTGAATAGAATTTGACTCATTAAGAATTAATTGCATTTTGAAGGGAAAAACTGACATTTCACAATCCAAGTAAATCTCATTTCCCTTTTTCTTTTCCTTTTCCTTTTGTTTTTGCATTTTTCTTTCATCTTCATCTTCACCATGCTACTAGTGTGCCTTGAGGCTATAGTTATGGCTAGCCTTGTACCATGCTTACATCTTCACCACACAGTTTTCTTTCGCCCTTTTTTTTTTAATGACTAGAAGCTAATAAAGTAGGAGAGTTACAATTGGCTCTCTTCTTTCGTTTTCACACCTAAAGAAGACCAAAAAGTCACAAAATATGCATGAAAATAGCCTCATTAATTGTAGGGCACAAACAGATTAACAAGTTTGCAAGAAAAGCATTAGTAATCCAAAAATTAAGAAAAACATTAATAGAATGGGCTAGTTGAATCATTTGAAACAGTTTAATGGGCTAATTGAGACAGAAAAAAAGTTTAATGATCTAGATGAGTATTTAGAATAGTTTGATGGACTACCCCATACACTTTACCCTTGTAAAAATGAACCTTAAAATTTAACTTTATCATAATATTTTGAATTACTATATTTTGACTCTATCTGACTACTTCTTATAAATACATAGTTTAAATTATTAGCGATTGAATATAGTATAAAGTATGAAAAGATAGTATGTAACCTATAAAGATTTATTATTACTTATGATAAAGGAACTATATCATAATTAACCACTTGTAGAAGTATAAGTCAAGAAATCTTAGTACTAAGTGGACAACTCTTAGAAAGTTGTATCTAAATACTTATTTATTGAAGTTTTATTTTGATACAAAAAAAATATTTATCTTAGTGGAATAAGCACATATTCCATACATAAAAATAACATAAGATAAATATAGTAAAGGATATTAATTGCATGGTAAAATTTTACTAAAAGGTGAAGTCATATACATGATTATTTTCATTACTTTCATGGTCATGATGCATTGCTAGATGCCAATCTTTATGTATGAGAATAAATAAATAAATTAATATAATTAATGATAAATTGAAAGGAGTTTTAATTTATCTAATTCTTATTTATTAAAAATTATAACTTATACTTATTGTCAATATATATATAATAGGATACACACATTAAGAACTTTAATAGTTAGAGTAAAAGAAATCCAAGTGGTGACTTCAAATATAAGTTTATATAACATATAGTTCAACATGTGAGATAGATTAAATTTGATGTACTTAGAGTGTAAAAAAGGTAAAACCTCTCAATACAAGATTTGTATTGGAATAAGGAAACTAATTTTTAATAGAAATAGATGTTAAGCGATAAAATTTCAAATCTACAAGAAAATTACAAGATAAGAAAATATTTAAAAAAACATAAATTATATGGATTTAGAAAAATGATATGATTTACAACTGATATTTTCTCAATATTGTAGAAAGTTTTTTTCTATTCTTCTGTTCAAACAGTACTTGAAGAACTTTGTAGCTTGTTCTTAGATCCATCGTTGATTTTTTCAAATCTTGATATGGAAAATTTGAAAAACTTGATGAACTCGATGAATACTTCAAATCTTGATATGATGAAGATTTGAAAAAACTTGAAGATTTAAGTCTTAATATGAGAAAGATTTGAAGAGTTTGAAAATGCAGAACTTTTGCAGTCTAAGAGATTCAAGAAGATATGAGATATGAGATATGTATGTGATTCTTTGATTGAGAGACCCCTTAGTTATAGCTATAGAATGGGATAAAAGTTGAAAACATGTACACTACCTTACTTGCCTTGTAAGATATGAAATCATATAAGCACTTGATCACGCTTGAATATTATCCCTTTATTTTATGTTTATTAGTAAAGAGATAATACCAACAAGTACTTCCTTGATTGGTTAAACTGTAGAGACATATGACGCGGTACAGTTTAATTGGATGAACCATTGCAGTTCATAAGACATATATAATGATTAATCAACTGTGAATACCATCCCTTTAACAAAGAAATAAGTATTCAGATATTTATCCATAGTCTGTTGAGTCATATAGATACGGGAATGGTATAATATGATTGGTGGAGACACCTCAACATTTTTAATTAGTTGGGACACCTCAATTTGACATGTGGAGATATATAAATGGTTCCTGAATAACCAAACTATTAAGTGTTCATGTCATGTGACAATATCCAAGTGAATAAAAATAAGCCATGAAAGATCATTTATAGACCAATGATCATTTTTAAATTAAAATAGAATTTTATTGTCTACAAATGCCTTCTTGAAACTTGTTTGTGAATGCTGAAAATTGAAGCATGGTTTGAACGGATAGGTTTTGACTTCATTGCTTTTGACGTAAAATATATTGAAGCCAAAGTCCAAAGTCAAATTTTTGAAACCAAAGTCCATAAATAATTGTGTAGAAATATTAGTCCCATGGTCATATGGATCTTACATTCATTTTCAAGAACCAAATAAGCTTGCAAAATCCTTGGAAACAATCGTAAATAAAGAAGCTTGCATCACACATATATTAGATTTTCAATGCATGGCATTACCACGCTAGGATTTAAATAGGATTTCTAATTTGAGAACATTCTAAAATTATTATGAAATAAAATTTTATTCCACAAAGGGGGGTATTCTCAGTTGTGTACTCTAACTCAAGAGTCATCACACTTTGAAAATGCGAGTCCATTGAAACTCGCATTCACGAAGTGACACTTGACTTTTTATTTTATTTTTTCTGCCATGGGGTTAAAAATCCCGACTCTTGTAAAAGAGAAAGTCGAAATGCTAGCCCATCTATCAAAATTAAAATGCACAATTCTTTCCCCAAATTAAACGCTGGCTCTTTATCCTCCATATCCACGAAATCCTACCAATTTCATCAAACAAATTCTTCTTCAAAAGTGTAATCCATCCTTTCTTTGCGACTACAACGTCGAGCAGTAAACACCACCAATTTCATCAAACCTAGCCAAAGCAGTAGCAAGAAGATACCAACCTCCACTCTGGCTATCATAACTGGGAGTTGTAGTGGGATTAGTCGCATCTTTGTGACCACCACCTCCAGTAGCAACTTTGCCATTTGAGCAAGTTCTCTATTTTGTACAATTTAAAATAGCTAATTTGAAAATTAGCATTGTTTTCTTCTATTTTGCTTGCCCTTGTGCTTCTGTTTGATATGCCTAGATGTCTCAAATTTATAGGAAAAAAAATTGGAATGTCACTGGAATTGATATGTAAAGATACTTGCGTCGATAAGAACAATGATTGAATATCAAAAGTATTGAATTTGAGTTTTCTCAGAGTTAAAAAAAAAGTGATTAGGTTAATGTTTATTTAAATTTTGTTAAGAAGTGATTTTGAGTCTGCTATGGGAGACCAAAATTTAGAATGGAGAAACAATGCAAAAAAAAAAAAGTGACGTTTAAATTGTTTGCAATAAAATCACTAATTATTATTAGTTCTGAGCTAGGTTTTGAGGTTATACAGATAGCCATTTTTTCCCTCATAAGTTTTCCTTAAGTTCTTTTTTTTTTAAAGACTATAAAATACTGAAACTCTATTGCAGTATGCTAGCCTTTTTTTTTTCTTAATACTCAGACTGTGCTAGTTTCTACTTGATTCTCATTTTCATTGACCTAGATCGTAAAATTTTTGCTTTGTTGTGGAGTATTTCTATTTTTAAAATGGTAATAATTTGTATGGCCATTACAATTTGTTGTTGAATTCAACTGTAGTTAACTCTATTTTTCTTGGGGTTTTTGTGACTACATTGTGTGGGTTTTATTCCTTTGTGCTAGGATAGGATCTAAGTAAGAACTCTATTACAATGTTTTCATATTTTTCTCAAATTTAGCTGAGACCTCTACTTTTATTTTATAATCTTATATTGAAAATCAATGAAGTGTCATAAAGTAGTTTCAAAAAAATTTTAAATCCCAAGGTTGTGGAAGCAACATGATCATTCATAAAATAGAATTTTAGATAGATTTTTGACTTTCATGTGTGCAAGTTGAAGGAAAAGTATTTCTTTCAACTAAACCATTTCTTCTTGAACCAATTTTATCGTAAAGTCATTATATGTTCCCATAGAGGCTCTTATTACTTTAATTTACCCTATTTGCTTTGTTTCTTATATTTGAATTTCAAAGAAAAATTAATAAATTATTATGTACAAGAGTAGAGAAAATAATTGATGTTAGCTTTATATTTGTGTCTTGGAGCTCATAATTAGGTCTTATCCTAGCACAAAACTCGTATGTTAATTTGGTTTGGTAAAGAGATACCCAGTGAGCACTCATTAAAAGGAGTCCAAAGTATTAGTTATTGATTTGCGAATATATTGTTATGCATTGATACTTGAAAAATTGGATTTGGTGGTAGGGAGATTTAGTCAACTGAAAATTTTTTCTAAAATTGTCTTAAATTTTTAAAAAATTTTGAGTTTAGAGAAAGGGACAAAGGTTTCTAACGTAGTTTGGAAACTCATAATTATATCTGATTAGTAATTCTAAGTTTTTTATTTTCATAAAATAGGGATTCATAATCGCGTATAGTCTGTAGAAAGACCCCCATAAGCATCTCTCTATTAGAGAGGTAAAGTACATTATAAGGATGGGTCAATTTATTACTTGCCTCCTATCCCTAATACATATTATGAAATAGAATTAGGTATGAGGAACTAGTTGACAGAATTTATCAATACATGGGGGTTAGAAGAGAATGTTCAAGTCCAATTTATTTTTTCATCAACCGTGTGGGCGCTTATCTTATAATGTTGCCACAGTAGTGGATAATGAAACTATGGACATAATATATGATCTATAAAATGCAACAGTGTATTATGCCATAGAGTTGTACGTTGAGAAGGAGGAAATTGCCCAAATTCCTCAAGTTAGTAATATATTCATTCCATCAACTAATACTATTGGTCCAATGATGTCTCTTGTCTATGCATGCATGGACCTAGTAAGGCTACAGTCCCATTGATGTACAGTAGTGCTAGAGACAATATCTACATCCCAATACTCATATGCAGTTATATGTAGGGTCTTGTTAGATCCAAAAATCACATCAGATTTTAAGGGTGATAGTGAAACATAGAATTTGTTTGAGAGTATTCTAGGCACATGTGCCCACGATCTTGACTTGATTCCTAGTTTTGGTGACATTGGATCCACATATCATTCGTCTCCCTATAGCTTTGAATCAATCTCATGTCCTAGTCACACTTGAACTATCAAAGTTGCCTGTGTCCATGGCCTGAATACAATGTCAAATTCAAATTCACATATAATTATAGACAATGTGTATGCTTGTGGCCATGACATAATCCCTACTATACGAAGTGAGAATGATACAAAGAACGATGCAGAATATATATAAGAATGTAAGTTAGAAGTTGTATCTGAAAATAATTCAGATAATGTGAATAAAGCTTATGGTTTTGAATGGGACCTGAGACTTAACAACCCTTTGAAGGAGACACTGCCAATACTAAGTAAGGTGATAGGGACCCATACCACGTATCTGGCAATCTCTCCTATATTCCAAGGGGATCGGCATTTTCTTTCTAACCTTGGAAATGCAGCCAATGATGACATTACTGATGAAGGTGACTTGGAGTGAATTGTTACATATAATGAAGATAATAATAACATTTGGTTACATATGTAGTTTGAGAGTATGCAACAGCAGGAGAAGTGCTGTTTTTGCCACTCTCTACAAATCTCTATGTACTGCCACATCTTCTACTCATATGGCTATTGCAAACCTATTGGTGTTGCTTCAGGTACAATGCATTCACTAAAATTGGATGGTTTTACTATTATACTATTGGCATGTCATAACTAATACAAGGCTTTTGCATTTATGGGTGTTGGAACAAATACCTACTATAAACCTTAATCGAGTGCAACTATTAAAATACTATCCTCATCTATATGGAGTTTGGTACAATTTTCTAAACTTGCAATCCAACTCTTTTGTCACTAATACTTGGTGTAATAATTACTTGCCTTTTGATTTGTTTTTTGTAGGTGGAATGTTGACTTCGACCTACACAGGGTTGCATTTTATGTCCTACACATATTTTAAGATCAGTTGACTAGTATTTGCTCTAAAAGGGTCTTCTTAGTATGTTATGACAACATTATTCTTTGCATCTAGTTGTGTATTTGATGTTCATAGAATATATATGGACTAATTCAAATGTTGCATTCGTACTTTGATTGTATAAAAATTAGATTTGTTAGTAAGGAGTTTCCACCCAGTTACATTGGAGACTCCGTCAAAATTTTCTAAAAAATTTACCAAAATTTTAGAACTGTGCCTAAATTTTGCTATCATATTTCTTTTTGACAAAGTTGAGTGATGCATATGGTCATTTGCCTAAGGAGACTATTTTATGTGACAACCCCACCTCCCCCTAAGGCAAACCAAAGTGTTCTGCAAACCGCCTGTCCAACTCTCGGCAGGACTCACTAACAATCCTCAATTAAAATATTGCAATTTCAAACCGTCAATATACATATAACATTCATGCTTAAGTACAAACTTCCGAAAAGAACTTGAATCTATCAGTCCATACATATAGAATCACTATTAGATTACAAAAACCAAACTTGCCCAAGTTCATATATTCCACACTTGTGCATTCAAATAATAATTTTACAAAAGATCACTAATATAATCAACCACAGTCTCAATCTACTGCTAATTTGCCACATCGCTAGTCCAAGTGCTCGGCCCCTGAAGAAAATATATTTAAAATAGGGTGAGCTTTCGCTCAATGAGGTTTCAAGACATGCACAACACATAGCATTTCTATATGTATCAAAAGTAAGATGGACATATAACATAATTAAGTCAAAGGAAACAGTGCCACAAACATCGTTACTAGACGGATCTCTAGAGGTGGCTCCAGTTTCTAAGGACGTAGCACATTGCTCTGTTCAGATAAACATTTCAAGGAGTGAGACGGATCTCTAGAGGTGGCTCCCGTCTCCAAGGACGTAGCACATATCTCCGCTCAGGTAAACATTTCAAGGAGTGAGACGGATCTCTAGTGGTGGTTCCCGTCTCCAAGGATATAGTATATAGCTCCGCTCAGGTAAGCATTTCAAGTGTTGAGACAGATCTCTAGAGATGACTCCCGTCCCATTTGGACGTAGCACATAGCTCCATTCCGACCACAAAACTCAAGACAAACGCAAGTAAATCATTTCATAGATCATTGGCAACAGTAAAAACATTTCATATGTAAAACAAGTTGGAATGCTCACAAATTAGTCATAATTCATTTTTCACTTGTAAAGGCAATTTTACTTAGAAATAATAGTAAATCATTTCCTTATAAATACTAGCAAATCATTTCAACAAATCATTCCTTTGCAAACAATAGTAAGATTTTTCATTTGAAAAAGGAGATGGAATTAAGCAAGCAAGTCCTTCACTCGTCCATCTCGGGATTTCCCTGGTAACCCTCTTGAGCACCTGAGATAATTATAAAGAACAATCACTTATAGCAAACCATCTCTAGCCAATTCCCCCCCCTAAACCATTGCTCATATATACACTAGGTTACTTATCAAATGAGGAGGGAAAACTACTCACTTGATCAACTAAAGTGACACTTAAGAGGGGTTCAAGGTTATTTCACTTAACAACCAAGAATAAGGAGAATTCTAGATTAAAGATATGGATGAAAGTCACAAAAATTGTAGAAAGCTACAAAAAAAAGAGAAAATGGCCTTCAAGCCCTCAAATTCATAGTTTTTGGTCAAAGATGTTGGTATACGTTGAAATCGATTACTAGTGAAAAGAAATGGTCAAAACCTTTGAAAACCACCATTCAAATTTAGAAGTTCAAGCCATAGAAACCTTGTTTTCATTCATGAATTTAAATGCAAAATGGATCAACATTGCCAAAGTGAACTTGGAAGTTCTAAAAATACACTTTTACTTCAAAATCAGAAATTTTCCAGCTTGCGTGATCTTATTTAAAACATCATATCTTGAGTTTCATAAGTCCAAAAATCATGAACTTTATACTGTTGGAAAATAGACTTGAAGCACTAAAATTGTCCAAAGATACTTTTGTAAGATTAAGTCCATAAATAGATCAAATTTTGACTTCAAGTTGCAGCTTTGACAATCATCCGAACAGAATAGAGTTGTAAATCAGTCAAATTTGCAAATTCACCGGCACTTGTAGAAATTGAATAAAAATATGAAATTTATATAGTTAAAATAGTTTCATGTCTAGTTTCAAACACAACCAACAGAATACAATTTGGATTTTTCTACACCAAGATATAGTCATTTTTCTAAAGCTCGTCAGTAACCCTGCGAGAATTTTTTTTCTTAGAAATTGGGGTTTGAGAAACCTCCTCTTTTCGACTTCTAAAGTCCAAAATTTTTACTCAAACTTAACACACATACTCAGATTAAGATAATAATATATATCTAGAGTAGTTTTCACCCAAATTCGATGCACAAAAGTCAAGAAAACAAACCAAATAGTTCGGCACTTTAAATCTGCCAGAACAATGATTTCTCCCAAAAATCGGTGAAAAAATCAACTTTCAACCGTGAAAAATTCCATATTTTGACTCCAAATCAACACACCCTCATAGTACAAAGTTGTTTGAGTGAAATCAAGCCAAGAAACATCAAGAAAATTTGAAAAGAAAAGCTGAAAATTCCAATTTTCATTTGACTAGCAAGCAGTCTAGTTTTCTCAAGTTTTTCATCAAATTTTGTCCAAGATTCAACCATAAAAACAATGTAATATCACTCAAATCCCTAAAGGTTTCATCAATCATTAGCCCTATGGTATCAACAACCAATTTTCCAACAAGATTTAACCAAAGATTCAAACTTATATAAGCATAATGGTCACTAGAACATCTAGTGACTTGCTCTTTGAGTAACTAACAAATTGACTGTAGATCGAGTTTGAATCATGTAGATCTACAACTATCAAGTGTGAAAAGCCAAGATTAAAGGTAGTTCTAGAGTTTACCTTAAATATCTTTCAAGATCTAGACAAGATCAAGCAAGTTCTCTCCAAGTTTTCTTTCTCGAAGTTGCTCCTCATCGGATCGTCGACTTCCTAGTTTAAGCTTCGATCTTTCTTGCTAATCTTCAAGAAATCAGCAAACTGTCCCTTAGCTGTGCTCTCACTCTCGAACTCTCTATCTCTCTCTCCAGCCTCTCTCTCTCTCTCTCTCTCTCGGTTTCACTCCAAGAAGAATGAGGAAGATGGTGGCTTTGTTCTCTTGATTTCTTCCACAAATTTTTACCAAGATGAGATGAACTTCTTGAGCTCTCTCCTTCTCTCTCTAAACTCTCTCTCACAGCTCTCTAGCTTAGGAAGAATAAGAAAGCTAAAATGAAGACTAAAGTCTTACTTTCCAAACTTTAAGGGTTAGTTTAACCACTGTGCCACATGTCGCGTTTTCGTTCCTCATTCCATCCTTTATTATATTTCCTTCATCCAACATTATCCAATCAAAATTCTATTACTTTAAAGTCTATAAATATTCTAGATTTCATCTTAACTAAGTTTTGTGTCACATCTTAAAAATTAACACTTAAGGCTAACCGATAGAAAATTGAACAAATAACTCAAAGAAAACCCTAATAGTTGTAAAATGATAACTTAATGGATAAAAGTACTACTAATTTTGTGCAATCAAGTAAAATAATTATTATTATCAATATTATTTATTTCTTGAAAAAGATAAAAATTTGAGAGCCTTCACATCCTTCCCCCCTTAAAAGAATTGCGTCCTCAAAATTCTCTAGCCATTCTCGCACCTTAGGGTCTATCTCCATTATGTCGTCGTAACTTTTAACGACCAAACTTGTTAAATTCCACCAATACTTCTTGCTCATCAACCTAAACTGCACAATCCCTAAAGATCATATTAGCAACTAAACATTAGTCCTCAGTGGGTCTCACTTCCAATTTATAAGATAGCTCCTCAAGTTCTACCTCAATATTTCTCATGAATGCAGGGCTAACACCAAAATCTTTTTAAAATCTTAGCTAAGCGATGGGGATAATAGGAATCGTACCTTTCACATTATTCAACGGACCATGCACTTGATACTGGGCTATTGCGTATGCTCTAGCCAGTGATCTTGGTCTATTACTCCCCATACTAGATGGCCTAGTGTTGAATCTGGCTGGCTACTGGGTTGCATTCCTCTTCTCAACCACAAGTGGGCAACTAGACATCTGGTGCTCCGAACTCCCGCACCGAAAGCACTTCCCTTTTTTCCTCCAGCAATCATTGTGAGGGCCTCAAAATTTGAATTTTATTTTAAAAATATATAATAATATTTATATTGTGTTTATTTATTAAAATATGAGTGAATTTATTTTTTGAGTGATTAATTACTAATTTAGAGAATTTTTTGAGAATTATTTGCCGGTGTGTGGTTTTGGCCAATTTAAGCGCTAAATTTTGTTCCGAAGTGTGAATAGTGACTTTAAGATGAAACTGAGCATATGTAGAGATATTACAGAGCTATATCTAAGGTTGGACAGTGTCAGAATGAGATAAAACAGTAAAGTTAGAGTGTCGCACGCGACGCGACAAAAAGTGGTCTTTTGACCACTTTTCCTTAAATTGGGGAAAAGGCAACTTTTTGTCCCCTTAAAGCCATTCTTCTTGCCTTTATTGCCTCATTTTTTTCAGCCACACTAGAGCCAAGAGAGAGAGGGAGGCCGAACATAGAGAGAGAAAAGAGAGAGAGAGAGTTGTGAGATTTTCTTCCAACTTCATCTTTTTCCTCAAGCTTGAAGACTCCATTGAAGGCTTGGCACTTGTTTCTTCTTCCTTCTTGGCTGCCGTGTGAGGGTGAGAGAGAGAGAGGGAGGTCCGAAGTGAGAAAGAGAGAAGAAAGAGGAAGAAAGCTTCTCTTGGGTTGGTTACTTCTTGTTCTTGAGTTTGGAGACTGAATCCATCATCGAATCAAGCGGATCATGGGTTAAGGTTGGAGCTTTTGGAGTTTCTAAGCTTGGAAGTATCATTCTTGAGAGGAGCTCACAAGATCTTGTTTGATCTTGTTAGATCTAGAAAGATCTAAAGGTATAAGACTCGAATCTCTTAGATTTAGCTTGATTAGTGTTAAATATAGTAGATCTATGGTTTATTTTGTTAGAAATGTCTATATGTGGAATTTTGGGTTGGGCTCTTGAATTCCTAACTTAGGTAGCGGATTTGAGGTGGCTTTTAGGTAGCGGACTTGAGGATCTGATTGTAGATGTGATTGATATTCGTGAAATGAGTTCATTTTATGGTTAGAAAGTAGATTTGTTGTTGAAAAATTTGAAGGAAAATGATAAGGGTCGGCTGAACCTTGCCTGGCAATTTTGGTGTGTGGTTTTGAAATTTTATGATGTTTATTGATGAGATTTTGCTTAAGTGTATATGTATTATGTTCATTTATGAGTATATGTTTTAAAAGAGTTAAAATCTTGAACTTTTATGGTAAGAAATTGGATTTCACTAAGATTTGAGAGAAAAGTGCCATTTTGGACAAATTTGTGGACTTGGAATACCTCAGCTAATTTTCATGAAATTTGTGCATTGAAACCTAGTGAAAATCGTTTGAAAAATGTGTTAGAACTTTGGTTAAAAAAGTAGTGTTGAGTTTGAACTCAAATGAGTGATTTGGAGGTGAAATACCTCACTTTATTTCAATGTGCAAAAGATTTGAAATTGCCTGGTTGGAGTGCATCGATAGAGTTGTTGTTTATGTGAAATTTTGATTTGAAAATGGAATCTTATAAAATGAGTTTCGACTCGAGTGATTACTTTTCGTTTGAGCAAAGTTCATGGAATTTTGTAAAGAACTTTGATAAGACAAGTGAATAAGTTATTTGAGTTTAGTTTAACTGTTAGTGAGACGAAACTTATTTCTTCCTTTTCGTGATAATAGGAGGTGAGGAAGGACTTGAACCAGATCCCGCCTTGGAAAATGAACTTTACTACTGTGGTGAGTTTCAATGCTTGTTATGTGTTTATGTGAATATGATTCGAATTGTGTCAGTTAAGCGATTTGATGTGAAATTGGATTTTTAAACCTTCAAGTGGGTTGGTGTGTACCTTATCGTGCTTACCTCTATTAAAACAGAAAAAGTTATAAGAGTGTTTTGATGTGATTTAAGGGCATTTGATGTGAATTGTGTGTGTGTGTGTAAAATTTTGGAAATTTTCAAGACCTATCGGCAAGTCGTTCGACTCGAGTTGTAGGCTAGGCCTAGGCCGAGGAGAAAAGGATGAGCCATAGGATTAATTATGTGATGTGATGTGATGTGATGTGAAATGTGCTCGAGACTTGGCATATAGACTCATCTCAAAAAAGGACAATAATCAAACTATGTGATGTGATGTGATGTGATGTGCTTGGAGACGGGCCCAATGGGGGTTAGGTGTAGTAAGGTGTAAGTGAAGGTCTACATGGTTACAGTTGTGAAAGTTGACGGAGTGTCAACTACTCGGAACGCGATCGAGTTTCATGGATCTTGGCTCCTGAGAGCCCCTGTATCTTACCTATGTATTGTTAATCACTTTCCTTAATTGTTTATATCTAAATATTAATGTCTGAAGTGAAACATTATATGTGCTATGTGCTTTGCATGCCTTTTGGAACTCACTGGGCTTTTAGCTCATTCTTTCCAATTTGTTTTCCTTAACAGGGATTGAGAACCTGAAGGAGCCAACCATTAGACTTAGGGTTCACTTTTGTATTTGGAATGACAAACTTGAATTATGAATTTGAGGGTTTTGTATTTGAATGTATGGTTAAGTACTTTATGTAATTTGGGATTGTAAGTTTGGAACAATGTATTTGGGAGTTATCATTGGTTTGATTTGAGAATGGTATTTTGGCTTGGTGTAATAGTGATCGTTGTGTGAGTGAGTCCTGGTGAGAGTTAGGCAGCCGGTCCACGGATACCTTAGGGTACGCCCTAGGGAGAAATGGGGCTGTCACAATCATTCTCAGTGTGGCTTAATTTCCCACAGGATCTATAATCCACAGGGGAATTGGACAGTTGGGCCCCTTGTGGGGTATTTCTTTGTAACCCCCACCCATCTTGGGCTCCTCTTGATTGACCTCCCCTCGAGTAAATTTCCCTCAGCAGGATACTTCCGTATGATCCAGAAAGTCTAACTCCTCCCGTCCCTCGTCCCACTTTAAACAAAGGTGAGTCATTGTCACTATACTCTATACTAGCACTTGGTGCACCTCTCTTTGGGGTTTAAAAGACTTTCACTTGGGACTTTGCACTCTCAACCCTTTGAACTTTCTCTAGGGTCTCGGTAAAGGTATTGACTTGAGCTGCCGCTAGGGCTTCCTGAATCTCCACATTCAATCTGAATAAATCGTCTAATCCTTCTTGGCTCTGTTGTCACCAATTCCGAGGCAAATCTAGACAACCTAGTGAATTAAGTTTCATAATCCGCCACACTAAGAACACCTTGTCAAAGCCTTATAAAATCATCCTCCCTCTTCTCTTTAATCAAAGGCGGGAGATATTTCTCATTGAACTCCCTCACAAAATTTGTCCAAGTCTTAGGAGTTTGTTCTCTCTCCCCCTTAGCCCTTATAATGTTCCACCATAACCACGCTGCTCCCTCGAACTGGAAGACGGCGAACGCCACTTGCCTTTCCTTAGTATATCTCAGAGCTGCAAATATATCCTCCATTCTCTCAAGCTAACCCTCCACTGCTTCAGGGTTGGGCTCCTCAAGGAACTTAGGAGGGGAGAATCTATGGAACCTTTCTAAAACTCTATCCTCACCCCCCTCAAGGTTCACAGGGTTTCTCTAGGGATTATTGGGGTTTTGGCCTTGCTGGTCCACTAACCGTGCTAATAACATCATCATAAGTTGAATGGTCGCAGCCACTTGGTCACCGGCATTATTCCTCGGCACTTGGTTATGACTATTCTCAGCGTCTTGGTCACCCCCTAACCCTCGGGGTTGCCTAGGGCCTCGTCCTCGACCATGGCCCCGACTTTTAACATATCTTCCACCCATCATTTACTCACAAACCTAGATACATATAAATACTGTGAGGACCCATACCATTTTTCATATTTTGTTTAAATTATAAATTTAATATCGCCAAAGTGTTTATATGGTTGTTTACTTCTCAAAGTGTTTTGTTTTATTTACAAGTCTAAAAAAAACCCTAATTTGAAATTTAAACCCTAGTTTGTTTCGAAAACCCTAAATCTCGAAAACCCTAAATTTCGATAAAACCCTCATTTGGATGTGAAAAACCCTAGCTTGGTTTCGTTAAACCCTAGTTTTGAAAATGAATTTAAATTTTATGTCCAACTACGAGTTTGTCACCTCTTTGATTTTAGGTGTGTAAATGCATGATTAAGCATGATTAAGAAGAGTGATTAAGATTCCTAGGTGATTAGTAGCCTAAGTAGGTGTAATTAAGCTTTGATAGACTAAGTTGAATTGAGCACCTCTGGACTAATTTGATAGGAAAGAAAATTACTTGGGCAAGGGTGGAAGTTAGCCTAAGTTGGTAGGTTATAATTGGCTTGATAATTTTGACCATGGGTTAACTTTGACTTAGGCCACTAAATATCTCTTCAACACAATCCATTAGCCATTTTTTTAGCCAACAAAAAGGGAGAGGGCCGGCTGGTTTGGGGCTGAACTAAGGGAGGAGAAAAACCAAGGAGAAAAGAAAGAAAACTAGAGGAAAGCTTGGGATTTTGTCAATTTCAACCATCTAACCTTCATTTGGGAGTTGGAATCTTGGATTCAAGAGGTGATTTACACTTTGCAAGTTGAACTTTTATTGAGGTTGGTGAAAGTTATCTAAGTTGATAAAGATGGTGAATTTTAATTCATGTTCTAGCTTATCGATGATCAAAGTTAGTTGGGAAGATGATTCCATGGTTTGGTTTTCTTGTTTTGCTTGTCTTGAATCTTGGCCAAGAGCTAGGATTAGGGTTTCTTTGGTTTTAAGATTTCATGATGAAATTGATGTTTGTGGTTGTTGTTATGAATCCTTTGGTACTTGTTGTTACCTTGGATAATGAATTCATGGTGTGAATGGGTTGTTTCATGTCCCAAGAAAATCCGGCCAGCTTAGGGTTTATTAGGCTTTAAGAGTTTATGTGTATTTGAGTTGTTTCCCTTGCATGTTTGGGTGTGTATGGAATGCTTGTTTGAAGAGTTGGTGTTTTGCTTACTAACTTGTGAATGAATTGGTTGAAACCCTAATAAGGAGGAGATGATCTTAGACTTAATTAATGTATTTGTAAGTATGGAATGTGTGTGTATGTCGAGGGTAATGTGGGACGTGCAGGCTGCATTTGCATGGTTGTTATTGCATTCGAGTCATTGGATTTGCATGCGTGCGTTTTGGTTGGATGCAGTACATTTGGGCAAAAACAGAAAAACAGGGTTGACCAAGCAGTAACTTTGGCTTCATTTTTCGTGTCGATCCTTTGTGATTTGGCTTTTGGTCAAAACGCCAAAGTTATAGCCCTTCGTTCTAGCTTTCCAACGCATCTAGAATTTCTCGATTTGGATTTGTGAACATTGAGTTATGACCGTTTGAATCAAGCCTATCAGAATTCTGACACGAAAATTTCTGGAACTGTTTCCGCACTTTTGACCTAGAAAGAGAGAATCTGGGTAGAAGTTGTCTTCATCAAAGTTGTAGCTTGTTCTCTTAGCTTCGAAACAGCACCTCGTGTGCTCTAATCCGATACTTGTAGCTTGAGTTATGGGTAACGGCGTGCAAGGTGTCAAAACTATCTTTTCCACCTTTTAGTGTGTGTTTTCCGTTTTCGTTCCGTTCTCGTCTGGTTTTGGTCTAACGTCCGTGCATGTGCTCCTTTTCCTATTTTAAGTGTTTATAAGCATTTTCTCGAGAGTTTAGTTCATTGAGTATATGTACGTCACATCAGTTCACATTTTAAAATGGATTTTCCCAAATCTTTTAATTTGGAATCGAAAAGTTAATTGCTTGCATTTTCATATCTCAGGTGATTCCGTGGACCTTGAAGAGCGTGTTTAACCTCTTACATTCTCTTGCTTGCTCTCAACTGTTGGTGAGTGTTCAAGTGCCTGTTTTTTTTAATGCTTGGATGTAATGAAATTGTTTGAAAAGCATGCTTGTTTGATTTGGTGAACGTGTACTTTATCGCGTTCACCCTTACCTGAATTGAAGTTGTTGAATGCTTGTACTTGTGCTAGTTCTTGACATGTTAAGACCAAACGGTTGTATGTACCACACTCAAGAGAGTGGGAGGTGCCTCTCCTAACGTTTTGGTTAGATTCTGATTAAGTCGATTGGAGCATAGTCTCGTCGACTCATTTACCAAGCGGTAGAATGTACCACGCTCTATGGAGTGGGAGGTGCCGCTCATCCCGACTTGGTTTAATGATAATGCTATTTTGATGAGCGAGCCCGGTACAGGGGGTGTAAGTAGACGGGTGAGAGTAAAGTGATTTCTACGGTCTGTGAGATAGTGGTTGACGGAGTGTCAACATTTCTGTTGAAATTACGGCTTGGGACTGGTCCGAAGATGGAGGTGGACATTTCAGAAAGGTGGAACGGCAAATTGTATCCTTTTCTAGTGATTCTTTTATATTGACTTGTATGATTTCCAAGTTTTCTACTGTTATTGTTTTGTTGAGACTTGTTACCGCTTTAATCTGCTTGTGCATGAATTCTTGACCTCACTGGGCTTTGCTCACCCTATAAGCTTTGTTTTCCTTAACAGGTCTGGAAGTAGTGCACGAGAATCGAGGAACCTAGTACTTTTGTAGAATTACCTCCTTTGTATAAGATTAGAATTAATGGTGACTTTGACAGTTTATGGTATTTTGGAGTTATTATCAATGTAACCTTGATGTACTTTTGGGGGTTGTATTATGTGGGAATTTGTCAGTGATTTTAATACCTTTTGACGATGGTTTCATGGGTGATTGTTTCGAGTCCTGGCGAGAGTTAGGCAGGTGGTCCACTAACCCCTTTGGTTCCCCTTTGGGGAAGGTGGGGCTGTCACAAATATGAAATCATACATACTATCAACGTGAAAATAAAAGTGAGAATTTGAAGGCTCATAGAATTAAGTAGTGTGAGGGCCTCAAAAATTTGAATTTATTTCTAAATTACATAATAATATTTATATTGAGTTTATTTATTGAAATATTAGTGAAAATATGTTTAAAGTGATTATTTCTCAATTTAGAGAATTTTATACGACTTGTTTGCCGGTATGTGGTTTTGGCCAAAATTTAGCGTTAAAAATTGTTCTGATGCGTGAATAGTGACTTGGACTTGAAATCGAGCATATGTAGTGATATTTTGGAAATAATATTATGGCAAGACAGTGTCGGGATGAAAGAAACCAGTGTAAGTTAGACTGTTGCGTGTGGCGCGACATAAAGTGCCAAAAAGCACTTTTTCCCTTAAAACACGGAAATGCACTTTTTGGGTAATAAAAGCCTTGACTTGTTGCACCCTTATACTTCATTTTCAGCTGCACTTTGAGGAGTTAGAGAGAGAAGGGAGCCGAGAGAGAGAGAGCAAGGAAGAGAGAGAGATTTTTTTTCTTCCAAGTTCTTCCATTCTTGATTCAATCTTCTTGGAGATCAAAAACTCCATCAACCACCATCATCTTCTTCCTTCCTAGCAGCCGAGAAAGAGAAGAGAGAGAAGAAGCTTTGGGCTGAAATTCTTGGAGGAGAAAGAGGTAAGATTTTGGTTTGATCTTCCATTTTCTTTTCTTCCCACAAGAACTTGACTCTATGAAACTTGAATGATGGATTGTGGGCTTGATTTCTTCCTTCCCATTTCAGCTGAACCAAGGAGAGAGGAGAGAGAGTGAGGTCCAAATTTTTGAAGGAAAAGAAAGGAAAAGAAAAGCTACAATGATTGTTTAAAAACTTGAGATCGAGCTTGGGCTTGCTTTTGGAGGTGAATTTATCAACAAATCTTAAAGATCTTGGGCTAGGATCGAGGGTTTTGGAAGTCATCAAACTTGGAGGCTACTTTCTTGAAGGAAAGCTCGAGGGATTTCATTGGATCTTGCCGGATCTCGTTGGATCTTGATAGATCCGGAGGTATAAACCTCGAATCTTGTAGATCTAGCTTTATTAGTGTTGATTAGTGTAGATCTGTGGTTTATATTGATAAAAATGATCTCATCTGAAAAGATGAAGTTGGGCTCTTGAAATCCCAACCTAGGTAGCGGACTTGAGGTGGCCTCTAGGTAGCAGACTTGAGGACCTGATTGGGAATTTGATTGTTATTTGTGAACTTGCCTTGATATGGTTAGAATTTAGGGTTTTCAGTTGTTGAAAAATTGAAGGAAAATGTATGTTAGGGCCAAACCCATGACTGGTGATTTCAATGTTTGATTTTGGAATGTCGTGAATGTTCTCGAAGGGTTTTACTTTTTGAGAAAAATGTGTATATTGTTCAAATTGTGAGTGTATGTGTGTGTGAGTGAGTGTTTGGATTTTAAAAGGGTAAAAAGTGTAGTTTTCATGAAATTTGAGTGAAAAGTGCTATTTGACTGAATTTGAAGGTTTTACGGTATTTTGGTTAAATTCTGGGGATTTTGAATATAATGGCTTGATATGAAGCGTTCTATGTCAAAATGGAAGTTTCAGCCAAAAATGAATGTCGAACATGTTGTGTAAAAAGTGATTTTGAGGTGTAAGTCCTCACTTAAATGTTTTGTGAAAAAAAAGAACGTGCTTGTAGTGCCAATGAGTATATCGGTGAGATATTTCCTTTTGAAATGATAAAGTGATTTTCCCAAGGGGATCTATTTGGAACTTTGAGCTGTGTGAAATGAAGGTTTTTCCTCCAGAGAGTTTTAGAAAATTATAGTTCAAAACTAAAAGTGGAAGTGAACTGTGATTAGTGAATGAAAAAGAATGAATTGAATCTCATTGATTGTTTTAAATTATTTTAGGGAGTATGCAAGGCGGTGATTTTGAACCTTACATGGAAGCTGAACCTTACTTCGGTGAGTTTCCATGCTTGTTTCGTGTTTACGTGCAAATGTTTGTAAATGAATGTAATGAAGTGATTGTTATGTGAAAATTGATCTTTGAACCCTCTGATGGGGATGGTGTGTACTTTATCGCACCTACTCCATTTGAGTAAAAGTGATTGTGAAAGTGACTTGAAGTGATTGATTGTAAAGTGCTTTAAAGTGTATTATAGTGATTGCATGTGTTTGGAAAGGTCAGGAAATCCCTGAGACCTATAGGTGAACCCGTCGACTCAAACCGGAGGCTAGGCCTAGGTCGAGGAGAAAGGGAAGAGCCATAGGGTTACCTAAATGTCACAAAGCACAGTAACTCAGACCAGTGATATATGCTCGAAACTTGGTTTTTGAACCAGTCTCCAAAAGAGCAACAACCCAGTGAAGTGAAGTGAAATGTACTCTGGACTTGGCGTATGGACTTGTCCCTAATGGAGAGTACTCAAATAAAGTGAAGTGTACTCGAGACTTGTCTCGAAAAGTGAAAGTGCAGTGTGCACTAACAAAGTGAAGTGAAAAGTGTTTGGCGTGCGGGCCCAGTGGGGGTTTGGAGGAGTAAGGGGAAAGAGGAGTTCTACATGGTAATAGTGACAGTTGACGGAGTGTCAACTATCTGGTTCGTGGACAAACATCGTGGAATTTGGCCCCTGAGGGCCCCCGTATCCTACATTGTATTGTTAATTGCTTTTCTATCTGTTTATATTCCAAGTGTTCTTGTGAAGTGAAATTGTTTATGTATTAAGTGACTTGCATGTTTTTGGAAACTCACGGGCTTTTTAGCTCACCCTTTCCATTTGTTTTCCTTAGCAGGAAATGAGCAACCAAGTGGTGGTGCCAACCCTTGAGATTAGGGCTTTCATATGTCTTGATATGTATTTTGGAGAATTTTGGATATTGCCCCTTTTGTGGACTCTTATATAATGGAACTATGTATTATCGAATTGTAATTGGGATGTTATGTATTTGTAAGACATGGTACCCTTCTGTATTGTATCCAGGGTTTTAGTTCGTTAAGTATTATTGAACAAGTGACTGAGTGAGTCCTGGCGAGAGTTGGGCAGGAGGTCCGCCGACCCTCTTGGTCCGCCTTAGGGGAAGGTGGGGTCGTCACAAGTAGAATTTGACATAATTCACACATACAGAGTACAAGTCTAAATAAGCATAATAGTCATAAAATAAAACACGATAAGTTGCAAGTTTGAAAACCAAAGATAATTTGGCACAATTTCACACATCATATCATCAAGTTCTAATCAAGGGTCATGTAAAAAAGTAGGCGAACATTGGTTTAGCTTTCACCTTAACCCCATATCACAAGTCCAAAAATAATTTACATTCCGTAAGTTCAAGTTAAAGTCCACTATACAATATCATTAATACTTAGTCCAAAGTTCCTGAACAACTTATCCATCATATTGTAAATTCAACATCATCAACAAATCACCACTTATATAACCCCATACTCACAAAATAATTCGCCCATAAATCTACATGAACCTTAAACTCTAATTATCATCATATCCCTTAATTCAAGAACTTCTCAAAAGGAAAGCTTCTAATTCCAGCGCAAATCAATGATTACAAGTTCATAACATCAACATAGCTTAGCATAAGTAAAAGGGTGAAAATTACTCTTAGAATCTTATCTCGTACTTTTTCCTTTAAGCATACAATCACTAATCTCGTATAAGGGCTCACAAAGATCATCATCCTATCTTTCATATATCACATCATCTTTCACTTCTTGAATTCTATCACTTATCTTCTTAACTTTCCTCTTAAACATGGTAATCTAACATAATATCAGAACCATCTCAAACCAATCCTTTCTTTTCTTTTCCATATGAACAAGTGTTATTGGATTCTTTTTGGACTTTCACCTAGGGGTCATACACTTAACCATTTCCCTTTAATGCATTCTAATTGCTACAGTCAAATAATCACCTAACATTCTCCAAGATTAATTCAAACCTAGGCCCACTCCACAATTTTTTCCAAATGATCTAAAGCCAGGCTCTGATACCAACTGTGATGACCCCACCTCCCCCTAATGTGAAGGAAAGGGTTCGGTGGATCGCTTGCCCGACTCTTGCCAGAACTCACTAACAATTCTCAATTAAAATATTGTAATTTCAAACCATCAATATACATATAACATTCATGCTTAAGTACAAACTTTTGAAAAGAACTTAAATCTGTCAGTCCATACATATAAAATCACTATTTGTAGGTCCCGAAAGCAATCTAAGAGGGGGATGAATCAGGTTGATTGAAATTTTAAACAAAATGTATAGCAATAATAGCACAATTTTATTTTATCAAATCTTCTAGGTGATTTAACACTTGAATGAGGAATATGACAATTGCAACAAGGAGAGGATCACAATTAAAGTGCAAGTAAAGGAATAAATAAGAAGATTTAAATCAAATGGACTACCAAGTTGAGTTCAACTTAAAGTCCAATACCTCAATGTAATGCTACTTCAATTTGATGAAGTTACACCAAGTTGTACAAGGAAGGATCACCCCTTGCTTTTCTCAATATCTCCTTGATCAAGCCAAGTGGTTTTACTACAACTTTGCAAACCCTCACTGAGCTACACACTTGAGACTTCACTCACAATTAAAAAGTAATAAATGATCACAAAGTCACTTTCACTACAAGTACAAAGAAAGACACAAATTCTTTCTCAATTTGCTCTAGAAAACCTGTAATAAGTGGTTGTCAAAAGTTCTAAACTCCATCAGCCTTTATGATATTTATAGAGTACTAAAATAACCACCAAAACTCCTTCAACGGCCTTGAATTAAATGCTGAAAAAACTAGCCATTGGAGGTTTCGGACGTCTGAAGCCCTGTTCTACATCCAAACGATCGTCCGACAGTTTGGTGAGATTTTGTGTCGTCAACTGTCAGACGGCGTCGGACATCCGAACCAACCATCCGACAGAACTAGTAGCCAACTTAAATTTTTTCTCAATATGTCGGACGTCCGAACCTCAGTTTTTCATCCAAGAGTATCATCCAAAAGTGTTGTAATAAACTATCAGACATCTAAAGAGATCATCCGACAGAGCCACTAGCCATTCAATTTTCCATTTCAATCTGTCGGACGTCCGAACACCTCTCCTGCGTCCAAAAGTATCATCCAACACTTGATATTGATATTTAGGTTTGCCAACTTCCACACTTGATTGAAAACCTGTCTTTATCGAATTATGCTCAAAAGATCAATAGTGAAAATCATCATTTTGGTTTGTTAATTATCAAAAAACCAACAATCTCCCCCTTTTTGATAATGACAAACCAAGTGATGATTTTGGTAGAAATAAAAGTATAAAGTATAGTTAAAGCATAATTATTCTACCCAAACTTTCCCCCTTACTCCTTTAACATTTACAAAAGAATTCAAAACATAATTATACTGTTAGCCTCCTTACTATTAACATAAACTCCCCCTTACTACATAAACTAGCCTCCTTACTATTAACATAAACTCCCTCTTACTACATAAACCCCCCTTTACTGTTAGCCTCACTTTTTCTCCCTCTTTTGTCATCAATCAAAAATTTGCACATGATTCAAGAATAAAACTTCCCCTCGCTCCATGAACACAAGAAGACTGTTACCATGGTTCAGAAAACACAATATTAAACACAATATTGAATTAAACATGAAATAGATTCAATAAACATAACAAAGGTTCAGCAAACAAAGTTAACAAGGCCAACAAGGCCAAGGCTAATCAAAAACCAACCAAGGCCAATGAGCATTTTTGGCTAACAAAACAGTTAAGGTCATCAAGACCAGCAAAAGAAGCCAATAAGCAAGTCATATACAAAAGTGATGTTGGCCTATGAGATGCCTAAGCGCATAGTCCTAATGGATACCTAGGTGAAGCTAAAACTGTAGATGAGATGAGCCTTGACGCCTTCAGACAAGTCTAAATTCCTTGCCTGTGCTTTCATCCAATTCACTAACTTGTTGTGTAGGAGGAGTGGTGATTCTTGAAGGACCAACTTCTGGAGTATACTCTTGATGATGTGATTCTTGTGCATGAGATTGCTCATGCTCTTGGCCCCCGTGTGCTTGTTCATCTTGCTCTTGAGAAGGGAAGAGTGTCTCTTTCAGATTTAGAAAAGCATCTTGTTGCTCTGGAGTCATATCAGAATTTGAAGTCCTTGCTCTAGAAGAAGGCTTCGTTGTTTGAGTTCAAGGAGCAGACTAAGAACAGAATCAAAAGAGGGAGGAAAGTGGAGTGAAAGAGTCAATTCTAGGACGTTTAAACTTAGTAAGAGGTGTAAAAGGAGTGGAAGTCGGATCATGGGCTTGTTTGGTGCGAGTTTCCAAGGCAGTGTTTTTGTATGCTCATTCATCACGAACAAAACGAATGTTTTTCTTTTCAAAATAGGCTTTGGTGAAAAAATAATTAGGATTTTCAGTGGTTGGTGCACCAATTAGGGGAATGTTAAAGTGATTGAAAATTGAAGTCAAGAATTTGTCATAAGAAATTTTCCTATGACTGTCAGATTTAACTTTGTTTATGAACCAACACATTACAAAGCCAAAGTCGACCCTGATAATTTTCATAAAGCAGTAAATAGATAAAGTTCCATCTTGTTTGCAGTGGTACGATGACTAGAAGTAGGAACTAAAAAATTTCCAATCATAACCTAGAGGATTTATTGTAAAGGAGTTAATTCATTCAAATTAGCTTTCACTTGGAACTTGAAAATTTGTTTGAAAGTAGGATAAAAGTTTTGTTTCACTGAAGTGATTATAAGAGATTGGTCTCTCTTCATATGAAAAGAAATTTGCTATTTTGCTAGAGCAATCAACCTCAATAGTAGTGTTAAAAATTTGATTTATTATATTTGGATCAAGAGTGATATCAACCCCATTAACTCTAGAGATCACTTCAGAAGGAGTTCTTCCTTGTCTAACATTTGCATAAAATTGATGCATCATTGGAGGATAAACAATATGTGGAAAGGTAAGGAGGTGATTCCATTTTTGAAAGGTGAATTTTTCAATGATCCGGTTAAGCTTATAGGTATGGAAATCAGAAATAGAAATTGACTGTTGAGTAATGATGCCTTTCCTATAGACAATGAAGAATCTCTCTTCAACTTCAGCATCAATGAATGTAGGTAAAACATTCCCGGATTGTTCTTGTGTTTCCCTTTGCTGTTCTTGCTGCTGATGATCACGACTACGTCGCTGTGAAACCCTTGTTCCAACAGTTCTCCTGGTATCAGAAACTCGTCCTGCTCTTCGCTTAGCAACGGATGAACTACCGCGAACTCGTACCATTGATGATGTAGAAAATGAAGAGGATGATGCGGTGATGATAATGTAGTACAGATAGTGCCTCCTAAGTGCTTGATTTCCCATGAATCAATTCAGAAGAGGAGAATTTAAGAATTAGGGTTTTAGGAGAGAATTAGGGATTTTCACAGAATTGATGTTTGAGGGGAAATATTAAAGTAGATTTGCTGTAAAGGATGTTTGAAAGCCAATTTAGCAGGCAATTTTAAGAAAACATTACTTGAAAAGAATGAATTTTGATTTTTTAGAGAGTGGAAGATGAGAAACCTCTGTCCAAGAGAGAGAAAGAAATATGCAAATGGTCGCCCGAGAGGCCTTTAAAAAACAAGTTTAGCAGGTTTTGGACATCCTAACGGTAGTTATGCGTCCGAAACACGCGGTTGATCTTAGGAAGTTGAAAAACAACCTTTTTGAAGCTGTCGAACATCTGATCCATGTGTTGGACGTTCGATAATAGTTGACACACAATACAAATGCTGTTGGACGTCCGAAATTCTGTAAGACGTCCGATCCCCTATTTTTCTTAAAGGTATTTTTCTGAAATATCTAGTTTATTTCTAAAATACAGAAATTATTCCAAGGGCAATGCTTTTGTAAAAATATTAGCTATTTGATCTTTTGAATAGACATAGTTAACACAAATTTCTCCTCTTTGAACAAGATTGCAAATGAAATGATACTTGATGTCTATGTGTTTTGTCCTAGAATGTTGAATTGGATTTTTGGTCAAGTTGATAGCACTAGTATTATCACAAAACATAAGCGCACAATCATATTTCAAGTGAAAATCATGTAAAGTGTGTTTTATCCATAGCAATTGAGTACAACAAGTACCGGCTATATATTTGCTTCTGCCGTAGACAAGGAAATAACATTTTACTTTTTGCTAAACCAAGAAACCAAACATTCACCCAGAAAATGACATGTACCACTAGTACTTTTTCTATCCACTCTACAATCGGCAAAGTTGGCATCCGAAAAACCAATTAATGCAAAGTTAGAACATTTAGGATACTATAAACCATAATTCATAGTTTCCTTTAAATATCTAAAAATTTGTTTTATAACTAACAAGTGAGACTTTTTTGAACATGATTGAAACCGGCCACACAAACAAATAGCAAACATAATATTGGGTCTACTTGCGGTTAAATAGAGCAACCTACCAATCATACCTCTATAGTATTTCTCATCAACGTTTGTACCTTCTTCATCTTTGTCAAGTTTGATGGAGGTGTATATAGGAGTGCCAACTTGTCTTGAATCCTCCATCCCGAATCTTTTGAGAAGTTTCTTTATGTACTTAGTTTGATTGATAAAAGTTCCTTCATGACTTTGATGCACTTGAAATTTCTTCAAGAAAGAAGTTCATTTCTCCCATCATTCTCATTTCGAACTCCTTTTGTATAACATTTGAGAAATCTTTGCACAAATATTCATTGGTAGCACCGAAAATGATATCATCCATATAAATTTGCACAATTAATAAATCATTCCAATTATTCTTGGTAAATAGAGTGGTGTCTACATCTCCTCTCTTAAAACCATTTTCAACCAAAAAACCACTTAAACATTCATATCAAACTCTTGGACCTTGTTTCAAACCATATAAAGCCTTTGAAAGTTTGAACACATAATTTGGAAATTTTTCATTCTCAAATCCGAAGGGTTGATCAACATAGACTTCTTGATCAATAAAACCATTTAAAAAAGCACTTTTAACATCCATTTGAAACAATTTGAAACCTTTAAAACATGCAAATGCAAGAAACATTCTAATTGATTCTAATCTAACTACGAGAGCAAAGGTTTCATCAAAATCTATTCCTTCTTCTTGTGCATATCCTTTAACTACAAGTCTAATTTATTTCTAACTATTTCTCCCTTATCATTTAATTTGTTTCTAAATACCCATTTTGTTCCAATAACGGGATGATCTAAAGGTCTTTCTACCAAAATCCACACTCTATTTCTTTCAAATTGATTTAGTTCTTCTTGCATGGCCAATATCCAACTTTCAATTTTTTAGAGTTTCATTGACATTTTTGGGCTCAATATGAGAAAGTAGTGCAAAATTATCTACTAAAGGTTTTCTACTAGAACGAGTTTTTACCCTCTCGGATGGATCACCTATTATGAGCTCTTTTGGATGATGTTGAGTGAACTTCCAAGCTTGGAAGATCTTTTTGAGTTTCTTCATCTTTGTCTTTCTTTTCTTGTTCATCTTCTTCTTGAGGTGTATATTCCTTTGTGTTTTCCTTCATTTCATTGTTTTGCTCCTCATGAATGGTTAGTTCCTTAAGGGTTTCTTGCACACCTATATCATCATCTTCACAATCGTCTTTAGACATAACATCATTAGATTCATCAAAAGTAACATGGATAGCTTCTTCAATGATAAGGGTCCTTCTATTGTAAACTCTATAACCACATTTATTTTCACAATAGCCCAAGAAAATGCCTTCATCCATTTTCTTCTCAAACTTTTCAAGATGTTCTTTAATATTCAAGATAAAACATTTGCAACCAAAAACTTTGAAGTAACCAACAACGGGCTTTTTGCTAAAAAGTAGTTCATATGGAGTTTTATTCAAAATAGGTCTTAAAAGAATTCTATATTCCAAACTTGCCCAAGTTTATATATTCCACACTTATGCATTCAAATAACAATTTTACAAAAGATCACTAATATAATCAACTACAGTCTCAATCTACTACCAATTTGCCACGTCGCTAGTCCAAGTGCTCGGCCCTTAAAAAAATATATTAAAAACGGGGTGAGCTTTTGCTCAATAAGGTTTTAAGGCTTGCACATAGTCATTTCTATATGTATCAAAAGCAAGATGGACATATAACATAATTAATTCAAAGGAAAACAGTGCCACAAACATCATTACTAGACAGATCTCTAGAGGTAACTCCCGTCTCCAAGGACGTAGCACATAGCTCCACTCTAGCTCTACTCAAATAAACATTTCAAGGAGTGAGACAGATCTCTAGAGGTGGCTCCTGTCTCCAAGGACATAGCACATAGCTCCGCTCAGGTAAACATTTCAAGGAGCGAGATAGATCTCTAGAGGTGGCTCCCGTCTCCAAGGACGTAGCACATAGCTCCGCTCAGGTAAGCATTTCAAGTGTTGAGATGGATCTCTAGAGGTGACTCTCGTCCCATATGGACGTGGCACATAGCTCCGCTCTAGCCAGTATTTCAAGTGTTGAGACGAATCTCTAGAGGTGGCTCTCGTTCCATTTGGACGTAGCACATAGCTTCGCTTCAGCCACAAAATTCAAAGCAAATGCAAGTAAATCATTTCATAGATCATTAGCAACAGTAAAAACATTTCATATGTAAAACAAGTTGGAATGCTCACAAATTAGTCATAATTCATTTCACTCGTAAAAGCAATTTTACTTGGAAATAACAGTAAATCATTTCCTTATAAATACTAGCAAATCATTTCAACAAATCATTCCTTTGCAAATAATAGAAAGATTTTTCATTTGAAAAGGAGATCTAACTCTCACAAAAGTGCAATCAAGCAAGCAAGTCCTTCACCCGTCCATCTCGAGATTCCTCTCGTAACCCTCTTGAGCACCTGAGGTAATTATAACCAATAATCACTTATAGCAAACCATCTCTAGCCAATTCCTCCCTTAAACTATCGCTTATGTATACACTAGGTTACTTATCAAATGAGGAGGGAAAACTACTCACTTGATCAACTAAAGCGACACTTAAGAGGGGCTCAAGGTTATTTCACTTAACAACCAAGAATAAGGAGAATTCTAGATTAAAGATATAGATGAAAGCCACAAGAATTCTAGCAAGTTACATAAAGAGAGAGAATGGCCTTCAAGCCCTCAAATTCATAATTTTTGGTCAAAGATGTTGGTATATGTTGAAATCGATTACTAGTGAAAAGAAATGGTCAAAACCTTTGGAAACCACCATTCGAATTCAGAAGTTCAAGCCATAAGAAACCTTATTTTCATTCATGAATTTAAACACAAAACGGATCAACATTCCCAAAGTGAAGTTGGAAGTTCCAAAAATACATTTTTACTTCAAAATCAGAAATTTTCCAGCTTACGCTATCTTATTTAAAAAATCATATCTTGAGTTTTATAAGTCCAAAAATCATGAACTTCATACCGTTGGAAAATAGACTCGAAGTACTAAAATTGTCCAGAAGATACTTTTGTAAGATTAAGTCCATAAGTAATCAAATTTTGATTTCAATTTGCAGCTTTGACAATCATTTGAACAGAATAGAGTTGTAAATCAGTCAATTTTGCAAATTTACTGGTGCTTGTAGAAATTGAGTAAAAATCTAAAATTTATATAGTTAAAATAGTTTCATCTCTGTTTCAAACGTAACCAATGGAACCCAATTTGGATTTTTCTACACTAAAATATAGTCATTTTTCCAAAACTGGTTAGTTATCCTGTGAGAAGTTTTTTTTCCAGAAATTGGGGTTTGAGAAACCTCCTCTTTTCAACTTCTAAAGTCCAAAATTTTTGTTCAAACTTAAGACACATATTCAGATTAATATATAACATATATCTAGAGTAGTTTTCACCAAAATTTGATGCACAAAAGTCAAGAAAATGAACCAAATAGTTAGGCACTTCAAATCTGCCAGAACAGTAATTTCTCACAAAAATCAGTGAAAAACTCAACTTTCAACCGTAAAAATTCTAGATTTTGACTCCAAATCAACATACACTCATAGTACAAAGTTGTGTGAGTGAAATCAAGCCAAGAAACATCAAGAAAATTTGAAATGCGAAGCTAGAAATTCCAGTTTTCATTCGGCCAGCAAGCAGTCCAGTTTTCTCAAGTTTTTCATCAAATTTTGTCCAAGATTCAACCATAAAAACAACATAATCTCACTCAAATCCATAAGGGATTCATCAATCATTAGCCCTATGGTATCAACAACCAATTTTCCAACAAGATATAACCAAAGGTTCAAATTTATCTAAGCATAATGGTCACTAGAACATCTAGTGACCCGATCTTCGAGTAACTAACAAATCGACCGTAAATCGAGGTTAAATCATGTAGATCTACAACTATCAAGTGCCAAAAGCCAAGATTAAATGTAGTTCTAGAGTTTATCTTAAAGATCTTTCAAGATCTAGACAAGATCAAGCAAGTTCTCTCCAAGTTTTCTTTCTCGAAGTTGTTCCTCGTCGGATCGTCGACTTCCTAGATTAAGCTTCGATCTTTCTTGCTAATCTTCAAGAAATTAGCAAACTCTCCCTTAGCTGTGCTGTCTCTCACTCTCAGACTCTCTCTCTCTCTCTCTCTCTCTCTCTCTCTCTCGGTTTCACTCCAGGAAGAACAAGGAAGATTGAAGCTTGAGATGGTGGCTTTGTTCTCTTGATTTCTTCCACAATTTTTCACCAAGATGAGATGAACTTCTTGAGCTCTCTCCTTCTCTCTCTAAACTCTCTCTCATAGCTCTCTAGCTTAGGAAGAACAAGAAAGTTAAAATGAAGACTAAAGTCTTACTTTCCAAGCTTTGAGGGTTAGTTCAACCACTATGCCACATGTCACGTTTTCGTTCCTCATTCTATTCTTTACTAGATTTCCTTCATCTAACATTATCCAATCAAAATTCTATTACTTTAAAACCTATAAATATTCTAGATTTCATCTTAACTAAGTTTCATGTCACATCTTAAAAATTAACACTTAATTCTAACCGATAGAAAACTGGACAAATAACTCAAACAAAGCCCTAATAGTTGTAAAATGATAACTTAATAGATAAAAGTACTACAAATTTTGTGCAATCGAGTAAAATAATTATTATTATCATTATTATTTATTTTTCAAAAAAGATAAAAATTTGAGAGCCCTCACATTTTAAATTTTGGATCATTTCACATTCATTCTTCTATTTTCGCAGTTTACGTGGTAGCCATATTTGGAGGACATTCTCGTTTTTCCTTGAGTACTATATTGCAAATTGTGACATTTGAAGATTAATTATTGGGAAGCAATTGAGCCACACCTCTCTCATCGAGTTATGTGATAGTTTGGGTTCCATTAGCTTGCACCTGACCTTACATTGTCAGAAAACTAGCCAACACTGCATTCTAGTTTGTTGTGACAAGGTGAATCACGAATGAGCTACTGAGCACAGAGATTATATTGATGTTTAGACCAATCAATGTGCATGGATAGAGGACGGTAATGCAATCGCAGATCTTACATATCCATCAGGTGAGTACTGTCAGTGATATCAAATGCAGAGAGTGCTTTATGTTTTGAATCCAAGTAGGCATATCGCTTTCCTAGAGGGCTTTCAGGTGATAGCACTAGGATAGATTATCTTGTAAGTACAAAACTACATTATAATTTTGACATGCATCTCTTTTCAATTAATTTTTTGTTGTTAGGACTTATTAATCCTAATTCTTGTATATTAACTCATCAGATGGATGCTATGTCATATATGTACTACATGATATTGGACTTTAAGGCACTCAGTGATGACCAGCACAAAAGTTATTTTGCTACAATGAATAACTTTGCATCCCTAACATTGTAGCATGTTGGGGAGTCATAATGTCTTGCATTTCGCCCTCCAACACCACATGACATTCCACAATGTGTATATTGATGCCGTGCTCAATGAGCTCCTTGGAATGTCCATGGAGTTCAGTATGGTGGTAGGCATCGCCATAGAGTCCAATTACTAGAATCCAATGCTCAGATTGCCTTTGATGGCGAGTCATATGTTGCTGTGCACCATGTTGGCATATCTAGTCTAATCACAGTCCCAGGTCACGCAATAGCATACTACTTCCATTAAGCATTCCAAATCGCCAGTGACTTTTCCTGATTTCACATCCATTGGGGGTCTTACATCATGGTACTCCTAAACAATATGAAGCAGATATAATAGAAGATCAGAGCATCAAAGCTATATTTGATCAGACCGCTTCACTAGAGTCATAGATTACTCAAGCCAGTATAGTAGTGTCAGACCAACCACATAAAATACATAGAATATGTAAATATAAAGGCTGTGGTGGTATTCATGGAAAATTTGGATAATATTGATACCACTAGTGCTATCCAGAACCACTCAATTCAAACATATTTCATTACCAATGCCATTATACAAGGACAACTTGGTTTCTTACCAAAAAAACCTGCATGCAAATAAAAGGAAATGCTTGTTTTACAAATTTATAAAAAATAGAAAAAAAAATGAAATAAAAGGGCACTAAACTTGTATTAATATAATGTGAGCTCATGAAAAACTTTTTCTCTCCAAACTAGCATTCAGAAAATGCAAGCTCGAAAACCAAAGTTCTATTATAAACAATTTTTTGGATCTCTCATTAAGAAAATGTGAGCCTGCAAGACAACACTTTTCTGAAAAATAGTTTTTATAATGAGCTTGCATTTAGCGAGCTCCTTTGACTTTGCAATTGCTGAATGTGAGGACCCTTTATAAAAAATCTGCAATAAAATCACCGTTTTTGTAGAAACTTCTTAAAATCTATCATCAACATGAAAATTTCTAATCTAGTAATCTCTCAAGGATATAAATTGTATTGATGCCTAAGTGGCAATGAAGGATTTAAATAGGATTCCTAATCTAGTAATCTCTCAAGAACATAATGTATTGGTTCCTAACTACCCACACAAGCAATCCTTATCACATTGTGATCAATCAAAAGAAGAATGCCGTCATTTTCTTTTAATATTGGACTTGAACTCTAAATATTGAAGTTTTGATATGCATGCTCAATTCTCAAATCCGAATTGAAATTCATTTCCATTACAAATTAGTTGATCAATCCACAACAAACTTAGCGAGATCTTAGGAAAAAAGAACTTGTGAATGATTCATGCTGACTAGAAATACATTTTGGCTCAAATTAGAACACATTTTGAACTTGAATTCTTCTCAGATTTAAAGTAAACCTCCCATTATAAATACTTAGACTAAAGCCATAGATTTACTCATGATCAAAGACACACACACACACACATATATATATATATATATATTTGCTTTCCTTGTCCTTGCTGCTACTACTAAGTTGTCGCTGCCATTGTTGCTTTCTTGTTGCCATTGTTGTGATATGCTTGATTGCCACTGCTACTGCAATATTCTTGTTCACTATTGCTACTATACTACAGTTACAAACTACTGACCTATTTGGTGAGAATTTTCAACTGGACAATCACTTTGCTAAGACAATCTTGAACCATTTAGTTTGGCCTATGTATGTTTAGTGTTTGTAAAAATTATTCGCTATTTAATAAATACATGTATTCATCTTGCAGGCATACTAGAATAATATTTTATAATCTCTCATCCATTGTACATTACAGTATTCATAGCATGCAACAATTGTTGCCTTTATTGATTGATTAAACCTGTTTGAAGTTTTCCACTACGAAACTAGATAATATATTCAATCGCTATGGAATCCTAATAAATTATTGCACATGAAATCCCATGCAATTATTATTATTTTCCATGCTTATTCGCATATGGCAGAAGGTGATTAACTTCAACTTTATCTTCTTGCTTGCTTACTTCTACAAGACCTACAACCCAAACATGCATGATTGATCTACTAGAATAACATAAAAGTTCAATGTTTTGATCAATTGCTCACAGATACCAATTTTCCTTTACGATCAATTTCTATAAAAGGTCACAAGTAACTTATCAAACTTGAAAAAGGGCTACCAATTAGGTAACTTAAATGTTGAGATTTTGTAGAAATTTCATTTCATCGACTTTGGATTTTTTTATTTATACAAATCTTAGTAGCCATGCAAATTAAGGACTATGTCATGCCATTGTCACATGTTTAATTGAAAGATGATTAAAAAAGATTTGAATCTAAGAGCTTGTCATTATACATTAACATCCGCAACAGGTGCTTGCATAGAGGTCTTTGTTCTTTTTGAAGGATCGTTTCATCTTGAAGAATGGACTAGTAAATGGATGAAAGAAGTTGTAGCACCATCAATCTTCTCGACAACATCAAGGATATAGGAGGTTGTTGTATTGAACTCATTGCTTCACGATGAAGGCCCAAGGAGTGCTAAATTCACACTTCCATTTCCTGAACTTTAACCTTAGTAAAGCTACATATCCTTCATCCTTTTTTGGCATGATGCTCTATATTTCTAATTATTGGAATAAACTTGGGACATCCTTAAAAGGCACAAGGAAGTGCTCACACATGCTAGAATATTTGACTGTGATTGTTGCTAAAATATCCTATGAGCTTTTTTCAAATACTGGTGTCCCTTGATGAACATACTTTACACATCTCTTCTTAGTGTACTCATCTTTAGACTTGGCGGCCTTTCAGTTCAAGGCATCTTCTTTGACAAAGTTGTCCTATTCGTAAGGAGCTTCTCAACATTAATAAAAAAAAGAAAACTATTTCTTCTTGAAAGTTGTAGGCATCTCTTTTCAGCATAATATCATCTTTGGATGAGCAACCAAAGAGTGCAGATAAGGAACTGAATCTACTTCTGGTTTAAATGAGAGATCAAGTATAAAGCTCCTCTAGGCAAGGCATATAGAAGAAAGAGAAATCAAGACCAAAAGTAACACACTACCCATCTCGAAGCTTGGAATCCTATCACCTTGTTGATATAAAGGACTGTGATATTCTTTTTGACACATTGAATATCTAAAAATCCTTAAGAAAAGAGACCTATATCACAGCATCTGTAGCATGTTGGGTCTATATGTTTATCTTGTTGAGCACAAAAGCTAATTGCATTTGCCCTAGTATCTTCAAGTTGCATGCTTGATAGCGATAGGAAAGAAGTTTTGCCTTGCAATTCCAGTCCTTGCAAGCATATACAATAGGTTGAGAGAGATCGTTCATACCTCTAGCCCAGGAGAATATGAAGTAATTTTTTCCATTCATTATGTCTATACTTAAATTGATCAATACTTTGATGTGTGCTATAAAAATAATCAGTAGTCACTATACTCACATAAACAAGATTTAGTGTCAAAAAAATGGCAATGTTCTTTGGTCAATTAGAAATTGAGGAGATCGTCAAAGAAATAAATCTCATCTCAAAACTATGCTAGATAGAGAGTGAGGAAATAGTGTTGATGGATGATGGATCCCAATTATTAAGATTCGTGAACTACTTCATCAATCAGTGATAATGTCACTTAACTCTTTGAAGGGACAATGTCTTCATCGTTGAAAGTTATAGCCTTTGTAGATTTAGTGGGCAATTTGGCTTCTAGCAGGACATGAACAATTCAAAGAAAATCATTTACCTTATTTTTGAGAAGAATTTATTCAACTATGGGACTCCTCAATTTGCATGCAAATAGGATCTAGATGATTATACCTATTCAAAGGAAACATTCATTAATCTCAAGAGACTATGATACTTGATGGTCATCACGGTCAAATAATATTTCTCTAGATTCTCTTATATTTAATGTCAAAAGCCCCATGAAGATTAAAAGAAATCATCACAAAAGAAGCATAAAGGTGCTCCAATTGATGATTCAAAGCATAAAAGCAATAATCATAATGAACTAAAGGAGCTAACATGATGCTAATAAAGGTGACATGGATGAGAGGAACTCAAAGAAGAAAAAAGGAATTGAAACTCACTCAAAAAGTGTATTTATAAAAGAGATCTTCTAATTCCCAACGTGGACAATAAAAGAGGTGAAGCAAGCAGTTCTAACAAAGAAGGTGCACAAGATGTTTCCAAAGTCTTCCAAAGCAATCTTTATGGAAGTGGATGATGAAGTTCAAGTATTGAATAGTCAAGAGTTTGTATAACAAAGAGAATAACCCAAGTTAAACATGAGAAGAATTTATCAACAAGCAGGGGAGATCATGATTAGTATACAACACTTCAAATAAACCCTCAAAATGCTATACTTTGAATTGCTCACTTACAATTAAAAAGCTACACAAATCACTCACTTATGCAAAGATTACAATTAGTGTTAGGAGAGCATTTTGTGCTAAAAATCACTTTTGAAGGCTTGTATTCAATGTGTACAATTCTATTTATTCACTTTAGGCATTATTGTATTTCTACTACTCCAAAAATGCCTTCACTAAATCCTTCAATAGTCAAGCATTAAATACAGAAAAACTAGCTGTTAGGAGTATCGAACATCCAATGTTAGAGACTACGTCCAATAGTTTGAAATTCCTTTCCGTCTCAACGAGTATCGGATAGCCGATAAGGATGCTTGTACATCTGACATGATCAGAGAGTTTGAGTCTTTTTTCATGAATTTATCAGATGGATGATAAGTTGAGCTTGTGTCCGACACATTTGATCATTAACTTCCCTTGTTTATCAGACGTCCTATAGAAGACTTGAGTGTTCGATAGCTTGTGTGTGGCGGCCCCACGTTTCCCAAGGTGAACCATAGGACCCGCGGCCGCCGGCCCAGCTCTCGCCAGGACTCAAGCAAGTAATCAATTCGACTAGGGTTTGTCAAACAGGATATATTCTTCAAATAGATCAATATAACTTACTATCCAACATCCATTTGGGTTCGACTCCCAACCTTTACCATAATAATTCAAAAGGCAATTCTTAAACATTATCATTGACATCATAATAGATTCAAATACACCCAACATTCAAAAGATTCAACTGGCTTGTACTCCTTCGGTACTCTTCTCAATACCTGGAAATCCTGGGATGGGAAAATATATGGGGTGAGTCTCTAAACCCAGTGAGAGTCCCAAAACACATAGCAATTAAGCACATAAGTACAACAAGCATTGCAAACATTAAGGTCCGTACAGGACTAGTTTCAAGTACAGTAAACTTCCATTTAAGGAAGGTTGTGAGATAGTACATTTTTTTTTCCACATAACAGGTTTTAGAACTGTAAGAGTCAAGATGCTCATTGAGCCATTTAAATGGTAACAGGCATGGAATAACAATTGCAGTAACAATCTCAGGAAGGAAAACAGAGTCTGCAGTACTCTGGTCATTTTACTTCATTCTCCAACCCCTTTCACCCAACTTCGGATCCGAAACCAAACAAGCAGGAGGTGGTGTACACTCGAGGTAACCTTTGAACAGACCTGTGGTCCGTCCGACCAAGCCCCACCGCTGCCGAATAGGCCGACTTGCCTCTGGGGTTTGGGATCCCTACGGCCAACAGGTCATGCACAATTGACATGTACAAGCACAAGTACAGTGGTTTAGTTTATTATTTTAGAGGCGAGGGACAACTGACAATCAATTTCAACCTTGAGCCCCCTTAGGAGAGTGCACCAGCCTTTAGGGGCGAGGGGGCCTTGAAGGTCAGCCTCTTCACCTCAAGCCTCGAAAAGAAAACAAGTTTTATTGTTTAAAAAAAAAACAAAACATACTAAACCACCTAAGCACGTTGAGTCAAATTAAGCAATAACTCACTTTACATAAAACCCTAGTTTCAATCATTCAACGATAAATCACATTTAGAAACCAGTCATACAATAACAAGTAATACCTAGCAACAAGGATCAAGTAGCAACAAATAGGAACCCTCACCTTAGTTGGTCAAGGTTGAGTAGATGAGTCGAAGTCCTCGGTCTCAAAGCCCTCGTTTATATTACCGTCGGGTCCTGAGGTACATAATTATTGTATTAATTATTAAAATCAATTTTGACCAATTCACTTCTTTTATGAAAACAAGAATATATTTTTAGGGTTACCTAACAAGTCGATAGGGTGATAAAACGGTGGTTTGTATTTTGAAATTATAGGTCTTGGTTAGATAGGTTAAAATGTGTGAGTTTCAAAAATCGGCGTAATTAGGGTTGGAATAATTTTATTAGTTGAGTTTTAGAAAGATTTGAGTAACGTAGCGTTATCCGTTGGGAAATTTGAGAAATGGTTTGCTTGGTTGGGAAATCACTAATGGTGTTTAATTTTTATTTGTTAGTGAACCAAAACAATCTTTTCGGGGCTTTGGATTTGAAACCAATTTGATTTTGGTCTTACATACTTAAAACAAGTTTTCATGCTAAAATCAAAATAGTGCAAATTAGGGTTTTGGTCGACAACCACAATTTTGAAAATGGAATGTCCTTACGTTTTCATGGCCAAAGCTAATCTGCCATGATTTCTTTCAAAATTCAAATTGAAAGTTTTTCTTTTGCATATTGTATGATTTCAAAACCGTTGAAAACTAGATTCATAGTTCTTTATTTTCTCATAAAATATCAACGGCCAAGTCAATTTGGAAAGTACTCAAATTTGGACATTCATTTTTGAAACCACTGGTTTGCAAGTTGGATTTTGAGCGATGTTCGTTGGTTTGCCACGACATGTAGAAAATGAGTTGTGGGGCGTATAAGGTACTGAAACGAAGCTCTTTGGGTCTAGTTTCGGATGCCACTGACGGCGCGTGATTTGGAGTTATAAACAGCGGGATATGAGCATTTTATTTCAGTGTGGTTTTGCCCACTGATTTCTTAGAAAAATGTGGTTTTGGGTAACTTTTGTGAAATTTCAGCCATGTAGCCGCGTGGTTAAAGGTTCGGTTTGATTTCCAGAATGCTAAGCGGGACTCTTAGCACGTGATACATCCATCTAACAATCCAAAAATCATGCATACAGTCAAAACTAAACAATACGTGTAACTAGACAAATTTTGTTCCAATTGAAAAAAAAAAACATCAAGTCCGATTCTCCCTTTTTGTTTTCTTCCTTGTTGCAAGACCAATATCTACTTAAAACCAGGTTTTATGTCATTATGCATGCATCTCTCAAACTGACCGAGAGGTCTCATGCAAGGAAAAATAGGTTTTCAACTTTCCAACAAGCAAATAAACATCCCAAACTTGGTTTTTTTTTGTTAACACTTTTATCCATGCAAACTTTTAATTAAAGCTTCATAAATCAAGTGGAATGTGGCACATGCAAGGGTTGATTTCAGCAAGTTACTAACAAGAAAGGTTTCGGATGGAGTAGGGCAAAGCCCATTAGTCCACATCCATTCCAAAATAGTAGGAATCAAGGTTGTTGAATCATAACCAAAAGCAAGGAAAAAGGTCCGGTCATCATCACTCATCATCTATGGAGTAAGTAGAATAAATCCATAATTTTAAAGCTTCGGTCAGCTTTAGGGACATCAAAATGATATCCCTTATCAGTCCACCAAAATTTTCATCAACATAATAAGATGATATATGCATGCAAGTAGGATTTTAAGCCTACTAGTATATGCATGGCAATTTTAGGAAGTAAGATGGCATCTTTAGGAGTAAAACAGTTTATTTAGGTCAAAGGGAATGTAAGGTGGATTTCCTACCTCCAACCGGCCTTAAGAACAATTGCACAAGTGGTGTTTTGAGCTAATGAAGTCCAAGGTCCAGCTACAAGAAGAGAAGTAATGCTGAGAATGGAACTAAGCTGCGGATGGAACCATTTTAAGAAGCTACAACTTACCTTTTGTTTGGTTGAACAAAAAGATGGATGAACAAAGTTGCTTGGGTGCTGAATCGATTCTGTTTTCCAGCTACAAGACACAAAATAAGCTAAGGAGAAAGTTTCAAGCTACCTAGGAAGTTCACAAAAGGGATTAGGATTTACCTCTTGCTTGCCTTAGAATCGGTTGAAGATGACCAGCTTGGTTCTTCCAGAATTTTAAACGTGTTTCTAGTAGTGTTCGGCCAAGATTAGTTCTTGGTGCAAGGGTTGATGGGTCAAGAGAGATCAAATAATGAAAAGAGAGAAGCTAGAGCTTTTGGTTGGAAGCTTGGAGAGAATTTGCTGAAGTGAAGTGTGTGGGAGTGATTTGGAGTGAGTGGAAATGAAATGGAGGAGGAATTGCTGATGGAGTTCGGCCAGCACTTGAAGGAAGAGAAGGTTACCTGAAATTGCTTGTTCAAGTGAACAAAACTTGGCTGAAGTGGATGCCAAATGGCACAACCTTCTCATGCATAGGGCATGAAGGGAGGTGAGTATCATTAGCCTTGGTTGCTGAAATCTGAAAAGAATTTTCCTTAGCCTCAAGCTCATCATGCTACTGTTTTTTGGGAGGGAAGAAGAAGCATGCTTGCTGCCAACTTTTCAGCCCAAGATTTGACAATTGGCAATCATGGAATGGAGGGAATGGGTGGCGGTTCTTGCTGAAATCCCTTAAGCTGAATTCGAATGGAGTTTTTAGAGGGAAAATATGGTTCAATTGGTTGGATATGGTTCGATTTTGGTTGAAAGAAATTCGGTTCAAGGATGGTTCATGGTGGTTCAATCTTGTGGAGGTGTAACCGGTTGGAAATTGGAAGAAAGAGAAACACTTAGGGTTGAGCACACAACTATCATAGTTTTAGGATGATTCGTATTAAGTATGATCATACCCTAATTTATTTAAGGGGTTTTAATTACTTGCTTGGTCTATTGTTGAAAATCTTTTCGTTGGTTTAAAAAAAAATTTTCATGATCATGGTCATGCAGTAATGAAATTACAACGATTCATGAAAAGTCCAATTAAAGGTTAGGGTTTCGTTACGGCCCTTACATTGTGTTCCAAAATTGCTCACTGACTATTGGACGTCCAGTGCATGTGGAACATGCATCCTATAGCAATCAATACTTTTCTCTTATTTGATTCAATAGGCTTCCTCATTCTTTTGAAATTGCAACCTATTCTAGATCATTACTCAAATGAAACCAGTGTCAGTCATCATTTTGTTTTAGTTATCATCAAAATCAATGATCAATTTCAAAACAGAAGAAAAGATGATTTTTCAAATAGAAATACACATCTACTTCAAATATGAGCTTATATACTCCCTCTCAACATTTGTAATTATCATTATGTCCAAAAGCCATTGATAATCAACATATGCCACCTCAAGATAAGCATATATCCATTGAGATATTAATCATTGAAAACCAACCAATCCATAGTATATCAATTATAACCAACTTATATGTATACCATCTCCCTATTTTTGTCATCAATCAAAAAGGAGGAAAAAGAATACCACAGGAAGCCAAATACACACCCATTAAACAAAATAGAATTAGAATTAGCACTCAACATAAGAGGTTTATACATCCATTGATACATGGTACTAAGATATTCATCAACAAAAAGAACAAAATACAAAAGAGTTGATGACTGCAAAAGCAACAAATAGTACCAAGATGTGATCCTACATGATTAGTTCTAGATGAACCTAAGATGCATTTATCCTAAATGATGTTAAACGGACTCTACATGTCTTTTGCGTAGTTCAAAGTCATCATTCTTGGTCTCATCATTAGAATCCTACCCTTATGGTTCCTTTCCTTTGGAGGTAGGAGTAGATTGAGGTGTTTGTGAAATTCCGTCCTACTCTTCACCTTACTATGTTTCCTGTGCCGAAGCAGTCATGGATGGACTGTGGAGCATTGATGAGAAGATTTCTCATCTTCATGAAGTTTTCTTGCTACGCAAGGTTCATCATTATATGGAGTCCATACTCCAAAAGCAACGGATGTTGCTTGATTTCTAAGAGCAAAGGGTCAAGAGCATTGGAAGTAGACTAAGAGGGTATGAAAATTCTAATCTTTTGAAGGGTGGAGGGGTAGATAAAAGGGTAACAAAAGGATCATGGACATACTTAGTATGGGTTTCACTAGCAGACTTTTTCCAAATCTATTCGCCATCAAAAAATTTTATATTTTTCCTTTCAAAATTAGATTTTGTGAAAAAGAAAGATATAGGTTGCATTTGGATTGTGATTTTTCAACAAAAAATCATTGTAGTTGCTCCACGAAAAATCCGGAAAACCATTTGGATTGCACCTGTGCAAACTTGATGTTTGGATTGCTAGTTTTTTTGTAGAAAATTTTGAAACCATTGTTTGAACAGTAGTTGGCCTCTCAAATGTTCTCTCACTTTCTGTTTATTGTTGGTCTCTAAAGTTCAACCTTCATTGTCTAACATTGTTTGGAGAGTATTTTTGGATTACTGTCTAAAAGAGACTAACGACTTGAATCACATATACAATGGTAGTGAGACCTTTTTGTCTCGTACATAGTAACGTTTATAATGCTCCATTATGTGGTCTGTTAATATTGGTGCCATAGCTAAATCCCTAGCAGTTGATTAATTACGAGTAAGGGTAACATCATGTCCACCTTTTCAAGTGTATACCATTGAAACAAATCTAAAAAATTTTGGTTGCCAGTCTTGTTTTCAAAGTAACCAGTCGTACTATTAAATTAACCAGTATGTATATAGCATTCAATTATTTTGTCCGTTCTTTCGATAGCCTTTTTATTTAAAGCAACCAAGAATATTGTTTACAGGCGCTTATATTTTTATTGAAGAAAGTCCTAAAAATTTTGTTTAAGCCCACCTATCCAATTGCAAGTTAAGGCATTAGCTGAGCAAGAGTCACGCACATCTAGAAGTCAAGCGTTGAAGTACGTGATAATCCTACAAACCATAGCCATGAAGAATGTGCAAAGTACAAATGCACAAATGTGTTTATCCCATAGATTTCAAAAGCTGAATGAGTAAAAAATAGTCCCAAATGTAAATAGCTCAAGTCAACCGTTTCTATGATCATACATATGATCAGTGATAACCAATCTAAATGCATTCCAATCATGTTGTCCCCTGGCAGACAAGTCTATTTCCTAAGGTTTAGGTGCAGCATTCCCGACTATGCCAATATTATTCTCCAACTCTCCTGTAAACAAATCATCCATAGGCAATTCCTCTCAGATAAAACTATGTAAAACACAGCAAGTTATTACCAACTCAACTTGTCTAGTCATCATGTAGTTCGGCATTGGCCCCTTCAACAATGGGAATCTCCCTTTTAATATTCCAAAAGCCCGCTTGATCACATTACAAAGCTGCGAATGCCTGTGATTGAATAGCTCATACTTACCTCTTGGACTATCGGAACCACCTTCAAACTGATCTCACTGGTATCTGTATCCTCTATGAGGAGCTAAAAATCCAGGCATATTTTTGTATGCTGAATCCACAAGATAATATTTACCTATACACACACAATAATAGTCCATTATCAACTACCAAACTCCAATTAGGAGCACAATTGGAGAGTGTATACAGGACCTGGGAAGTAAATCCAAGTGTACCAGCAAGTATTTGAGCTAAATAAAAAAAAGGGATAAAAAAGCACTACCAGTAGGAGGCATGGGAAAGGATGATCCTAAGGATAACACAGCATGTTGGAAAACTCTAGTGTCATGTACACTACCCTCAAACCCGGCATACACATAGGTGAATCGCATGTCGTGGTCACAAGCAGCTAGTACATTCTGTGAGATTGCTCTTCTTCCTACTGCTAAAGGCTGATTGTCTTAACACTAGGCAAGAAGCTGAAATAAGATTACCATCCAAGGCCCCAACACAGTCCTCCAACACATAGAACAAATCAGGTATGCTAGTTTAAATGACTCAAGTTCGGTACCCTACTACTACTACTCAAATACTAGAAATAATTTCGTAGACAATTGAAGAGGCCCTTACATTAAACCATGGATAGAACTTGTTGTTGCTATATAGTTTGTGGTGCACCACTGCCTGATGTCTCTGCTTAATAAGAATAGGTGCTAGTCTCACAATAGCATGCAAAGCCTCTATTATATTCCTATGAATCGTTTCAAGCAAATGGTTAAACCTCTCTGCAAGATTCCTATGGCGTTCATCATGGCTAACACCGTGTAGAGCCATGCCAATAGCTTCTTCAACTTGAACCCTTTTGCGGTAGTCTTGATTAATATAATTCCTTGTTTTGATTATTTCACACAACTTTAAAAATGTAGGCACATCCATACGCATTGCATTTAACATTCTATCATGATGGCCATGTAGCAGCTCGTTGACCCAATCTTTTTCGAACAGCATGGAATCACGGCACCTTTGCCTTTCCACCCACTGTGGTTGCAGCATCGAGCGTGGCCCCAAAGGTGCACCTAGACCAAAGAGAGCTAAAAGTGACATTTCTTCTTCATCCGAGCATGAGTTGTATGTTTGGTCTCCATTTGCATTCTATATGCGGTCCCAACTGAAAGAAAAATAGAGTAAATCTTTATAGACCAAGTTCCACTTTATTGGATAGCTAATCAAATTCACTGACCTCTATGGGACAAATGTTGATATTATCTATTTAACATAAGTTTTGTTTACTTAAGTTCACTTTAATTTCTACCTAATACTCCCCCTGCAAATATTCATGTCCAATTACTACTCTTCGCTTATTATCTACTTGGACCAACTCCAGCCAATACTAGAATAAGAAGAAAGGATGCACAACAAATAGAATTCTAGACAATAAGTGTTATCAAAAAAGGAATGCTTGAACAATATGTATAAAAATAATATTAATGTACAAAGTAGAATAAGTCAATAAACTAGTAGTTCATATTCGTACAAGAGTAGCCAACAAACAACTCTAAACATGACCCCAAATAGTTAGTGGGCAAGATACAAAATTGACTAACTTTTATCTAGTCAAACATGCCTGCAAGTTAAAAGTTACTAGTACACAACTTTTATTTTCTATCATTCAAATGTTATAGTCTTTTTAATGAATACGTAATTGTTGAAAGTAAACAGCAGGGCAATTGCTGTTCAAGCCAAAGAAACACAATAAAATTAATAGTTTATACTAGCTACATGCTATTAACCCACTCAACCCTTTCGTCCGACTCCACGGATATGAACATCTATCTCCACTCCGGATTCAAAAACTTGTCATAGGCCTTATTAGCCTGACCCGACAAGATCATTTCCTTGATTTTTCACATTTTTGCCACATAATTGGCACTGGAGTATAGGTTGTTGGGGTCAGGTGAGGTATAGGATCTTGACTTGTTGGAGTAGTATTCACACTTGGCTTTGGTAGCACAAGTCATCTCCTCTTAAACATCCCTCATATGTCTCACTTTTGCATCTTTCTTTAGTAGACCCAGACCCCTCTTGTATGGATGAGCTAGCATGACTATTTTTATGCTTTCCTTTCTATAGAGGACAAACTTGGATTTTGTCGTTAGACAAAGCGATATATTCATCTTCTGCTATATCCCCAACTATAGCTTGCTGTCCCATTGATGTATCGGTACCCATGGCATGATCTCTTCTAGTTCTACTATTATTTATTTCTCTTGGTGGGTCATTTGAAGACTACTCATACTCTCCAAGGGCACCAATGTCTTCAAAATGTTCAAGCAAACTCCAGTAATGGTCACTCGGCCTATTTCTCAATAGGGATATATCCTTGTCCTATGCAAGCATTCAAAAGTCTGATATTACATACCAGAGTACGTAATTTCATATTTTATACAAATTTTTGAGTAGAGCCAAGAAAGTCTAACCTGGCTATAGTACCTTGAAACATGATCCGATGCATCAAAACACTTCAAGGTATCATTCCAGCCTATGCCGATTTGGCTGCTAGTTGCCTTAAACAATCGGAAAACCCTCGTAAAACTATAGAACTTTCTCTTTACTTGCTCATAATCATAATTCTTTCTAGGGAACCTCATATTCTGCCTATTGTGCGCATTTTCGAAGACACATGCATTTATGTTGTTTCTTGATAGGATCCCAATTCCTTGTGGCTCTAGAGATGCTGAACAAAATAACATTCAATTTCATATTCCTACTTAGCCTTGTCATTAGAGCCCCTAGAATGTACACTCTTACCACGTGCCATCTATGACAAGAAGAAAAAACAATGAGTTGCCTAGTATGAAGTGTTGTTTTCCCACATAAATTATACCAATAACTAACTCACAGTTTTTCAAATTCAAAGTTGTGGGTATCTCACGATGGTTTCTAGTACAGAATTCAAGGTCATTCAATCCACACTGTGATTGAATACTAGTACTGGTACTTGAACACGGTGTAGGAGACGTTTCTACAACCCATGATCGGCTTAGTCAATGTAAATCAGTATAACGGATTTTGTAGGATCATAATACTCCCAAGAGAAAAGGGTATCAGGCTCAAGATAATTCACCTCTCACAAGGAGTGGATTAGAAGAAGGCATATGGTGTGACAACAATTGAAATGGATGAACCAATTCCCACTGGGTATGGCTCGACCAGAAGGAATGCAACGAAAAGAATGGAATGAATATGCATATGGGCCATAAATTTAAAAAATTGCATCCTAACAAATCTGAAGAATTTGAAGCAATGAAACTAGTACGCTTTGGTTAGCAGTCGTTAAGTGGATTAGCAGCCACATTAATGGCACTTTGTGAATGGCATGACACTTTCTAGCAATTAGGAAATTTGAACTAGCTTGATTCTTTTTTATTAGCCGTTACTTATTGATTTGGTGACAACCAATAAATTACACAAAGTTGTCATGACTGACTTTTTCTAGAAAGAATAATTTGTGCTTTATTAATTAACAGTCAAAATCATGTGCCTCTTAGTACTTCATCCTAATTTTCATCCGCATGTTATTATTTCATACACTATAGTTTGTCTTATGAGACACAAGTGACCTTTGATAGTCATTTTCTAGCTTTGTGTGTGCAGTAACTGTGACTTTGCATTCATCTAAAACATAGTAATGTTGCGCCAACGATTATTGTGGTCATTAAACCATAAAACCAAGGGGCACCTGTGAAGACCCAGTTGAAACTGCCCAATATACTTACAGTTCACCACCTTTTTTTGTTAAATATCTGTAGTAGCATTTTCATATTTGAATGTGGTTCATAGGTAATAGGGAGGCAGCAAAGAAAAAAATTCATTCATAACTCCTACTATTGGTAGGAATTGTTTTCCCAAAAGAGACAAGTAGGTAGATAGAATGCACCACTTAGCATTCTTTTAAAATCAAATTCCTAGAAAAGAAGACAAGTAGACACCATGACCGTGTTTACCTCTCATGCATCACTATAGCATTTTGTTTTCAAATTCCCTTCCCCTTCCCACTTTCTAAATCCCACTTATTCACTGATAATAGAGTTTTTTTCACACAAGTACTGCCTTTCATGCTTCGGAATTTGTCCTAGTTTTAGTAGACTTTATAGAAAAATCACTAATTCAAGTATAGTATATACAGAAGGAAGTAAAATGAGAGAATAATAGCATATGCCCGATAATATAAATGTTAGAGGACAATCCATACGGCAGATCATATAGCATCATTTGCATATACTCCTTTTATAAAGTGAGATATACAGGTATGCAAAGGGCAAACGTATTTTTGCATATGCTCCCTGTGACGTGAAATCCAATAATGAAAGGCGTAGGCCCTATCAAAATTGCTAGCATGAAAAAAATTATAGCGAGCCATAACAATTTCATGCAGCACAACAGCAGAAATCTTTTTACTTTACCTAATTAACCAATTATGTTTGACTACTTCTTTAATCCACCAGCAAAAAAAAAAAACCCTTTATTACTACACATTTGAATACTCGAGAGTGCTTGAACAATTCAATTAAAGAGTAGTAAAATCGGTTGAAGGATGTGACGAACAAGGACTCAACTAGTGAGAATAAGGTATAGAACTTAAAAATCTACAAAATCAGTCAATGCAAATAAACCCTACCTCCTATGAACATTCCCAAATCCTCTAATAGAAACCCCAATCCAAAAGTTGAACCCCCTTCCTAAATCAATATCAACACATATGTCAAAAAAAAGGAGAAAATGCACAAACCATAAAACAAACCCTAACCTCCTCCCCAAAATTTGAAGCAACATCCACATCAATGTTATAGTATAGAAAAAATTGCAAAAACTTACGAGTGTTAATTGTACAGAAGGGTATGGCTGGATCCCTTTGTTTCCTACTATGGTGTTATAGCAAAACCACAATCAAGGGCTTCCTTTACGCCTTCTCTGTCGCAATGGAGCTCACGGGTGTTGAAGCCGTTTCTACGGCAATTCGAACCGCTTGTGTACAACCCACAGTCTCAAGATCTACTTTGTTTGAATACACTTTCTATTTTTTCAGATTGCTATTGGGACAATAGGAAATGGGAGACACAAAAATGAAAGACGAAATGCTGTTTACTAACCAAAAAAAAAAAGGTGAGTAAAGGCTGTTTCTAGCCATTTGTGGAGGTAAAGAAAGAATCCAAGTCACATGTATTAAAACTTGTCAGGAATAGTTGTTGGGTAGTTGGGTTTTGGTGGGTAATTTCTAAGGGGTTGGGAAAACCTCTAAAAATAGATTAGATTTTTTAGAGGAAAATGGTGGGTTTCCCTAGTCAAGAAAATGCATTTTCCAAGGAAAAACGCAGTCCAAACATGTCTATTCTTCTTAGGGGAAACTCTAGTGATTGGAATCTTAAAATGTTTGAAAATATGAGTGAGTTATTTTGCGTAGGATAAAGACCTATGAGTATCAATTCTTAACTTGAGCAAAAAATGACATATAACAAATTCAAAGTCAATCCAGATACCTTCCATGAAGTAGTAAAACAGGTATAATTCCATTTTGTTGTGGTGTGTCCTTTGCCCATCAATAGAAACCAACAAATTTGAAAACATAGCGAACAAAATAAGTTGCAAGGTTGTAAGAATATCCAATTTAGCCTTAGAAGGAGCAACAAAAGCAAACTTGAAATAACTTCTCAATTTCACAACAGAGAAATGATTATATGAGATTGGAAGTTCCTGATAGCTGAAAAATTTGCAATTTTGCTTTAACAATCACTTTCAATTTCAATTTTCAAAATCTCATTCACTAAGTAAGGATCAAAATGAATATCCATATAATTGACAAGAGACACAACTTCGGATGATGAGTTAACTTTCCTAAGGTTCCCAAAGAATTGATACACCATTTCAGGATAATGGGTATAGGGAAAGGTAACAAGGTGTGTCCATTTTTGAGAGTCAAATTTTTTCAAGAATCTATAACATTATATTGAAGGAAATTAGAAGCAAGAATGGATCGTTGAGCAGTAGGCCTTTCTGAGTTACCAAATCATACCGAATTTCAGCCTCTTGATCAATAAATTTTGGGATCCACTGCAAGGGTTGAGGCTTCGGTTGTATTTTTGGATGAGGTATAGGAGAAGGAGCATTCTACTGTCGAGTCCTGGCAGATTGGCATCCGGTAGAGTTTCTTCTAGTTGAGCTTCCTTCCCCAGGATTGCATCCGGTAGAGGATGAACCACCACAAATTCGAAGCATGGTAAATGTGAGATATGATCATGTAGGAAATGATGAATGCAGTAATGGAATGTGGAAGATTGCTTGCGAGTTAAAGCCTAGAGGTGATTTTTGGAATTTGGGGATTTCAGGGCAAGTACAGATTTTTTTAAAATGAGATTATTTTGAGCTAATTTTGATGGTAATAGATGTTTTGATGGATAAGAAATCACTTTATTGGCTCAATTTTTGATGAAAAGCACTTGACAAGAATGAAAAAAAGAGAGTTGAGATAGTTTTAAAGTTCCATCCAAAAGGGTTTATGTGAAATGATGAAAATGAAAGGTCAAACCCTTATATAAACATACTTTTGGCATATCAGACGTTTGAATGATACGTCCTATGCATTCGATGCTTAAAAAATTGGAAATAAGCTCAAGAACTCTGTCAGACGTCCGTAGTCGACACAAGAAATTTGTTTAAAATTCTTTTATAAAATTTTCAATTTTGTTCTGAAATATACAATTGATCTAATGGCAGTTCTTCTGACGTCTGATACTAGTCGACATAGGAAATTTTTCAAAAATTCTTTTCTGAAATTTTCAATTTTGTTCTCAAATAAAAAATTGATCCAATGGCAGTGCTTTTGTAAAAATGTCAACCATTTGATCTTTTGAACAAACATAATTTATACAAATTTCATCTCTTTGAATCAAATCGTGAATGAAATGATACTTGATATATAGATGCTTTGTCCTAGAATGTTGTATGAGTTCCTAGTCAAATTTATTGCACTAGTATTGTCACAAAATATAAGAACACAATCAAATTTCAAATAAGAGTCAAGAAAAGTATGTTTCATCCACAAAAGTTGAGCATAAGAAGCACCAGCGGCTTGCGCTATAGATAAAGAAATGGTACCTTACTTCTTACTAAACCATGGAACTAAGCAATCCGCCAAGAATTGGCAACTACCACTAGTGCTTTTTCTATCTGTTCTACATCCAGTAAAATTGACGTTTATTATTAGACTTAGGATACCATAATCCATAATTCAAAGTTCCTTTCAAATATCTAAAGATACGCTTAATGATTAACAAATGAGATTCTTTAGGGTATGATTGAAATTTAGCACAAAACCAAACGGCAAACATAATATCCAATCTACTTACAGTTAAATAAAGTAAACTACCAATTATACCTCTATAAGACTTTTCATCCACTTTTGCATCTTCTTTATCCTTATCAAGCTTGGTTGAAGTGCACATTGGAGTACTAATTCACCTAGATTCTCTCATCCCAAACATTTTAAGGTGCTCCTTGGTATAATTAGTTTGATTGATGAAAGTTCCTTCTTGTGTTGGATCAATTTGTAGTCCAAGGAAGAAATTCATTTCTCCCATCATGCTCATCTCAAACTCTCTTCGCATTATATTTGAAAATTCCTTTCACAAGCACTCATTAATATCAACAAGTATAATATTATCAATATAGATTTGAACAATTAGAATATCTTTCATACAAAACTTTGTAAAGAGAGTGGTGTCGATATCACCTCTTTTAAAACCATTTTCAACCAAGAACCTACTCAATCTTTCATATCAAGCTCTTAGAAATTGTTTTAAACTATATAAGGCTTTTGAAAGTTTGAAAATATGATTTGGAAATTTTGCATTTTTAAAACCAAGGGGTTGCTCAACATATACATTTTGATCAATGAACCATTCAAAAATGCACTTTTCACACCATTTGAAATAACTTGAAATTTTTATAACCAGCATAAAAAAGAAATATCCTAATAGACTCTAATCTAGCTACGAGAGTAAATTTCTCATCAAAATCAAATTCTTCTTCTTGTACATACTCCTCAGCTACTAATCTAGTTTTGTTCGTAATGATTTCACTCTTTTAATTCAATTTTTTTCTAAAAACCTACTCAGTTCCAATAAGCGGGTGATCTAAAAGCCTTTCAACTAAAATCCACACATTATTTTCTCTCAAATTGGTTAAGTTCCTCTTGCACAACCATAATCCAACTATCATCTTTCAAAATCTCACTAACATTTTTCATCTCAAATTAAGAGAGTAAAGCAAAATTATTTATAAGAGGTCTAATAGAAGAATGTGTTTTTACCATTTTGAATGGATCACCAATTATCAACTCCTTCAGATGATTTTGATTAAATTTTCATGCTTTAGAAAGATCTTTTGGAACATCATCATTCTTCTTCTCCTCTTCTTCCTCCTCATTTTGAGGATTGCTTTCCTTTGAAGCATTTTCTTCATCTTGGATGGTCAACTTCTCAAGTCCTTGTAAATCTACATCATCATTTTCACCAATACTCTTCATACCAATGTCATTAGATTCATCAAATATAACATGTGAGAGCCCTAAAAAAAAGAAAAAAAAGAAATGTATATATATATATAATAATAAAATTCATGCATACATTACCCTTTAATTTATTCAAGTGTATATAAATTTCTTTAGTGCATTTGTGGCATGTTTTCACTAAGTGCATTCTTCGTTGGTTGATTAAATGAATTCTCAAAAATTCCATTTTAGAATTAGTGAGCATTTCTTGCATGGCTTAATTGCTAAGAAAATAGGGTATGTTGGGGTTAATTGGAGACCAAATCAAATTAGAGGAGTTAGAAAGCAATTAAGTGAGATTGTGTTAGCTAATGCCCAAGAAGTTGCCACTTGTCACCCTAAGATTCAAACCTTGACTTGATGACTTCTTTCCCTCCAAACTTATCTTTTAAAAACAAAACATTGTCTTCATTTTTGGGGTGGAGTGGCCGAACCTAAGGAAGAAAAACAAGAGAGGAATTCATCCAAAAAAAATCTTGCTTGGCTAATAGGGAATCAAGAGAGGAAGTTGGTAGCACTCTAAACCATCAATCCTCAAGCTTGATAGAGAAGGATTTTGGTGGCTTGAAGAGTTTCTTCTTGGGCTTAAAAAGGTATTTTCCTATCCAAACCCTAGCTCTATGATCCTAGAAAATGGTCTAATGAAGGTTGTTGGTGATGTTTGTAGTAGGGTGGTGCTTGGAAGCTAGGTTTTTGGGCTTGGATTCTTGGGGTTACAACATAGGAGTTGGTTTGATTTCATGCCTATAAGGTGTTTGATATTTGGACTAGTACTAAATACTAGGCTAAGATGATTATTTCTTTGAGAAAGGTGCTTGATTATCTTTCTTATGCATGCTAGAGAAGTTATAGGAGTTGTTTTGAATTTCAAAAAAGAATGGAAGAAGTTGTGGTTCTTTTCTTCTTGTTTTGTGATTTCTTCTTGTGCAATCCTCACTAATTCTTGTTGAGAAACCTTGTTGGGACATTTGTGTATCAAATTGGAGTGAAATCATTCTAGTTTGATGGGTGAAAACCTCTTGGAATGCATCAACTTGTAAACAGAAATTCGGTTCTGCATCCTGTCAGAAATGGAAAATCAGCCAACTTCCCAGGCTTTCTGGTATTGATAGGAAACGAACTAGGAGCTGAGCCATATACCGTTGGAAATCCCTATGAGTCTAGTTTCTAACGCCACTGACGGCACTCAATTTCGATTTTTCTACACCAAAATATGTCCATTTTCCCAAGACTGCACAGTGGCCACTGATACACCCGAATTCTAGTTTTGTCATAAACTTGCTCTTGGTCGAACCTTGAAGTTTCTTGAATCTTTGCGCGTTTATTTCATTCTAAATATCTACTTGACTTGTGAATCCACTAAACCTTCAATGTTTCATCATTTTGTGACTTGAATGGCCCTAGAATTTCCTAGTGAGATGCATTAGTTAGTAGCGTTTATTTTTGCACTTGATTAGGTTGCAGTTATTTTGTTTTGCTTGAGTTGATGATGGTATACGTTGAATATACATAGGACTCGAAGGAGGTAACGAGGGTGATCAAGGCGTGAGCATTTGAGTTGCTTGACTTGCTTGGTGAGTGTTCCAATGCTTGTTTACTTGTTAAATGTGACTAGTTGGATTGTCTAATCTTGACCTACTTGATTATGTGAACTACTTGAAATCTGTTGGCTTGGACACTCTCTTGTGTTATTATGATCGAGACGAGTGCGTACTTTATCACACTCGATTTCTTTTGCTTGAACTGTATATCCTTGATATCGTGATACTTGTGGATTTGGCCCTTGCTTATATTTGATCTGTGAGTCATTTGGGTAATATCCCATCGACTAATCTGTTTAGAAGCTTGTTTACCTATGCTTGCTACCTGTGACTGTGAAATGGCCACTTGTGTGATATCACAAGGGCTAATCTTGTTATCGTTCTTGGGACTTCGTGATCGAGTCCACTCCATCGCTCATTGGTCGAATCGAGCCGCTTAGGGCTTGGTCGAGTAGACTAATGGTGCCCTTGGATCTGTTTCTTGTTTTTGGTATACTGAGTATTACCTCCGTGTTGGTGTTGGGCGGTAAGGTGGGAGAATGGGTGAGCGGGTATGGCTGATGGCTGGGGTTCTCTTGGACATTAATTCTTGCATTTCCTTGGTTGTGGTGTCAACGGACTTGGATCAAGTTGCTGCTGTGGAACTTGGCTCACGAGAACCATCGTATCCTTTTATATTTAAATTGTTATTTAAGTGATCCTTGTGCTTGATCTTCCAGGTAAGAGAAGCTTGAGTCTTGAACTCCTCGTGTGATCTCAGAGTCGGCGGCTTGAGTAGTGCATAGGCACCATCTCACGGTTGGCATTACTCTTGTGATCATCTACTTATACTTGAAATTCCAAATTTTATTGCTAATGTGCTAGTGTGATTGTTTATCAAAATCTTTGTGGTGCAAATATGCTAATTGCTATTTTGCATGCCTGCTTTGGAACATCAGGGCTTTTAGCTCACCTATTTTTTTTCCCTTTTGTTTTCCTTAGCGGGGATTTGCTTGAGCTTAGGATGGGAGAATGCGTGCAAGTAGTTTAAGTTTTGTTGTACTTTTGTTTAAGGGAGAATGTACTAGCAAACCCTATCATGGATAAGTTTAGAGGTTGATTTTGTATCCTTAAATACCCTGTTATGTTTTAAGTTGGAATGATGGTGTGAAACTTATGTATATATATTGGTTGACTTTTGAATTTGGATGTTTAGTTTTGTAAGTTGTGAGTGGTTGGTTTATATTAGCTATCGAGTCCTGGCGAGAGCTGGGCAGGCGGTCCGCCGATACCCTAGGGTTCACCCTAGGGAGAAGTGGGGCTGTCACAGTTGGTATCAGAGCGCTAGGTTCAGATCTTTTGGGCAGTGGGAATGAATGCTTTCTGTTAGTTTTGTGAATTTGTGTGTGTGTAATCTTGTTCGTATGTCAGGCAAGAACGGGGATCGAGTTGCTTTACGCTTTAGGGTGGGTAACCTAGGCGTGAACTGACTTAATTCTTGTTTTGGCGCTTGAGTACGAGTGTGTCTTTTGGATCTTAGTGTTGGATATGAAGTTGAATTTGATGGAAAAGTAGAATTTTCTAGCTCCGTTATGGAGTATTTTGGTGATACCCCGTGGTTTCATATTAATAGTTGACTTGGTTTGATGATTGCTTGAATCGATGTTTGGCTTTCTCGTGTTGTCGTCTTGCTTGATTTGTTTGAATTGCCTTGGTATCTTGCTTTGACTTGTTTAACTTGATACGACTTGTGGAGCTTGTGGTAAGTTGTTGTTATCATTCATGTGTAGAAAGAGATTAATTGTGCGAGATGGAAACGGGGACAACGTGGGGACGTGGGGCTAGACAACCCCAAGACCAAGGGAGTGAGAGAGAATCTGCGGCCACTCAAAATACTGAACCAAGGGCTGAAGCGGGAGACCAAGTGGCCACCATAAACCGAATGACTGATCTTTTAGCACGATTAGTGGAGCACCAAGGCCAAAACCCTAATAATCAGCTTAGGAACAATGAGAATCTGTAGAAGGAGAAGATAGAGCACTAGAGCGATTTCATAAATTTTCTCCACCAAAATTCCTCGGAGGACGACCACGATGTGGCGGAGAGTTGGTTAGATAAAATGATTGACATCTTTGCAGCCCTTAACTATACTGAAGGGAGGCAAGTGGCCTTTGCCGTATTCAGTTGAAGGAGCAGCTCGTTCACGGTGGAATATGATAAGCAAGATGGGAGAGAGACCGAGAACTTGGGTCAACTTCACTAGGGAATTTAATAAGAAATTCTTTCCACCATTGATCCAAGAACAAAGGGAAGATGCTTTTATAAGACTTCGGGGCAACTCAAGTGTTGCGAATATGGCTCTGATTTACAAGTTATCCAAATTTGCCCCGAGTTGGTGGTCACGAACAAAAAGGATAAGGCGATTTGCAGGGGACTAAATGTGGAAATCCAAGGATTTAGCAGGTCGATCAATACATTTGGAGAAGCTCGGAAAAAGCTCAGCGGGTGGAGAGTGCGACTCTTCAAGTCAACGCTTTTCAAACAAGGAAACGAGGAGCACCTAGTGAGAATCTTGGAAAAGTTGATAGTGAGCAAGATGCACCACCTCCAAGATTGGAAAAGGAACAAGTGGAACAAAACTCCTGGAGACATCAGGAGATGCTTCGGTTGGAGTTCGCTTGATTTGTAGATATTGTGGGAAACCCAATCATCATGAGAATGAGTGTAGGAAGAAAGGACGAAAATGCTTTGCGTTCTACGCATCAAATTGCTTAATTGGCCCAAATGAGCCCCAAAAGAGAAGGATATACAACAATCAGACATAAGGTGAGAATTTCGAGGACGAAATTCTTTTAAGGGGGAGAGAGTGTGAGAGCCCTAAAAAAAATGAAAAAAAAGAGAAAAAAAAAATATATATATATAATAATAAAATTCATGCATACATTACCCTTTAATTTATTCAAGTGTATATAAATTTCTTTAGTGCATTTGTGGCATGTTTTCACTAAGTGCATTCTTCGTTGGTTGATTAAATGAATTCTCAAAAATTCCATTTTAGAATTAGTGAGCATTTCTTGCATGGCTTAATTGCTAAGAAAATAGGGTATGTTGGGGTTAATTGGAGACCAAATCAAATTAGAGGAGTTAGAAAGCAATTAAGTGAGATTGTGTTAGCTAATGCCCAAGAAGTTGCCACTTGTCACCCTAAGATTCAAACCTTGACTTGATGACTTCTTTCCCTCCAAATTTATCTTTTAAAAACAAAACATTGTCTTCATTTTTGGGGTGGAGTGGCCAAACCTAAGGAAGAAAAACAAGAGAGGAATTCATCCAAAAAAAATCTTGCTTGGCTAATAGGGAATCAAGAGAGGAAGTTGGTAGCACTCTAAACCATCAATCCTCAAGCTTGATAGGGAAGGATTTTGGTGGCTTGAAGAGTTTCTTCTTGGGCTTAAAGCGGTATTTTCCTATCAAACCCTAGCTCTATGATCCTAGAAAATGGTCTAATGAAGGTTGTTGGTGATGTTTGTAGTAGGGTGGTGCTTGGAAGCTAGGTTTTTGGGCTTGGATTCTTGGGGTTACAACATAGGAGTTGGTTTGATTTCATGCCTATAAGGTGTTTGATATTTGGAGAAGCTCTGGAAAATGCTCAACGGGTGGAGAGTGCGACTCTTCAAGTCAACGCTTTTCAAACAAGGAAACGAGGAGCACCTAGTGAGAATCTTGGAAAAGTTGATAGTGAGCAAGATGCACCACCCTCCAAGATTGGAAAAGGAACAAGTGGAACAAAACTCACGGAGACATCGAGAGATGCTTGATTGGAGTTCGCTTGATTTGTGGATATTGTGGGAAACCCAATCATCATGAGAATGAGTGTAGGAAGAAAGGAGCGAAAATGCTTTAGTTCTCGCATCAAATTGCTAACGCTTGGCCCAAATGAGCCCCAAAAAGAGAAGGATATACAACAATCAGACATAAGGTGAGAATTTCGAGGACGAAATTCTTTTAAGGGGGAGAGAGTGTGAGAGCCCTAAAAAAAAAAGAAAAAAAAGAGCAAAAATATATATATATATATATATAATAATAAAATTCATGCATACATTACCCTTTAATTTATTCAAGTGTATATAAATTTCTTTAGTGCATTTGTGGCATGTTTTCACTAAGTGCATTCTTCGTTGGTTGATTAAATGAATTCTCAAAAATTCCATTTTAGAATTAGTGAGCATTTCTTGCATGGCTTAATTGCTAAGAAAATAGGGTATGTTGGGGTTAATTGGAGACCAAATCAAATTAGAGGAGTTAGAAAGCAATTAAGTGAGATTGTGTTAGCTAATGCCCAAGAAGTTGCCACTTGTCACCCTAAGATTCAAACCTTGACTTGATGACTTCTTTCCCTCCAAACTTATCTTTTAAAAACAAAACATTGTCTTCATTTTTGGGGTGGAGTGGCCGAACCTAAGGAAGAAAAACAAGAGAGGAATTCATCCAAAAAAAATCTTGCTTGGCTAATAGGGAATCAAGAGAGGAAGTTGGTAGCACTCTAAACCATCAATCCTCAAGCTTGATAGGGAAGGATTTTGGTGGCTTGAAGAGTTTCTTCTTGGGCTTAAAACGGTATTTTCCTATCCAAACCCTAGCTCTATGATCCTAGAAAATGGTCTAATGAAGGTTGTTGGTGATGTTTGTAGTAGGGTGGTGCTTGGAAGCTAGGTTTTTGGGCTTGGATTCTTGGGGTTACAACATAGGAGTTGGTTTGATTTCATGCCTATAAGGTGTTTGATATTTGGACTAGTACTAAATACTAGGCTAAGATGATTATTTCTTTGAGAAAGGTGCTTGATTATCTTTCTTATGCATGCTAGAGAAGTTATAGGAGTTGTTTTGAATTTCAAAAAGAATGGAAGAAGTTGTGGTTCTTTTCTTCTTGTTTTGTGATTTCTTCTTGTGCAATCCTCACTAATTCTTGTTGAGAAACCTTGTTGGGACATTTGTGTATCAAATTGGAGTGAAATCATTCTAGTTTGATGGGTGAAAACCTCTTGGAATGCATCAAGTTGTAAACAGAAATTCGGTTCTGCATCCTGTCAGAAATGGAAAATCAGCCAACTTCCCAGGATTTCTGGTATTGATAGGAAACGAACTAGGAGCTGAGCCATATACCGTTGGAAAGCCCTATGAGTCTAGTTTCTAACGCCACTGACGGCACTCAATTTCGATTTTTCTACACCAAAATATGTCCATTTTCCCAAGACTGCACAGTGGCCACTGATACACCCGAATTCTAGTTTTGTCATAAACTTGCTCTTGGTCGAACCTTGAAGTTTCTTGAATCTTTGCGCGTTTATTTCATTCTAAATATCTACTTGACTTGTGAATCCACTAAACCTTCAATGTTTCATCATTTTGTGACTTGAATCGCCCTAGAATTTCCTAGTGAGATGCATTAGTTAGTAGCGTTTATTTTTGCACTTGATTAGGATGCATTTATTTTGTTTTGCTTGAGTTGATGATGGTATACGTTGATTATACATAGGACTCGAAGGAGGTAACGAGGGTGATCAAGGCGTGAGCGTTTGAGTTGCTTGACTTGCTTGGTGAGTGTTCCAATGCTTGTTTACTTGTTAAATGTGACTAGTTGGATTGTCTAATCTTGACCTACTTGATTATGTGAACTACTTGAAATCTGTTGGCTTGGACACTCTCTTGTGTTATTATGATCGAGACGAGTGCGTACTTTATCACACTCGATTTCTTTTGCTTGAACTGTATATCCTTGATATCGTGATACTTGTGGATTTGGCCCTTGCTTCTATTTGATCTGTGAGTCATTTGGGTAATATCCCATCGACTAATCTGTTTAGAAGCTTGTTTACCCTGCTTGCTACACGTGCCTGTGAAATGGCCACTTGTGTGATATCACACGGGCTAATCTTGTTATCAGTTCTTGGGACTCGTGATGAGTCCACTCCATCGCTCATTGGTCGAATCGAGCCGCTTAGGGCTTGGTCGAGTAGACTAATGGTGCCCTTGGATCTGTTTCTTGTTTTTGGTATACTCAGTATTACCTCCGTGTTGGTGTTCGGGCCGGTAAGGTGGGAGAATGGGTGAACGGGTATGGCTGATGAGCGGGGTTCTCCGACATTAATTCTTGCATTTCCTTGGTTGTGAGTGTCAACGGACTTGGATCAAGTTGCTGTGGAACTTGGCTCGAGAGCCATCTGCATCCTTTTATATTTAAATTGTTATTTAAGTGATCCTTGTGCGATCTTCCAAGAGAAGCTTGAGTCGAACTCCTCGTGTGATCTCCGAGTCGGCGGCTTGAGTAGTGCATAGGCACCATCTCACGGTTGTGATTACTCTTGTGATCATCTCTGTACTTATACTTGAAATTCCAAATTTTATTGCAAATGTGCTAGTGTGATTGTTTATCAAAATCTTTGTGGTGCAAATATGCTAATTGCTATTTTGCATGCACTGTCTTTGGAACATCACGGGCTTTTAGCTCACCTATTTTTTTTTCCCTTTTGTTTTCCTTAGCGGGGATTTGCTTGAGCTTAGGATGGGAAATGCGTGCAAGTAGTTTAAGTTTTGTTGTACTTTTGTTTAAGGGAGAATGTACTAGCAAACCCTATCATGGATAAGTTTAGAGGTTGATTTTGTATCCTTAAATACCTTATGTTTTAAGTTGGAATGATGGTGTGAAACTTATGTATATATATTGGTTGACTTTTGAATTTGGATGTTTAGTTTTGTAAGTTGTGAGTGGTTGGTTTATATTAGCTATCGAGTCTGGCGAGATCCTTGATACCGGGTTCACCCCAGGGAGAAGTGGTCACAGTTGGTATCGAGCTAGGTTCAGATCTTTTGGGCAGTGGGAATGAATGCTTTAGTTTTGTGAATTTGTGTGTGTAATCTTGTTGGTATGTCGCAAGAACGGGGATCGAGTTGCTTTACGCTTTAGGGTGGCCAACCTAGGCGGAACCGACTTAATTCTTGTTTTGGCGCTTGAGTACAGTGTGTCTTTGGATCTTAGTGTTGGATATGAAGTTGAATTTGATGGAAAAGTAGAATTTTCTGGCTCCGTTATGGAGTATTTTGGTGATACCCCGTGGTTTCATATTAATAGTTGACTTGGTTTGATGATTGCTTGAATCGATGTTTGGCTTTCTCGTGTTGTCGTCTTGCTTGATTTGTTTGAATTGCCTTGGTATCTTGCTTTGACTTGTTTAACTTGATACGACTTGTGGAGCTTGTGGTAAGTTGTTGTTATCATTCATGTGTAGAAAGAGATTAATTGTGCGAGATGGAAGCGGGGACAACGTCGGGACGGCCAGCGTAGGGCTAGACAACCCCAAGACCAAGGGGTGAGAGAGAATCTGACCACTCAAAATACTGAACCAAGGGCTGAAGCGGGAGACCAAGTGGCCACGGCCATAAACCGAATGACTGATCTTTTAGCACGATTAGTGGAGCACCAAGGCCAAAACCCTAATAATCAGCTTAGGAACAATGAGAATCCTGTAGAAGGAGAAGATAGAGCACTAGAACGATTTCATAAATTTTCTCCACCAAAATTCCTGGAGGACGACCACGATGTGGCGGAGAGTTGGTTAGATAAAATGATTGACATCTTTGCAGCCCTTAACTATACTGAAGAGAGGCAAGTGGCCTTTGCCGTATTCTAGTTCGAAGGAGCAGCTCGTTCCTGGTGGAATATGATAAGAGCAAGATGGGAGAGAGACCAGACGCCGAGAACTTGGGTCAACTTCACTAGGGAATTTAATAAGAAATTCTTTCCACCATTGATCCAAGAACAAAGGGAAGATGCTTTTATAAGACTTCGACAGGGCAACTCAAGTGTTGCCGAATATGAAACACAGTTTACCAAGTTATCCAAATTTGCCCCTGAGTTGGTGGTCACCGAACAAAAAAGGATAAGGCGATTTGTACAGGGACTAAATGTGGAAATCGTAAGGATTTAGCAGAGTCGATCAATACATTTGGAGAAGCTCTGGAAAAAGCTCAACGGGTGGAGAGTGCGACTCTTCAAGTCAACGCTTTTCAAACAAGGAAACGAGGAGCACCTAGTGAGAATCTTGGAAAAGTTGATAGTGAGCAAGATGCACCACCCTCCAAGATTGGAAAAGGAACAAGTGGAACAAAACTCCTGGAGACATCAGGAGATGCTTCGGTTGGAGTTCGCTTGATTTGTGGATATTGTGGGAAACCCAATCATCATGAGAATGAGTGTAGGAAGAAAGGGAAAATGCTTTCGTTGCGGCTTCTACATCAAATTGCTAACTGCCAGTTAAATGAGCCCAAAAGAGAAGGATATACAACAATCGACATAAGGTGAGAATTTCGAGAAAATTCTTTAAGAGGAGAGTGTGAGAGCCCTAAAAAAAAAAGAAAAAAAAGAGCAAAAATATATATATATATATATAATAATAAAATTCATGCATACATTACCCTTTAATTTATTCAAGGGTATATAAATTTCTTTAGTGCATTTGTGGCATGTTTTCACTAAGTGCATTCTTCGTTGGTTGATTAAATGAATTCTCAAAAATTCCATTTTAGAATTAGTGAGCATTTCTTGCATGGCTTAATTGCTAAGAAAATAGGGTATGTTGGGGTTAATTGGAGACCAAATCAAATTAGAGGAGTTAGAAAGCAATTAAGTGAGATTGTGTTAGCTAATGCCCAAGAAGTTGCCACTTGTCACCCTAAGATTCAAACCTTGACTTGATGACTTCTTTCCTCCAAACTTATCTTTTAAAACAAAACATTGTCTTCATTTTGGGGTGGAGTGGCGAACCTAAGGAAGAAAAACAAGAGAGGAATTCATCCAAAAAAAAATCTTGCTTGGCTAATAGGGAATCAAGAGAGGAAGTTGGTAGCACTCTAAACCATCAATCCTCAAGCTTGATAGGGAAGGATTTTGGTGGCTTGAAGAGTTTCTTCTTGGGCTTAAAACGGTATTTTCCTATCCAAACCCTAGCTCTATGATCCTAGAAAATGGTCTAATGAAGGTTGTTGGTGATGTTTGTAGTAGGGTGGTGCTTGGAAGCTAGGTTTTTGGGCTTGGATTCTTGGGGTTACAACATAGGAGTTGGTTTGATTTCATGCCTATAAGGTGTTTGATATTTGGACTAGTACTAAATACTAGGCTAAGATGATTATTTCTTTGAGAAAGGTGCTTGATTATCTTTCTTATGCATGCTAGAGAAGTTATAGGAGTTGTTTTGAATTTCAAAAAGAATGGAAGAAGTTGTGGTTCTTTTCTTCTTGTTTTGTGATTTCTTCTTGTGCAATCCTCACTAATTCTTGTTGAGAAACCTTGTTGGGACATTTGTGTATCAAATTGGAGTGAAATCATTCTAGTTTGATGGGTGAAAACCTCTTGGAATGCATCAACTTGTAAACAGAAATTCGGTTCTGCATCCTGTCAGAAATGGAAAATCAGCCAACTTCCCAGGCTTTCTGGTATTGATAGGAAACGAACTAGGAGCTGAGCCACATACCGTTGGAAAGCCCTATGAGTCTAGTTTCTAACGCCACTGACGGCACTCAATTTCGATTTTTCTACACCAAAATATGCCCATTTGCCCAAGACTGCACAGTGGCCACTGATACACCCGAATTCTAGTTTTGTCATAAACTTGCTCTTGGTCGAACCTTGAAGTTTCTTGAATCTTTGCGCGTTTATTTCATTCTAAATATCTACTTGACTTGTGAATCCACTAAACCTTCAATGTTTCATCATTTTGTGACTTGAATCGCCCTAGAATTTCCTAGTGAGATGCATTAGTTAGTAGCGTTTATTTTTGCACTTGATTAGGTTGCATTTATTTTGTTTTGCTTGAGTTGATGATGGTATACGTTGAATATACATAGGACTCGAAGGAGGTAACGAGGGTGATCAAGGCGTGAGCGTTTGAGTTGCTTGACTTGCTTGGTGAGTGTTCCAATGCTTGTTTACTTGTTAAATGTGACTAGTTGGATTGTCTAATCTTGACCTACTTGATTATGTGAACTACTTGAAATCTGTTGGCTTGGACACTCTCTTGTGTTATTATGATCGAGGCAGTCGTACTTTATCACACTCGATTTCTTTTGCTTGAACTGTATATCCTTGATATCGTGATACTTGTGGATTTGGCCCTTGCTTATATTTGATCTGTGAGTCATTTGGGTAATATCCCATCGACTAATCTGTTTAGAAGCTTGTTTACCTGTGCTTGCTACCTGTGCCTGTGAAATGGCCACTTGTGTGATATCACAAGGGCTAATCTTGTTATCAGTTCTTGGGACTCGTGATTGGAGTCCACTCCATCGGCTCATTGGTCGAATCGAGCCAGTTAGGGCTTGGTCGAGTAGACTAATGGTGCCCTTGGATCCTGTTTCTTGTTTTTGGTATACTCGAGTATTACCTCCTGTGTTGGTGTTCGGGCCCGGTAAGGTGGGAGAATGGGTGAACGGGTATGGCTGATGAGTGGGGTTCTCCGGACATTAATTCTTGCATTTCCTTGGTTGTGAGTGTCAGCGGACTTGGATCAAGTTGCTTCTGTGGAACTTGGCTCCGAGAGCCATCGTATCCTTTATATTTAAATTGTTATTTAAGTGATCCTTGTGCGATCTTCCGGTAAGAGAAGCTTGAGTCTTGAACTCCTCGTGATCTCAGAATCGGCGGCTTGAGTAGTGCATAGGCACCATCTCACGGTTGGCGATTACTCTTGTGATCATCTCTGTACTTATACTTGAAATTCCAAATTTTATTGCAAATGTGCTAGTGTGATTGTTTATCAAAATCTTTGTGGTGCAAATATGCTAATTGCTATTTTGCATGCCTGTCTTTTGGAACATCACTGGGCTTTTAGCTCACCCTATTTTTTTTTCCCTTTTGTTTTCCTTAGCAGGGGGATTTGCTTGAGCTTAGGATGGGAAGTACGTGCAAGTAGTTTAAGTTTTTGTTGTACTTTTGTTTAAGGGAGAATGTACTAGCAAACCCTATCATGGATAAGTTTAGAGGTTGATTTTGTATCCTTAAATACCCTGTTATGTTTTAAGTTGGAATGATGGTGTGAAACTTATGTATATATATTGGTTGACTTTTGAATTTGGATGTTTAGTTTTGTAAGTTGTGAGTGGTTGGTTTATATTAGCTATCGAGTCTGGCGAGGCTCCCTAGGGTTCACCTAGGGAGAAGTGGGTTGGTATCAGAGCGCTAGGTTCAGATCTTTTGGGCAGTGGGAATGAATGCTTTCTGTTAGTTTTGTGAATTTGTGTGTGTGTAATCTTGTTCGTATGTCAGGCAAGAACGGGGATCGAGTTGCTTTACGCTTTAGGGTGGCCAACCTAGGCGTGAACTGACTTAATTCTTGTTTTGGCGCTTGAGTACAGTGTGTCTTTAGATCTTAGTGTTGGATATGAAGTTGAATTTGATGGAAAAGTAGAATTTTCTAGCTCCGTTATGGAGTATTTTGGTGATACCCCGTGGTTTCATATTAATAGTTGACTTGGTTTGATGATTGCTTGAATCGATGTTTGGCTTTCTCGTGTTGTCGTCTTGCTTGATTTGTTTGAATTGCCTTGGTATCTTGCTTTGACTTGTTTAACTTGATACGACTTGTGGAGCTTGTGGTAAGTTGTTGTTATCATTCATGTGTAGAAAGAGATTAATTGTGCGAGATGGAACGGGGACAACGTCGGGACGGCCGCGTGGGGCTAGACAACCCAAGACCAAGGGAGTGAGAGAGAATATGCGGCCACTCAAAATACTGAACCAAGGGCTGAAGCGGGAGACCAAGTGGCCACGGCCATAAACCGAATGACTGATCTTTTAGCACGATTAGTGGAGCACCAAGGCCAAAACCCTAATAATCAGCTTAGGAACAATGAGAATCCTGTAGAAGGAGAAGATAGAGCACTAGAACGATTTCATAAATTTTCTCCACCAAAATTCCTCGGAGGACCTGACCCTGATGTGGCGGAGAGTTGGTTAGATAAAATGATTGACATCTTTGCAGCCCTTAACTATACTGAAGAGAGGCAAGTGGCCTTTGCCGTATTCCAGTTCGAAGGAGCAGCTCGTTCCTGGTGGAATATGATAAGAGCAAGATGGGAGAGAGACCAGACGCCGAGAACTTGGGTCAACTTCACTAGGGAATTTAATAAGAAATTCTTTCCACCATTGATCCAAGAACAAAGGGAAGATGCTTTTATAAGACTTCGACAGGGCAACTCAAGTGTTGCCGAATATGAAACACAGTTTACCAAGTTATCCAAATTTGCCCCTGAGTTGGTGGTCACCGAACAAAAAAGGATAAGGCGATTTGTACAGGGACTAAATGTGGAAATCCAGAAGGATTTAGCAGCAGGTCAGATCAATACATTTGGAGAAGCTCTGGAAAAAGCTCAACGGGTGGAGAGTGCGACTCTTCAAGTCAACGCTTTTCAAACAAGGAAACGAGGAGCACCTAGTGAGAATCTTGGAAAAGTTGATAGTGAGCAAGATGCACCACCCTCCAAGATTGGAAAAGGAACAAGTGGAACAAAACTCCTGGAGACATCAGGAGATGCTTCGGTTGGAGTTTGCTTGATTTGTGGATATTGTGGGAAACCCAATCATCATGAGAATGAGTGTAGGAAGAAAGGACGAAAATGCTTTCGTTGGCGGTTCTACGATCAAATTGCTAACGCTTGAGCCCAAATGAGCCCCAAAAAGAGAAGGATATACAACAATCAGACATAAGGTGAGAATTTCGAGGACGAAATTCTTTTAAGGGGGAGAGAGTGTGAGAGCCCTAAAAAAAATGAAAAAATATATATATATATATAATAATAAAATTCATGCATACATTACCCTTTAATTTATTCAAGTGTATATAAATTTCTTTAGTGCATTTGTGGCATGTTTTCACTAAGTGCATTCTTCGTTGGTTGATTAAATGAATTCTCAAAAATTCCATTTTAGAATTAGTGAGCATTTCTTGCATGGCTTAATTGCTAAGAAAATAGGGTATGTTGGGGTTAATTGGAGACCAAATCAAATTAGAGGAGTTAGAAAGCAATTAAGTGAGATTGTGTTAGCTAATGCCCAAGAAGTTGCCACTTGTCACCCTAAGATTTAAACCTTGACTTGATGACTTCTTTCCCTCCAAACTTATCTTTTAAAAACAAAACATTGTCTTCATTTTTGGGGTGGAGTGGCCGAACCTAAGGAAGAAAAACAAGAGAGGAATTCATCCAAAAAAAATCTTGCTTGGCTAATAGGGAATCAAGAGAGGAAGTTGGTAGCACTCTAAACCATCAATCCTCAAGCTTGATAGAGAAGGATTTTGGTGGCTTGAAGAGTTTCTTCTTGGGCTTAAAAAGGTATTTTCCTATCCAAACCCTAGCTCTATGATCCTAGAAAATGGTCTAATGAAGGTTGTTGGTGATGTTTGTAATAGGGTGGTGCTTGGAAGCTAGGTTTTTGGGCTTGGATTCTTGGGGTTGCAACATAGGAGTTGGTTTGATTTCATGCCTATTAGGTGTTTGATATTTGGACTAGTACTAAATACTAGGCTAAGATGATTATTTCTTTGAGAAAGGTGCTTGATTATCTTTCTTATGCATGCTAGAGAAGTTATAGGAGTTGTTTTGAATTTCAAAAAGAATGGAAGAAGTTGTGGTTCTTTTCTTCTTGTTTTGTAATTTCTTCTTGTGCAATCCTCACTAATTCTTGTTGAGAAACCTTGTTGGGACATTTGTGTATCAAATTGGAGTGAAATCATTCTAGTTTGATGGGTGAAAACCTCTTGGAATGCATCAACTTGTAAACAGAAATTCGGTTCTGCATCCTGTCAGAAATGGAAAATCAGCCAACTTCCCAGGCTTTCTGGTATTGATAGGAAACGAACTAGGAGCTGATCCATATACCGTTGGAAAGCCCTATGAGTCTAGTTTCTAACACCTCTGACGGCACTCAATTTTGATTTTTCTACACCAAGATATGTCCATTTTCCCAAGACTGCACAGTGGCCACTGATACACCCGAATTCTAGTTTTGTCATAAACTTGCTCTTGGTCGAACCTTGAAGTTTCTTGAATCTTTGCGCGTTTATTTCATTCTAAATATCTACTTGACTTGTGAATCCACTAAACCTTCAATGTTTCATCATTTTGTGACTTGAATCGCCCTAGAATTTCCTAGTGAGATGCATTAGTTAGTAGCGTTTATTTTTGCACTTGATTAGGTTGCATTTAGTTTTTGAAATGACAAAGGCATATCTGTTTCCACCCAAGTTAGCAATTTGAGTAGGACAATAAATCCAAATGTACGAGTTCCAAAGGTTTTGAAGCTGAAACACAATTTTTGGGTTTAAAGGAGACCTTTGTTTATTTTTCAAATTGATATGCATTACAAATTCTATCATTTTCAAACTTGAATTTTGGCAAACCTCTAGCAAATTCCTTTTTGGAAATCTCATTTAATAACTCCATGTTGAAATGACAAAGTCTTCTATGCTATAACCAAGGAACATTATTTGAAATTTTAAGCTATTTGATTTTAGAATCATCAATCTTTTCAAGGTAAACAACATAAATATCATTGAACCTCTTTCCTTTGAAAGCAACATTGAATTTTGTATCAAGAATCAAACATTTATACTTTTTGAAAAATACATATAAGTTTCTATCACATAATTAGCTAACACTTAGCAAGTTATATCCCAAATTATCTACTAAGAGTACATTTTGAATGAAAGTTTCACCATTTTTACTAATGTCACCTACTCCAATGATTTTGGCCTTCATATCATCTCCAAATGTGACTTTTCCACTACTCTTTGGTTTGAGCTTGTCAAATTGTGAAGTATCCCCAATAATATGCCTTGAACATCTACTATCAATGTACCATTTTGATCTTTTGGTCGTGCTCTTGAAGCAAGTTTACACAGGAAATCAAGAATGTTTGGTACCTTTTCATTTCTGACTCCATGAGAATTAGTACATCCAAAACACTCTCATACCTTTTCTTTAATTCTTCTTACATAACAATCATCTTTCATGTGTCCTAATTGATGACAATGGTTGCACATAACACTTGTGTCCTTCACATATGTAGGTTTAATGAATCTAGTGCCTCTTCTTCTAAGAATAGTAAACTCATTGCACCAAGAAGATTTTGATTTCCTTTATTTTGTAATAAATTTTATTTTTTATTTTGAAAAAATCATTCAAATCTTCTATTCTTTTCTCAAAGCATTTTGTTCCTCTTTGAAAGTCTCATAAAAATTTGCCTTTTCCTCCAACTATCTTTCAAACCACTTTGATTGCAAACAATATCTACCTTGAACTTTTTCAAGTCATCATTTTCCTTTTTCAACTTTTTTTTTCTTCAAAACGTTTTGAATTTTGATTGAGAAAAGCATTAATCTTGATTTTCAAATCTTTATTTTTTGCATAAGACTCTCTCAAACTATCATGGAATTTTTCAACAAAGGACTCAAGATTATTATCATGATCACAATTATTTTCAAGAGAGGAGTGACTAGTCAATATCTCATCATCACCTATGGCCATAAAAGCCATTTGGACCGTTTCAACCATCCTCTTCCACTTCTCCATCCGAGTTGCATTCGTTCCAAGTTATTTGAAAGTTATTGAATCTTTATCTTCTATTTCCTTTTCCTTCCATCCTTTTCTTCATGGAATTCATTCATGTAGTGTCCCATTTGGTCACACTCATAGCATTTTTTTTCATTTTGTTTCTTATTGACCTCTTGCTTGCCTTTTCCTCTTGAGTAGTTGAGTTGATTTGAGTTATTGTTGCTTGGTCCACCACTTCTTCTAAATATTCTTTTGTCAGAGAGAAACTTCTTGAAGGATTTAGCAAGTAGTGCCAAGTCATTGTCCTCTCCATCTACATCTTCACCATCAATGGAAAATGAGTCATCTTCCTCTTGAGAAGCTTTAAGTGCTATGCTCCTCTTTATCCTTGCATCCTCTTCTTCTTGCACCTTTGATTTGAGATTCAATTTATAAGAGATTAGAGAATTTATGAGTGATTCAATAGGCATGAAACTCAAATCCTTAGCTTTCTTTATGGTGTTGATCTTGCTCTCCCATTCCTTGGATAAGGCATTCAATATTTTCCTATTTTTCTCTCCTAAGGTATACTCCTTACCAAGCACCTCAAGATTTTTCAATACATTTTGTGAATGTTCTCATGGGGTTCCATCTTAAAAGACTTATATTTGGTGACTAGAAGGGATTTCTTTTACTCTCTAACACTATCACTACCCTCATGAATTTTCCTCATCTTCTCCCATATCTCTTTAGCCGTTTTACACTCCTTGACTCTAGTTGTCTCATTAGTATCTAAGGCATTGTATAAGGCATTTATGGGTTTGGTATTTAAGGTGAGATTGGCATTGTCTTAGGTGGTCAACTCTTGCCTAGTTTTGGGTCTTTTTCTATCAGTATCATCGTCAACTATGCTGTATTCTTGAGGACACTTATTGACTATATACCACAATTCTATGTCAATAGATTGTAAAAATATCTCCATCCTATCCTCCCAACTAACAGAGTTCACCCCATTGAACATAGGAGGTCTAGCGATGGATTGACCCTCTAGAAACAATGCATTGTTGGTTGCAATAATCTACTCCAAGCCGATTGAACTTAGCCTCTAGGAGACCAAACTCTGATACCAATTATAAGGTTCCAAAGCAACCTAAGAGGGGGGTGAACTTAGCCTCTTGGAAATAGACTTGGTGAAATTAGTAAGATAGAGCAAATGGAGCACCAAATAAAGTAAGTGAATAAATGAACAAGAGAAGGAGAATATTGCAAACCAAAAGAACTACCAAGTTGTAGAAAGGATGGTGCACCTCTTGTTCACCCCAATCCCTTGTTGGTCAAGACAAAAGATTTTACAACACTTCAAGTAAACCCTCACAAAACTACACTTTGAATTACTCAATCACAATTGAAAACTTACACAAATCACTCACTTATACAAAAATTATAATTAATGCTAGGAAAGTATTTTGTGCTAAAAATCGCTCTTGAAGGCTCGTATTCAATGTTTGTAGCTCTATTCATTCACTTCAGGTATTATTGTATTTATAGTACTCCAAAAAGGTGTTCATTAAGTTCTCCAATAGTCAAGCATTAAATGTAGAAAAAATAGCCATTTGGAGTATTGGATATCCGATGTTAGAGACTACGTCTAATAGTTTGAAATTTCTTTCATTCTTAAAGAGTATCGGATGGCCGATAAAGATGTCTTGTGTGTTTGACATGCTCAGAGATTTTTAGTCTTTTCCCACGAATTTATCGGATGGCTGATAAGCTAAATTTGCATATAACACATTTGATCAATAACTTCCCTTGTCTATCGGATGTTCTATGCAAGACTCGAGTGTCTAATAGCTTGTGTTCTAAAATTTCTCACTGACTATCAGACGTCTGATACATGTGGAACATGCGTCTGATAGCAATCAACACTATCCCATTGTTTGATTCAATAGGCTTTTTTATTCTTTTGAACTTGCAACCTATTCTAGATCATTTCTCATATAAAACTATTAGTATACATCATCATTTTGTTTTCGTTATCATCAAAATTAAGAATCAATTTCAATAAAAACATCCACTTGAGAAAAATAGAAGACTATTCTAACCCCAACTCCATCTCAACGAGTAGCCCTATCAATGTACATTGACCATGGAGAAAGAGCCTCAATCATAAGTGCATCTTCATCAGGAAACTCATCATTGAACTCCCATTCAATAGTCACAGAATAATCAGCTAAAAGGTTAGCCAACACTTGGCCTTTGAAACCTTTATAAATAAATAAATAATTTCAAACTGTTGAAGTTGAAGATACCACTTTGATAGTCTTTGAGCAACCGTATCAAAGTACATTGACTATGGAGAAAAAGTCTCAATTATAAGCATGTCTTCATCAGGATACTCATGATTGAACTCCCACTCAATAGGCATACAATGATCGGCTAAAACGTCAGTCAACACTTGGCCTTTGACAACCTTTGCAGGTAAATAGATAATTTCAAACTATTGAAGTTGAAGATACCACTTGCTAGGTGATCAGACAGCGCATACCTTGTCTTGACATATTTAATAGGGTTGGCCTTGGATATGAGTTGAATGGTATGCTTGAAAGTAATGCTTTAAATTTTACATCAGAAATATGAGTGTCGAGCATAATTTCTCAGCGAGTGAATACTTTAACTCATTTGATGTCATCATTTGACTCAATTAATACAATGTATTTTCCTTGCTCTCATGATTCTCTTGAGCAAGCAATGCCTCCACTCATTGTAACTAAGCAGAGTCAAGAATTGGTGTGGCCAATATACGAGGGTTCATGAGATAAGTTTTGATGCTTGTGAAGGCGTTTTCACATGCTTCATCCCAATTGAAAGATACCCCTTTCTTCATTAAGCGACAAAAGGTTGACATCGTCTAGTTAAATTAGAGATAAATCTTGAATATAAGCTTATTTCCCTTGAAGATTCTTCAACTTATGAATGTTGCATGGTTTAGGCATCTTCGCAATAGCATCAATTTTAGATTGATTGATCTCAATTCCATGTTGATGGACAATAAAATTGAGAAACTTGTCAAAATCAACTCCAAATAAACACTTTAAAGGGTTCATTTTTAGTTGATATCTTCAAAGGCATTGAAAAACTATTTGAAGGCCTTGGTTATGATCATCTCATCTCTTTGACTTTACTATGAGATCATCAACATAGTATTCCATGTTTATATGCAGCATATCATAAAAACCCTTTATATTGCTCTTTGGTATGTTGCTCCAACATTCTTTAAGCCAAATGACGTCACTTTCTAGAAGTAAATCCCTTTAGGAGTGCAAAAAGTTGTGGAGGATCCATCTAAGAAAGGCAATGCTTCATGCTCAGTTGGATCATCCACCATCAATTCAATAATGGAAAGTTAGAAGTCATCCTTCAAACAAGTTTCATTTAAGTTCTCAAAATCTACATATGCTTAAATTTGCCCATTTCTCTTCCCCACAGAGATGATGCTTGAAATCCATGTTAGATACTTCACTTCTTTTATGAATCTAGTCTTGATCAACTTGTTTACTTTATTCTCAATAAATGTAATCAACTTATATCAAAAGTGCCTTTGAACTTGCTTGATGGGTCTTGAACCTTGCTTGACAGATAAGTGATGAACAGTAATCACTAGGTCTAAACCAAGCATCTCTTTGTAATTCCAAGCAAAGACATCTTTGAACTAGAGTAGCAAATCAATATAATCCTTCTTGTCTTCAAGAGTCGTCCATGAATTTATATAGATCGGATGAGGATCGTCACTTGTGCCAAGGCTAATTTCCTTTGGCACATCAGCCATAGTCTTGACTCCTTCAAACTGGAAGAGAGCGTCACCTATATCTTCTTCTTTTTCAAGATCATTGACTGCAATGTGATCGCAAGAAGCAATACTTTCTTGACCTTGTACATTAAAGATAAGTTTCAATTATTGCATTAAACAAATCACTATAATGTTTGAAACAATTGGTGACTCACTTTCTTGAACTTCTTTTTTTTTTTTGAAGTAGGACTCTTTTCTTCCATAATAATTTGCTGTTCTTGCTTTGGAATACTTAATCTCTCATGAATCAAAGGCTGCATGCTAGTTGCAGGTTTATTCAAATTTTGATCCTATAGAGAAAGGGAATTAATTACCATAATAACTCAAATTATCTTATTATTTATATATTTAAAAGTAGCAAGAGATCACCAAACTATTAAAACAACAGCCAATATTCACAAAATATCAAGATTTTTCTAGTTCTAGGGTTTTGATTTCCTCTATTATCCTAGCAGCAATCTGTTTTGATTAATTGATAAACCTCTCATGCAAACTATGGTTAATCTCTTTATATTATGAAACTTGCTTTTGCCAGTGATTCACATACATCACTAATCAAATTTAATCTACTTTTGTAGTCTAAATCTAATTAAGAACACATTAAGATCAATAGATTAGTAGTTACCATCTAAGTACTTCTTTACTTTCGTGAGTTGCTACTTAGAGTTTATGTCCTTATGATCGAGTATTAATTAATAAATTCATTTAGTTAAATAACACCTAAGATGTCTTTACAATTATGTGCTCCTTAGTTTACAAAGATAAAAGCTAAAGATGTAATATAGCAAGTCACAAGAATCTCCAATCGACCAAGGCAAGTTATGAACTAAAGATCAATAAAATCCATCTAATCCTAGAAAAGAGATTTGCCTACTCATATTTAAATTTAATATCACCATAAATAAATAAGAATGCTTAAATTTCATCAATAATAAATTAAACAATAAGAACACTATTCTTAACCAAATTGGTAAGATTCCCCTCCTTACTTCTTGTAATCTTCGAAGTACAACTTGAAAGTAGTAAAAGGCGAAAGTATTCTATACTAAAACTACTCTAAAAGTACACCTAATTAAATATGACTAACTGGTCTCAAAATTCATTGGCAATAGCAACCTTTTATAGTTGAAAATTGTTGGAAACCAATTGGGAAGGTGAAGCCCAAGCAAGATGGGATTTAGATTGTACTGCCTCCAATTGAGATGGAAATAACTAGATGAAACGCAAGGATTCATCCGTTGGTTAAAAGCATAAAATTGTAACCAATTGGATTAGATCTCTAATGGTTTAAGATTCACGCCATTTGGACATTGCAGAGTTATGCCAAAAATACTCCCGATTGGATGGAAGACACTTCTAGAAGTTTTCGAAAATGTAGTACCAGAGAATTGTTTATTTTCGTAGTACCAAAAATTATTTTTGTAATTGGACCTTTGGATCGGAAAACAAGAGAATTCGACTTTTATAAAAATTGTAACCCCCTGATCTTAGGTTTGAAACGCATTAAGATTCATCTTAATCCACTCTTTATAGTTCAAGTTTTAGTCAAGATACAGGTGTTGGAATGTATGCCCTAAAATAATCATTTTATTTAAATACATTCCTAATTAAGTTTTGTATTTTATGAATTTCCATTTTATCTGTTAAATATTTGATATAACTAATAAAGTCCTTAGAATATTTATTAATGTGATGGTAGTCACAAGAGTTGATGACTATGAGATATCAATCACATTTATAATAAATATTCTTAAATTTCCCTAGTCATAGTATTAATGAGACAGGACATCATTAATACGGACAGACTAGTACACAGTTAGCCCCTACTTAGTATAAGTAATGGTTGTTCTCATCAACCATGGTATAGGGATACCTAGGCTAATGTGTAGATGAATTGTAGAGTACTAATTCATTGGAGTGATCCCATTAGGATATCTATCAAGTGCCAATGGTTGAATCTCTTATGGAAAATTATGTAAGTGATCCTAGACTTGAGATCACCATAGTATCTTGAGTGTGAATCACTACCTTTTGATTCTGTTTCTTGTTATTCACCAGGAGTGGCTTAAAGAATAGAAATTGGAGGTAGTGTGAAGCATGGAAAGATAGTGAGTGATCAAGAGAGGATTCACCACTCCGATAGTGGGAGCTGATATCCAGTGAGGCCACTAGTTGGAATGTAACATTAGTAGTCGACTACATTAGATTAATTGAAGAGTGTCTTCAAGTTAACCTAATCTAAGGATAATTCCGGAAACTAGAAAATTAATTAGTCATTAGGGAATTGGCACTTATTCCTCATTCCCTAACTAATTGGATAGCTATGGTGAAAGGATAATAATTACGTGGTAATTTTCCATAGAAAGGTTTGGTCAAAATTCCCTTGACTAATTCCGAATACCTGGGTGGTTGTGATGTGTTGCTAGACACCGCTCACAATCTATAATTATGAATGAATTAATTATTGTAATTAATGATAAAATAAAGTTGTTTATTTTATCTAATTCTTCTTGAGAATTATAATTCATAATTATTGCCAGTATGTTTGGAACCTATTGGATCACATGCTTAGAGATTGAATTCTGGATTAAAATTGTGTGTCTAAATGGAGATTTGGAAATAAAACCTTATGGGGTCTAATTATAAGGAATAAAGGATTCTGGGGCTATTTGAGCAAATAGGATAAAATAGTTATCCTATATTTGTTTTGATTTGGATCAAACAAGACCCTATCTTTCTCTACCTCTCCATAAATGAGACGGACTATATGATACTTACGTTCCATAACAACACAACTACTGATTGAGAGAGAGGGCTAGGGTTTTGAGAAAAAAACCTACGAGAGAAATTCAAAGAAAGAGAGAATAGGCTAGCACCTTTTCTACACTTTCATACACATACATCTAGGATCGAGAGACGATTCAAGAGAGGATCCGACTTCTCTCATGGATTGCAGAGGCGTAATGCTTGACCGGCTGAAGGGCTGACCATTCTCTACAAAGCAACAAGAAGCTGTTTCTAGGATTAGGTAATCCCATAACTCCTCTTCTATAAGTCATAATGTAGCCTAGGGTGATTCCGTGGGTTGTTAGGGCTAAAATTTTTGTTTTCACAAGCTGCACGCCCCAAAACCTAACAAAGTGGTATCAGAGCCATCCCTAGTTCTTTACGTATGATTTCATATGTTCTGTTGATTATTGTTCATGGATTATATAATTGATATCTATGCACGTGCTGAATTTTGGTTGAAAAGGTTGTAACTTTAATTTGATTAAAGTGTTTCTGAGATCTGAAAAAATTTTCACAAGACAAAAGGTTTATGTTTTGGAAAGAGTTCTGCAATACCCAATCGTTGGATGCTGAAACTGGGAATCGTGACTAGGATACGCGATGTGGATCCGTGAGGTACACCTCACAGATCCTGTTCGCAGATCTGAATCCTCGAATAGTACTTCGCGGATCGATTCGCGGATCAGAAACATGCTGGATCCACTAGGCCAGCTCGCGGATCAGTTCGCGGATCCTTTGCAGAGCTCTCAGAACCTGATCCACGCACTTAGAGATCCACGAAGCTTGTTCGTGGATAGGGTCACGGATCCTTTGAGAAACTGTTTTCTGCGAAACAAAATTTTTGAAAAACTGAGTTTTCAATTTCTAAAATTTTCTGATTCTGATCCGAATTTTAATTGTTAAAATTTGTTATGAAATTTTGTTATTTCATGTTTTATTAGGTCAGGAATTGATTTGAATTTTAATATGATTAATTCAAATAATGTTCCAATTTATTTTCTAAATTAGTTAGAATTAAAAGTGACCTAATAAAATTATTTTACCAAAATTTTCTACGCATGTATGATCTCAAAACTTGTTTGGGATCTTGAGATATAAAATCCAAATAATTCATGAATAGTTGTTGACTGTTATTACATGCTTTCTTTTAATTTAAAGTTGTTTAAATTTAAATGAATGCATGGTGGATGGTTGTGGATATAAGCCCAATGTGATTGTGGATGAATGGTTGAATGGTTTGGTTTTTATAAATAGGGCCTGCGTGTCCTGCCTTTTTTATTTTTCTAATTGTAATTTCTCTCCTCATCTAATTCCCCCCGAATGTAACTCGGGGTTTCATATATTCTATTTGTAATGTACAATAGATAGGAATAGATGATAGGAAATTGTAATTAGTATAGAAATTGTAAATTGGAAGATGAAGAAAGGAGCTGTACAGGAGCCGTGCCATCAGATGGAGCAAATTTGATTTAACCTTAGTCAACCATTAATTTTCCTAATGGCCGGGGAAATTAATTTAGGAATATCCACAACCATCCACGTTTTATTTTATGCTATATTTATTTTTGAAATATTTATATGCATGATTGTTGATGAGACCGTCAAATAATTTTTTCAAAACTTCAAACCAAATTAAAAATATTTTGAAAAAGGCAAACAAATCCCTCAAATTCAATATTAAATCAAGACTGCCTTCCATCATTGTAGTATAAAACAAAATGTGGTCATTAAGTGCTAGTTTGTTGGGATTCTCCCAAAACTGCTTTACTTACTACATGTTTTTTACTATAAGAAGTGTTCTTAAGAATAATGGGTTTGATTTAACTAAAATTATGGTTTGTTGGGATTCACTCAAGGCCATGAATTTTAGAGGCAAGGGTTAGGTTAATACATAAGATGTAAAATTAAGAGTTGATACCTAACGGATCTAGAAATTACAAATGGGTTGTAATTGGTAAAGTACCTACCTGTTAAGATTATTTTGATTTGTTGGGATTCACTCAAAGTTAAAATAGTTAAGATGGGGTTCTAGCCACTATGGGTTTTTAGAAAATCCCGAATCAATTTATAGAGGGTAATTGATTTGGAAAAAATAGTGGAAATAAAATCATAATTTTGGAAGTTTTTATGATTTTATTAAACAAAGTTTTTTTCTGACAAACTCTATCTTTATTTTGTTGTAGAATGAGTAATAATTTGAGCCTACGTACAATTCTCACTGATTGTAAACTGAACGACACAAATTTTCTCGACTGACATCGCAATGTCCTACTCATTCTCACTCATGAAAAAATAGAATATGTACTTGATGGGTCTATGCCTGATGAATGATAGGGATTTTCTTTACTCCTCAAATTTTAAAAAAACCTTTATAACCCTATATTACCGCAAGTATACGGATCGTTTATTGAGTATAGGAAAATAAGGTGTCGATCCCACGAGAAAGAGTGTCAAGTACCGGTGATTTTCAAACTCCTCTATTATTTAGACTGTCACAACAAATATATAAAGGGAGAAGGCTGTAAACCGTCCTTAAGAAAAGGAATAAGCAATTAAAACCGACCGCGAGGTGTCGAAGACATCCAATTGGCGGTAGAAAGGAAATAACAGAAAGCAAGTAAAGAGTTAAGATTCTAGAGCTTTAGAATCCCTTGTTAAGTTAGATTAGAAGTTAGCCAAGTTTATTATGTCCTTTCTCCAATGATGTGCTAAGGTATAACTTCCTTTTTTATGCCATGACTTTCGTCAATGGTCATGTGTAGTGCAAGCTCTCATTTAAGATGAGCTAGTCACTCGGAATCGCTTTCGCCAATTCTTTAACTCCTTGGAATCTTCCTTGACCTATTTTCATAGAGAAAAGAGAGAAACAAGTTAAATAAACTCAATGAAGTTATAGTTTAAAACCAAAACCAACCAACTATATTCACTACTTTCGTGAGAATATAAGTTAGTGTTTAAGATCTTAGATCTTATTGAAGGTAAGTTTTTCATTGCTCATCAACATCAAATCATTTATAGTTGGTAGCTAATCAACCATAAAGGATAAGCACAAATCTTAAACTAACAAAATCAATGAGGACATAAATCACTCAACTACTTCATAATCATAACTAAAACAAGTTCATCCTCACTCTAGGATTTGAGAGGCTTAACTAAACATACTACTACTAACTATACTACTAAACTAATGAACTAGTGAAGACTACATGCCTCCTCTCTACATATCTCTACCTCTCTCTCTATCTCTCCTTTTTATTGTTTACAAGAGGTCCTATTTATAGAGAATTGATCCATAAACTTCCAAAACTTTATCATGTGAATACAAAACAAGTTAAACTTCAAAAAGTCAAGGAAAGTGTCTTCATGAATCTTCTTGTCTCATGCATTTAATCCATTGAATTTCAACATCAAATGAGTTGTAATGTTGAAGAAAATTGTGTTTTGAATTTGCTATGAGTTGTTTCTTCAAATTCACAAGATTCTTCACGCAGCTTTCATTGAAATTCTTCTGAAAATTGAGCTGGAAGTGAGCTGAAAAACTGGAATTCGGCTGCAAGTTGCAGCCGTCACTTTCTGAGGATCCGCGATGCAGATCCGTGAGGCATAGGCTCGCGGATCACATCGCAGATCCGCTTCCCCTGTCTTTTGTGAGAGGGATTCGCGAGCTAATTGAAATTTTCACTTGTTGGTTCGCGTATTGACTCGCGAATCTCCTTGAAACTTGCAAATTCCGAGCTTTTCATCGAGAAATTGTTGCGTTAATTGCTCCAACTTTTATCCCTTTGATTCCTCGTTGATTGAATTGCAATTTGCATTTTCCAATTTTTCTTCCAAGCTTCTTTGCAATTTTTCTCATTTTGTCCTTATTTGATAATTGGACAAGCAATCCTACGAAAACATGAAGATTTCACCACATTAATGCACAAAAATGCACTTTTTCTATTTAAACCACAAAATGTAGAATTTCAATAGAAACCCTAGTTCATTAGCCATTAAACTAACAAAAACACACAAAAAATACATAATTAATCTTACTAAAAACATGCAAAATATTGACTTATCAAACTCCCCCACACTTGAACCATTGCTTGTCCTCAAGCAATAAGAAATACAAATCAACAATAATTTAAGTGTTTGTGCACCTTTTAATTCAATTTCTCTAAACAAGGTAGATAACCATTTTGCAATCATCCATTAAACCACAAGTACTTATAATATCAAGTAAAAGAGAGTAATCATACCATAAATTCAAGTAGCTCAATTCAATTTCTCATTCCTCACCCAATTTCAAATGCAAAGTGAATCATATAGTCAATAATGCTTCCTAAATCCATAATCATTTTCCAGAGAGGGATTTATTCATAATTCATATCAAACATATATTTAAATTGTGAAAATGCCTTTTGACGAGAAGATCGACATTTTTAGATGAAGATCCCCTGTTACTCACATTTCACTTATTTGTCTGCTTTTACTCAAGTACCGTTTGACGTGAAAGTCGACATTTTTAAATGAAGACTCCCGGTTACTAAGCACATTGGAGTAGAGCTTTCATTTTTCTTTTTCTTCCTTTTTTTTTAGCAAATATAAATAAACATAACCTCAAAAGAATAATCATGAGAAAAGTATTACATATATCAACCACATTTATCACTCTACTATGTAAAAATCAAATAAAGAAAAGAAATCTCCTTAAACATACAAAATTAGGCATAATTTCCTCCATTTTACAAGATATACTTTCCTTAAATTGTAAAAATTTTAATCACAAAATAGTCATCTCCAAGTTATTTGAGAATTTAAAACATATTGGTACAGGATTTTGAAAAATTTTGGCAAATTTTTACCATATCACATATTCCTCCCCCCACACTTAAAATGCATATTATCCTCAAGCAATAAGAAGGAATAATAAGATAAGATAGATAAGAAAGAAATACTCCCCTTGTTAACGTGATTGAATTGATCCACTTTGCCATTTGCCATTGAATAACCTTTAATACCTGAAAAATTTCACGAGAAACTGTAGGAAAAGGTTAAACTCCTTGGATTCGCGAACCACAGGTCGCGTTTTAGTGTTCGGATTTGGCTAGGTAGCTCTCAGAAGTTGATCCACGACCCATGGATCCGCGATGCGTAGGTCGCATTTCGGTCCGCGGATTTTCAGAAAAGCTCTCTGATCTTGATCCACGAGCCTCGGATCCGCGATGTATACCTCGCGTATCATATCGCGGATCCTTCTGGAAATTAGATTCTACAACTTTTCTGCAACTGTTTCATTGGACAATCAATTTCTACTATTTCCAGAACAAAAATCCTGCTTGTTAATTATGCAATGCACCTTCTCTAACACATGTAATATGATCAAAACAACATAATTAACCTCATTTTTTGAATCAAAAACAACTAAAGCAAAAATTGAGGTATGAACATGTTTGCATTTTTACTATTCATCGTGCACCAAAAAGGTCAAATTTGCATGTCTTGAATTTCCTACAAAACAAACACAACAAACACACTTAAAAACATAAAACATACATACTTAAACATAAAAACACACCAAACTAACACAATTTTAAACAAAATTGGGTTGCCTCCCAACAAGCGCTCTTTTATAGCCATTAGCTTGACTATATTCCCCTTTCATCAAGGAGATTTAGTCAATGAATAATCCACCAATTGAGGACGCGGCGGATCATGGAAAGGTGACTCAATCATGTTAGTCTTATCAAATGATATGAAAGAAGGAAGAGGTTTACGTATCTCAAGTGTTTCATAGATATTACCTTGTTCCACCACTTGAGAACTTATCAAAGGAGTGTCGAAACGGCCTTCTTGGGGTAGGATGATCTTGGAATCCATACATTCACCACATTTCTCAAAAGGGGTTATATACGCATCATGCATGCTTACCTCTTGAGACTCAAAATCCATTCCAAAGTTATCATCATGTGAAATAGACATTTTATCATTAAAATGCAAATAAGATTCATCATTATCATCAAAATGTAATCCCCTTTCACATGCAACATTCCCATCATTAATGTTAGGGTCAATTTGCATTTCACCACATGACATAGCTTCACTCAAAGATTGCAATTGTTGTTGTAATCTATCAAGTCCTTCATCTAATCTTTTCTCAATCCTATCAAAATGATCGGAGGTTGTAGTAGCTAATTTATCAATAGCCGCTTCCCAAGATGGTTTGGATTCATATTGAACACCATTAGGTTGGTAATCATAAATTTGTGAAGAATCATCATAAGCATTTTGATTATTCCAACCATGAGAATAATAATTATCACAATTAACACCATTTTGATCAAAATAAGAATTGTAATGCTCAAATTCATCATAAGAATCCACATGTTGTGCTTGCATACATGTATGTGTAGCATGATTTCTTCCACACAAGTCACAAACCACATAATTAGAATTAAAAGCATTTGCATTCCTTTTTTGTTCAAGCAAATTTGTCATGGTATCCTTTTGCACATTTAATGCAATATAATCAAGATTAGCCTTAATACTCCTTGTGCAATCTTCAAATGACATACCTTCGGACATTCTTTGATTACCCCCATAGTTATAGCCTTGAAAATTGTAGGGGTCCATTGCCAAGCTTCATTCTCTCAAGTTTTGATCCACGTTGTTGCTATCCTCCTTTAAAACCTAAAAATGCTTAAAAGCAAGATTAGTGAAGAAGAATAGTTACTAACACATAAACAACAAACAAGAATATAAAAATGTCTAAAGTAATAGAATTATTCTTAACACCGATATTGAACAACTTCTTCCCCAGCAACGACGCCAAAAAATTGATAGGGATTTTCTTTACTCCTCAAATTTTAAAAAAACCTTTATAACCCTATATTACCGCAAGTATACGGATCGTTTATTGAGTATAGGGAAATAAGGTGTCGATCCCACGAGAAAGAGTGTCAAGTACCGGTGATTTTCAAACTCCTCTATTATTTAGACTGTCACAACAAATATATAAAGGGAGAAGGCGGTAAACCGTCCTTAGGAAAAGGAATAAGCAATTAAAACCGACCGCGAGGTGTCGAAGACATCCAATTGGCGGTAGAAAGGAAATAACAGAAAGCAAGTAAAGAGTTAAGATTCTAGAGCTTTAGAATCCCTTGTTAAGTTAGATTAGAAGTTAGCCAAGTTTATTATGTCCTTTCTCCAATGATGTGCTAAGGTATAACTTCCTTTTTTATGCCATGACTTTCGTCAATGGTCATGTGTAGTGCAAGCTCTCATTTAAGATGAGCTAGTCACTCGGAATCGCTTTCGCCAATTCCTTAACTCCTTGGAATCTTCCTTGACCTATTTTCATAGAGAAAAGAGAGAAACAAGTTAAATAAGCTCAATGAAGTTATAGTTTAAAACCAAAACCAACCAACTATATTCACTACTTTCGTGAGAATATAAGTTAGTGTTTAAGATCTTAGATCTTATTGAAGGCAAGTTTTTCATTGCTCATCAACATCAAATCATTTATAGTTGGTAGCTAATCAACCATAAAGCATAAGCACAAATCTTAAACTAGCAAAATTAATGAGGACATAAATCACTCAACTACTTCATAATCATAACTAAAACAAGTTCATCTTCACTCTAGGATTTGAGAGGCTTAACTAAACATACTACTACTAACTATACTACTAAACTGATGAACTAGTGAAGACTACATGCCTCCTCTCTACATATCTCTACCTCTCTCTCTATCTCTCCTTTTTATTGTTTACAAGAGGTCCTATTTATAGAGGATTGATCCATAAACTTCCAAGACTTTATCATGTGAATACAAAACAAGTTAAACTTCAAAAAGTCAAGGAAATTGTCTTCATGAATCTTCTTTTCTTCATGCATTTAATCCATTGAATTTCAACATCAAATGAGTTGTAATGTTGAAGCAAATTGTGTTTTGAATTTGCTATGAGTTGTTTCTTCAAATTCACAAGATTCTTCACGCAGCTTTCATTGAAATTCTTCTGAAAATTGAGCTGGAAGTGAGCTGAAAAACTGGAATTCGGCTGCAAGTTGCAGCCGTCACTTTCTGAGGATCCGCGATGCAGATCCGTGAGGCATAGGCTCGTGGATCACATCGCGGATCCGCTTCCCCTGTCTTCTGTGAGAGGGATTCGCGAGCTAATTGAAATTTCCTTGTTGGTTCGCGTATTGACTCGCGAATCTCCTTGAAACTTGCAAATTCTGAGCTTTTCGTCGAGAAATTGTTGCGTTAATTGCTCCGACTTTTATCCCTTTGATTCCTCGTTGATTGAATTGCAATTTACATTTTCCAATTTTTCTTCCAAGCTTCTTTGCAATTTTTCTCATTTTGTCCTCATTTGATAATTGGATAAGCAATCCTACAAAAATATGAAGATTTCACCACATTAATGCACAAAAATGCACTTTTTCTATTTAAACCACAAAATGTAGAATTTCAATAGAAACCCTAGTTCATTAGCCATTAAACTAACAAAAACACACAAAAACTACATAATTAATCTTACTAAAAACATGCAAAATATTGACTTATCAATGAACCCGAACCAACTGCACCTGCTACTGTTAAGAATACTTAGAGTGGTTTCATGTATCATGATAGCATCTATGACTCCTCAACTCCAACAGCAGTATATGAACATGGGGGCATATGAAATTGTACAACACCTGAGAAAGTTGTTTGAACAACAATCTAGGACGGTGAGATATGATACGTCCAAGGAATTGTTCAGGTGCAAGATGGCAGAGGGAGCACCTGTTGCTCCACACGTCTTAAAGATAATTGGGCTAATTGAGAAATTGGCTGAATTAGGCTTTAAGATGGACTAAGAGCTAAATGTTAATTTAGTTCTTCAATCTCTGCCAGATTTTTTCTCTCAGTTTGTTATGAACTATCAGATGAACAATCTGCAGCACACATTGCATCAATTGTTGAATGTGCTGAAAACTGCTGAGAAAGAAATCAAAAAGGTGAAGGGTCCTACTGGAGTGCTTGTTGTTGCTTCCTCCAATAAAAGGAAGAGGCAAGGAAAATGGCCTAAGAAGCCCAAGAACAAGCCCACCAAGAAGCCCAAGAAGGCCAAGACAGACCAGTCCAATGCAACCTGCTTCCATTGTGGACAAACTGGACATTGGAAGAGGAACTGCAAGGGCTATCTGGAGAGCTTAACGCAAAAGAAGCTTGGAGAAGCTTCAACATCGGTACATATATGATTGAAATTAATGTTTCTACTTCCAAATCTGGCTCTTGGGTATTAGATACCGGATGTGGCTCTCACATTTGTACATCTATGCAGGGTCTAAGGGACAGTAGAAAGTTGGAAAAAGGAGAAGTAACCCTACATGTGGGCAATGGAGCAAAAGTTACTGCTTTAACTGTAGGGATTTACTACATTAGTTTACCCAGTGGGTTGATTTTAGAATTATTAAACAGTTATTATGTTCCAGCACTTACTACAAACATCATTTCTATTTCCTGTTTGGATGTAAATGGGTTTAAGATAACCCAAGAGAATAGATGTTGTTCTTTTTCAAAGAATGATGTGTTTTATGGTTCTGAAAAATGGAATAACTGTTTATATATTCTAGATCTTGATAACCAAATTCTCAACATACAAGAAAAGAGAATGAAGTTAGATAAATTAAATAAAACCTATCTCTGGCATTGTAGGCTTGGTCATATAAATGAGAAACGCATTTCCAAATTACACAAAGGTGGGTACTTGGACTCATTTGATTATGAATCATATGACGTATGTGAAACTTGTTTACTTGGAAAAATGACTAAAACACCCTTTATTGGTAAAGGGGAACGGGTCAGTGATTTACTTGGATTAGTACATACTGATGTATGTGGCCCAATGACAATCACAGCTAGAGGTGGATTTTCATACTTCATTACCTTACTGATGACCATTCTAGATATGGTTATGTGTATTTAATGAAATACAAGTCTCAATCTTTTAAAAAGTTCAAAAAATTCAGAAATGAAGTAGAGAAACAAACCGGTAAAAGTATTAAGACACTACGATCTGATCGTGGTGGAGAATACTTAAGCGATGAGTTTCGATATTATCTAATGGACAATGGAATAGTTCCATAATGGACTCCTCCAGGAACACCACAACTAAATGGTGTATCTGAAAGGAGAAACCGCATCTTATTAGATATGGTAAGGTCCATGATAAGCCACTCGAGTGCCCCAAAATCGTTATGGGGATATGCTTTGGACACAGCTTCCCATACTCTTAATAGAGTACCGGGTTGTTAATTCCACACCATATGAGATATGGAAAGGAAAGAAACCAAAACTGTCTTACATGAAGGTTTGGGGTTGCCCAGCCTATGTGAAGAAGGTAGAGTCAGATAAGCTTGAATCAAGATCTGACAAGTGTTTGTTTGTAGGGTATCCAAGAGAGTCTGTAGGATATTATTTCTACAACCCAACTGAGCACAAAGTGTTTGTCTCAAAACATGCTATCTTTCTAGAAAAAGAGTTTATTCTAGAAAGGCGTTAAGTAGAATAGAACTTGAAGAAGTTCAAGATACTAACATGGAAATTGAAGAAGTTCAAAATGATCAAACAAACATTGAACAACCTATTGAAGAAGGGGTTCAGTCACATAATGATGAGGCACAAACGGAAGCTGTGAACATTCAAGAGCCCCGTAGGTCAGTAAGAGTACGCTCAGCTCCCAAGAGATATGAGTTCCTTATGAGCCAAGGCAATGATGTACTAGTCATTCAAGATGACGAACCTACTACCTGCCAAGAGGTCTTGAATAGTCCAGACTCCTCCAAATAGTTAGAGGCCATGAATTCTGAAATGGATTCCATGTATGATAACAAGGTATGGACCTTGGTTGATCCACCTGAAGGGGTAAAACCCGTAGGGTGCAAATGGGTCTTCAAGAAGAAGACAGACATGGATGGTAATGTGATTACCTATAAAGTTAGACTGGTAGCCAAAGACTACAAGCAGAAAGAGAGAATCGATTACGATGAAACTTTCTCACTAGTAGCTATGCTTAAATCCATTCGGATATTGCTTGCAATAGCAGCATACCATGACTACGAGATTTGGCAGATGGATTTAAAGACTGCATTCCTTAATGGGAATTTGCAAGAGGATGTGTACACGACAGAACCTGAAGGCTTTACGTCGCCAAATCCCAATCAGATATGCAAGCTACAGAGGTCCATTTATGGACTTAAGCAAGCATCCAGGAGTTGGAACATTCGGTTTGATGAGACAATCAAAGAGTACAATCTTAACTTCTCTTTACATAATCACGATGTCAATTTAGCGGTAAAATACTTCCCCCACTAGCTACAGCTCGTCAATTCAAAGGTAAAATACCTCTCCCATGAAATTTTGGAGACAATTCTCTAACCGCCATTTCTTAGTGGCTAGTTTTCAATTTCAAAACCTCTTCTCAAACAAATAAAACACAACTCGAATTTTCCATCTTTGCCATTGGATTAGTAGAGAGACCAAAAAAATTAAGCCAAATGGACATTACATGTGGATGACATGTGGCAAAATAAGTGACATCATGCATTACGGCCTATAAGCATTGTTGATAAGTGTTCAAACGAATGATGGGACATTACCCCACCATAGGCCGCCACCTCATCTTAAAACCTCGACCTTAAGATCTCCTCATAAAGTGTCACTACAAACAAACATGTTTCACTATCTCTACTGGCCATACAAAAGACAAGTTTCACTGTAGAAAAAGGGGTAATGCATCCCAAATCCTATGCCTGAACATTCTTCCCTCACTTTTCACTGTTCTATTCCCTATTTTTTCCTTGAGCAATATACTGACTTAAGTATCGGAGGTTCCACTAGGGAGAAAGCACAGCCTCGTCTAGGTGTTCATTTTTAACCAAAAAATTCACATTTGCAGCTCCAACTCACCAAGTGCAAAATCTTTCCTGATCTCCAGCCATTGTTCATGGATGAAATTTCCGAGGAACCTATGGCGAGACAAACTTCAAGCTCACACCCGATGTCAGGAAAAAATTTAAACTGTCGTACCCTCAAATAATGAATATCATAGACCATATGCCCATATTCTCGGCATATATAGATCATGAGTATTTAAACTATAATCAAAAGCATAACTATAGTTTATGCCTATATTAGGTGAAAATTGCCGATTATGTCTATACTATGTTTTAGGGTAGATTACACATAATTCTCCTATAGTTTTACTTATTGTCATATGAGTCCTCTAATATTTTAAAATATCTATTTCATCCCCATATAATTTCATATACAGTGGAAACTTGACAAAAAATAGCTTCTAGAATGTCATTAGTTGAAATATTGTAAGGTTCCCCTACTTAACTACTAAATCGAATAATGGCTTAATCACCTTGCATAATCATAGGAGAATTATGTGGACAAATAAAAAAACTATAGGAAATAACATAGATATTTATTCAAATCATAAAACGGTTAAGTGAATATTAGAATTCTATCACATGCATTTTTGGAGCATGTAGTCCAATTGCTGTAACTGATATTTTATTCTGTCCATTTTTCACTTTACATAAAATTACAGTGGGTGTTATCTGGCTATTATAAAACTTTAGAAGAGTCACCTGGCATTATACAAAATCACAATGGATTATAAGTAATTTATCCTATTTTTATGTTTTATGATTAGTTTCCAAATCGCAGAGTACGCGTGTGACGCAATGTAGTACTATTATGAATCAACACGGCAGCTACCAAAACCATGCATTGACGTGGAACTTTTGGCGCCGCGGCAGGTGAAGTTTGGCGTGACTTATATGAGATTCGTAAAATGGGAAGAAGCCAAAGGCCTGCAAATCAACGTTCTTGAATGTCATACATCCATATCCGGTCATCCCAGCTGGGTCAACACGTTTGGGAGCCACATTTCTATGTTCCTCTTTCTCTGTTCTTTTCCACATTGATTTCTAGTACTTGCCGTCTATTTGGTGCGAAAGAATGTTTGCTGAAGATCCTAACTGCCATGATTTGTGATTTGATATAATATAAAATATTTTGACATACAGTGATTTCTTAAAGTGCAGAAAGAGAATATTTTTTTTTTGGTATAAGAAAAAAAAAGAGAATATTTTATTTCAAGATTTAATTTGCGCATTGTCAAAAGATTAAGTTTAAGCCAACATATAATATTATTTCATAGCATATCTTAAGTGCTGAACCTGCATATCAAAAACAAATGTTAAATTTACTTGTGATAGTTCGGATCTAGTTTTTCTCATATACCAAAATTTGAAGTAGTAGTATCAATATGCATTAAACACCGGGGTTCTAGTCAATTGTCAGGGCAGGGCTCTTGAAGTCCTTCCACTGTCATGTCTAAAGTTCGTATCCTAGGCCTAAATGTTAAGGGGAGGGACCTGGGAGGGGGGAAAAAAAAAGAGAAATGAAAAAAAAATTGAATGAGTATCATTTTGCACTTAATGGTAACTAGTAAAACTAAGAATGCGAACCAGTATGCAGATATATCGACATCTGTTTCTTGTAACCTACATCCTATCTTAACCAAAAAGGAAAAAAAGAAAAAGAAAAGCTACATATCATCAACATCCTAGCCCTACTATTATCCTCCACTGGATAAGTATCCCATAAAATGGCACCTTCGCGGAAGTGCTGGGAAGGCAAAGATTGTAAGCAAATTAGCTGGACCAAGAAAATAAATTTTCAAAAAAAAATGTAAATGGTAAGAAATAAAATGATGCAACTATTATTTTTCTTTGAAAATGGAGCGTGTATTTGTTAAGTCTCGTATTATTTGTTGTTGGTTTTATTGAAGGGCTGCACCATAAACATTGCTTAAGAGGGATTATTTTAAGCACTAGTTATTTGAAAAATAAAATTAGACCGGGAAATTATCATAATGAAGGAAGGCAATAAACGTGTTTGTATGTGCATTTAAATGCAAAATTGTGCATAAATTAAGTGTAAATCTTATGCTCATTGTGCATTTGTTAAGGAAAAGTTTTTGTTAGTTTAGGCACAAGGAAATGAATAAATAAGGAGAAAAAACAAATTCATATGGTAAGGACACTTTTGTCCTAAAACAAATAAATAGACAAAGTGCCTATTTAATGAATGCAAAGGGGTAAAGTATAACTAAGAACAAAATTTAGAAAGATTTAGTACATTTAATCATAAAATATATTGATGTGCATCTTTCTGTAAGCACATGTAAATACTGTCACCATATGGTGTCATTGGTTTTCTTTTTCAAGAAAACAAGCAATTAAAAATGTGAATTCGTGGTGTTAAATGTGAATTGGTGGTGTTAAAATGCATACAGCCAGTACAGGTGTGTATCTGAGTAGTATGGATACATTTAAGTAATAGAATTGAAAATGATGCATATATCATGTAAAAGGAAATAGAAGGTACAAATCACTGTTTGAAAGGAGTCATGTTTTTGATCCATAATTAAATGTGAGGTAATTTAATCATGATATGCGTGCCGTTAATTTTGAGTTTCTGAGTATTATTTCAACAACTAAGAAGACTTTCGGGATTACAAACTAGCTCTTAAGATGATCTGTTAATAAAATGGTAATTCTGGGAGAGAAAAAAGAAAGAAAAACATATCAAATTCTTAAGGGAGAGTCAAAATCCCTTTTTTATGAAATTCCCACCTCTTACATTTCTAGATTTGTTTTAACCTATTCCTCTTTTCTTCTATGAGCATAATTAACTTACTAAATAACATATGCATATAATAAGGTGGCACATGTGAGTATCAAGAAGTTAACGTAATTTCAAAAAATTCATCTTGAATATTGCTAAGCTTATGATTCCTTAAAAATTGAGTACTTCCACATTAATATCGACGTGCTTATTAGCAATCCCAGATTGCTGATATAAATTTCAAATGAAGTACTAAAGTTCTTAAGCAATTACAAAATGTTCAAATATCATTCTCTTTATTGGAAAACATTTTATTTTCCTTTTTTTTTTTTGGTTGAAGATAAGGGCATTGACGTTTAATGAATGCGGAGAGAGTGTGAATTTAGTAGAGGATAAGGGATATATAATTATGCATTTATGTCTGGATTTTGGTTCTGGCATACTTTACTTTGAGAACTACTACAGTTTATAGTGAATTTAGTCCTTAAATATGTTGTCTGAACGTGTTATATATACTAATATAACAAAAAGGAAAGTAATGACAAGCTTGCTGGTTAGTAAAACATGAGATATAAAAATAAAACAAAGCAAAACAAAATAATGCATAAGTTTGTGACTTTCTCAAGTCCCACCTCTCTTCTTCTGTAAACAATTAAAAAAGAAACCTTTCTTTTCTATTTTCAACAACTTAATCACATAAAACATTTTCTCCCTCTGACACATCAATTATATGACTAGTGATTTTCGCGTAGGAATACTAGAAAAAGATGCTTGATGATATAAAGAATGGCAGAAGATGTTCTTATTAATTTGTTAATTTATAAATGTTGGAGTTTAATTTACTGGATGCTTTTAAATATCTCTATTGCAAATTTTTACAATTCCACTTAGTAATCATCAACTTCTAAATGCTAAACTTACCTTCTCTTTTATGATTTGAATATAAAGTAGTCAACCGGTGAGGGAAAATGGCATAAATTTCGTAAGAAATGCTAAAAGTCCTTTCATTCGCAGCTTAGCTATTACTGCATGTATGATGTAAATTTGAAAATGATGAAGAACGGAGAAGAATTCATTCTAATTAGCATTATAATCGGGAGGAAAACTGAGATTTTTCAATAGAACCACTCGTTTGCCTCCTCCAGCTAGAAGTCTCGAAAAATTCCTTTGCCTCCCCCTCCAGTTCAGTTTTGTCTTAGAGAAAATGTTAACTTCTTCAAAATTTTTACTGTTATATAATAGTTCATCTATAAAACTCAAATACTTGTTGAATCCTTTAATATTACGTATTATCTTTTCAAGATCTCATGGATTATCTCCAAAAAGATCTCTTTATAAACATGTGTGTATGTACATTTATAACTAATTCACTGTATCCCATTTGTGTACTTTGAAATAGAACTTTTTATTGACTACAATTTGGTACTAAAGTATAGGAGAAGATAGAGATGTGAGTAATTAATAAGTTTTTTTTTTTGGAAAACAGTAACTAATAAGTTTGATTTAGTAACACACATATTCTTATTCACTACCAAGTATATAGCTCCCTTATTTTATTTTGTAGACTTGATTTCACTATTGCTTTATAGAATCATCTTGATCATAAACAACATTCGTTTTTTTTTTTTTTACCTTCTACTCCTCCCCACACCTTTTACACCCCTAATTGACTAAGCATGGGATTAGAATCCTAAATTTGACAGTGAGAAAACTCGAATAGCCCTCCCGCAACTATTGGATCAATCCTAGTAACTAATCATAAACAAATTGTTGTTATAGAACTTTGATGTAAAATATTTTTACTTTAAATTGTAATTAAATATCAAGACCGAACCATTGAGGTAAAATAATAAACAATTAACATACAGTTCACAATTTTCAAAATTACACGTAAAAAAAAATTATAGCATTGTCCCCCTGCTCAAAATTCCTGTCTCCGAGAGATCTTGCAATTGCTGGAAATTTTTGTGCGTCATGATCACTGAATCTCTTAACGCACAATTCCTAAATATAATATCATGAGCTCTTGAACCAACATTTTGTACAAGCTAACGACTTTATTCAATTCCTGTTATTAACAAGAGGCTTCTACGCAAACCATGTAGTGCGCTTGTGTGATCAATACAACCACTTCCTAATATTTTACGGATAAAACATAACAAAGGTCAATGTATATGGATTATGAAAGATGCTTTTGGTTAAGATGCTCGATTTTATTTTATTTTATTTATTTATTTGCACTTTTGCTTCTGCTTCCAATAACAAAGGTCAATATATATGGTCCACATAATTTCTTCCATCATCCTTGAACTATCGAGAATCCGTTGTTCCTTGCACTTTTAAAATTTGACTGACTGCTTCATTTTGTTCTCTGTACATCTGTTTTATATGCAGTATGGCAAATCTTCAGCTCTCTGGACGAATCTTTCAATGGGAGGAGAAGTTGCGACGCGTGTAGACAAAAAATCAAGGAGATTCATCGCTGTAGAATGACGTAAAATCTTTAAAAAAAAAAATCATAATAGGAGATTCTTTAGAGTTCCTGTATCATTTGGACCCGTGCTGTATATGACAATCAAGTATAGTGAATTCAATTAACAAGTAGATTTTAGACCGGAGTCCTAGACACAATTTGTCTTAATTCTCCACTATTAGAAACTCATAGTGCTAAATTCTCACTAAATGTGACTTTATTCTAACTTGTACTCGCGTTTATTTCATCAGGTACAGTAAGAAAATCCAGCCCAAACCTCAACCCCGATAGGTGATTAGTTCAACAAGTTGTTGGTCCAATCATAGATTGATCAGTTCAACCAGTAACTGTATTGTATAGTATAATAATGTATTTTGAATTACACAAAAAATAATTTTCTAAATTAGTGGTTCAACCAATATTTTTTTATTGACTAAATCATCGAGTCATTGATTGGTCAACGAATTTATTCCCTATTTGGCTTAACTGTAACCTAGCTCGGCTAGGTGACCGGTTCACCAATTTGACCAAATGAACCACCAGACCAAGTTGATTTTTATAAGTATGGACTCTTTTTTTTCCAAAAGTATGGACTTGTACCACTGTAGGTGTGTAATATTTTTGTACAAATGCCACTGTTTTGAGTTTATTGTAATTTTATACAAAGAAAAGAAAATGAAAGAAAACTCCTCAAATAATTGAACTATTAAGAGTAAGTGCAATGGCATGCGAGCAAGACATCTTAATTAGCAAATTCGAGCACTAATTTGGACAATCTCCTTATCTCAATTGCCACTGTTTTGAGTTTACTGTAATTTTATCTCAAGAAAAGAAAATAAAAAAACTCCTTAAATAATTGAAATATTAAGAGTAAGTGCAACGACATGCGAGTATGACATCTTAATTAGCAAATTCGAGCACTAATTTGGACAATTTTCTCATCTCAATTGCACGGTAAATATGTTTTACTTTCGTGAAGATGTGTACAGAGGTGTCAATCACAACCCAATTATGTTCATCCACACAAACTCATCCAAACCCGCCCGTTAATAACCCGTCTAAACCCGCCCATTAATTTTAAAAGGGTATAAATGGGTACCCAATTATACCTATTTAATTGATGGGCAATGAATTGACTTGATTCACCTATTTAACCCATTTAAAAATAATTATAAATTTAAACTCAAATTTTAATGAATGTTAAGAAGATAAAATTAAATTTTCTACTAATGTAATAACAATAAAATGCCACTATTTCTTGTTAAATAACATATGAAAAAAATAAAATAAAAAAAAGGAAATGAGTAATTGGGTATACCAGTTAAATGGGTATAAATGGGTTTACCAAGTTATACCTATTACTCAATTATAACCCGTCCAAATCCACTCAATCCACCCATTTTGACACCTCTTGTGTACCTGTGCAAATGCTATTTTACTTCCATAAAGATATATTTATTCCTTTCCATGTTGTGTATAATTATTTCAAGAGTTAATTTTATATATACAAATAGAGTATTCACTATCATGGTTGAATATTTTATAAGTATGCAAAATTTGAATTTCAATTTAAAATTTAGATTAGTTGTCAAGCAAAGATGATATTGTATACTCTTGAGTGTATATAAGAGTAATCTATATTGGAGTTTAATCGGGAAGTTTCATGGAGGATTCTTAGCCAGCCCATAGTTTTCATCCATAGCACATTGGTTTCCAATATAGTTGTTTTTGGTATATTTTTATACTCTTGGAAGCATCAACCATTAATGCTTAGCATCAAAGTTATGTGGAAACAGACTTTTTTCGAGAAGTCCTTACATCCCCGGCCCCGCATGCACTCTAGAGGAAACTTCATATGTCCAATCTAGCCTTGATCTTCTGTTAAAAATAATAATTGTCCTTAACGAATTAAACAAAGGTTTCACTCTGATTCATCTATACAACAAGTAATGAGGAACTATTCGTATTTACATTTTACTGTCTTTTCTTTAGTTTTTGTTCAAGCAAAATAGCAAATGTAACATTCTAACTGTTTTTCTAAGGAATAAAATCTGCTGAGTATAATTTTCGTTCCTCACTTCACAAAATACAACTTAAGTTGATAGATTAGCTTGTTGATAAATGATAAGAAATGACAGTATTCAGAAATAGTTAGTCTGTTTTGCTGTTCGATTGGTTTTACGGGACAACATTTGAATGAAGTATGAATAAGTGGATAGTCAAATTTAGAAGTTTTCATGAAACATTAACTTACCAAACACTTCTAACTTTATAAAAGCCCATTTCACAACTTTCATCTCGAAAGATCCATCTTTAAATTAGATTTTACCGAGAGAAAGCTTATCAATTTATTCCAAATTCATTTTCAATTTTTTTCCAATTTAAATTCTTCTTTAACCATTTCCATTTTTTATTATGAGGGAATCTTTCTTAAAATTTTCGTATCACTCTTATTGTTGAATATTAATACAAACATTAGCATCTCTTGCATTGTTTTTGTTAAAAAAAAATTTAGTGCCATCCAGTTTGCATCGTGTAGGAACATTTTTTGAGTTTTTGTAGATAAATTACACTATAATTTTTTGAGATATGATTTATGGGATGTAAGAAGGGGGTTGAAAATTATTTTTAAGGAGCAACACCAAAAGAAAAGTTTTATCCACAAAACTAACAATTCAAAAAAGGCTTTAACACATATGACCGGAATAAAATCTCCTCCCTTCTTATTGAGAAATTCATGGAATTCTTCTCCTACCTTTGTTGAGCAATTCGTGCTCCATGATTTCTAATAAATTTAGCAATAAAATCTTATTTGTTATTAGAAAAAAAAATGTTTCATGTATAAAACACTAAGCCGGCTGTAGACAATGGAATTGTAGTTAATTCTCGAAATTTTCATTTGTATATAAATTATTTCCACAGCATATTTTTATCCAATCAAGCATTGGCATATGTCATGCACATGTGGAAGTTTGGTTATTTTACAAACAATTATATCTCTTCAAGTGTTAAGTTGAGGTGTTCTGACCAATCAAAAATGCTGGAGTGTTTCTACCAATTAAATTGTGCCATATCACATATCTTTATGACTAAGCAAATTTGGATAAATATCTAAATATTTATTTCTTATTAAGGAGATAATATTTAGAGTTATTTAGTTCTTTTATATGTTTCATATACTGCAAAGGTTCATCTAGTGAGAGTGTGCCACATAATATATCTCTACAAGTTAGCCAATCAAGAAAATGCATGTAAACATTATCTCTTTATATAGCAAATGGATAATATTCAAGGCAATACAGTTCTTATATGACCGTATGTCTTGTAAGACAAGTAAAATGATGCATGAGTTTTCAAGTTCTAACTCATTCTACAGCTATAAATAGGAGGTCTTTCCACCAAAACTCATACATCAGACGTTACATATTGGAGATCACATTCTCAAGTTTTCTTGAAGCATTCTCAAGTCTTCTTGAAGTTCTAAGAGGCCATGAATGCTCTGCAACTTCAAGTTCTTCAAGTCTTCTTCATATCAAGATTGAATCTTCAATGATTTTCAAATTTTCATCATATTAAAGTTTGAAACATTCGTTGTGTTCATCAAATTCTTCAAATTTTCTATATCAAGATTTGAAGAAATAAATGATTGATCTAGGAACAAGTTGCAAAACCCTTGAATTAGCGTTTGAAGAGAAGAACCAAAGGAGTCTCTCTACCAATTTGAGAAAATTCCAGAGATTGTACTTGCATCTTTCTTAAGTTTATATTTCACATTTGTCGTGTATTTTTCTTGTCTTTTTGCAAAGAGAAAATTGCCAAATTGGTCTCTCACATTTTTAAGAAAAACTTTTTTACTCCATCATATTTAAAATCAGTCACTTTAATCCCTAATATATAAAAATATCTTCTCGAATTGTCCTAGAACTCATTTCCACTCACTTCTCTGGTCAAAAATTGCACACTTTTATTATGTGCCATATTTTCAAGGGCAAAAATAGAAACACGCTTCGTTCTCTTTTAAAAAAAACACATCAGCCAGCAAAACCCTAAACCACCATTAAACAATTAAGTTCTTCCTCTTTTGATATATCTTGAATGTAAATGATGTCAATGACAAAGACAACAAAGGCAGAATGACTATTGCATATTGAGGGATCATACCACTTGAAATAGCCACAAGTATGACTCATTTGAAATGCAAGTACTTCACATAAACTGAACCAATTTTTACCTCATATCAATGATCAATTTTTTTCAAGTCAATTGAGATGAGATGTGTTTACACTTACTCCACAGTTTGGGTGACCATAGAGTCTCCTTCCCACATTTGCAGGTTCTAAGAAGTCAAAAACTTTAACCTTTATTACAATGATATTGATCAATATTTGTTTCATTCAATGATTGAGTATTTTGGATTTCTTGTCTTCTTCTTCTTCTACTACTTGCCTCCTAATCATGCTGAAGTATTCTTCTTTGATTTCGGATTTGGTGGTTTAAAATTAGGGCACTTTTAGTTGGAAATGAGGAAAGGGGGGAGAAATGATGGTTCCCCCTTTTTTTGGGTTTAGAATTCTTTGATCCATTTTAGCCTTTTTAAATATGGGCGCATGACAGAGGCATAGGATTTTAGTTAAAGAAGTGAGCAAAAATGAGTTTTAGGACTAATCTGGCATATATTTTTATATGTTAGAAACTAAGGTGGTTAATTTTAAATGTGAGGGACTAAAAAAGTTTTTCTTAAAAATGTGAGGAACTATTTTGGCAATTTTTCCTTCTGTAAACTTGAAATTTTATCACGTATATTGGTACCCTTCAAACTTTCATAGCATGACTGTAGTGTATTTTATTAACAAGCCAATAGCATCAGCGTATCACTATCAATTTATCAGAAAGGAGAATAAGAACAAAACAATAGCCATCAAAGTCTACGCAACAGTCCATTTTCCATGTATACAGCATACAATTTCAACACAGCAACCGATGCTGCCAAGTGAACTCATGCAATAGAAGGCTTCTAAATACGCTGTATCGTGCAATTTCAATGCATTGAAATATAAGGAATCAAGCAAGTATGGCAGCAAAAATAAAAATTTTAATTCTTCAAAGTAGACCATTCTTTGATTAATTTTATGTAATAGTAAGTTAGTTTAAGAATACTATTTCAAATTGCGAAGAATTTTTCAAACCAGTGGAGATTTGATGCAAGTGAAGAGATTCACTCAAACTGCGCACATGACTAATTGGTAACAGTGATCTAGATGGACTCTTTTAACCTAACCTCTAATGTCAAAGCAACTTAAAATGAAAAATGCTAACTTATCGAAATCAACACACAAGTAGCAGAGAAATTTTAAGAAGAAGGAGAAAAGAGGTAGATATTTTCTCTTCCTGGCTAAAAATATCTGGCAGGTTAAACATACATTTGAAATAACAAATTTGCTTACATAAAGTAGATCTGAAAGCTTTTAAACCCTGAAAAATATAAGAAATTCTCAAATTGCCTTCTAATAAGATAAATTGTTGTAGCTCCCTTCTGTGCATATTGCAATCACGCGATCTACTAAACAACAGTTTCAACCTCCGATAATGACGATGAGATATATCGAGATTGACTCAAGTTAAAAAAAATTCTACATCTGATAATCAAATCTAGAATAAATTCATAGCGAACAATAAAATAAGGATAACAATAGAAAATTCTCAATTAGAACTCTTTGGAGAATAGAAAATTCACACTAGGATCCCTAAACGATAAAGAAGAGTCTAACTAAGAAAACTTAGGAGAGACTTTATTGAACAAACATGTAAGGCCCAAAGACAACCTAAGAGGGGGAGGGGTGAATTAGGTTGATTAAAAATTAATCAAATAGTGCCCCTTTTTCAAAACCACAATTTTAATTTATCAAACAATTGATTTGTGAAACAAATGAGCAAGCAAGACCATGAAGTATAGATGATATAGCAATCAATGAATCAAAAAGTAAGCTGAACAATAAGATGATAGAAAGCAAACCAATCTTCTTCAAAACTCCACTTGAGCTTGAAGAATAATCCTCAATTCAAGCAACTTCAACTTGGTGAAATTCAATCAACCTTTGTGTACAATGGAAGGCTCACTTCCTCCTTACTCCAAGCTACACTTAGTCAAGCTAGGAAGTTTTACAATCTCACAGATAAGCCTCACAAAACTACACTATTGATGAACTCACTCACAATTGAAAAGCTTGCAAATGAACTAACACTTCAAGACCTACAATTCTTATACAAAGAGTATTTTCTTGCTAAAATCACTTTTAAGAACTTGTAATCTAAGTGTTCAAAAGTTATCTATGAAGTTCAGACAAAGGTGTATTTATAGGGGACCAAAAAGTGTCTTAATATTAGTGGTCAACGGTTAGAAGAATTTGAAGAGTCAACTAGCCGTTGGGACTATCGGACGTCCGACACAATGTTGTGTGTCCGATGCTTACGTCCGACAGGATATTTCGTTCTTTATCGGACGGTCGATGCATATTTCCGCGTCCGATGGGCTTTGCGTCCGATAGAGAGCTCAGGAAATCTTCTTGGATACGATCAGACGGCCGTTGCATGTTTCTGCGTCCGATAGGCTTTGCGTTCGACAGGGACCAGAGAGCTCAGGAATTTTCTTGGATACTATTGGACGTCTAGTGAGGTTGTTGTGCGTCCGATAGGAGTGTTCGATGGATCCCCTGTCTATCGGACGTTCGGTACATCAAGTTGAGTGTCCGATAGAGATGTTTTGAGTTTTATTGGACGTCCGATATAAGCTATCGAGCGTCCGACAGCCATCAGTGACTTTTGCTTCTTTTGATTGAGTTCTTCAAATTGCACCAGTTGCAATGATTACCTGAGCTGCAAATATCCTTAATAGAAAATGTTAGATAAACTTCTTCTATTGTTTTGTAATTATCAAAATACGGGATCACGATTAACAAAACACAATAACATGAAATCCATGGGATGGTAGTCTCTCTTTCGAAGAGGAAGGCATTCTAAGAAGATGAGAAGAAATAGAGAGAAGTTAGGGTGCATTTGGTTCACAGACTGGATGAGAGGGAATTACTTATTCTTGAATTACTTATCCTAGGTTGAGTCATCCTCGGATGAGTAATCTTAATATCTAGTGTTTGGTTGGCTTTTTATTAGAAAGGATGTCTTAGAATTTAATTTTATCCTGTATTTGGTTGGAAATAGTATGATATGGGATTATTTATGTATAGACCAAAATACCCTTTTTGCTAGTCCTATAACTAGGGGTGTTCGAGTTTTAATAAACACAAACTCGACTTACAGCTACACACACACACACATATGTACATGTGTGTGTGCGTGCGTGTGTGTGATTATAAGCGGAGTTCAATCTTATTAAATGGTTCACAAGTCTCAATTTATATATCTAACCTTTTATGAATTAAATTTGACCAAGAAAATATGATTATATAATTAATTAATAGGACCAAAATAATATGAAAATTTACTCTTATTTTTAGTTGGGGCAGATTAATTTAGAATTTTAGTAGGGCCAAAATAGCAAAAAATTTAATTTATTAATGACAGGAGCAAATTAGTCCAAAATTATTTATTTCAATAAAATGGGTGAATTAGTTCAAAATATAATTTTTTATTAGCAGGGGCAAATTTATCCAAAATTTTAGTTATTTCATTAATATAGACAAATGAGTTTTTAAAAAGTCTAATTTTATTAATGGCATAGGCAAATTAGTCCAAATTTATGATATATCATTAATGTGGGCAAATTAGTCCAAAATATAGTTTTTTATTAGTTAGGGTAAATTTGTCAAAAATTTTATTAAATGATTAATAGGGACAAATTAGTCCAAAATTTAGATATATTATAGAGAATTGTAAATTTATATAGTTGTTTGAATAAAGTATTATTTTATTAATATTGTAAATAAGTGTCAATTATCATCATCCCACCTCTTACCTTATTTCGGGATAACTCATACCACCTCCCCCCATGGGATTATTTTATCCCTTGTATGGAGAATTAATTCGCTTAGGTAGAATGTGCCATCCATACATAAAATTCAACCAAATATGGGATGACATAGGATTAGTAATCCAATCCTATGTCATCCCATGAACCAAATGGACCCTTCGAGGAAAGAAGAGATAGAGAGAGAAGAGAATAGGTATGTAACTCTATTGTAACATCGATTGGTCTTATAACGTAAGTAATAGCGTATATTTAGACAAATAGGTTATTCGAATCTTTTTGGAAACTAAAATCTAGTTCTCAATAAAATTTAACTTTTTATTCTAATAAAACTCTTGCACTGAAAGATTTAAACTTATTTACACCATAATCCCTCACATTTAATTTGTCTAATAAATTAAACAATAAGGTATAAAAACTTATCTTTCAAGTCTCCATTTGAATTTCTTTTAATCTAGTTAAATAAATTCTTAATGTGTGACCCATTAGATTCTCATACACATTGGCAATAAATATAATTCTTAACAAATGAGACTAGATAAATTAAAACACCTTTTAATTTATAACTGATTCTACTAATCAATTTACTTATTCTCATAGATCAAGATTGGCATTTAACAATACATCATAACCACCCAACTACTAAGAAAAGTCAAGTAGTTAACTTTATTTTTCATTGAATATCTACCATGTGACTTATATCTTTTTAATATATTTATCTCATATTGATCTTTCCATGGAATATGTGCATATTCCAGTGGACTAATATTATTTTTGTGTACCAAAAAATATAGTTCAATGAAGAAGTATTTAGAAATATCTTTCTAAGATTTAATCACTTAACACAAAGATTTCTTAAATTACACTCCTACAAATGGTCAACAGTGAGATTAGTTTTCTTACATAAGAGGTGGTAAATTCTTATATGTCATTTTTTATCTTTCCATATATTATACTGCACCCAATTGCTAATGATTTGAGCATCTAACTCACGAGTAGCAATCAAACAGTGTCAAAATAAGGTACTCCATATGCAAAATACTATGATAACTCTAATCTAATGATTACTTACACAAATGACACTTAGAAATTAATCCTTTGGCACTTTAAAAAAATCTTTACATGGATCAATCTAGTGAATTTAATCATCTATTAAGCATCCACACACTAGATTTTATGTTTCTCATCATTGTAGATGGAGATCAACTACTTCTCATATAGAAAAAGTTTAACCATATTAACAATGGTCTATCTCATTAATATTTTGTTAGAGATATTTAAGAATAAATTTTAAATTTGATTAAATAAATATCACCATCATAACATTTATAATTTCATTGATTAGGTTCATTCTAAAGATTTTATCATACAAATATAAATGTACAAACAATCAACATGATAAAGATGTTATCTATTATAACATAAATAATTCAAATATATAACAAACCCTAAAAGTTGATTTACTTTTAGGCATATACACTTTCATGAACGTCATGATAATAATAGGCTTTTTCTATATTCTAAAATGGCCAAATTGTGAAGAGCAATGTCAAAAATAGTCATTAAATTATTTAGAATTCTCTATTTTAGTCACTGAACTTTTTGTTTAGCCAAAATAGTGATTTAACTAATAAATTTTCGGTCACTCAACTATTAAAAACTTTTACCTTTTTTCATTCACCGAATGTGCACACACACTTTTTGCTTAGAAAATCTATATTTTAATCAGTTGACTAATTTGGCTGAATAAAAGATTTATTGGCCAAAATAGAAAGTCCTAAATAGTTTAGAGACAATTTGTAACATTTCCCGAATTGTGAATTTAATCCCCAAACTATTTGTCAAATTCAAAACTATTTATTTTCGAAAAATTCAGTGCTCGTCCAAGTTCTTTGCTCTTTTCTTATTTGCGCATTCCACACTCTAGTCTACCCCAATTTTTTACATGGTTTGAGTGTTTTCTTTAATCCTTGTAAAGTTGGTAATTAAAAGGATTCAGGATAACAAGATTCAAGGATGGTTAAAGTCAATGTCTCCTGTGGTCCTTACACTATTTGCCGTGGTCCATAAACTATTTGCTCAGTGTTACTTTGTAAAAGGTCAGTTAGTTGCTCCTATTGAATTCCTCAACTGAGCAAGTCGTAGACAGGACAGGTTCTTGGACCACTGTAATTATAGTAAATATGGCCACTTTCTTCTACGATTTTGCTTAATGTGGAGTTTCCTCCTTAAGGTTAACTGTGGAGAATGATTTATTGTTAATATTACTTGTTTCATTTAATTAGTTAACTAAATATGTTGATTTCAATAAGAAGCAAAAACAAATTGCAAAGTAAAGATTCATTTGTGATTCAAGACACAATTAGACAAGCAAATGAACCAAAAAAAAGGGTAGCTCTCTGTTTCATTAGCACATTCCTCCGACTTCTCTCTCTCTCTCTTTTTTTTTTTCGTTTTTTGGTATCTTCATTTTGCAAAAGTATTGAAAAATTTTTAGAAAAAAGTTTTCTTCCACTGTTCACCTTTGAAAAAATCCTTTACGAATTTCGTATCATATATTCTCTTTATAGTTATCTGTTTGACTTCTATTACTACATAAACAATTATTTTGTCATAGTTTAAATCGTATTATCATCACCGTTACACAATTTAAGATATAAGTATTGCTTTTTTACTTTTTCCATCATTAATTTTTTTCTAGGTTTTTTTAAATTTTAATAATTTAATGGATCCATAATAAAATACTAATATAGTTAATCAAATTGGCCTAATATCCACCGTGCGAGATCAAGTTGAGGTTCAATGAATGTTTATGATGGCAATTTCAATGCTCCCACCATAATTGGGGACCGTTTAGAAACAAAACAAAGTTAAAAGACTCAGCCAGTTAAAATATAAGAACCACAATACCTAGAAAATTTAGGGAAGCATTGACACATTAACTCTAAAATTTTGGAATTAAACTCAAGGACTATAGATTGTATAGATAGTTTATCGACTATATTAGCACCTTGCCTCCAAGAAATATATGGCTGACTTATAATTTTGATGTCCAGTATTGAATTTAGCCTGGTGCCTTGTGGTATCCTGCCTAATCCTCATTTCCTTTAATCGAGACTACTATTAAGCTGCATAAATCGAAGATTGACTATTTTCACTCGCTTGGCGATCGTACAATAGTTCTCGAACATAATTATGTATACCAGATTACCATAATAGCTTAAAGAAGTTTTCTATTTTGTGCTGGTCTGAAACATGGCACATGTATAAAAAGATATTTTCGTAGTAAACATTATTTCATATTTGAACAAGAAATATGCTACATGTATAATTTTCCTAATTGTATATGGAAAATCCTATGCGATATATGACGTGTACATAATTAAATATGACTCACCTCTTGATTTTTAGGAGTTCCCTATCTGTATAGTTTGCTTAGCCATATCGTGTTTTTAAAAATTATTTCTTATAGGTGGGCACATTTCATATTTTATGTGGTACGGGTGTTCATATTTAAAAAAAAATCAAAAAACTGGTCAATTCAATCTAGATTAGATTTCAGATTTTAGCAAAATGGAGCTCGAATAAACCGAAATATAATGTTTGGTAAAACAGTTCAAAAATGGATATTAAAAATATATTGCTGAATTGCCAATTATCGGCCAAATTATCAAAATTTTATAATATATATATATATTTGTTACTAAATATAATAATCCCAATATCCTATTACTAAGTAGTATTTAGTAATTACTGATTAGCTAACTTAGGTACAACTGTACTTGGAAGTCAAATATTGATAAAAGTTGGCACGTCTGAGTTTAGCTTAACAATTGAATTTAAAGTTCTTGTTTGTTTCAATGTTATTTAAGAATTAAGATTATGAGTTAGGATTTAGGATTATGAACCTAATTGTTAATTTTTTTTTGGCATATCCTGCTTGTTTGAATTAAGTTGATTGAATTTTATTAGAAAAAAATATGGGATATTATTTTGTTACAACAATTTGTTAGAGAAAATTAAAATATTTTAATTCACAATTGACATTTCGGATTTCAAATTTTTGAATTACCAGTTTTTTGATCCAATTTAACAAATTAAACTTTGGACGATAATTGGATATTGGTTTTAAAAATCAATTCCTAAATTACCGGAATTTTTTCGGCGACTTCCTGATTATTGATCGATGAACACCCCCTATTGTGCGGTACTTCTTCTAAATTTTTAGAGAATGACCATGGGATATTGCCAACCATCACTTAGTCAAAAACACCGAAAAAAAAGAAAAAAATATAAGAAAAGAATAGCCATCAAAGTCTACGTAATGGAGTTATCATAAAAGATTTAGGAAAAAAAAAAAAAGGTCTACATAATGGTCCATTATCTTTGAGATTACAATCACAGCGCACAGAAATATGTTAATGCTCAAGTAAACTCATGCTGTAAAAGGTGAAATCCATTGTATATGGAAATAAATAAATATATATATATATATATGTATATGTATATGTCCACATACAGAGACACGTGCGCACACCCACAGACACACACAAAACTACATTACGTCAGCATGATAAGTGTCTTCCTTGTTCGGAAATGGGCAATTTGTGGTTGCAATCCCTAAACTAGTTTTCGTACATAAAAGTATCTACCTATAAATTTTTGGATAAACTACTTGGGGAGAGCCAGCAATTCTAATCGTTAACTTTGGACCCTGCCTTATTTCAAGTTACAAATTGGTCTTCGAACATTGAAACGCGTAAAAATTTGATCCATTGGTCCATTTACACTGTCAAATTCCAAAATTTTGTCCTTAGATCCATTAGTTTTGATGGCAGAGATGAACAGAATGATCAAAATTTATCCATTAGTTTTGATGGCAAAGATGAACAGAATGATCAAAATTTGATGATTTTTATTGCTGAGGGGTTAATTTTCTCTTTCCGTTTCTTACTAAAGAAGTTTCAAAGATCCTACAGTGGAGACAACAGCTCAAGTTCAGACCTGATGTCAGCAAAATAGTTCAACTAACAAAATTAAAACATTGAATATTATATAAATTATACTTCTATTGTTGGCCTTTTTTTCTGTTCTATTTCGTCGTGATGTTTGCAGTCGCTTGTGTAGATAGTTTTGAAAAATGCATATTTCATATTTTGACCGGCTAAGTTTGTGATTTGATGCGATACGAAATAATTTGGCATAAACTAATTGTTTGAAGTGTACACAGACAATGTGCGTATTCAAGATTTAATTTGTGCATTGTTAAACCATAAATTTAATATATAATCACTGGGGTTGGCTAAATAGTCAGTAACGGGGATATTGGAGTTATTTCCGCTGTTAGGTTAAGGGTTTGAGGGCGGAAAGAATGTGGGTAGGGAAGGGTAAAATAAAAAATAAAGTAAAATAAATTTTAATATAAGAGATACACAGTTTAAAGTCCATCTTTAGTGCTGAATTTGCCTACGGCGGATCATGTCAATTTATATCCCGTCGAAATCCATCTAACTTTTTTCTTAAAACATAGCTACCCAGCTATTATCAATATGTACTGAATATAACTAATAAAAGAATGCTACAACTAAGTAAATATGCCAATTTGGAAAAAAATCGAAAAATATTTGCAAAATAAGAATCCTACAATAAGCAAAAGATTTCACAAATGGCACCACAGCATACGATTGTAACTTGTAAGCAGATTAGCTGGACCAAGAAAATATATTTTACAAAAATAAAGTAAAAGGTAAGATGCATTAAATAATCCAACTATTATTTTTCTTAAAAATGGAACGTGTCTTCCACAAGTCTTCTTATTATATAGAAGTGGGTTTGTTGAATGGGTACACTGACTTTGGAACCTAACTTTCCCAGGTTCAAATTTTTGTGTGATATTTTGGAAGTTGGAAGTATTGCCAGATAAAATTACACCCTCTAGTAGAGTTGAGGAGGTTTTGGTCTATTGATTAAATTTCAAATCTTATAGTATAGAGGTTGGGGGTTTAAATTCCCTTCTCCTCCCTATACTTCTTCAATCTCATCCCCCTCCTAATGTAAATATATATGTATGTGTCTCTATATATACATATATATACATACATACATATATATATATATATATATGTATATGTATATGTATATAATACATATATACATATACATATATATACATATATACATATACATATATATATGTGTGTGTATACATACACATATACATATACATATATATACATATATACATATACATATATATATGTGTGTGTATACATACACATATACATATACATATATACATACATATATATATATATATAATATTGGAGGCCAAATTTGCAGGTCATATTGGATTCAATTTTCATTGCTGATTTACTACTAATTTGTACTTTTGTTGTATTACCAAACCTACAAAAGCACCATCTGCTATTATCTAGTTTTCAGTTTTTATTATCTTCTTTAGATAAATATCTTATTGAACATTAACCATAAATCTTAAAAATTAGTCGATCTACCTGGTGAATATGAAATAAAACGTGGCGTCACATTGTGTCACCAAATGCTAATGTAGTGCGCGCTAATAAAAGCAGGGCATTATTGTCAGCTACATGTAACAAAGAAATACAACTTGAGGTAAATTTCGTAGTTGACAACTAAATATCATTTTAAATAGGTAGAATTGGTACAGGGTCAACTTTTAAACCATGTAGCATCTATACTTATACGAGTATAATGATATATGGTGATATAGATTGATGATTAATAATGTATGATAATATGAGATTACTGGTAAGATTATTGCGTACACTACGCGATCTACAAGTCGATCTATATTAACCATACAATGTACTCGCCAATTACCATTATCACTTGGGATGCTATGCGGTATTGTTGAAGCAAATCTCCCATAAAATTAAGGGTTAATTACAATTAATCCCCTCAAAGTATACATTATTTCTCACTTTATTCCCTAGTCTTTAATTTTTATTATTTAACCCTATATTGGACAGAATTATCCTTCTATTATTTTAACTTTTTATTTATCATGTTTCATTCTCCTTTTTCCCTTTTTTTGTTTCTTTTTTTCTTTCTTCCTTATACTCTCTCCCATCCTTTCCAATAGAAAACTTCATCTCAACGAAAAATTTTATCTTGAATTTGTAATTGTATTTTTGGATGAAGTTTTAAAAAGGCATCAAAAACTAATTTATAATGATTTTATTTGTCACAAATTGCAATTAATGATTATTAATCAGGTTTCAAATTCAGCTTGTTATATTTTCTTGAAAAATAAAATAAGAAACTGAAATGTAAAGGGGAACAAGCAAAAGAATTGAAAGGTTATAAAATGGTATTTTGGAGAAGTGGTTTGAATATTTTTGTAATCATTTAAGGAGAAAATAACTCTTTTCAATTCCTATGTTTTTAGTTTCAATCACTAAAGTGAAGTTTCCCGTAGGGAAAAGGAAGAATTAAAGAAAGGAGAAAGAGACGAAGAAAATAAAGGAGGAAAGAAGGGGAAAGAAAAAAAAATGAGAGAGAGAGAGAGAGAGAAAAAGAGTTTAAAATAGAGGGGGGGTAATTTTGTCCAAAAAAGGATAAAGTGAGACAAAAAAAAGGTTAAGGGGTAAGGTGAAAAATGGGGTATATTTTAAAGGAATTAATTGTGATTAACCCTAAAATCAATGCTACAAGACAAAAGGAAAACACAGTTGCATGTGGTCCTATTCAGGCCAGCTATTTTTGTCCTATTCAATAAACTTTTCTGTGTGCTTAAATAACTGGCCACGCGACTTCCACAAGTCCTCCTATATTTAATGCTTGATGTGGAATTCTCTGTATTTTGGGTACCTCATACAGAATAATTTCTTAAAAAATTGCAAGCTGTCTTCCAAAAGACACCAAATTCTTTAATACATGAAAGGGATTTCTGATTAGTTTATAGTCTGATTTTACCGAATTCGAACTGCTCAGATGTATGTCGACCCAATCTGCACTATTTTACAATAACATTCATGAACCTTTGAGGAGGAAGCTTCTAATCACCTTAAAATGATTAATTATTACCTATTAAATTTCGGTCAAGACCTGAGGCCTCACAATGTAGTGGCGTAATATTTAATAGAAGTGGGGCATCATTGTCAACTATGCTAGCCTCATTGACAGCTTATATAATTATCATTATTACATTGCATCTTATGTGGTATTACTCGAGTAAATCTCTCATAAAACACATGCCGAGGGGGGAGGGAGAGAGAGAGAGAGAGAGCTTGGGGAGAGAAGCAAGAAAGGAAGAGTTGCACTGACAGCCACTCCTAAAGAGTGAAAGTTTTGAATGGATTGCAACTCATCGTCACTGCTTGTATATTTTCGTTTTAGAAATGTTATACTCATCTATTGCTCATATGGGATCGGAACGTTTTAGTTAGTCAGAATTATGTGGCATTTTTATTTTATCCTCACATTTTGAATTTTGCATCGTTAGCAAAATCTAATCCATGAACCACAACAGTTATTTTATTAATAACAACCTTTTGTAACCCTTATCCAAAGAGAAGTTACCTGTAAGTATTTTTTCCTACTTTAGAGACATTTCTGTGTGCTGAAACAAGCAGCTAGCACGCGACTTCCACAAGCCATCGTTTTTTAAAAGCGTGACGTGGGATTCTTTACATTTTACGCGAATAATTTCTTAGCAAAAGCGGCACGCATCTTCCGCAAGATCAGAATATTTTAATGCATTTGTAAGGACTTTTTTTATTATTTTGTGGTCCGAGCCTGTCAGATGACATGTCCTCGTAGTTTGCTTTTAGAGCTGGTCTGCCAGATTGGGTTTGTTTGGACAGGAGAATTCTCCCAAAATTTACTTGCTTGCATCATCAACACATTTTCCAAACACCTTTTATCCTCACACACATCACATTAAAAAAGTGCTACAGTATTTTTTTTTTCAAATTATTATTTCAAATACTCTCTATCCAAACAAACTCAAGAAAATAGTATACTAATGGTTTGGACTGCAAGAGTTTTCGTAGAAAAATGTTTTTGAACTGCTTATTAATCATCTTATTATCTCATGTACATAATATTGTTATAATGTATTTTTTTATAAAAACTCTAAAAATTTATAATCTAAACAGGCTCTAAATAGATCATTAAGGCTAATAAAGATGCTTACGGCTCTTTTATTTTGTACCCATAGGTCTGGTGTTTAGTTGTTTACAAAAATTTTAAAAAATTCTATTGAAAGCTAAAGTACACGAACTTTTAGGTTGCTAAAGTATAAATCCTCAGAGCCCTTAGAACATGGTACCGAAAATAAAATAAATAACTAAAGCAAATGCATAAATTACATAATACAACCTAGAACCCGTGCTTTTTTTATTTGTTTTAAACATACATCTTAGATAAAGCAGTAGTGAAACATAGTTTTCTTTCTTTTTTCTTTTTTGATCAATTTTGACTTCTATCTTCTCTCTACTATACCTCAAAAAGACATCTCAAAAATCAACCGCCATTGACCTCCCAAATGTGACGATTGTAACAGTCATTCATCATACTGAAATCACGCATCAGATTATATTAAGTCACATTTTTTGGAAGAATTTTGCTACAATTTGCATAGAAATAGTTCTTTTTTCTTGTTTCTTTTGTTTTTGTTTTTTATTTATAATAGCATAATAATTCCAACATATAGGAACACTAGTAAAAGATTTCTCTTCCTAATTAGAAGCATTTTAAAATTTTTTTTTAACAGGGGAGGGGTGAGATTTAAGAAATAAGAAGAGAGATAGGGAATTAGAATCCAAAACTTATACGTTGTGGGATCTAACAGAAGCATGTTATTACTCACTAAGATTGTAACCAACCCACACAAGATGATAGGCAAACGCAAAGTGTATCATATTTGAAGAAGCGTTAGAAGAAATGGTTGTGTCCTCTTATTTTAATTTCTTAAGTCGAAAGATCCAAGAATTGGAATTATTATAGATATAGTTATACTGGACCAATAATTTTTAAGACTAAAACCACATAAGGCTTTAGCTTTGGTTCTTTTACCTTTAAATTAAGGCTTTAGAATCCATTGTACACTTTGCCTGAGTTATTCATTTTATTTTCTGTGCATGACAGTGTATTGAAATAGCAAAAAAGAAAAAGATGAAAAATTATATAGTAGATTCATCAGAATTCTTGTATGTTTCGGAACCTCAGATGAATATCAAAGCATATTGAACCAATCAATTTTCATATTTAACAAGTAAAATTTAGACTAGAGGCTAAGATACACACTGCCTTGATTCTCCATAATTAATAACTAACCGTCTAAAGTTTCATTAAAATAAGTGTAACCTAATTATATGTTAGTGGTAATCACAGATTTGGGGGATACTTGTAACGTTCCGTGATTTTAACATGTTAATTTTGATGCCGACGTTGTGGGTTCATTGCAACTAGTGGGAAAAGACACCTTACGATGTGCACATTAAAAAAGAAAGGTTTTCTTTATAATAAAAGAATAGTAGTAATTAGAAGCCTAATTTAAAAAAATAAAATAAGATATTAAAAAAATTAAAATAGTGGAAGTTATTGAAATATAATAACTATCAACAATTTGTTTCTGATGCATTAAGTGTAAATCCTTACTTACACGAGGATAAAATTGAGATAACAAAAAATGAGAAAAAATTTTAATACCAAAAGTCATGGCTCATGCTTTATATAAGGAAATCTATTATCTCAAAACAAAACGAAAACAAATCGCTGAAATGCTTAGAGCATTAATAGCTTTTAGTGCAATGAATCCGTTTGAGCTTCACATTCCGACCAGCAAATTCAGGAAGATGTGTACTTGAGAAAATGCTATTTTACTTTATAAAATACTGCACATATTTGTGTTCACGTTATGTATAAATATTTTAGTGGGGAAGTTATTTACTGGAGTCTCGTGTACAGCCCACTGTTTTCATCCATACTACGTTGTTTCGGTTTTATTTTATTGGGCACAATTACTTTATACTCTTAGCAGCATCAACTTCCTCTTTCTTTTTTTTAAATAAAGTAAATGCTTGTGTGAATTCGACTCAAATCATCATTATAGGGCAATAGCAATACAATCATGACCATAGATTGTTTATAGGAGTTTTTATATATAAATTGTACACTAACAGCCCTCACGTTAACAAAAGTTGAATACACGATTTCTTATAAGAAAATTCATTTGCATTTATTGAGCCAACTTATTTGAATAGGAAATATGTGGCATGTGTAAATCTTTGGACTATCTTCCATAGACAGAAACATAAAATTCAATTAGAGGGAGTGAGTTTTAACATATGTAAAGTTACACATGCAGCATATAGTATTTTTAAAATTTTGCAGGGAAGAAAATTTGAATTCAAAAGGAACTCATTAAAAAAATTCTTAATTTTTCAAGGGACGAAATCTAATTTTTAGGAACTTGGAGGCCGGTGGCCTCTTCCTACCCCTCCCTAGTTCTGTCGCTAAATTCTCTTCAAACTTCAGTAGAATGCCCATGGGGTACTTCAGGTTCATCCACAAGTCGATAATATCATTATCAATTTATAAAAGGAATGGATTAAATGCACATCCCTACAACGTACTGTTAGTATTAAAAATTATACTAGTAGAATGTCCAAGGGGTATTTTAGATTCATTCACAAGTCAATAATATCATTATCAATCTATAAAAGGAATGGATTAAATACACACTGTTACAATGTACTGTTAGTATTAAAAAGTATACTACGTGTCAATTTAGACTGTAGAGGCGTGAGGTTGAGGCATTGGCCTAGTGGCTAAAGATTGAGACTTCAGGTATTAGGGATCTTGGGTTCAAATTCCCCTACCCCCTCCCCGCTTCTTAAGTCCCACTCCTCCCCTGCTGCAAAAAATTATAAAAAAAAAAAAAAAGATTGTAGATGCGTGAATTTAGTATTACTCTTTATGAAAAAAGGAGAAAAAAAAAAGTAGCAAAGAGTAGCCATCAAATTTCATATACCAAAGAAAAACATGTCTACGTAACGGTCATTTTCCTTTGATGAGGGGAATCTTAATTCCCAAGTGAACTAACATGCTCAAGAACGTCATCATTTGCAAATGGGCAATTTGCAGTTATAGTCCCTACACTATTTATCAATCTAAAACTAACCACCTAAAAATTTTTTTGCCTTCCTTCAACATTTTTCTTCTCTTTTTTGTTTTTTTGGTGATGTAGCAGCATTTTTTATACTCTATTGCTCTTATTCTAAATTTTATTTGGTCTAAAATGTCTTGATAAACTCTTTTAAAGTTGCATGGAATGGATTCACCATTACATTAGTAGAAATGGCAGACTTGAAGGATATAAATAATTGTATTAATAATGACTCCAATAGTCCTTAAACAATTTGCTCAATGTTACTTTGACAAAAAAAATTTAGTTGTTAAACCTTTCAACTTAGTAATTTATTGGTCCTGAGACAACTATAATTCTATTAACTATGAGTTTTCCTCCTCTAGAATATTGTGTAAAATTGAATTCACTCAGTGTTTGTGATATTTTTATTAGTATTATTAATCGTATAACTACAATATTCAACATGTAGGTTTTAATAAAACTAATAATAAATTGAAATTTGAATTTCTATCTAAAATTGATGAAGCAATAAAAATGAAAAAAAGAGATGGTGTTTGTATTATTCAAATATTTTTTCGAATTCATCATTTCTTTTTAGGCAAACCAATTTGTAAAAGAGCATAGAAATATTAAAAGACAAAGTAATTTTTCTTTAGTTTTTTACTTTGAAGAATATTTTGGTAATTTGGATTTTATATTCTTTTTGTATTAAATTACCGGACTTTCCTTATTGTTCAAACAAATAATTTTGTTTAAGTTTAAAAGAAGTAATTACAACTTTTACAATTTAAGATATTTCTTTTTTGCTTAAAGTCCTTAGTTTTTTTTTTAAGTGTCATAAAAAGTTCAATACTTTTATGGTTCATACAATGACAATATAACTAATCAAATTGGCCTGATATCGGCCATATGGAATCAAGTTGAGGTTCAATGGAATATGGGTGGCAAAGTGAATTGCCTAAGAAATAGTTGGGGAACTGTACAAATACAAAAGATATTTAAAACACTCAATAAGTACACTTAATTTAAGATATTTAAAATTTAGGGACCATTTAAAAATTAACTCTAAAAAATTTAGATGAAAATTGACCATAGATAATATTTGATAGTTTATGGTTCAGAAGGCCGCTAAAACAAAAATATAAATACTCCTATCTTTCTTGATTTTCACTCAACAGTTTAGCCTAGTGTGCAGTGGCGTCGTGCTTAATTCTCACTACATTTAAGTGTGTACTAGTATTTTTTAATTAATTCTTTTATTTCATTTAAGTGTGTACTAGTATTTTTTTAATTAATCTTTTTATATATATACTGACAGTATATACATTATCAACACTAGATGTATAATAACTAATCTTAATTTAATTTGAAATGTAAATTTTACATATATGTCATGCATGCAATCATGATAATATTATATACTAGCAATTTATATAAGATTAACCCTTTTTTTAATCCTATTATCAGAAAATTGCAATAGTTGGAGCAATATACAAATGAATTCTAACTCAACAATATTGGAAACTAAATAAAAATGCTGGAATGGATACTAAATATGTAGGAATATAAACCAAGCTAATATTCTTTCATTAGTATGTGGGTTCCAATGGAATTTGTTTCCAAGTTATACTGTAGTAGTACTAGCATTGATAGGAGTCGTAGGGTATTGGTTTCGGGTACATATATATATCAATAGAAGAGATCAGGAGTTTGAGGCCGTCATTGTCTGATTTGGAGCATCCTCCATTGAACGATATAAAATTTTCCTTTGTCTCTTAATTTATCTTTGTGAGTTTTCCTATGGGTTTATGCTAGATAATTATTTTGGGTCCTACAGAGTGGTACCAGAGTTACGGTAAATTGAGTTATGGCAAACCCTAACTCCAATATTGTTTGTGGTGTTCAAAAATTGAAAATAAGGGTAGAGTTCAATTTTTGGTAGAAACAGATGAAAACACATCTTTAGGCATGTACATTGCATAGGTATGTTGAGACCCTACTTGCTCAGGATGCCAGTGAAGAGGAAAAAGCAAGAGATAGTTTGGCGTTGTCACAAATTCATTAGGCAATTGATATGTCAATTTTTGAAAAAATTTCTATGGCTGACACGGCAAAGGAGGCTTGGGATATTTTGGAGAAAATATATAAAGGCATTGACAGAGTTCAACAGAATAATTTGATGATGTTGAAGAGGAAGTTTGAACTTATGATGATGGAGAAGTCAGAATCTATTGAATCTTATTTTTCTCATTTGTTAGATATTAAAAACGAGATGGCACTCAATCAGTATCAACTTTCTGCCAAAGCATTTGTTGAGAAAGTCCTTTATACTCTACCCATGAAATTTGATCATGTGATAGTTATGATCCACGAGATGAAAATTTTGGATAATTTGAGTATTGAAGAGTTGCATGGATCATTAATTCTACATGAACAGAGAATTAATGAGAAATTGGATAACACTCCGGAGAAGGATACAGTTGAAAAAGCGTTGAAGGCGCAGTTAAATTTGAGAGGCAATAATGAAGTTAGAGAGTAAGGTGAATCCAGTCAAAGAAATAGAGCTACTTACAACAACAAAGGTGGTCGTGGCTACAACAATAGAGGCAGAGGAGGTGCATCAAATCCTGGACGCGGTAGAGGTAACAATTTTAATTTTAGAGGTGGTCCTGGTAGAGGCAGAGGTGGTAATTTTAGAAGAGAAAATAATTTTCAAAATAATTTTGGTCAGAGAATTATTTGTTATAATTGTGAAAAATCTGGTCATAGACAGTTTGAATGTAGATCTAGAGAAAATGCAAATAAAAATTTTCAGACTAATGTTGCTGACAATCAGGTTCAAAATAATAGTAAAAAATCTGAGACTTTATTATTGGCCTGTAATGCGGTTGATATGGTTGATAAGAATAAATGGTACTTGGATACAGGGTGTAGTAATCACATGTCTGGCAAGAAAGAATTATTTGTGGAATTTGATGAATCTGTCCATGGTGAAATTAAGTTTGGAAATAACACTATTTTACTAGTGCATGGCAAGGGAAAAATTCCCCATTAGCCTGAAAAATGGGTCTACTGATTTTATTTCTGATGTTTTCTATGTTCCTAGATTGCATCATAATTTGTTGAGTATGGACCAATTGTCTGAGAAAAAATATGACATACGTATCAGGGATGGTACTTGCACTATTTTGATAAAAATATTGAAATGATTGCAAAGGTGTCAATGACTTCAAATCGCTTATTTCCATTGAATTTGGATGCTGAAAATTTTTTTGTTTGAGTATAGTAATAGATGACAGTAATTAGCTGTGGCATATGCGATTTGATCATTTAAATTTTGACAGTTTGAATTTTTTGGCTCATAAAAGAATGGTTGGTAGGTTGCCTGATCTCAGAAAACCTGACAGAGTATGTGACATGTGTGTCTTGAGAAAGCAACACAGGGATGCTTTTCAGACAGGTAAATTTTGGAGGGCCAAAAGACCTTTGAAAATTATTCATTCTGATTTATGCACTGTGGAGGTCCCTTCTAATGGTGGTTGTAGGTATTTTATTACCTTTATTGATGATTTTAGTAGAAAAGCCTGAGTTTATTTTTTGAAGCAAAAATTTGATACCTGTGACACTTTTAAGATTTTTAAGAATTTTGTTGAGAAGCAAAGTGGCTGTCAGATTAGAATTTTGAGAACAGACAGGGGTTAGGAATATTTGGTATGTGATGATCTTCTTGAGAAAAATGGTATTTTACATCAATTGACTGCCAGATATACTCCACAGCAAAATGGAGTGGTAGAGAGGAAGAATAGGACAGTAATGGATATGGTGAGATGTATGTTGAAATTAAAAAATATGCCAAAGTCCTTTTGGGCAGAGGTAGTTTCCTGTGCAATTTATTTGTTAAACAGGTGTCCTACTAGAAGTCTTCCTGGTAAAACCCCTGAAGAAGTTTGGAGTAGTAGAAAACCGTTCGTTGGCCATCTCAAAGTATTTGGATGTATTGCTTATTTTCATGTTCTTGATCAATTGAGGAAGAAACTTGATGATAAAGGGGAGAAGTGTGTTTTTATTGGCTACAGTGAAGTTTTCCGAGCATACAGATTGTATAATCCTGTGACGCAGAAGGTGATAGTAAGTAGAGATGTGACGTTTGATGAAAGAGGAGTTTGGGATTGGTCTACTGAAAATCCCAAAATAGATGAAGTAATTCTAAATTATCAAAAAGATGAGCCTAATGATGATATTCAGCCATCACCAATTGCTCAAATTCCACAGGCTGACTTAACTGGACGTCCACAGCGTCAACGGCATATGCCAACTCGTTTGCAGGATTATGTAATTACTCCTGATGATGTTTCTTCTAATGAAGATATTGTTAATTTTGCATTGTTTGCAGATTGTGATCCAGTGGTGTATGAGGAGACAGCCCGTGATGATCGTTGGGTGAAAGCAATGGATGAAGAAATTCATGCCATTGAGAAAAATGACACGTGGGAGCTTACTTCTCTTCCAATTGATAAAAAAGCCATTGGAGTGAAGTGGGTCTACAAGACGAAGCATAAACCAAATGGAGAAGTTGATAGATACAAGGCGAGATTAGTAGTGAAGGGATACAGGCAAAAACCCGGGATTGACTATTTTGAGTTATTTGTACCTGTTGCTAAACTTGATACAGTCCGGATGCTAATTTCTCTAACTGCCCAAAATAACTGGAGAATTTATCAAATGGATGTCAAATCAGCTTTTCTGAATGGCATTCTCAATGAGGAAGTATACGTGAAGTAACCTGCAGCATATATCAGAAGAGATCAGGAAAATAAGATGTACAGATTGAAGAGAGCCTTGTATGGTTTGAAGCAAGCACCGAGGGCATGGCATACAAGAATCGATTCTTATTTTTTGACTCGTGGTTTTCAGAGGTGTCCATATGAGCACACATTATATATTAAATCTTCTACCCGTGGTGACATTCTTATTGTGTGCTTGTATGTAGATGATTTAATTTTTACAGGAAATAATTTAGATATGATTGCTGAATTCAGAGAGGCTATGATTCAGTAATTTGAGATGACAGACTTGGGTCTCATGTCATATTTCCTGAGAATTGAAGATTTTCAGTCTGACCATGGCATTTTTATATCTGAAGAGAAATATGCAGGAGATATTTTGAAGAAATTCAAGATAGATGCAGCAAAGCCAATTATGACGCCAATTGAAGAAAAATTGAGGTTGACAAAAGAAGATGATAGTGGTTATGTGAATCCCACCTATTTCAAGAGTTTGGTAGGAAGTTTGAGATATTTGACGTTTACAAGGCCAGATATCAATTTTGCTATTGGTTTGATTAGCAGATTTATGGAAAACCCACGTCAGTCACATTTGCAAGCGGCTAAGAGGATTTTGAGATATATTGGAGGTACTCAAAGTGATGGTATTTTTTATTTAGGAAATGATCCAATTGAATTTTTTGGCTGCACAGACAGTGATTGGGCTGGTGATACCGTTGAGAGGAAGAATACTTCAGGATATGCCTTTTTCATTGGTTCAGGAGTGTTTTCCTGGAATTCAAAGAAGCAGCAAGTGATAGCTTTGTCTACGGCAGAAGCGGAGTATATTACAACAGCTAATAGTGCAACTCAAGTTTTATGGTTGCGTCGCATACTTGATGTCCTGCAACACAAGCAAGTTGGTCCTACGACGATTTATTGTGACAGCAAATCCGCCATTGAATTGTCCAAGAATCCTGTGCTTCATGGGCGTAGCAAGTACATTGACATCAAGTATCACTTCATACGTGAGTTGGTTCGTGAGAAGGTGATTGAGGTAAATTATTGCAGGACTGAAGAGCAAGTAGCAGACATTTTCACCAAGGTTTTGAAGATGGAGACATTTGTCAAGTTGAAAAAGATGTTGGGCATGTCCAAGTTTGAGGAGTTTGGTTTAAGGGAGGCATTGTAAGAATATAAACCAAACTAATATTGTTTCATTAGTATGTGGGTCCCGATGGAATTTGTTTCCAAGTTGTACTGTAGTAGTACTCGCATTGATAGGAGTTGTAGGGTATTGGCCTTGGGTACATATATATATCAATAGAAGAGATCAGGAGTTTGAGGCCGTCATTGTCTGTTTTGGAGCATCCTCCATTGAATGATATAAAATTTTCCTTTACCTCTTAATTTATCTTTGTGATTTTTCCTGTGGGTTTACGCTAGATAATTATTTTGGATCCTACAAAATACACCTAGAAAAACTCAAATATGAAAAAAGAATTGAACATAATTATCTATACTGTGATGGCTAAAAATGTAATCTATTTTTGTATCACAATAAAACAAATAATTCAAGTCAAACAAAATTCCCAACGCCCCAAAAACATTCAAAATACAAGAGTAGGGTATAGTTATCGCAGTATACTATACAAAAAGGGAAAAAAAGAAATAATTCTCTTATAATTCTAGATAATACATATTTTTAATTTTTATTTAGCCTATCTTTAATTAAAGATTCAGTTGCTTTGTAGTAGTTACCTGGTGAAATCGTAACCTCTTGCTTTATTAAACAAAATTTGTAACTTATTAAAATTAAGGTTTAAATACTATTTTTTAATTTATTTGTTACTAAAGCTTTAATAAATTGATAAAACCCTTTATTTGATCAAAGGTTTAAGTTCAAATTCAAATTTTGCATGTGTATCATGCATTCAAACCCACTAATTTTTCAGAACAAAAAGAAAAAAAAAACCCCCACTAATTTATACAATGCTAGTGCGGAAAAGATTAATCCAAGAAAAATTAACTTTTTTCTTCTTTGAGTCAAGTGATATCAAAACACTTTTTTTTTTTCACGTAGAAATTAATTCTTATGATATTCACTCATGAATTTAGCCTAATTCATTTCGCTTAGTTGGGCTCCAACGTTCACACTCATCTTAACCTAAGCATGCTATATGATTATACACTACTTTGACATACTCTTAACCAGCAAAATTTGAAGATACACCATTTTCACATACTTTGACATCGTACAAGAGGTGAATTTTATTCAAACACTCTCGAGCATAATATTGCGTACCAGGTTAGAATTTTGGCTAAAAAATGAAATTCACTTACATTCATGACAAAAAGCAAAGGGTTTTTGAAGCATTAGTATGCTTTTTGGTAAAAATGAACTTAAATGAAGTAAGCTGTTTAACTATGTGGGATCGATAAATACAGGCATATGCAAGTTTATGATGAATTATGAGTAAAATAGATGTATTAATGAGTGCATGATTACAAAATATTCTATATTGAAATAAAAATTTTTGTGACACCATATTCTCTCTCTCTCTCTCTCTCAAAAACATGTATAATCACGGTTACAAATGTGCATTGAGTTTGCAATCTCATATAAAAAATTAAGTATCAAAATTTAAAACATTTTATAATGGACCTTGTTCGCAGCTTTTCTGCCTAACTCCTTCACTTCATTTATCATTTTATCAAAAAAACAAGAGAATGATTTAGAGTAGGATATGTGATATAAAATTTAAATTATAACATTAAAATCTAGTACCTAAAAATATACTTTCCACTTATTTTTTTCATTATTTCTTTGAATATGATCAAGTATTTCAGTTATGATTATTAGAAAAAGCATTCATGCTGCTTTTGGTCTCGATTATCACATCTCAATTAACCATCTATTTCATGTTTGGTTTCTCATTTTATTTACTTAAAAATAACTATTTTTTTAAATTTCAAATGCCGAATAGAAAAATTATTTTCTAGTTAAAACAACCAATTTTCAAATACTAAATAGACAAATTTTTTTTGTTTACTTAAAATAACTATTTTTCTAGTTAGGGAATGGTGGAAATTAAGAAGTGAAAGAGAGTGGGGGGATTTAACCTTTTTTTTTTTTGATAGAAAACACAATGGAATTTTATTAGGACAGCTAGAAATCGTCTAGCAGTAATTGATGAACAAAGTTTGGAGGGGAGTTCCAAAAAGTCCTCAAAGTTTTGATAGAACCTTTAATTTAAGGATAACTTTTTTATACATTGCCAGTGTATAAGTTTTCATACACTAGCAGGTTTGGATTATGCCATATAATACAAATTTAATTCCATTTTTCCAATATTGAATAGAAAATCTAATCTTGTCAAATGCTGAATAAAGATTTGATTTTTCAAACACCTGCTTTAAGGAAACAAATCAGAAAATCTAGAGTCAAACTTTCTCTAAACGAGATACATGCTATCTAGGAACTTTCCTTGTTCCATACTAATTGTTATTCATTTTTCTGTTTGATTTTGTTTTCTTTTCGTTCTACCAATCATTAAATAATTGTAAGTATCTTGTTTCTAAATCCATCTGGATCATTTTTTTTTAATTAAGGCTATTGTTATTCTACAATTCTCATAGTTGAATAATGTTGTATATAGAGCTATATATGTTTTGGAAAAGAAATTTGGTTTTGACACAAGTCAACAAAACTATGAATAGGTAAACTCAGAAAATCAAAAAAGAGAAGAAAAACGTTAATCAAACCAAACAAGACCTTAACAATGAGATTAAAAAGAAAAAAAAAAAAGAAGAAAACTTTAACAGTAAAGATTATAATCTAAATTCATTTAAAGCTATATATCTTTCAATAAACCCAATGACCCGGTTAAGTAACCACAAACCTTAGTAGTCTACAGTCAAAATTAACCTCATATCTTTACTAGGACTTACTAATTGACATACCCAATCGCAACATTCCAAACCATCTTTGTACCAAAATATTCATTCACCATGGTTGTGCAATTTTTTTTCACTCTTGAAATGTTTTACAAGAAAGCGTTTTTCATCACATTTGATTATTTGATTAAGCTCGCTTATCCATTTACTATTTCTTAATTTGCAACTATAGTTCCCCCTTCATGACCTAATACACATGTAATACTCCAGATACGTAGCTCTTGGTGTGAAACCAAAAGAGTTGTTGAGAACCTTGGGACTTTTTGAACTATGAAGCTTTCAAAAGTTGGAAAGTATGACTTTTAATAAGACCATTCCCGTAGAAATCTAACACCTCCTTTTTCCTCCTTCCTGGCTAGTTCCATTCATCAACAACTTTTTTCTGTTTCCATTCTACTTTTTCCATGTCCCAAGAAATTATATGGTTACATTTGTACCCAAGATTGCACAAAGAAGCAGTCAACAAAGACAACAACCACAAACCTTCTCGCTTCTAAATTCTACACCAGTTTTTTCCCTTCCCTCTTCTAAAAAATCTATAAAAACCTGTGTAAACCCTTGGGATTTGATTTCCACTGATCAGTTGGCATTTTTCTCTAGCCCCATACCAAAACTAAACACCAACGTGGCTAGGCCTAGTGAGTCCACAAAAACTCTTTTGGGAAACGCATCTCAATATTGTTTAGCATTTGAGAGTTCTCCCGATCCATTCCTTATCGAGTACTTGCTCAATTGATCAATCAAAATGGAAAAGAGGTCGAGAAAGTCTGCAATTCTTTCAATCTTGATATCTTTAATTTATTTGACAAAAACCTCTGCTCAACAAAATTGCTCAACTTACAAGTTTAACACCAACAACATTTTTGCCACGTGCATAACCCTCCCAGTTCTTAGCTCTTTCTTGCACTGGAACTACCATGCATCCAACCACACCGTCGACATCGCGTACCGGCACACCGGCGTCACAGCCTCCAGCTGGGTTGCATGGGCCCTCAATCCCACCGGTTCAGGGATGAGTGGAGCTCAGTCTTTGGTTGCTTTTCGCAATTCCACTGGAAATATCCACGCGTATACATCGCCGGTGACCGGCTATAACACGCAGCTGGCAGAGGGGCCTCTGAGTTTTGGGGTTCCGAAAATCTCAGGGGAGTTTATAAACAATAATGAAATGGTCATTTTTGCGACCTTACAACTTCCAGCCGGCCGCACCAGTTTTAATCAGGTGTGGCAAAATGGTCCGGTTAGTGGAAATACTCCTCAACAGCACTCCGGGGGTGATAGCCTGAGGTCTACCGGAAACGTCGATTTTGTCACTGGCCAAGTTTCCGGAGACGGTGGAGCTGCTAGTTCTCAGCAACGGAAAAAAAACGTAAGTCAACTAAACCTTCTCCTTTTCTTGATTAAGCATATCCGCAGCCTAAACCGTCAAAACCGTGCCGTAGGAAAGCTGTGACAAGCATTGTGTTATATTAGTACTAGGAAAGTGGTACACAATTTGGATTTTGACTATTGGAATTGACATCAATTTGATACCAAAAAAAGGAAAAATAGTTTCTATTAGAATAGATATTTGCCCCTCTGTTTTTTTTTTGGTTATGTTCAATAATTAGTCCAGAAGCAGTGAACTAAATTTGGTTTGAAAGTCAAATTTTGATTTAGTAGTATACCAATTAACTTGCTAACAGCAGCAAGTTCAAACCCCACACTTGCGTTTGGAGGTTGCAGTTATACAGTTGTCTAGTTAATATTTTATACGTGCCTTCTTCTCATAATCTCGTATATAGTTCAATTGAAAATGGAGTCTCTTCACTTTCAGTTTTATCTAATTATGTAAACTGATACAATTTTGATATAAATATAAATTATAATTGAGTTGAAATAAAACCTACTCATAGTTACACTAAAAATATATTAGTTTATACTAAAATTATACTAGTTTACATAATTAGACGGAGTTGAATGGAATCTCAACTAGAGAGGCCTGGACCTTGGTTCAATCAACTTCTTTCTGATTAGGGTGGTCACCTCGTGTAAATGATTCGCTTTTACCCCGATCACGCATATAGTTCAGTTAGGTTTCCCTCACATTAGAGTAGAATTATTTTAAATTGTAAGGAAAATGTTAGATTATAAAAGAGTAGAAAAGATTCCTTCCATCTTTCGCCTCATATTTTGTTTCACACACAATGGTAAACAGCATGTGTTACATGTCATGTGGCAAGAGGAAAGAGAGTGGGTAAAAAAATCATTTTCAAACTTTGACCCTTTCGATGGAGGGTAGGTGGCATGTAGACAAGCATTAGAGCCTACAACGTCAGGGGAAAAGGAGGACTAAGGGGTCCGAATAAAAGCTTATGGTCTCGAGTCATGACCTCAGAATCTAGAAGAGGTTTGACTTGTGAGCTGGTGGTGGTTGGTAATTTTATATGGAAAAAATAGACAAGTTAGGTAGAGAATTTCAGATAATCGGTTGCTTTCAGAATATTTGGTGCAATCAAATTGGGCAATTTAATTCCCAGATCTACCATAACTAGGATTATAACATAGAATATGTTCGAAGGATTGATAGCACATCTAACGTGTGATTTTAATATAAAGAAATTGCATCATTTCCATAGAACATGAAAGGAAATTACTATTGACAGTAGAAATTGCATCTTTTTCATAAACCATAAAAAGAAATTACTATTGACACTTTTCTTGACCTTGGAATACATGAATTTAACAAAATAACATCAATCGTTTCATTGCATTTACAATCACTTTGTTTTATGAATCAAAATAAATGTTAATAAATATAGGAGTGTAATAATTATATCTAGACATATCAATTTAGAGTATTTATGAGAATCTAGAGTCATGGCTCCCTAATCTGTCTTTATGCAACTTATCATGTTCCTACTAGTTTAATTAGGACAGGTGACCTCTCTAGTTCCAGTTTAGTTGTGTAAACGGATAGAATTTTGGTATCAACTCATACAATTTTGGTATAAACATGAATTATAACTAAATTGGTGTAAACTCAGGATTATATAAAAGAATATACATTTACACCAAAATTGTACCCGTTTATACAATTGGATGGAACCTCAACTAGAGAGACCTTGGATCCGTTTAATTAAATTGAAACATCTACGAGCAATTAATTATCCATTCATTCATGGATTTCATAACCTATTTGTAATTAATGAAATGGAAAATTCATACACTGCAGGTTCATGGAGTGTTGAATGTAGTGAGTTGGGGAATTTTGATGCCTTTTGGTGCTGTGATAGCAAGGTACTTGAAGGTGTTCAAGTCAGCAACTCCAGCCTGGTTTTACTTGCATGTTGCTTGCCAAACTTCCGCCTACATCGTTGGTGTTTCGGGATTGGGAACAGGTCTCAAACTTGGCGATGAATCTGGAGCTTCACAAGACACCCATAAGGCCATTGGTATCGTTATGGTCTGCCTCGCAACAGTTCAGGTACCTATCTTTTGTTTGCATGTTTGGATGGATGTTCTCAAAAATCTTGTAACACCTTCTAACTAATTCAGACTTATTTCAACATAGAGTTACATTACAATTATTCAACAAAACTCTAAAATTCTACCATACAAAGGGAGATTTTCTTTCTTTTTTTTTTTATTTCGTATATAACTAGATAAACTTGAAAAAAAAAAAAAAACACTCTCAGTATGTAAATAGATTGAATGAATATTTTTTGTAGCTAAAAGAGAGCTCTTAGAGAATTATTCGCTGTTTTCTTTCTTTCTTCTTCTTTTTCTTTTCTTTCCTTTTTTTTTTGAATAGCTTATGCATTTGGCTTTGTTACAATACACATCAGCCAGTTTCTTAAATTAAATAACTTCCTTTACAAATTAGAAAGAAAAAATAGAGGATTCCCTCTAGGTGCAATGTAGGAAATCAGTGTATACACAAAGATTTTATTATCAATTATTCATTAGTAAAGATAACTAGGCTGCAAGGTGCTACATATCTCCCCTTTTCTTCTTCTTCTTCTTCTTTTTTTTTTTTTTTCCTTTTTCCTCTTTCTTTAATTAATGTTGCTGGCTATGTACGTGTAGGTATTTGCCTTGCTATTAAGGCCAAAGCCAGATCACAAATACAGATTTTATTGGAACATCTACCATTATGCTGTTGGCTACGCAGTGATTATCCTAAGCATTGTAAACATTTTTAAAGGGTTTGACATCTTGAAACCTGAAAAGAAATGGAAGGATGCATACATTGGTATAATTATAGCAATTGGAGCCATGTCAGCTGCCCTTGAAGGTTTCACATGGTTTATTGTCTTGAAGAGAAAAAGGGAAGGTAGTAGCTCAACTAATAAATACCCTTATAACTCCAATGGTGTGAATGGAGTTAACGGCTATGGGGCTAGGATACAGCAGGGAGTGTAGATGACGATCTTATTGATGTCTGCTTGGCTCCTGGACTAGTTATTTCTTCATTTACTTTTTCCCAGTTGGTTATAGGATTTTGATGTGTATTACATATATTGAGAGAGTTTATGTTTGTTTTTCGTGTTAGTGACTTTATCTTTTCATATTGATTTTGTGAATAATGATTAGAATATATATATGCGATGCGTCCTTGTGTTTAGAGGATATAATAAGAATGCCTTGTTTTGTTTTCGGTAATGATATTCAATGTCCACGTCCTTTAAGAACATGAATACGTCTTTTAGAGCATGAATCGATGTGGAATATAGAGACAGAGAGGAAATCACAGAGATGACTTATTAGGATAACCACAAATATAATTTGATCATGCAGATAACTACAAATATAATTTGATCATGCAGCCTAATTTTCTTTAGCATAATCAAAGCATAAGTTAAAATGGTATACTTATGATTTTGTCAATACAAAGGCCATTCTAACAAATATTTCTTGAAGATATTTGTGTCCTAGTGATGGATTTCCAGTGAAACATGCAAATGAAAGAAGATCTACCTTCTTCCAGTCACCCTTATTTGGGAAAAAAGTGCCATAATACTTGATTTCAAGCCAATCTAAGCATATTATACAGAATGTGTATATAGACTTCAAACGGACATTGAATGTTTAATCAAATAACAAAAGAGTTAATTTACACTGTTTTTGTAGAAACTAATATTAAATATTTTTGATAGTGCCGCTTTACAAAGTGAAGTAAGAACTACAAATCGATGTAAATGTAAATTTCTTGATACTCACAGAAATACCTATTAAGCTTGTAGCATGTCCGTAGAGGACACCATTAGTTTCAAAATGTCAACCATTTCAAAAGAATGTTCTGCTCTCAACTGCACACTTGATTCGGGTGATAAATTCATCAATTGGCATTGTCCCCAGCTCCCCGCTATGCCTAGACCTAACAGTTACAGTTTGTGTTTCTGCCTCTTTGGGGCCAACAACAGCCATCAATGGGATTTTCTGCTTCTCTGCATTTCTAATAAGCTTAGGCAATCGCTCCCCGCCGCAGATTTCAGTTCGAAGACTGTTTGCTTTCAATCTCCTCCATATCTCATTGCAGTATTCAAGCTGAAAGAAACAATTTCATCATAAATTCATGAAAAACCCAAAATCAAGTATTGACAGTTTATAAGTTTCTAGACAAAAGGATGCCAATTTTCAGCAACCAAAAAAGATTGAGCAGTTAAGAGAAGTCAAATACCCATTCCTAATACGTTTAAACTTAAGTTTCCTTATCTTAGACTGAGCAACAAATGAGAAAAGAAGTAAATACTAGATCAAGGTTTGACTTAGGCTAGACTTCTGTAATGCAAATAAACGGTTTAATTCTCACCTAGCCTTACAACTAGTCTCCCAATTTTATCTGGGACAAAATAAAGTTGCAATTACCTGTGCATCTGTGACTGGTAATATCCGAGCTTGGGTAGGAGAAAGCCACAATGGAAAATCACCAGCATAATGCTCTATGAGAACTCCAAAAAACCGCTCTAAGGATCCCAGAACTGCACGATGAATCATGATGGGCCGCTTTTTCTCTTGGTCCGAATCAACATATGTAATGTCAAAACGCTGGGGTAAATTAAAATCCACCTGTAGGCCAATATTAAAGACAAGTAAAGGAAGTTAACGATTCATTTCTTACTTCTCTTTCAGTTGGAATGACCTCATCTCCAATGCAGTTTTATTTCAAATTCATGGTCGCTTTACTGAACTAAACCCTTCACTCTACTTTCTTAATGCAAGAACTTGAATTGACTCCACTTCATATAATGATTGCTGCATAATGTCATAAGTAGATTATGGTTTCATACATGCTGAAGGATATCTTTTCTATTCCGTTCATCAACACTACTTCAACCATGACCCAAATAAAATGTGATATTCATTTTCAAAAGAGTATCAAAGATCTTTGCATACTGGACCAAGTACATTCCCTTTCAGTTCTTCAGTGCGTGGAAGGATAAGGATCCTGAAGAAGGAAGCAAAAGATGCAGACAAACATGGACATGCACGTTGAAAGATTTCAAATTGTTTGGAAAATCTCATTAGCAATCTTTACCTGTATGGTTGAGCATTGCCACTTCCTTCCAAGAGCATCCTCAATTTTAAGATCAATCTTTGGACCATAGAAAGCACCACCACCTTCGTCAATCTGATAGCTCCATCCTTTATCATTTAAAGCATCCTTCAGGGCAGAGGTTGCTTTCATCCATATATCATCGTTTCCCACAGCTCTTTCTGGCCTTGTAGAAAGGTTTACTTCATACTTATCAAAACCAAATTGCAGCAATATTTCCTCTGTAAGATCCAGTACACCCCTAATTTCATCTTTTATTTGATGTTCCAAACAAAATATGTGTGCATCATCCTGGAAAGTTTACAAATGAAACAATAACAATATAGTAAGCAACAGGTTGCATCTAGAAAAATTGCATTGCAATGAACATCCGTATAAGATAAATTGCATAACAATTTTGCGAGTCAAAAAAACACAAATGCTGTAGTCCCCATCGAATATAAATCTACCTCACATTAGAGGAAGCATTCTGCCAACATTTCGATTTTTCAGTTGTCACAAAGATGCATAGCTGTTAGTAATGGATCGTGTTCTTTTTGATAGAAGGTATGATCCCACCCATAAAGATTACAACTTAAGTTTTCTAAGTCGAAGTTAATTTCAGTTTTGAACTACATCAATGTCTCTTTTATTGCATCCATAAGAAAGCATGGATGACTAAAACCTAAGTGAAAAATTAGAGACCACGAAAATCATATTAATTGTCTCCATTATGCTTAGACATAAACATCGAAAGCACCATTTTGTTGTATCTCATTTACTGAGGAAACTGTCACAACATCAGCAATGGACCCTGTGGTTCTTCATGCAAATCATGTAAAAGGCACGAGACTCTGTCAGGGATAAAGCTACATTGGTGAACCCATAACAAAGGCCAATCATTTAAATAGTTAATGTCTGTAGGCAAAGGAACTGCACCTGGGTAAAACCTCTCACACGGAACAGGCCATGCAAGCTACCCGATAATTCATATCTATATACCGTTCCCAGCTCTGCAACCCTGATTGGAAAATCCCTGTACGAGTGTAACTTCCTTTTGTAGACCAGTATGTGGTAAGGGCAATTCATCGGCCGAAGCTGATAAAGTTCTTCCTCAATCTCCATCTGATCAAACATATTTTCTTTGTAGAAATCCAGATGACCACTGATCTTCCAAAGATCCGCCTTCGCCACATGTGGAGTGTAAAGTAGATCATAACCACGTTGAATATGAATCTTCTTCCATGCATCTTCTATAATGTGCCTTACAACAGCACCCTTGGGATGCCAGAACACTAACCCTCCACCTGCTTCTTCCTGGAGTTTTTAAATTGACAAATTTATGCTTTATCATCCATGGGAAATGCAGCAACCAAGATAATTTACAGGTAAGGATAGCATAAGGAACCAACTAGTTCAAACTGCACAGACATGTATAACTTTTCCTACCTATTTATGTAGCGACTGACCTGCATAGAAAACAGATCAAGGTCTTGTCCAATCCGCCGGTGATCCCGGCGTTTTGCTTCTTCTTTAAAATGAAGATATGCTTTCAATTGTTCTTCATCTTCCCATGCGGTACCATAGATCCTTTGCAGCATTGGCTTATTTATGTCTCCTCTCCAGTAGGCACCAGCAACTGATTCAAGTTGAACAGCTTTCCTGCTAATATTTCCTGTAGATTCAACATGAGGCCCAGCACAAAGATCCCACCATTCATTGCCTAGTATAAAGATAACAAGGAGTAAGTAAGTATGAAAATAAACAAATGAAAACAGCATGGGTTTATAAGGAAGAGGCCAATGTGCAGATTAGTACGTCCAGCAGATTATGTAGATCTCATAATAACTCATTTCTCCTGTCTTACAATTACAGAAGAACTTCAGAGTAGGGATGGCAACAGAAGCGGGTGCCTGCAGCTGCCCGCCTGCCGGGGGAGTAATGGGGCAGGGAGGATTTTTCTTGGACAATACCCCCATCCAATCCCCCAGCTTAAGTTTATTAATGTAAATAAATATAATATGATTCATAATCTAATAATAATAAACTTGGAATATTGATTAGTTGTGTATGTTTTTACATTGTTCTATGTTACATTGGAATGAAGGTTAGACAATTTGTTTTTTTGTTTAGGATGTTTCTTGATTTTTTAAAATAACCATTGCATAAAGGATCAAATTGTGAAACAAAGGTGATTTAAAAACACCAGATTCGTATTTTATTAATGTGTGGCATAGGCATGTTATCAGCTGCATGAGCATTCCTCGGTGTTATTTATGCAATCTGATTAACATTTCTAAATTTCTTGGTGCTTTCCTTCAACACTTTTCTCATTTCATTTTTTCCTTTTCTATCTTCTTTCAGCTTCCTTTTCTAAATTGTTCTTTAGATTTACCCTTGATCTATTGGACACGGTAGTCGGGAGTTAGGTTAGTTTTCACACTTTTGAGGTGGAATACGTTCAAGACAATCCAAGAAAAGATCAAATTGTCACCTGCTGACACCTGGGGGGAGCGGGGCCAGGTTTTTTTTTTGGGGGGGGGGGGGGCACCCTCTCCAGTCCCAAACCATCCAGTTGCCATCCCTACTTCAGAGCAGCTCATTAAAAACATCACAAGAATGTGCCAAGTATTTTTGAACACTAAAACAAATCAATAATCTTCAAACACTATATTTAACAACTGCATTTAAATTTCTTTTGTCTACTAGTTCCAAATCCTGCAGCAGCTACCCCCGACTATAATACAATACCCTATAACCAGAATGTGCTACAAGTTTCATCAAATCCCACTGATTTCACATGGCTTATATTTTGTTAATAGGACCCATTTCCAACAAGAAAACTATGCGGGCTTAACCTAAAGGAAATCCCTACTTTTCGAAATTTGGGTGTACTTTGACTGGATCTATTTCCTTCCCAAATATCAGAGTTAATAATTCTTTTTGACAACCCACTTACAGTGTCAAACTAAGCTCAAGCATAGCACAGTTAAATCAAATTCTGGTATGGACAGTGCAATACTTCTTCACTTCATTCTCTCCTTTTCTTATCTCCACCTCTTCCAAAGGTATAATAAATAGTTGGACACAAAATCAAAGCTGTAACACTTCACAGCATTGCAACCTAGCAAATGCCTTGGACCAAATACTAAGTGTCCTGGTAAATTAGTTCATCAAAAAATTTGATCAGATTCTGAGCCAGCCCACACACATATCACTGAGACAAATGCAAAACTCTACTCATATGCAGAAGTTCCAGTAAAATTCTAAATATTTTTTCCATAACAAATATCTAACACAATAACAGCCACTTCAGATGACAAGTGTTCCAAGCGATGTGTAGGCATGCAGAAAAACTCCATGAGATTTGCAAAACACAAGCAATACGACAATTTTACTATAGGAGGAAAACAACATTCGTGACTACTTCAGAAAGCAAAATAAGTCTAAAATATAAATGAAGATAAAAGCTGAAGGACAGAAACCTCAAGACCGGAAAGGAGAAGGGGGTAGGAGAAAAGAGGGGAAGGCAGGCGGGTTGATTGGATTATTTGATGGGCTTTACCAATATGATATATGGTGATAGGTTCCTCCTTAATGCTTTCCAAGATTTTTATCTTGTAAGGTTCATTGACAGCAAGTATCCTTCCTTGAGCTTCATCTCGGCTAACTTCTTCTCTAATTAGTGGTAAGTTTTGCCCAATGATACGATCCTACAGATGATTCAAGAAATAAATTCTGTACCCAGAAAGTATAGAAAATGAATATTATTCAGCATTGTCACTGTGAACAATACCCATATAACAGAAAGAAAAATAAACAAAATAATCAGCCTATTTACCATTTCCTTCTTGATTTTCCTGAGGTCTTTATCAGTTAATGGCTCCATATCAAAGTCATAGTAAAAGCCATTTTCAATCCAAGGACCAATTGTCACTTTTGCATCTGGGTAGAGCCTTTGAACAGCCATGGCCATCACATGCGCACACTGCAAAAAGAAGTTCTTTTCAAGCAGGAAGAAATTCTGCAGCTAGAGTTCTATAGTTTCTTCTTCAGTCATAGGATATCAATGAAGTTCTTTTTGCCAGTTCATTAATATCTATAAATCTTAGTGCGCTCAGGAATAAATAGAATGATAAAAAGAAAAGTAAACAAAATGAAAATTCAGAAAGGAAGAAAATACACAAAACACCAGATTATTGTTTTGTTAATCCATACTGCCACCTGCTTTTTTTTTTTTTTTTTTTTGGGCGTCAGGGTTGCTGAAAATGGATTGTGCAAGAAAGTTGGTTTTCCAGACCTTTCTGACACAATGTACCACATCTATGAAGTGCAATATGTGCTCCGAATAAGAACTATGAAATTCTACTCTAACTGAAATAATAATCAAGTGCAGTTTGGATACTTTTTAACGCTATAAAAACGGTGACTTCCAAGTTGCTTTTCCAGAAAACTCTTTGCAAGGGAGACATCAGTTACATTTTTGGATTCCCTAACCGATGCGGCTCCTTCTCACAGAAGTCAAAACTATGCGCAGTTTGAAAATGCCAAAAAAGGGAAAACACACATTATGTTGTAAAGCTACAAGACTCTCATAAAATCTTGGCAATAAAAGAGAGGATTATCAGAAGGAAATAATCTAGTCATGGAATTAAGGAATCTTCATTCTTTAAAAGTTTTACCATAGCTGCAAAAAAACTGCTTCAGATCAAAAGTCTGTCCAGAAAAATACTTTCATCTGTTCCATCCCAAGGACAGACATATCTGAGCTTTTTTTTTTTTGCAATAAAGTCACGCAATACTAAATTTAGTTAAAGGAACCAGAGGCAGACAAAGCCTAATGTCTTTGAGCAGTTTGATTTGGCGAATCAGCCATGAGGTATAGCCATATATAGACATAGAGGACAAGCGAGGGAGACAGACATAGGCTGTTTCTAATGTTGTGAGGAATTAACAGCAGGTTAATACCAAGAGGAGTTCAAGTGTAGAACAAATTTTTCCCTTCTCATGGCTCTAGAATCAAGCATGATTTGGACACACTTGAGTCTGCCTCCTGCAGGCCCTCTGACGTTACACTTGGTGATACACTAGCAAAAGGACTATCTTGATGCTGAAGCCCACCCCTAAAGCATTCCAAGTGGACTTCCTCTTGCTAACAGAAGTTCTGCCACTACGAATGCAAACCGAGGGAGACAGACATAGGCTGCTTCTACTGTTGTGAGGAATTGACATCAGGTTAATACCAACAGGAGTTCAATTGTAGAACAAATTTTTCCCTTGTCATTGCTGTAGAATCAAGCATGATTGGACACACTTGAGTCTGGTTCCCGCAGGCACTCTGATGTTACACTTGGTAATACATTGGGAAAGGACTATCTTGATGCTGAAGCCCACCCTTAAAGCATTCCCAATGAACTTCCTCTTGCTAACAGAAAGTCCGCCACTACAAATGCAAGAGCCATGCCAAGATTCTTAAGTCCTCCCCAGCTAATGTCAATATCACCATCTTTGGTGCCCCAGAATACTTGAGAAACTAGACATTTTTTCACCTTCTCTACAATTGAAAGACAGATGAAATGAAGGTAACTTAACTGCTTATTTCTATATTTAAAGAAACAAGAATCCTACGGCCAAACTATTCCTCGATGCTCTTCTACCTGGAAAATTGAACATCTTTAAACCTCTTGTTCCCCATAGGCCACACAAGAATGGGTCGAGTTTCTTCCATTTCTAATTCTTGAAAACAAGCACCATTGGTGATCAGAATCACAAGAAAATCTTGATGCGTGCACTTTGAGCCATGTTAATAGCAGCTTCACATTCCATAAGATAGTTTTAAGCCAAATAGCTTTCTCCACACTCCATTTACCTCCAAACTTCCACTAGCTTGGCCTTTCTAACAGACTAATCAGCTGTGCTCATTAATGCTAAATTTGTTTCTCTTTTTGCACTTACATGATTACAGTATTTGTCTTCTCATGCTCATGATATCCTTTTCACCACTGCTTATCTATGTACCATAAAGAGCTTGTTCATTTAAAAAAACAATTATAAAAAAAACAATAATAATTGTTTGGAGACTAAAATTGTCCCATATTGATGATACACCATGGATTGCCAGCCATATATATAAAGATCTTGGGCTACGTCACTCATTGCCAATTGGTTTTGAGATGGAAGTCCAGCTCCTTATCATGGTATCAAAACCCGGTTATGACAACTCCCCCCGTACTAGGGCCCGATGTAAACACTCGGATGAAAGGTTGATATTGTCCCAACCTAGTCCCCAATGTTTGATGGGAGAGATTGTTGAGTTTATCGCACATCGGCTATGGAAGGCAAGGTGCTTGATTATAAGTGTAAGGGAAAGCCTCAACCCTTGAGCTAGCTTTTGGGGTGAGAAAGCCCAATAGCACCCTACACCTTCCAAGTGTGAGAAGCACAACCAATTGGTTACAAGCATGAAGAGAAAGCCTCACCCCTTGAGCTACCTTTTGGGATGAAAAGGCCCAATAGCACCCTGCCCCTTCCACAACCGATTGGGATAAACTCAACAATCTCCCCCAAAAAAAAAAAAACACATCAAGCACTAGGTTGGGACAGCATCCACCATTCATCTAAGTGTCTATATTGGGGCCCTAGTACTAGGGAGTTGTCGTAATTGGGTTCTGATACCATGATAAAGAACTTGGACTTCTATCTCAAAACCAATTGGCAATGAGTGAAGTGGCATAAGATCTTTATATATATATGGCTAGCAATCCTTGGTATATAAATATGGGCCAGTTTTAATCTCCTAACAATAATAATTGAGAAACACCCAATAGCCACTAACTATAGGACAATGGTCAAAAATCCATTCAAGAACAAGGTGTCCAATATGACGACATTCTCTCTGCCAAGGCTTTGGGACATATTCACAGTTGGCATATCCCTGCTCTGACCAAGATCTATGGGAATGATTAGCATCTTTGACTCAAAATCTCAAGGATTTAGTAGAGACTCAAAGAAATTGAGATAAAGATTCTAATTTTTTAATGGAGTTAGCTTATCTAAATCTTTGACAACAGCAAAGAGGCATTGTTCCAACACTTTGAGTCAGCAGTGGTTAGCTTTAGTGATAATAAAATTCTGGAGCTTCCCACGGAACCTCAACAATTGTTGCACTGGTGAAACTAAAAACCTCCAATGCCCTCAAAGCAAAGTGCAGCTGCTTCCACATTTTATTACAGGGGTTCATCACAAGTTCCATGAGGAGAAAAACATTGATCGTGGTTCAATTTATAAGCTTCCTGTGAACCCCAAACCCCCCGGGGGACCCCAAGGCTCTTGCAGCTCCTGGGGAATCATGTTTGTAGCTGTCAGCCTATCTGCAATAGTAACTACACCTCTTCAATCCCACACCTAATTTCCCCCTTCTCTAGCTTCAACTTCATCTTCTTCTCTTCCTCAATGCACTCCAAAATTTATAGTACCTTAGGACTCTGACTTTGTCTCTTGTACTTTTTGCTTAACATCTTCACTGTGAAAATCGACTCTGTTTAGATGAGCTTATCAAAATGGACTCTATGGAATTTGTTTAAGCAATATAATTGATGTGTTGATTGTCTTCCATTCAAAAAATTATTCTACAAGTATTTGGTAGGACAACAGACTAAGAATATTGGTACCTAGGCTATGATAGTTCAATTACTTTTGATAAAGTTACAGAAACTAATGACTCTTTTTATCAAATAGCTTAAAATGTCAAAAGAGATGTAAGTCACAATTATATCAATTTAGATAATTCAATAAATAGAAAAAAAAAGTTGGAGTTAGAATTGACGTAGTACCTTATATTGGACAATATATATGTCCTGGAAAGTATCGGAAAAAATTTTTGCACAACCATACTTATAAGCATCTAAGAGCTACCAATATAGTTTTATTTTTCTCATGCCATCTACTCAACAAGGATAAATTGGTTAGTTGTTAGTTAATGCTCAAAAAGTTTAAGATGTACTAGATATTTAACTGGATTTTAATGGAGTCCTTCTCAATGAAGGTCCTTTCAATAGATTGGTATCTTTTAACATTCATTTCAAAAATAAAAAAAGAAAATGCCTTCTTCAAATGGGATGTACACCCTAAGAAGACTAGTCATAAATGCTACAATTCATGCTTAATTCTTGTTGCTTCATCTAGATCATAAACTCCCTGTAGATTCCCAAAATATTTATGTGTCACCATTTTTATATAGATCTACATGTTTGAGTTAAAATGACTCACAACACTGGTTAGCCCCATTAGTTATTGCCCTTATTTGTTCTTACAAATAGCTTCTTACATTAGTATTGATAAGTTGCCTGTTGGGTTTCATTCAGCTTTCTATTATGATGCGGGTGGAAGCCCAAGAGAGAGACTCATTATTCAATTCATAATTTATATGCGAACCAAAACAACACCTAGAGTAGGGAGGCTGTGATAGCACAAAACCTAAGATTCCAAGATAGAATTTAAGAAGAGGAAACTCTTATTGCCAGCTCAAATAAGAATTAGCAGCAATCCAACCCAATGTTGAAAAGAGAAATTTGTAGAACTCTAACTCTAAGCTAAAAGTCGTATCTAAAACGAAGTCACTCTCCTCCAAGTAAATAATTATGAGTTTCCATACATCGAATTTATGAGTTCACAAAACCTGAATCCTAAGGCTTTAAAAAAAAAGGAAACAACAAGTCCTAATGTAACTAGTCTATAGAATACAACTACATCAGCAGCGCCAGAACTCAAAGAATAATAATTTGTGACCTTAAATTTCCTTGCAGCACATTAACTGCATTCTAACAATTGCATTAAACATTGACCATGGAAGATGACCATCCGATTAAACTGGAATGATGAATCTACATTCATCATCTGCAACCTCAATATACTGCAATAAGATCACATTTCCAGCACCAGTATCTGATTTCTGTGGTGGTACTCTTATCATTCCTAGAAGATGTGGCAGAAGTAGAGGACCATCTCAAAATACCCTTGCTTCTTTAATTTCATTAATTTATCCTCTTAAAAGCCTACACATTAGTAGAGTTTCTGTTTTAAACTCCGAATATTCTGTCAAATGAGTCATAAAATCTGCACGTTTACATGTAAAGACCAATTCATTGTCAATTCAATCACCAGAAAATCAACATTAAAAAAGAGACTTGAATCAACGAATCTATAATTCTCCTGCACTTGACAAAATTCAAAATTGTCCAAAACCAGGATTCTCCCACTTTGTTTTACCCCATAAGACCAAAAAAAATATCTAAATAATTTCTCTTGCGTTTGTTTCCTTCTTCACACCTTACTCTATATTATATAATTGTTGTGACATATACGATTCATTATCTCATTAAATTTTACACAGGTTGATTCAGATACAAGTGCTTCAGATGTTCCCCCCACTATCTCTTGGCCTTTCAATTACTTGATACAGTAGATGTCAAATTCTTAACATCACCTAATTAAACTATTACTTTCAATTTCACCCCTTATCAATACTCATGTCGTGTCTCACCAAGACATTCAATTTGAATCAGACCAAGAATATAATTAATTCCCAAATAACAGAAAATCTCAACCACCTGGTGCATTTCAGCTTTGAGCATCATATCAAATGAACAACATCCAATTGCTTCTAGCTAGTAACAATTTCGCACAAGAATCACAATGCCATATGAACATATATGCATATAATAAACTAACAAAACGGAAATGTTTTACAGTGTAATTCCAGTTTCTTACTGTATGCCGAATTCTTAGCAATCTCTCTGATGATTCGTTAGTTGGAAGCACGACTCTGCCCTCAGAAGAGGAAACCGCACCATTTTTCCCTTCTTCTGTAGGCACAGAGGGAGCCGTGAAGCCCGACGAATCAGTCGCCAAAGCCCATGATAGGGGAACTCCATTCCTCTTGGCTCCACAAATTTCACCACTTTTACTGCTAGAAGCGATCAATGAAAATTTGATTACAGTTTCTGTGCTTCGTGGGATAGAGCAGGAGAAAACGGGAAATGGGTTCGAGAAGAATCGAAGAGAAGGAGTGAGTAAAGGGTTCAAGGAGTACAATGAAAAAGCCATCCGGTGGGGGAGACAAGCCAGCATTGAGGATGAATTGTTGGTGGCTTTTCTTGGTGTTCGGTAGGATTTTGGTGGTATGGCTCTTAACTGTGTGGTGGAGGTTAGGACAATTAAGCAAATCACGTTATCATAGCTCTTGCCCTCACGAAGTTTCGTTTCTCACAAGTTTGTCCTTGCCTCCCTGGTGTAATTTACCCCAAAAAAAAGGAAAAAAAAAAACTGTTGAAAAATGGTGTAACAAAAGTTAAATACTAAGGGTGTGTTTGTTTCAATGTAGAATATTTTCCCTAAGAGAACATTTTCAATGAAAATCCGTTCCTGGAAAATATCTAATTTTTCCTGTATTTTCTGGTGTTTGGTGCAATTTTAAGAAAATGATCCAAAAAAAGGAAAATCCTCCAACAATGATACCGTCCCATATTTTTCGTTCTCTACCAATTATCACTTCCTCCTACCTAACTCATCAGCCACAAGAAGCAATCCCCAATTCAAAACCTTTTTAAGTCCCAATATATAAATCAAAGACCAGAACCAGAAACTCATAATCTCCCAAACCAATTGAGTATCGTAGTAATAAAGAGTTTAAATTATATGCTTACCACTGATTGAAACTTTATGAGAAAATTAGCAATTGAAAATTGATGTTTCTTATATTAAATCTTCTTCTAAAAAAGTTCCTCCTGACTCCATTGGCTTCATCTTTTATTTCCAAGTTCTCTTCTCCAAAACTTCAGAATGCAAAGTCCAACAATCTAGATCTAGAATTTAGAACCCATAAATGTGTGTGTGTGGCGCAAGAGGAAAGAAACAGTACGGAGGAGACATAAGAAAGACAAAGAGTTCGGAGAGGTGGAAAGTTGTGAGGACTTTCAACAGGAAATGTAGAGAGATGTTGCTCTTGATTTGATCTCTATGGTTTAGTACTTGACAGTTTTGTATAATAGCCAAGTGCTAGGGAGATTAACAAGTCGCGATAGTCATTAGAAATTAACTTCCGTATCTTAATTTTGGAAGTCATTTTACACCAAGTTATGTAAAAGATTTTCTACCAGAAAACATTTTCCAACCCTTTTTTTGCCGCCAAACAGAAGAAATTGAAGAAAATATTTTCTAGAAAAGATTTTCAGTCCAAACAAACAAACCCTAATTGAAACTTGTGAAGCCTAGATCCCTTATCTTATCCTACATCCAAGATTTACTGCTTACAATCCCTCTCACCTAGTACCTATCTAACTCTCCCCCTCTATCCTCCTTTATCATATTATATGTTATCTAAGAATGTTACCGTACTAACCAACCCAACCCTCCCTTTAGATCGTTCTCCCTCTCTCTCTCACCCTCTCTTTTTTCTTTTTAATAGAAAAGGACAATTTCAATTAATGAGATTGTTAGAAATCCTTTGGCACGAATTGCTTTACAAAAGTCAAAGGGGAATTTCATAGGGATTCAATAAGGTCGGGTCAATAGATTTTGCATATTGTGAAAGACTGTGCAGCCTTATTTGCATTTCCAGGAATCCAGTTAACATCAATACATAATTGATCTAACAAAGACGGACAAACATCCTCGATTATAGGACCTATGTCCGAAAGATCTTCCTCCTTCTCACGTTTCTTAAACTACATAAAGCACAGAGGGTGAGCCATAGTTAATTGTGCAGGTATATGTGCAACTTCGCGCCTGATTTTGGTTGTTTCTGTCTTTTCCTTTGTTCCATTGCCTATGCTGTTGTCCCATGTGCGTTGCTGTTGGGTTGGTTTTGCCTTCTTATTTCCATAATGCCCTTTGTGCTGGTTTATTCGTAATTTGCTCCTACATTTTGTCCTTCCTTCTGCTGTGCCCTAGCCCTGCTTCCACTGGCTCTTGTTTCCACTTGGCTTTCCTGTTGTTTGCCGTGGTTGGCTCAGTATATCTTAAACTACTTTTTCCCGATTGTATGCAGTTTTGATTATTGGTATATTGGTAGATTTCTACATTTTAGATGGATCGTGTATAGGGTGTTATGATATGTTTATAAAAGTATTCAGTGTAATGCTTATCCTGTTGCTTCATCCCAGCAATTTCAGTAATTAAATGTCTATGTTAATAAATTTGTAAATTAATGCCTTCTCTACAAAATATTAGCATGTGTAGTTAGCTTATTTTTTATTGTTTTGTTTTATGTTGCTTCAAATGAATTTTTGTTCGTTTGCAAGTATAATTAAAGATGCTATTGCTTTGACAAAGCAATTTTAGCAGTTTAATACTTTTTTATTACTGATTTATGAATACGCATGCCTTATTAAAAGTATTGAAGGTGTAATCTATGTTGCTATTAATTAATCGATTGCTAAGTATCACTAAAAGTGACAAATTTGTTCTTTCCGCTTTTGATTGCCTGGGAAAATGATCGATCGAACAAGCAAAATGATTGATTAGGCAGTACATATATATAAATATATTTTTATCCCATTAGATTCTTCTTATTATTATTATTATTTTATATGTGTGTGTCTGTGTGTGAGGACACACACATACACAAACAGAGATATACATATATATACTTCTTTGCTTCATTGCTCTTGTATATAGACTCTCTATCCATTATCTACCCTTTTTTTTTATCAAATGCATCCATATACTTATTTTTCCTTTGTATATATAAGAGTACCTAATATTTTTATTAGTTATTTAAAAAAAATAATATTTTTAGTATTTATTTTCATTAAATCAATCGAGTCACGTATTTGAATCCAACTTTAGTCATCTTGTTCCATGCTCGATAGTTCATGAGTTGACTGAAATAACCTCAAATACATATTTTAGTTTTTATTTTGACAACCAAATTACATATATATACTTGATATTTTTATTAGTTATTAAGAAAAATAATTATTCTTTTTGGTTTTTTAAAAAATATATTGACTTTTAGTCACCTCAAGTGTCGCTCAAGTTTCCTTTTCCCACGCTCGATAGTTCGCAAGCTAACTGCAGTAACCTTAGATATATATTATTTTTAAATATTAATAGTCAAATTACATATATATTCCTAATATTTTATTACTTGCTAAGAAAAATAATATTTCTATTTATTTTCACTAAAAATTATAATAGATTTCCCCTCCCCAGGATTCCAGCAGCCTTGAATTTTAACTTTATTAAGCTCGAATCAAGACTCGACTTCAAGTTCAAGCTTCGCTTTTTAGAGCTCGTCCAGCTTGGTCTTCAACTTTAACTCGATAAAAAATGAATCGAGCTTGGCTTAATTAAGCACCTTTTTTTTATCAAATGCATCCATATACTTATTTTCTTTTTGTATATATAAGAGTGCCTAATATTTTTATTACTTATTTAAAAAAAATAATATTTTTAATATTTTTATTAAATCAATCGAATCACATATTTGAGTACAGCTTGAGTCATCTTCTTTCACGCTCGATAGTTCATATGTCGACTGCAATAAGCTCAAATGTATATTTTATTTTTTATTTTAATAACCAAATTACGTACATATACTTGATATTTTTATTAGTTATTAAGAAAAATAATTATTCTTTTTGATTTTTTAAAAAATAAATTGACTTTTACTTAGCTGAAGTGTGACTCGAGCTTCCTTTTCTCGCGCTCGATAATTCACAAACTAACTGTAGTGAGCTCAAATGTATATTATTTTAAATTTTAATAGTAAAACTGCATATATATTCCTAATATTTTTATTACTTACTAACAATAATAATTATTTTATTTATTTTTTAAAAAATTATAATAAATTTCCCTTCCTTAGGACACGAGCAGCCTCAAGTTTCGACTTGATTAAACTCAAATTAAAATTCAACTTTGAGTTCGAGCTTTGCTTTTATAGCTCATTCAGCTTGATCTTTAGCCTGAACTAGAATTGAATTCCTTATAAATTAATCATCTTCATTTTCACTATACTAATGAAAATTAGCAACCACTATTTAAAATCACAATACATATTTTATTTATTTATTTATTTAACCAATCTCCTATCTAAACTTAATCAATCCAATATCCAATTAAAAAGTGACTGCCAATTTTCCTTTATAATTATCAACAAATATTCTCTCATCCTTATTATATGCTCATTCTTTTTATTTATGCCACACTTCTTTCCCCATATATGATTTTTACATCTATTTCCTGCTTTTATTCTTGCATTTGTTTCCTGATTTTATTCTTACTTTTTTATACCTCCATTTTTATCCAAAATACTCCTGAACTCTTTTTTTTTTTTTTTTTGTAAGTGTGAGTAGGAGGTCTCGAACCCGGGACCTCTCACTTACCATCCCTCCCCCCTCTTGAACTCTATTAACAAATAAGTCTTCCATTACCATAAAATCCAAAACAATATGGTCAACCATGGGCACCCCGTGAAGTGCACGGGGCACAATGCCTAGTGAGCTTGATAACCGAGCGTGCGTCTCTTTCTAAGAAGAAACTAGGTATTAGGAAAGCCTTAACTAAGCTGATTGCTTCTCTAACTACATAGGCTTCAACTTATTCTGCACTTCCCAAGCTATTAAATTTTTTTGCCACTCCTACAATGAATAATCTTTCATGGTTTCTCTTGATCATTCTTGATCATATTGTATATTATCTGAGAATTTCAATTTACCATCCAATCCGACCCAATTCTCCCTCTCTGGATCCTTCTTTATCAATCACACGTTATCTAAGAAAATTTTAGAATATTTTTTAAGCAAGTTTCATGGATAGAATGAAATGCACCTTTGTGGGCGGATGAGATGAAAGGGAACAAAAGGTTAAGGCAATCACTGCAACCATATCAATAGGTAGAGTATTAACGAAAAGAAAATCTTATACCAAATGACATACGATTTAAGAGATATAAACAAATTAAAAGATGACCCATTTTGTTGATTTTAGGGATTTTCAGGTTTATATCTATCGTTAAACTGTCATGATTGAAAATCATGTTTTGTAAATGGACTAAAACTCTTAACGAAAATCCAACTCCTGTGAGATTACTATTTGTCTAAGTGAGCCTGGTTTTGTATGATTGAAAATCCAAATCTAAACCCATATTTTGGGTTTTGTATGATTTATACTTAAATCTAAACCCAAATTTAGACTTTACCGAAACCCAACTTTACATGTAAATATGTACTATATTTTATGATATTTTAGTATTTAAGGATACTTTTATCATAGTAGCTTGAAATGACTAACATTTTTTCCCTATAAATGACATTCATTGGTTAATTTAAGTAAGCAAAATTCCAACTAAACAACATGATACACATCCAGACATAAACAAGCGTGTTTCTTTATTGAACTGATGTGTTTAAAGGAAAAAGAGAAAAAACGGAGTAGGTTTAAAAACATGCAATATTAAATGTTAAATATAGATGAAAATTTTTAAACAAATAAAATTAATTTGCACAAATATTCTTGAATGCTGATTTTGTTTTCTAGAAAATGGCAATTGATTGCACATCCATTATCTTTAAATTCATAGGTTTTTTGGTTTTAGCATTCAATTTTCAATTGCACATTAAGAAATACCTATCTATTTTTCATTTTTTTCAAATCATAAGAATATAGTTCTGGATTACGCACATACAGTCCAAGCACTATCATTTGATATGCATAATTAAGCCCCTTTTCATTGTTTTGGGGTTATTTTGCACTATGCTTTCCCGTATTAGTTATTGTTGTACAGTTTAGCTCTTTGACTAAAAACACACCATATTCTAAAGCAAGCAATTAGAAGAAACAATATCCATGAAAAGGAAATTTGACATTTTTTTTAAAGAAAATGCCCTTAAAAATGGGATACAACCAAAATTGAAAATAATAAGAAAGAAAGAAGGAAATATATGCCATTGGAGTCTATCATAAAATTTAAATAAATACTTGGAGGTCCTCTCTCTCTCCCTCTTGAAAGCTTCCCCTTCTCACGGTAGGAGCTGTGTATCTACTCACAAATAACAATTTCCCAATCCAAATTTGTAGCATATCTTGTAACTAGAATCCTTCTCAGCAATCTTCCTCGTCGTCCGCTTAGAAACAACTAACTCCCGGAGTAGAGTGACCCAAAGGCCATGAGCAACTCTAGCATACAATTTGCTCTCAGATTTGGAATATTTTCTCCTTTCTCCTGTGAAATTTAAACTTTTCCTTAGGAAATCTTGTTTTTACTTCTAATCCGTTTTTTACTTACTTCTTCTCTCAGTCTAAAGGGTATTGGTACGTTTCCCTGTCTCTGGCAGATCTGGGAATTAAGCGGGACATCTCAGTGATTTAGAAGCGGATTCCGGCCAATATTCCCAAAGTTACGATGGTGGAGGAATTTGCAGAGGTTCTGAACAAGTTTGAACTATCTAGCAAAGAAACATGAGGCATAAACCTACATGGCAGTGACGATCTACAAGGGAGGGTGTGAAACCCAGTAATTTTTGTAATATATTCTTGGAATTCATTTATTATTAATGTCAAATTATTGAAATAACAAAATAAGAGTTGTTCTTGTTCCTAACTACCCATTAACCTACTCCTACCCAACCACTAATAGGTAGTGGGTGGTTATATACCTATTATTGCTGAAGATCAGATAATATTACATTCCTCAAAACAAAACAACGAAAAAAAAAAAATCTTTTCTCCACCTCACCTGACAAACAAAAACTTCGGAAAACTTTCTCCCTCATTGAAGACAATAGGCAACCCTCAGAAGAAGTGGACGACACAATTTGACCACGTAAGTTTTCGCATACTAAACTTTTACACTATTAAGTTTTGAGTAATTATAGGATTCATCATTTTAATTATTATATGTTTATATGGAAAGTAATTAATCTTTGGAAACGAAATTTATGCTTGAATTGAAGTATATATGCTAAGTTAGTTTTCTTGAAATTGGTTGGGAATCTTTATATGGTATGTAGGAGATGATTCATAAAATCATTGAATTGCGGGGTTGAATTTTAGAAGGTGAATTTGTTGGGGTTACTTTGACATGAAGAAAAAGAAAAAAAAAAAAAAGGGGACAAGACCCACGGTTGAAGCTTCAAGCTTCAGCCATGGGGAAACAACAAGGGAGGGTCCTCGGGATGACCCTCCCTTTTTCGCTGACACTTGACAATGCCATTTGAATGTACCAAAGGTTAAAAAAGGCAGATCAGCCACTAGAAAGAAAAAAAAAAAAGAGAGAGAGAGAGAGAAAGAGAGCGAAGGGAGATGGCGATGTCGGTGGTGGTGGTGGTGGCGGTTGTCAATGATTGTAAGAAGATTAGGGTTTTGGTAGAAGGAAAAAAAAAAAATCTGGAAAATGGGGAAGAAGAAGAAGAAGAAGAAGAAGACCCGTTTGTCTTTCGGGTCAAGAAACGGGTCAGGATATGGGTTGAAACCGGGTAGGGTTTCGGGGTTGGAAATGGGTCAAATAATCCTTACGGGTTGGACTTGGTGTTAGGCTGGACCGACATCTTTGTGGGTTTAAAATCTTGGGTTTGATGAATTAAAATGTTAGGCTGATTTATTAAATGAACTTTGGGCCTAACCTGGTGACTAAGGGAAGAGGAAGACTTTTGGGCTCGGTTGGGCTTAGTTAACCAAATAAACGATGGGTTGGTCATAAAACCCAAGTTAAATAAACTACAAAGATCCTAACCTTAATTAGACAAGCCCAAAACTCTTTTTAGGAAAGTCCATGTCTTAAAACCAAAGGCAATTAAGAAATTGGCCCAATACAAATATAATTATAAGACTAATGGGAAATACATAATAATTAGGCAAAGGAGAAATTAATCAATTATTAACAATGGATAAAAATAGGTAGATAAATGGTTGATTAATTAACTATTAATAATAGCTAATCAATTAAGTAATTAGTTAATAATAATTAGGTAAAAGAATAATTGAGCAATTAATTAATAACAGATAATTAAAATAAATAGATAAATGGTCAACTAATTAATTATTAATAGTGGATTATTAATTAAATAACTAGTGGATGTTAATTAAGTGGAGGGATAATTAATTTAGCGTTTAGTTAACAATAACCGGGTAAACGAATAATTAATTAATTATTAATACTAAAATTAATTACTTCAATGGAAATAAGTGGATAAATGATTTATTAATTAGTTATCAATAATCGATAATTAGATAATTATTTAACTAATAATAACTAAATAAAAGAGTAATTAATTAAGTAAATAATTAGTAATCTTAAGATAAATGGGTAAGTAATTGAGTAAACACGACTCATAAATATTTTATGAACCAATGATTGAACTAATGAATAACTACTAAATAGACAAATAAGTGAATACATATAAATAAGTTAAATACGTGAATAAATGAATGAGATATACTTATAAATATCAACTAGATAAATAGGTTAAATACTTATTATAAACTAACAAGTGAGTATTTCAAATACATAAGCGCATGAACATACGTAAATAAATAAATACATTATATATAAGATAAATAAATGTAATAGATGAATAAGCAAGCAAATAAATAACATTTATTCATATATCGTAGAATTATACCGCTTTTGATTAAACTAAAATATAGAAATTCCTAAATATGGAAATTTTCTAAAAAGAGAAACTTTCTAAAAATAGAAACTTTCTAAATTAGGAAACTTTCCAAAAGAGAAATCTTTTACCTTTAGAAACTATTTAAGTGCACTTTAATGAGTGTCTAAACACCTTTTCTAGGGTTGTTTAAGTTAGGATCAATTACTCGAAAAATAAGTTAAATAATTTAATGAATATATCCATGTCATTGATTATAGGTTTGACGCAAGTTAAGGACGAGTTAAGAATAGCTCCAAGTCAGCGGTTAGAGGTAGGTGGTTCTTACCCCTCTGTATTTTTGAAATGCTAAATATGAATTTTCACAAGTGAATGCTTTACTTTAGTATATGAAAAATGGATCATGTATGCCTATTTGAAATATTTTACTATTTAAATTGTTATGAATTGAGTGGCATAGTTTTATGAAATAAAATGCATGTGATGTATGAAATGAGCTCTGAACGGTCATGAAATAGACGGTGGGGACTATAGTCCTGATCATGTAAGAGGTCATAGCTTCGGTATAGAGCGGATTGATCTAGTCATGGCGATTATAAAGCTCGACCGATTGACTCCATGTCATGTCATGTCATGTGACCAATTGTAATCATGAAACCCATTGGTCGCCTCCCAGAAGGGGTTTAATCTCTAGTCTGAAAGCGGATGTTGCATGTATTGTTTAAGAGCTGTGTTTTGAGAAATATGATGACATGATTGATATGTTTATGATTTGCAAGTATGTTCAGTGAAGATGATCATGTCATGTGTTTTCATGCCACGTCAAATGAAAATTGTTTATGTGTATGCCACTCACTATTTGAAATATATGTATGTAATTTTGGATAAGTTGTAAGATATTTCTTTTCACCCTATGTGCATGTGGACTGTGAAAGGATTTGGCAAAAATATATTATGTATGTAGCTACATGATCCGACAGGGGAGTAAGCACTATCTACTGAGCATGTGTCGCTCAACCCATACTTTCATAATCTTTTCTTGGAGATCTCAAAAAAAAAAAGCAAGTTCGGATTCGAGTAGACGATAAGAGCAAGGTAGATAGTTAGAAACTTATGTTTGTAACATAGTATAAGTTTTTAGCAGCTGTATTAGTTTATTTGTAGTATATATTTCTCTAGCATTTGTAAGTTTTAAATTTTAGTGAATTTTTGTAAGTTATGATCATGTTGCCTTGTATTTGCGGGAGTAAGGTCTCACAGGTACGGCGTGCCACGTTGCAAATCTGGTTCAGGGACGCGGATTTGGAGCGTGACAGAGGGAGTGGAGTGTTGCATGATGAGTTTGTTTGGCAAAGTAATGGGGCAAAGGGTAGCTAACTTCACAGGGGTTAAGAACTATGTATGTCAGACATGGGGCTTCCCAAGAAATTTGGTAGTGGTGGAGCTGGGTGTCAGTCTATTCCAATTTTCATTCGAGGACCCTATAGACATGGAGAGGGTCCTAGCGGGGAGATCGTATATGCTAGACAACCAACTACTGAATATTAAGCCTTGGGAGGAGGATATCAATATCAACCCTAGGGCTTTCTCAACAGCCCACCTATGGGTGCAGGTATGGAATCTCCCGGTCCATTGGGTAATAAAAGAAGTGGGATGGGAAATTGGGGGAATCTTTAATGGTGTGGAGGATATAATCATCCCAGTGAGTGGAAGCAGAGAGGGGTGACACATGAAATTGCAAGCTGTCGTAGACACATCTTTACCAGTTCTTAGAGACACAACGGTGGCACTGAGAGGATTTATAAGATGGATTGACTTTAGATACGAGAAATGCCCCGATTTTTGCTATGGCCGTGGAGTTATAGGCCATAGTGAGAAGACGTGCAGCAAGGGTAAAGGAATGAATAGAGGGACAACAAAACCTCAATACGAAGCTTGGATGAGGGCACAGTACCAAAGGAGACCCCTAAAAAGCCTTAGGTGTTTAGAACATATTAGGAGAAAGAACCCGCGGAGAAGGTCAATGAGATATCCAGAAAACTTTTGTTCGAGGGTGACAACACCATCATCACCGAGAAAGTGCCAGGGAAGGACTCAACAAAAACTAACTTTGAAAAGGGGGTTTCAGAGGCAATGGAAAGGCTCCTGAAAGGGAAAGGAGATAGCAATGAAACTCCTAAACCACATCCGTAGAACAGAATGGAGAACCAATACCAAGGTTTAAACAACATGTAGCTCAATGAGGGCCAAAGCCAGCAGATGCAAAATGGATGCAAATTTGATATCCCTAAACTGTTGGATTCTGACACAGAAAACAAAAAGGAAAAGAAATCGAACATAAGAGAAAGGGCAGTGACAAATACCAACAAGGCTCTGGTTACTCAGAAGCAAACAAACATGGCTCCAACAAAGGATGGAATTATAGCAATTGAGTCCCCACTAATGATAGTAGTGGTGTTGCCTACCCAAATGGGTGGTAAGGTAACTAAGCAGAGTAGTGCAATGTCTCCAAAAGTTAAAAGGAGGAGAGGCGTCAAAATTACAAAGAGAAGTGAACCACCAATGGAAAGGACTCCACTAGCCGTGGTTGATGTAAACATAGATAATGTTGGTGAAGTAACCAAGAGGAAATTGGGACCAATGGTGATTGATGAGGATTGGATTGCTGTGGATGAGGGGATGAATAAGAAGTACAGGATAGATGTGAATATGGAGAAGAATAGGGGTCCTGTGAACAATAGTGCTAAGGTGGAGGAGACCAACTAAAATCGGTCCCTAGAGGCCTAATGAAAGTCCTAGCATGGAATTGTCGAGGTGCCGGGAGCCCCTTGACAATTCTATGTCTCAAGGAGGTTATCCCCCTGAGCCCATTTTTTTTTATGTAAAATAAAAAACAAAAATATATTTATGCAAATTTTAAAAAACAAATAAGATATGATGACATGTTTTTTGTGAATCCTATTGGTAAATCTATGGGCCTGTCTGTCATGTGAAAAAAAGAAACCAAAATTGAAAAAATCTTGTTTACCCCTTATGCCATTGAACTCAAATTCCCCGCTGTTAATGATTTCGATTCTTGGTGTTGCATTTGTGTTCATATGAGTCTAGATCCTTATGTTCGTAAAATCAATGAAGCATTTTGTGTGTTAAAAATAAACTTTAGAGCAGAAACAAGATCTTAATAGGGGATTTTAATGCCGTTGCCTACAATGATGAAAAGTGAGGGGCTAGAACTAGGCCTCATTGGACCTTCAATGATTTCAATAACTTCATCAGAACTAATGAACTTTTGGACCTAGTGTGAGGCCCCGATTTTCCCAAGTTTTTGGAAAATATTAAATAATGCTAATTATAGTGATTATTGTTTGCCAAGGCATTTTTTTTGGTTTGTTTTACTTCTTAAAGTATTTTGTTTTACCTATTTTGTTTTACAAGTCAAAAACTCTAATTTGACATTTAAACCCTAGTTTGCTTCGAAAACCCTAATTTTCGATAAAACCCTAATTTGTTTACACCCTAATTGTAAATTAAACACAAAAGTACCAACCCTAATATATTTTCTCGAAACCCTAATTATATGTACAAATCAATGTTTGTTATTTCATGAATTTTCAGTGTGAATTTGTACGCGCACGAGAGTTATTAGGGTAATTGGGTGATTAGTGGCCTAAGTAAGTGTACTTAAGCTTTGATAGGCTAGGTTAAATTGAGTACCTATGGACTAATTTGATAGGAAAAGAAATCATGTGGGCAAGAGTGAAAAATGACCTAAGTTGTTAGGTTGAATTGCATGAGAAGTTTGACCAATTTTGACTAAGCAAGAAAATATCTATTTGATGTTATCATTTAGTTGTTTTATTAGCTTACATGAACCGGCCAAACAAGGAAAAAAAAGAGAAGGAAAAACGTGAAAAAAAGAGAAGGAAAAGAAGAGAGAAAAAGAGAGGAAAAAAAGAAGAAAAGCTTGGGGATTCTTGCAACTTTCAACCATCCAATCTTGAAGCTTGAGTTAGGAAGTTAAGTGGACTATCTTGGGCTTGTAATTTCATCAAGAACATAAGCCAAGAAGGTATTTTTTTCCTTTGTATATAAGCTGAAATTTTGATGATAATGTGTAATTGTTGGATTTGGTGGTTTTGTTGGCTTGATTCATACTTATCCTTGGCTTGTGAGATGATTCCATGGATTGGTTTTATTGTTTGCTTGTCTTGAACCTTGGCCAAGAGTTAGGGTAGGGTTTCATTAGTTGCAAGACTTAATGTTGGGAATTGATGATTGGAAGTTGAATTCATGCTCATGTGTGTCCTAGAGGATGATTAAATAGCTTGGATTTGGTGTTTTGCTTCTCAAAATTTCAGCCAAGAATTTCTGTCCATTTTCTGTCCGAATTTGCTTGGTATATTTGAGGATGTTGGGAGCTGAAATAGCCTTAGCCTAAAGCATGAAAGTTGTCGAGAATTGAGTGAGGATGCTACCTGTAAATTTTCAGATGAATCGGAGCACTGTAGCATGTGAAATGACTAGATTACCCCTGATGCCCTGTTTCTGTCAGGAATCGTATTTTGCTACTGTAATGGGTTATTTTGACCGGGTAGATAAATGTTTTTGCTTTTGATGTCTCCTTAAGAATTGTAGCCTTGTATGTTAGCTTTCTAACGGCTTTGGAATTTCTGGATTGGGTTTGTGGCCAAGTTATGATAGTTTGAATGTAGCCTGTCGGCAATTCTGACGGGAAAATTTCTGAAACTGTTTTGTATTTTCGACCTAGAAAGAGTGAATCTGGGCAGAAATGGTCTTCATTAAAGTTATAGCTTGTTCTCTTAGCCAAACGGCACCTCGTGCACTCTAATCCGAGCACTTGTAGCCTGAGTTATGGGTAACGGCGCATAAGGTGTCAAACTGTCCTTTACACCTTTTAGTGTGTGTTTTCCGTTTTCGTCCGCTTTTCCGTCCAACGCCCATGCATGTGCCCCTTTTGCTGTTTTAAGTGTTTATAAGTGCTTCTCGAGTTTAGTTTATTGAGTATATGCCGCCACGTCTTTCACATTTGAAAATGGATTTTCCAATTTCATGAGATTCCTTTAATGTGGAATCGAGAACCTTATTTGATTGAAAATTTGACCTTGAATGCATTTAGGTAATTTTGATTTTATCTCTCGGTGATCACGTGGACAGAGAATGACCTCTTAAATTTACTCACTCGCCTTAATTGGTGAGTGGCAGTGCATGATTTGTTGACTTGTTGACTGTTACATGTTTAAATTGATTGTATTATTAAACTTTTCGAGGCGGACGTGTGCTTTATCTCTACCACCTCTTACTTGACCTGCTTTTTGTGTTTGTTGTACTTGCTATTTAATCTTGTTAGGGACGCTAAAACCTCATTGGTAAACCTTTTACCTCGGGCGGTAAGGGCTTGGCCGAGGATTGGTAAATCATGAGTCTTCACATATTTTCGGTTGGAGGCCGACTACATACCGGGTATACTAGTATTACCAAATTTTCTATTTTGGCGAAGGGGGGGTGAAACGGTGGGCGGAGATGGTTGACAAGTGGAGCTCTACATGGATAAGAAAGTTGACTGAGTGTCAACTATTTGGAATGTGATCAAGATTCGGGGATCTTGGCTCTGAGAGCCCCATCCCTTTATTTAATGTGTAATTAAAGGCCAGTATTTGTATTCTTGTTCAAAGTTCAAGTTTACTTATCTTGTTTAATAAAAGTGTAACTTTCTTGAGCTGCATGCTTGCATGTTTTCTTGGCCTCACGAAATGCTAGCTCACCCCATTGTTTTCCTTAATGGGTTAGAGGTGGGGCAATGGAATCGAGGAAGCTAGTACTTTTGTAGGATTTCCTCGCTTTGTATAAGATTGAATTTAATGGTTGAATTTGATGGTTTATGGTAATCCAAGAGTTTGAGTTGTAAGCTGAATTTAGTAATGTTATTATTTGTGGTTTGGATTGAAATGGTTAATTACGTTCACTTAAGGGTTATTAGTCATTCAAGTGAGTGAGTCTGGCGAGGCTGGGCCAATAACCCTTTGGTTGCCTCTAGGGGAGGTGGGCTGCACACCTAGGTTATAGAGGAAGGGGCCTCGAAAGTTCCATTTCCAGCCATTTCACGGCTAGGATTAGAAGTCAGCATATCGATGGTTAAGATTGAGACACCAAAGCAATTGAAGTCAACCAACAAAACTGCGTCGTTTTGCATCAAAAAAATTAAAACCAAAATAGAAGTAAAAAAGCTAATGGTGTCACCCCTTCCGTCAAGATTAAAGCTGCTGGAAATGAGATTAGAGCCAAATTTTAAAGACAAAAAGCATGTGGCTGCATCCTTCTTCTCCCCCGTTGCCTCTATTCAAGGGTGCAAGATCTTCTTCCTTGTCTTCTCCCAACTCCCATGGATCTTTGGAAAAACGGAGGGTAGATGGAATGTACTTGACTTTCTTCTTCTCCATTGTAGCAAATATACCTCAGATGTGCTTCGCTTTCTTCTTCTCCTTTGTGGCAGATGGAGTGTGCGAAATTTGCAGAGCTATAGGAAGTCCCAGTCCGAGAAGGGATCCCACAGAAAAAGCAACGGTATTAAAGACGTTTCCTAATTCATATATTCATATAGCAACTTCCCTATTTCTAGTTAATAAATTTGAAATATTCGGTTAATTTTATTGGAATGCTATTGCCATTTCTTTTGACTGATATGGGATATCCCTTGCAAGAACTCAAAGTGTAGAAGCATATTCTGAAAGTCCTGCATATTCTCTGTTAATTCCCTTTTTAGATTAAGTAAGTGAACGTGACTCATATAGGTGATCTTTCCTCAACATATTTCTGTTCTTTTGCTCTCATGTCATTTGAAGGTACCATATACATCCAATAATGAAGGTTTGAAGAGATGATAATGGATCTTCATAGTATGTAATGTTACACATCTGACATTAATAGTTACACCATAAATGTTTATTGTTACACCAACGTATTGAGCACTCTGCATCTTGAGTTGAAGGGGCGATCACCTTTTGCACCCTTAACAAAAAAATGGCATCACGATTTTCCTCCATCCAAGTAAACGGTAGTCCCAACAAATGTATATAGGTGACTTGCATTCAATTTGCTAGCTTGATTTATATTCATTTTCGTCCTAAAAAAACTGAATTTGGAAATAACCGTTCATCTCTTACACATAATCTATGAGGCATTTGTATTTGGATATAGGTGGTTTTTCCTCATCATTTTTCTGTTCTATTGCTCCTAAATCATTTGAAGGTAGTATATACATCCAATTAAGGCAACATATAAGTTTGAAGAGATGATGATGGATCTCCATCCTCTGTAATGTTATGCATATGACATAGATAGTTACACCATATATGTAGACTGTTACACCAATGTGTTGCACACTTTGCATCCCCGAGCTAAAGGTATGGCACTGTTGCACCCTTAACGAAAAAATGTGTACAGCCTTTTTCCTCCATCCAAGTAAATGTTAGTACCGGCAAACGTATGAAAATTTTATGAAGAATTACACTTTGACTTGCATTTAATGTCCTAGCTTGATTTATATTCATTTTCCAAACCTAAAAAAGCTGAATTTGGATACTAACAATTCATCTCTTATACATAATCTGTGAGGCGTTTGTACTTGGAAACTAACTTTTGTTCTAAAGTGATTATGGTTAAAAAAGGATAAAAGAACTACGTAGTGTTTGCGAGATTAAGCAACGAAAAAAGTTATAATTTTATAATTAGGACTTACAATTCAAATTCTAAAAGGAGCATTGATGACTATATATTACTATGAATCAGGGGGACGGAGTTGGGTGAAGATGTAAATTTGCAATCACCTAGTTATGGCATTCAAGGTGCTGAATGGAGTTTGACTTCAGGAAGAAGATCGTCGATTTCTACAACTCTTACGCTGCAGCGGTTGGATTTAGTGTCTGAAAGGAGTATGGCAATAGAAATAGCGAAAGTGCTAACATCAAGGAGGTTCCGATGCACCAAAGAGGGATAAGAGGCGATCGGATACGGGATGTAAATACCAAAAGACCTCGAGCAGAAACTAAAATGGGATGTGGTGTAAGAATGGGTATCATCTTGAATAGACAATCAAAGAAATATGTTGTTTCAGATTTTGTAGAAGAACATAATCACCAATTACATCTACTAGAATGTCGGCACTTCATGATGTCACAAAGAAAATAAATGAGGCACAACAAATTGGCTGAGTTCTGCGAGAAGATCTTGGGTCTATCAATTAGCAAAATGTATGACTTGATGGTGAAGCAAGCAGGGGGAGCACACAAATTGGGATGCACGAGAAGACATAAAGAGGCATTTATGGGACTAGGAGGAGAGGAGTCTAAAGTAGGGGTGAGAATCAATTAATTGATTGGTAGGTGAAATCGGTATTTTTGCGACCGGTAAAATACCAATTCAATTCAATTTCCGATTTCGATTTCAATTAATTCAATTGAAATCGGTATTTTACGATTTAACGAATTCATAAAACAATTATTCAAAAACACAATGGAAAGAAAATTAGAAAGTTTTAAATCAAACAAAATCCCCAAATTATTGAGCATTGAAGCAAATAAAAATGCATTTGCCTTTATCAAAGTTGATATGAATTTTCCTAACCCAAATTAGGCATTTCACATTTAATTTTATCTTTCAATACATTATGTATTCGGAAAATCGAATATGAAATCGGTAAATATTTAGAATTGAATTGAATTGGTAAAACCAGAAAAAATTCTTGAAACCGATTTAGATTGAATTCGATATATTTAAATTGGATTTTCAATTACCGATCAATACACTGAATTACAATTCAATTGAATTGATCGGTATTGATCATTTTACTAGTCTAAAGTATGGAGGCGGAAACTTGATGTGGTACTTTAGACGGGTTGTAATAATCAATTATTTTACACAAAAATTAGGCTGTGAGGAACAAATAACAAACATTTTTGGGCAGATGCTCAAATGAGAGTTGATTATTCATATTTGGTGATGTAGTTACATTTGACACAACATATAGGACAAGCAGAGTCTGAGCCACTAGGAGTATTTATTGGTTTTAATCATCAACGATGGTTGTTTTGGTGCAGACATTGTTATATGACGAGACAGTTGATTCTTTAGCATGGCTGTTTGAGAGTTTTCTAGAGGCAATGGCGAATAAGCATCCGAGAACAATATTCACTGACCAAGATGCTGCAATGGCGCTATGTCAAGAGTTATGCGGAGACTTATCATGGGTTGTGCACTTTCCATATTAAGAGGAATTTTGAAGCACCTAGCCAATCACTTCAAGGCGAGTCTTCACTTTACAAGTTTATGGATTGCATGCATTGGATAGAAGAAGAAGATGATTTCGATAAAGTATGGGCTGAAATGGTGGCCGAACACGTGGGGCAAAAACAAATGGCTTAGTGATATGTTTGAGTTGAGGCATAAATGGGCTAGGTGCCATACAACAGAATGGTGGACAGCAGGAATGCGAAGCACCCAACTGAGTGAGTTTTAACTCACGAAATTAAGGCACATTTGAAGTCGGACCACAATCTATTTCAATTCTTCAATCACTTCACCTTGTGGTGGGGAAGAAGAGACGAATGAGTTAGTCACGAGTATGAGGCAAGACAAAAGTTACCAAGACTTTGCTTGAAAAGGTCACCGATGCTAAATCAGGCTGCATCCATTTATACTCCAGCCATATTTGAAGAATTTCAAAATGAATTTGACGAGTCAAGTGCTTTAGTTGTAAGGGCGATGAAGTTGAGTGAAGAGGTGACAAAGTATTCGGTTGGCAACTATGAAGGTGGATGTGTCCGTACCGTGAGTTATTATCCATCAACTCGGTCCATTTTGTGCAGCTGTAACAAATTTCATTCTGATGGAATATTGTGCGCCCATTGTATAAAAGTTCTGGATAAATTGGAGATTAAAGTTATTCATGATGCATACATAATGAAGAGATGGACACGGGAGGCTAGAGATGGCATCACTATTGATCTTGCAAATTAGAAATTCATTCGAACCAAAACTTGATGTTGGTCATAGGTATGGTAGGCCCTAGTCGCTAAAGTTGCAGCTGGCAGCTAGGAATCCAGATGCGACCTCACTCTTTGCTAAGACAATGAGCGAACTTAGTAAGAAAGTTGAGCAGATACTTTCTTGCAGCACTCGTTGTGACAATGGAAATTGAACTTGGGGGCTAGTGCGACCAGTGACCAACACAAAGCGGTGGAGAGTGTGGGGGCGAAAAGCTTCGTGGCATAAAAAAGCGAACAGTTGATAAGGCAAAGAAGAAGATGAGTTAGGACAAACTTGGCGGAAGAAGTACAGAAGTCGGAGTTGCGGGATCAACGCGGAAAAGTAAATAACTTCATTTCTATGTAAAAATTATGATAAGAGTTAATTAACATGTCTTGAATTGTCTAATCAAATGTTTATTATTGTATGGAGTAGTCCACAAATGCGGAGCATGAGGACTCTGGAATGGAAAGCGACGCGAGTTGGCTTTCTTCTCATGGATCCATTTCTTAACACCCTCTCACCGTTGGTTTATACAGCAGTCAAGGGATGCAACAGGTTAGATGCATGCTAACTATATTAACTAAAATATGGGAAGTGAATTAATGAGTTTATTCCAGATTATTGAAATTGCTATGCCACTGTTGAATCCCATATCTCATATATGTGAATTGTGTATTATGTGGTTCAAGTTCCTTGATGCAAGTGATAGGATAGTCATATTGCAATTAGAAAATACAGTTTGGTGGTGTAACGAGGTTGCAATTTCGTGTAACTTTCATGTTTCCCAGTGTAACCATTTAGATAGTTTAAATACCTGTTGCACTGTGTAGTTTCCAAATTAGAAAAGATGTAAGTCTGTATTAGCAAATGTAAATGTTTAACCTATTCCCTAATCATGTATAGGGAGATGAAAGCAGAATGCATAGTTTATATGCGGTTCCGACAAGAGAACCAATTAACCCAGGGACCTCCTTTACTCAGCTATTACAGGCATGTCTACTATTCAATGTAGCCACAGTAGATGATAATAATTATTGTTATGTAATGATAATGCATATCAACTATAAAAAATTACTTTATGTCGTCTATGCTAATATTTATGCAAATGTGCCAGAGTTGTAGTTACACCAACCAAGGAGACTGGCTGGCTAGGAATGAATTTGCAAATGCAAATCAGGTAGATGACCATCTATTTGAAATTAGAGATTAATAGTTGGTGGCATTATCAATGAATTGTCTACTTGGATGTAAATGTAAACTCAGGGTTGAGGACTTGGCTGATGGGAATGCAGCAATCCACACTTCCTAAGCATGTTTTTTGTCAGTTTACTGTTGATTCACCAACAAAATAAGTGGTATATGCATCAGGAGCATTCGACTCACATGATAATGAACTTCGAGGCTATGATGTTCTTGCACTTCACTACACTATCAAACTTTATGTTTAGATGACGTGCAAAATCGCACCAACTTCAGTTAAGATGTAATAAGGATGACTATGTTTCAGTGTACGCCATTGTTGTACTTTTTAATTTTTAGGAAAAAAGTGATATTCTTCATTGGGAGAGAAAACAAAGACTTCCTTTGAACACACGGTGATATATTTCATCTTTGTAGTGGTTTTGTATTATTTAGTTTGTAGGACAGAAATGTTGAGAGCAATGTAAAACTCGTCCGTTATAAATCATTACAAGACTTAGTATTCTAGATATAAGAGTATACCATTTGAAGGTATTATACACAGTAATCACAACAAAAGTCACCTTTAAGAAGATGACAATGTATCATCATCCTGTTTAATGTTACACGTACAGCAGTATTAGTTACACCATAGAACTAGAAATGTACAGTACTACATTACACTTTCTGCACCTTGGACGTTGAGGGGTGGTCACATTTTGCACCCTCAATGAAAAAAAAAAATACAATTTTACTGCTCGTCCAAGTAAAATTTAGTCCTATGGAACATATCACTAAATAATATACATAATATACTATTTTAAAATTCGTAATATGACTATAGTTGTAGAAATATACAATAATACATAAATATAATTCATACCTTTTTATACATAACTAGAATTAGAAGATAAGGAGTCATTGCACCATAATTTGGTGCTGGCATCTGCAACTGGCTTTGTAAAGAATGGGCCGGTGTCCAATAAACCACACATGGAGGAAGAAAACCTTTGTGTAGATGGGCTATGCGGTTTAGTATGAATCTTGACCCAGGTTGCATACACTAAATCAACCCCGGTAGCATTGGAACTGTTTGCTAATGATGTAATGGGGTGGCAATCATAGAACTAGTTAGTGTGTAAAGGCAACAAAGAACAAAATGATAATAATAAGGACGACACATAACACATTAGCACATTAGTTTTCAATTTTGAAAGAAATCAAATCATTTGCAAATAAAACAATTAATTTATGCAAAAACAAAGAAATAAGGACGATGCTTGTAATGCATTGTGCATTACAATACGATACATATCATTTATAAACCACAGGTGATTACATTGGCATGGCACTAATCTGATTCATGTAAGTTATAAGTTTTGGCAGATTATAAATTGTATCTAATATCACTTATCACTAACCAAGGAGTTTAGTACATAACTATGTATACGTTGGGGATCAAATGACATTGAATTAATTTTTTTTAGTACATAACTATGTATATGTAGGGGATCAAATGACTTTGAGTTAATATGTGAATACTTTTGGGGTTCAAATCAAGAATAAAAAATTTTAGTACAAAGAAACACAATGGAGTATACAAATATTTGGAGTCGTAAATTGCAAAATCAGTATGAAAGAATGTAAATTGTGATATTATTTAACTACTAAATTTTGATTAAAGAACAAAATATAAACAACTAAACAAACTAACAAAGTCCCAATTCGATAATGTACCGTTTTCCAATTCAAATTGGTAACTATTTTCGATTTATCAAATTCAATTTGAAATTGGAAACAATTTCGAATTTTAGATGAAAAAAAATCGAATTACAGAATTCAATTGACCGAATTACTGATTTTGCAGAATGCTTACCCTAGTGGGGAACAATTTCGACTAGATAAACAGTTATGTATTGTCTATTTTATATTATTACTATATTAAAATTATGATGAATCTTGGTTTAAGTTGTAAAGCACTGTATCATCTTAGTTTTTGTTATAGCAATAATACTTCAATCTTTTAGTTAGACTTATTGCATTTTAATGGTGCTACTAATTAAAAATATAAAACATTGACATGATTAAAATTACATAATAATGATAATTATAAATGGAAAACTCCTACTAAAGTCTAAAACTATTTAGTAATTGTTACACTTTACCTCTTACTCTTATGTGTCTTAAGTTTGTTACAGATTACAACAACCAATTCGTTAACCATAACTTTAAGAAAGCGGAAAATTATTATTGTTAAAATAGATGCTTTTAGAATGAAAGAGAAATATATAAGAAGAAAAGAGTCCATAGTCATTTGTTGATATCGATTGAATATGTTAAAATCTTTAGTAACTTTAGTCAAATCTTATCTTTTCAAAGTTATAGTTTGATGGTTGTAATTCATATTTTGATTAGAAAATATTTTGTTGGGTATAGGATGAATAGGGAATTGGAATAGTCTTATACTATGATACTTGAGTTAAATTTATTATATAATTAATATAAACGTATTTATTTACTGTAATGCCCAAATTCAATTGATATCACAATTGAACCTTTTATGTTTCTAATATATACATTTGTTGCGCTTACGCCTAATGTCTAAATTCGTTTGTTCTTACTCATCAATATTATGTTACGCATGTAGCCTGTATAGTTACACCTAATACTTAGAGAGTTACAGTAATATACCTTAACTTGATTACACCAAGGTGGGAAGAAGAGATGGTCCTTGGTTGACATTGGTAAAATGGGTTAAGATAACTATGCCTCCCGAAGTAGACGGGTAGTCACCCTTTGCCCCCCCCCCAAACAAAAAAATTACACTACTAAAGAATGCAAATTGTAAATTGTAAATTGTAAATTGCTTTGAATGCGAAACTGCGATAAAAACCAAATTACAATAAACCAAATTACAGTTATGTACCATTTTAGAATTCAACTTGGTAATTCGATTTACCAAATTAGTTTACAAAATTATATATTAGATAGGCATACAATATATAATGTGAATATATTGTATAAATAAAGGCTAAAAGGCTATTGCTAATAGATAGTAATTAAAGCATTGCGCATTACACAATTCGTTTACTGTTAGTGATTGAGTGACACATAACCTATCATTATTTACAATATACTATTTTTGCATTTGAAATATGCTTATACTAACACAAATGTATACTAGTTAATATTTATAACATTTATCACTTTATATATAAGTAGAATTACATGATAAGGTGCAACATATTGGTATATTTGTTTCCACCATTAAAAGCAATCGGGTCATTCTAGAATCTTACGCATTTACATTATGTAAGAAATGAGAACAAATATGAGTATAATGCATTATGCACACGTTTACTTAATTTGTTTGTTGTAGGTGATTAATTGACATATCACTAATCACTATTTACAATATAGTATTTTACAATTAAAAATACAAATGGTTGGGGATTTGTTTGTTGGTGTAATAATTCATTTTACTTATGTTTTGTAACAAATTTGTTGAGCAATTTTACATACAAGTTTTGTTGACTCCTAAAGACCTACGTCACCCGTCATGTATTTGTCACCTCATGTCGACTTTAGAAGCATTCAGCTTATGATGTCAAATCAGTCACACACTCAATCTTCGAAACCTAGGACTTGCAAATGAAGTGACTACACATGAAGTTTACGAAACCTCGGAGGAATATGGGTGGGCAGGATCATTCCCCACATTCAGACAAAACACATTTAACATTTAAGCAGGGACACTTATAACTTCTATTATCAACTCCTATATAAACCTCCTTCTGTTCCGTAATTACAAATAAATAAAATTCAGCTAGGTGCTCCATTGCAAAACAGGTTCATACACTATGGTGTTGCGATGTTCCACACTCCCAACCATTTCTGTTTCATAGACTAGTGTCTCTAAATTAAGATTTTGGCAGCCATGATTTTTCTAACCGTATTGATTTAGTATTTGAGTTGTCAAAGCGTACTAATGAAACATTGTGGGCTAAGAGCAAAGTTTTGTTTTGCGAGGTCATTGAGAATGCAGAATTAGCGATCAGGGGTATCGTGGTTTGCAATATCGAAACCAAGGACCGGTGGTTCCTTGCATGTAATCCACCTAAGTCCTGACTCCATCATCCAATCTGAGACCGACTTGAGTACCAATCCGAAATGAATGCTTCGCTTTTTCATTGTATGACTAGGTATGTAGGAGTAGATTAGATGACATTAATTAGTTTTCTAATTAGTTTTCACTTTTCAACAAGATATGCGTGTGGTGAGCATATTTTTCAATTTTTAGCCATTAAGTGCTTGAGCGGGAGTAAATTTTCGGCTAGGCCAATTCGTGACCGATTCTTACAATAATTGAATTCGCCACTGCCATTAATTGGCTGTCAAAGACATCTTGAGACCCAAAAGTACATCAAGGAATGTACAATGTTATACCAATTACATCCCGTTATACCAATGTACCTGATTATCGCGAATAGGGAGAGCGGGGTTAATTGGAATAATCTTATATGGCTCTACTTGAGTTAATCTACATAATTAATATAAACGTATTGATGTACTGTTATGGCCTTTTAGAAATTGATATCACAATTTAATTTTATTACGTTACCAATATATATATATATATATATATACATTTGTTAGCTCCGCTTAATGTCTACATACATTTGTTCTCAGCTGTACAATATTAAGTTACGATGCGTCGCCTGTATAGTTACACAAAAAGTTTAGAGAGTTACAGCTATATACTTTAACTTGATTACACCAAGGTGGAGAAGAGATGGTCCTTGCTTGACATTGTCAAGACCGGTTAATAACACTATGCCAAATTAAACTAGGCGGGTGACCCTTTGCCCCTAAAAAAAATGATTTTGTCCCCATTTTCCCCTTAGGTTCGTACCACAGTTTGTTGTCGTTTGTCGACCTATTGGGTGTGGTCGTTTGTCCACTTTCGGTACAAATGGCAATTCGTGTAGAAGATTATATGTCCTCCTTTGCTTAATGAATAACTTATAAGTAAAAGATACAAAATCTTTCTTTATCGTCGATATATTAATTCAAGCGTACACAATATAAAATCTGTGAAAATATTAATTCAACGGTCCGTTTATATACTAAAACTAAAAGACACTTTCATTACATTAACTTCACCGTAGATACAACATCCTTTTCTTGTCGTTTCCTCAAAGTGCATAAAACATATATAACACTAATCGGGACCACAAGAGCTACCGATTGTTGTTCCCTTGAAAGCGATTGGCGGACTTCACGGACCTCAATTGCTTGCTCCAAGTTTTCCTTTAAACTTACAAAGCACAATTCTCCGTTCTAATGCTTAGCATCTTGCTGTAATCTGTCATGCTCATTTTGCAAGTTTCATGATCTTTTAGCATGTGTAAAATTTTCCCTTCTTCTTCAATATTTTGGCACGCAACACATTATTTATCTCCTTGCCTTGTCACAAACTTCGGATCTACCCATGAAAAGTGACCACGTAATTCGGTTACGGACAAAACAAATGGAGAAATATATGTCTAATAATAATCAAATAAGTTAATGTCAGAATTTCATTGTACATTCACCACTCAAAATCATACCTTGTAGTTAGAGCAGCCATAAAATCTTCTTCCAGGATTTTCCATGCGTCCAAGATGTATCTGATTGGTGCTATTTCTCCACATCTACAAGTTTTGGGGTGATTCTTCAATCTGGTTTGGGAGATAACACTTGGAGCAATTACATGTTCTGTAACTTGAAGATCCCAACGACATTCTCCTGGATTCTTCTTACATTCTTAGTATGTTGGCTGAATTGGATCTTTTCGGTTGAATTGTGAGATTTAGGTTATTCAGATTAGGAAAATACAGAAGATGAAGAAGATTAATGGAGTAGGTTCCTTTTAAGGCATTTATATGGACAATTTTGTCAGGAAATCTAAAGGTTTACGTACAGGGGCATTCTTGCAAAATATTAGAATTAGATCTTTCAGTTTTGTTGGCTGGACATATAGATTGGACAAAAAATACTTAAAGTCAAGCGATTGCGTATTACTTAATACGGCTTAAGATCATTTACTTATTTTTGATTTTCATGATTATGTGCTACATCCACGATTATCTAGTCTTACATTCATTTGTGATTGAGAAACTCATTTACATCAAAGTTATTATTATTCGAGAATCAATATATGAATGGAATATAGATGGTTTAACTGAACAGCAAATTTTGCAAATAATTCAAAATATGAGTATGGCTGTTAGTTCTTTTAAAGGAAAGGACATAATGATATAAAATGTGCTCAACTTCTTATATTAGGATTTTTTGGGAATGTTAAAAATTGGTAGGATAATTATTTAAGTCAAGAAGAAAGAAACTTTATACTAGCGCAACCAAACAAATGATCCAGATCACAAGTAGTAGTATAACTCAAGTGGATCAAGAAATGACTACTTACCACTAGAGAATGGATTGATTAGGTTCAACTTTAATATTTGCAATGTGTAAACATTTCATAGGAGATCAAATAAATTACAGGAAGAACATCTGAAATTTTAATTAATTTAACTTGTCCAAAATTGCATCATTTTAGATGGAAAGAAAGATTTTTGGCAGGACTTCCAAAATTATTTGTGAAAAAATACGACAAAAAATTAGAAGTACTTATAATGGTGAAATTCCTTATAAAACCTCACTTATGGAGATTTAGTAAATTATATTATCTTGAGGGAATAAGTTTGTGTGACCTTAAATTGGTACTCAAAGATTAAAAGGTCTTGAAGTAAGAAGCAATTAGGATCATTTTGCCAACAATGGATATGAAAAATTGAAGCTCCATCTACTAAAATATATTAGATAATAATTAGAGCAGAATCTCAAGAGAAATATATGAAATACAAGAAGAATCAAATAATGAATCTCCACCTAATAGTTGTGAATGTATAGGAATATGTATTTGTGGTTATTCAAGCATTAATGTTATTTCAAGGGATGATAAGCAATTCTTTTTTAGAATTAATACACAAAATAAATGATAATGATGTAAAAGGGAATATTTATTAAAATTAAAGATATTGTTATTAAAGAAAACTTTAAAATATAGAATCATTTAATTTAAAGGAAGTTTATAATAGATTTTAGTGCAAATTAAGCACCCAAATCTTGTAAGAAATAAGAATAAATATATGCATATCATGATTGCATTAAAATTACGTAATTGTCATTTATAATTGATTAAGTGACATATCCTACTCATTATTTACAATAGGCTAATTCACTAAGTGACATATCACTATTAGTTATAGCTGGTCATTGATTAGTTGTAAATTATAAGTTGTTAATATTTATAAATTGTAACTAATATCACTTCATTATAAGCAGGAGTTCACACATAGGTATGTATGTATGGGATCAAATGACTTTGAATTTGAATTGCAAATTACACTATTACATAATATACATTGTTAATTGTAATATGCTTTATATACAAAATTGTGATGAAAAACAACTTAGAACAAGTAAACTTTTGGACAATTAAACAAACTAACAAAGTTCCACCTCGGTAATATCTGGTTTTGTACCGTTTTGAACTTAAATTGGTAATTAAATTCGGTTTACCAAAGTCAATTGAAATGGAAACCGTTAAGACTCTTACGGAAGAATAACGAATTACTAAATTCAAATGACCGAATGAGTTATTTTGCATGAATGCAATACCCATATTTGCATATAGGGGTGTGCAAATTAATAGTAAATACATTAGTTTTCACCATTAAAGTTATCAATAGTAATTAATCCCCAAACTTATCACTTTATATATAGCTAGGAATAGATGATAAGTATAGTATATTAATATATTAGTTTTCACCATTAAAAGTAATCAAGTCATTTGCAAGCTGAAGCATTTAAAGTATGTAAGAAATAAGAATAAATATAAGTACAATGCACTATGCATTAAAATATGTAAAAATAAGAACAAATATAAGTACAATGCACTATGCATTAAAATTACTTAATTGGTGACTTATAAGTGATTAAGTCACATATCACTAATCATTATTTAATAAGTACTATTTTAGAAGCATTTGAAAAAACATGACTATATTAATACAAATATACAATAATACAATACTTTAATACTTACACCGATTGATACATAACTAGAATTAGAAAATAAGGACAAGTGGACAACATATTAGGATATTGGTATATTAGTTTTCACTTTTGAAAGCAATCAAATCTTTTGCAAATAAAGCATTTAATTTATGCAAAAACTAAGAAACAAAAGCATAATAAGTGTAATGCATTGTGCATTACAATACATTACATATAATTTCATAAAGTTACAAGTTGAGTAAGTGGAATAGCACTAATCATTGATTCATTGTAAATTATAACTTTGTAGATTATAAATTGTAACTAATATGATAAGATTGTAAATTATAATTTTGTACATTATAAATTTTAACTAATATTACTTATCACTAACCAAGGTGTTAAGATATAACTATGTATGTATAAAGGATCAACTGACTTTGAATTATTTTTTCAAATAGGTACAACATGACTAATATGTTAAATTGTGAATAATTTTGGGGTTCAAATAGAAGACTAAATTTTGCGGATGAGAAACACAATGAATGTACAAAGAAATTTAGGTACCAAAGTGCAAATTACACAATTAAAGAATGTAATTTGTAAATTGTAAATTGTGATATTTTGGCTACATTCTTGGCTAACTTAAATTAAGCGAGAATCCTTTGATCCATCGACATGTATCATCTCTTATTACTACCCACGTACTTGCGGCGGGTTATTTGTCTACATGAGGCGAATAGTGCAATTATCATGTTGAGTGCACTTCATTGCAATGCCAATGTGCTGTCGGTGCATGTGCCAAGGCGGATGTAATATGACGATGTAATCGGTGTTGGCGGTCTTTGGCTGAGCCGACACCTGGTGAATTGAAGCGTCTTTGCGGTCATTTGGAAAAACTTCCATTGCGTTACGCCATTAGCGGTAAATTTATTTCATTCACTACCATGTGTATCCGTATTGTCTATTTGGCTTTAATGTTTGCCTCGCTTAATTATTTTGCATTTTTTGTGCTACAACCCGTGCTGATGTGTAACTTATCACCTTTATGCGTAGCGGAACACAATTTAAAGTACCATGCATATTGGACACGATAAACAAGCATGTAAAGTCGTTAAAGGCTAAAGCGATAGCATGGTATCTTATTTGTCGACCTTTGAGTGTAACCTCGTGTTACGGTGAGCACCTTTACAATCTAGTCAACTTTATTTGTACCCATATTACGAGCAGCATTTCATCTCCCTTGAGTGACCGTTTGGTATTCATGATATAATGAGACCACCTCAATACATTGCTTGTTATGGGCAGTACGGTGATAGGTCACATCTTTCATTCCTTTTTGGGATTAAAATAAAGGGAGTAAGAAAAGAATGGTAAAGTGGTTTATACCAAATGCATGTTATTAGGTGGCAATTCTACTAACAAAAGCGATAGTGACTCATGTTATTGATATGACCAAGCTCATGGACTTTGTGCATTATTTGTTAATTTTTTTCATACTACGTTCGGTGAATAAAATGGCCAATTCGTCTTGAGTCTTGAACTTACTAGGCCTTTAGAAATTGTTAAACAATTAGGCCAAAAGCGTAATAGCATTAAAAATTAGAAGGGCGGGGGGCGTTTTGGGAGTTGACAAAGTCAAAGGTCAACTTAGTGGCGGCTATAAATCATTGGTGGCGTCCTACGCATAATTAGCCATAAGAAATTGTCTTTCATCACACCGAAACCTGCGAATACAATTTATGATGAGTGCGGTGAGTAACAATTACCTTCCACATTTGGTTTGGGAGGTATTGTGCTGCATTGATATTTTGTTCTCCAACCTGAATGTGGGTCTTAGAAGATGAGTCACAATTCTTCTACGACATCGCTCCATCGGCTGAATTTAGTCAAAATAATGTGAACACCATGGCACTTGGTGGTGGGCATACGGCTTTGTGAAGAAAGTGAAGGTTTGCTGAGTGAATTAAGGGCACAGGCTTCATGTCCCATGGCGCGGTCACCATTATTCACGGCGGGCAATGAACCCGAAGGAGGGCCTTGAATTTGATTAGGGAGGAAAACAATCGAATGGCTCTGCAGTTCTTCGTCACTCCCATGAGCAGCGTTTTATGCCTCGGTGGGCAGCGAGAATAGAAGGGCTGATCCCGTTCAATCAATGTCTGGCGTGTGTTCTTCAATCCAAGCATATCGGAGAAGTGAATTGCTTGAGTCGACCGAGAAATTCGATGATCCATCAGTAGAGCGATGATTACGAATAAATTTAATGCTTTATTTATCTTTCTTATTTCCTATGTGCACAAATCTTAGTAGTGCTGACCGCATCTTGCGTTGGTTTGTTATGTGTTATCTTCCGCATCATTTCCATTATTACCAAATGTACTCAAGAGGGAAAAATGTACGATTGGTCCCTCACTATTTACTTGTAATTCAGATCGTAGTACTTTCGACAATCAAGTCATTTGCACTAATGTATTAACAAATGAGTACGAATCCTATACGTGATAGAGTATACAAGGATTAACAAATTTTTACGCAGTTACACTAATTATTTGACATGTTATACCAAGCACTTGACCGCGTTATACCATGAGGTATGATTAATAGGCGATAATGAGAATGCGGAAAAAAAATCAATATTCGTTATTGATTTGGGTGAGATAATTGAATTTGTTGAATACGGTCAACTTATAATTGACAAGAGAGTGATGAATTTAAAGTTGAATTTGTTGTATACGAAGTTGTGAAAATTTTAATGTAAAATATCTAAGTTTATATATAAATGAATAACTTAAACCTTTTTTTTAAATCCGTAATTATAGCTGTCAATACTCATTGAAGGGAGATTCATTAGTAACGAAATATCTCTCTAAATATTTGATTTTGACCGAGTTAATTTATTCATATCTTTCTAGGGTTTGTATTGAAGCAGAAGTTTCTCTCATTTTTTGGTAGATTATCGCCAATGAATTTTCATGGTGCGTCCGTTGAGTTACGAGGAGGCGTTTTTACCCTTACATGCGCCTCCGTGCGGTCCTGAAGCTGGTTTACATTTTGCTTTCCCTTTCATCGGTGAAGGCAGTGCAGAGGGATTCAGTAGAATGGTGCTTGGCGGCGGTTTGCGTGGATGGGCTCTCGGCCAGCGGCATCAATGGCAACCTGCTCTCTACTTTTCTTGTAGGATTTGTTTTCTTGATAGTGTCGATTGGGTTTTCTCTGCCTCTTTCGTTCTTCTTATTTGTTGCCTTACTTTTCTTTTTGGTAGCCATTTCTTTCTCCACCCTCTCTCTTTTTTTTTTTTAACCTTGCCTATTGTATGGCTTGGGTGATTGTTTTGTTGTGATTTCTAGGGATTTCAGCTGTGCATATGATTTTTTGTATGTGTCTATGGGGACTTGTAGGCAATGTTGTGGGGAATCTAAGCGTTTGAAACAGGTGTGGGGATAGTGCTAAGTCGTGGCTGGTCCCGAAGGATTTAGGGGGGGGAATTGAAGGGGTTGGAAAATGGGAAGTTACTTTTACATGGTATCGAAAAACCTTATGAGGATCATTAGGGTGCCTTGCAGTTATTTCCATAGTGTTTGGGCGTTTTATCGGCGGTTTCCTCTGGAGGTAGGCGTGCTTGCTCAGCTTACAAAAGCAAAGCAAGGGGTGCGACCCTCTTTTATTACTAAGAGCGAGGTCTCTTTCATCTTTGTAACTTATTGGCTTATTTATCTAGGTAGTTTTGTTTAAATCTTCTGGTTACACCTTTTTTTTGTTCTTGTTTTCTTTGTTGTTTATGTTTGCTTTCGTTCTTGTTTTTCCTTTCTATTGTTGCTTGTTGGGTAGAAGCGGTGGATTTCTCTTTTCTATTTTGTCTTTTGTTTCTCTTTGATGTGGTTTTGTCTTTGTATGCTTGTGGATCTTGTTTGGTGATGGCATTGTCTTACGTAAGAGCCAGATATTTACAGGTAGTTATCTATGGCTCTTGGGAGTGTTAGTTTGTCAGAAGTGAATAGGTGCATTTGGCTGGACTACGGTCATTCATGTGATTGAGCCGATCGTGTGTGAAGGTTGTTCGTCATGGGGATGATTCAGGTCTTTCCGTCGCTTTGAATTTGGTGACTCACGGGTTTTGTATGATTAATGTTTTGCTATTTTTATTTGTGATGTTTTGCTGGATTTTCTCCACCTTTTTCCCTCGGCGGGCATTAGGGTCTCCATCCGTTGTCTTTGGCGATGACATCTCTTTGTGGATGGACTGCTTTTGCCATTTAGAAAGTATACTATATCCAATCACGAGGTTCCACGATATTCCCGAGCTGTGCATCTTGGATTGTATGCTTTCTATTGGGTGATCAATCTTGTTATGATTAGGGAGGCGACTAATTTGGGGGACGGTCTGCCTTCTTATTTTTAAGCTTGATCATATAAGTCATTTCAATTTGTGCGACAGCGATATTTTATAAGTACGTGTTTCTCTTGTGTTTGAGCTTGTACTATTTCCTGATTTCCTTGTTTTTCATTATTTTTTTTCTTGATAAACTTCTTGTTCATGATTGTTTTTTTTTTCTATTGAAACGTAGATGTTATGGGAGTTGTTGTTCATGCTTTTCCTCAGCGTGATGTGTGTGTTGGGAGGATATTGACATGGAGAGAGATTATGTCATAGTTGATCAAGGGTATTTCTCTTGGGTACCTTTTTCCCATATCTTATGTATCTTTTGTATTTGCTTGACCTTTTTTATCTTGTGGATGTAGTTATATTAATCATTATTACTTTGTGGGATGATTTTGAGGCTTGTTGAGGGCATGCTATAGATGAATCAATGGCCTTAATGCCTATTATTATTGTTATAAGGGCGGGGTCACCACAAACAAGCTGTATGGTTTAGTTCTTCCTTTTTCCTTTTGTTGTATCTATATTCCTTTTGTTTTTTTCAGTATTTGTTCTGTTCTTGTTGTCTGTAGATTTGTCCTTGTCTACTCAGCCATCGTCATGTTGTAGTTGTTTCTCAGGATCACGGAAGCAAGCCAGCTTCGATTGGTATTGATTAGTTCTCAACCTATTGTTTTTAGCTGTTTCTCCTTTGTACTTGTCTCACTGTTTTTTCTCGAGCTTATGCTTGTCTGGTGTAGGTTTAATGCTCATACATCTGAGCTTATGCACATGGTTTTTGAAAATGAGTCGTATGCCGATCCAGCTGTTTTGCTGCCTCTTCGTGATGCGACTACCACTTGGATATCTGATGTTCCGTCTTCTATTAAATTCGTTAGTATTGTTCATTTATTATTAATTTTTTTTTCATGTGTTGTGTGGTCTACTGTTTGCGTTTGTTCTTAGTTTTGGCTTTGCATGGGTTTAGTTATTGTTTATGTTTTCTATAGGGCCAAGGGACTGCATGGATTAAGGGGCGTGTGGAAGTTGCATGGCCAATGGCTCGTTTTGGCACTTGCTTGTCCTCATTGTCCGCAGTTGTATGAGTTTTCTTCAACTCTTGGGATAATGTGCCTATCTTGTGGTCAAGGAATGTACACCTTTCAAGGTGTATTGCTGGTTTTCTCTCTTGTACATGTCTTTGGATTTGGCATTGTAAAATATTATGCAAGTCTAACTTTGTTTGTTGTGGTGCGAGCATGGATCCGACTGTTCATGATCGCAGCAACTGAATGTTATGGTTTTGGGTTACGGGCGAAAAGCTGGTTCGCCTGCTTGATATGTTTTTTCTCTTCTGAGCGTGAGGTGATTGAACATGTGCTTTATTTGGAGTTTGTGATTACAATTTTTTTTTTTTGATTTAGTGACCAATGGTTCTTGGCTTTTGTGCAGAATTTTGAGACTTATCGATCTGTTGCCGATCAGCCTTCAGTATGAGGCGATTCTGTTTTATTAAATCGTCCCAGGGGTGATTAGATCGGTGTCACATACCAAATTACACTTGTTATTTCCTATTTTGTTTAGGAAGCGGCTGTTTTTTTTTTTTTGTGTTCAAGGAGGAGTTGCGCCATGGAGCCTTGCTATCGCTACGATCGTTTGGTTGTTGTTTTGACTGGCGTTTTTATTATGCTTTCATTTATAGGCTTTATGCCTGGGTTTTCTATTTGGGGTTTGTCCTGCTATAGTTAAAGTTGGACTGTATTGCGTAATGATTTGTAGTAAGGAGTCTTTACCTTATTGAATATTTAGTTGTTGTTAAATATTGTGGTGTTTTTGTTTTATTGGACGCTATAGATAGGTGTGCGTGAATTGTAATGTCTTTGGGCCTTAAAAGTTGAATTTGTTAAATTAGTATTACATATACCATACGATCGCACAAGTCATTAGGGCCTAATATAAATTCTAACTGAACTTAGGGCTGATCCCGTAGCATCTTGATTAACCTAGAAGAGGCGTGGACAAACGTTCATCATTTGTATTAAAAAAAGAGGATGTATGTTGGGTGTGCAAATTCGTTTCTAGCCGAGTCCATAACACTATTCGAATTAAAATTGGTGATGTGGAATCGGGAACGTTTACAAAGCTACAGCAATTTGTTGAAATGTTACACCAATTTCTTGACAAGTTACAGGGCAAGCAGTTCTGGGAATACACTACTTGGTATGAGGCATGTAAAAGAGTTAGTTATTAGAAGTGAAATCTGCAGGGCGTTCATCATTTGTATTACAAAAGAGGATACGTTGGGCCAGCTGTCTTAGTTTCTAGCGAGTCCATAACGATTTGAATTAAACTTGGTGATGTGGAATGGGAGCGTTTAAAAGCTACAGCAATTTGTTGAAATGTTACACCAATTTCTTGACAAGTTACACGGGGCAAGCGGTGCGGGAATACACTAACTGAGGTATGAGGCATGTAAAGAGTTAGTTATTAGAAATTGCGAAAACAGTTTGCAGGCGTTCACCATTTGTATTACAAAGGGATACGTTGGGCCAGCTGTCTTCGTTTCTAGCGAGTCCATAACGATTTGAATTAAACTTGGTGATGTGGAATGGGAGCGTGTACAAAGCTACACAATTTGTTGAAATGTTACATAATTTCTTGACAAGTTACACGGAGCAAAGCAGATTCTGGGAATACACTAACTTCTGGTAGGCATGTAAAAGAGTTAGTTATTAGGCGAAATGGTTTCTGAGGCGTTCATCATTTGTATTACAAAGAGGGATGTACGTTGGGCCAGCTGTCTTCGTTTCTAGCAGTCCATAACCGATTTGAATTAAACTTGGTGATGTGGAATGGGGCGACAGCAATTTGTTGAAATGTTACTTTCTTGACAAGTTACCGGAACAGACGTGGGAATACAACTATGAGTATGAGGCAATGTTATGAAGCGAAAGGCGTTCATCATTTGTATTACAATTTCCATAACCGATTTAGTGGTCAATGGTTATGTGGAATGTTTACAAAGTTTACACAATTTGTTGAAATGTTACAATTTCTTGACAAGTTACACTAGAAGGTGCAAGATTCTTGGGAATACACTAGCTTGAAAAGCTGGATTGCATGTAGTAGTTATATAACAAGATTAGAAGTGCATGATACACATAGTACTAATTTCATAAAGTCAATTGAGGGGCCAAAAGTAGGCAAAAGTAGAGCAAGTAAAATTTGTTAAGGAGCTTTGTGAGATGGCGACTAGTCGACATCGAAGCGGTTCTAAGCATTACTATTGGCAGGGAATATGTATACTCTCATGGTGATAGGGTCTATGCTGATCAGCTCGAAGATGCAAATGTCACCGACCATCAAGCCTTTCTGTTTTGCAAAACGAGACCATCCTTTACTCAGGTTTATGAGGATTCCATTTTTAGGGACGGTCCAATAGTCAATTAGCCCATCGGAATCTATAATGTTCCTGATTGCTGAACATTATGCAAGTAAGAGAAAATTTGTATGGAGCGTGGAGGATAAAAGATTGGGCAACATTGTAGCTTCACGATGATTGAGAAGAAGGGTTTGTCGAGTGAAACTTTACGGGGTATTCATTTGAAGTTTGGATGGATAGGCTATTTCTGCTCCAGATGTGTCAAAAACTTGTACATGGAAATGTGGGCTTCCCTCATATTTGAACCATAGAAAGTAGTTCTCGGTGATCGAATGGTCAAGAACAAATTCTTTCCAACCATGACAAAAATAGAGATCGTTTTCTTTCTTCTCGACAGTCAAATGGTAATGTGCACCGGTGCTAAGATGGAGCACTACATTGGAGGGGATTTCTGGGCCAAAGTCTTTGACAATGTAATATAGGAGTACAATTCTCCATTGTTTAGAATGTGGCTTGTGATAATCTTGAAAATACCGGTATTTTGAAGTGGAGGCTTAGAGCTTGTCCATTCTTGGTGATATTTTGATGGATGAGAGGGATATTTATTTATTTTTAATAAGTACTATGAATGAGTAATGCGGGAAAAGAGATTAGTGCAAATATCTGTGTGAAAAGAAAAAGGGAAAGAGGAAGAACATAAAAAGCAGGAAAACATAGACTAATAATCATTAAAGGAAAGTAAGATACTTATTAGTCAGTAGAGGAAGAACAATGCCTTTGTGAAAGCGTCGATCTGAGGCTGAGGTGTGATGGCGAAAGCGAATGCTGAGCAGTCTTTGAATTCTCAAGGTGTGAGGAAGAGAAACTAAGGGAAGAAGAAGAATATGTGAACAAATCAAAACCTATGGGATGAGGGAAGGGATTTTGGAGGGAAGAGGAATTTTATCTGAGAGGAAGGAGATTTGTATAGAAGGAACAATTGATTTACTATGAGGGAAGCGAACAGAATGGAAGTTTGAAGGAGCTTGGAATTTTGTGGAATTTGGAGTGGCGGAGAAGTTGGAATGGTTTTCGATTTTGAAGCGGTGGGAAGGGGAGATCTTTGGAGCAGGAGAGCCAAGGAGAATATTGAGTGAACAAATAAAGTGGGGTTATTATTAGGAAGGATTATAATCCTAATTGACAATGAAAAGGCTGTTTTGGCCTCTTCTTAGCTAATATGGAAAAAAAATTTAAAGCTTGTGAATATTAGGTATGAATAATTAACCTTTATTAAGTATATACAGGGTATATTGTATTTTTTTTCTGATAAGTGTATGTTAAAAAAATTGTTAATATTTACATGATATGATAGGTGAAAAATTTATTTATGTATTCCTTTTGTACCCATTTTACATAGTTACACCAATTTCTTGAAATGTTATACCAATTACTTGACCGTTATACCAAGACACCTGGTCCGAGAACACACAAGCGTGCTGAGGCAAAATGAATCTTGTATACTCCAAAATCAGTCCACTTTCTTTGGACTTATTTTTTCAAACAGATTAAGAAAAGTTAGGTAATATTGTTGAAATACTGAATCTTCCTAAAATACCCTTAATTAAATATAATATGACTAATGCTTGCATTAAATGATAAAGAAAGACAATGATGACTTTTATTTTCCTACTAGTCTAAATAAGAGAACGATTCAAAACTTGACTTTCCATATTTGAAGACATATTTGAAGACAGCGATTAATAGGAAGGATTATAATCTAAGTGACAACATCTTCCATTAAATAAGGGCATTTTAGAAAAATTACAGGTTAACTATATTGTATAATTGGAAAGTGAACTACAAATTGGGACAAGCGAAAAGGAAAACAAACCTAATGGAGTGGGAGGAGGAGTAGTTGATTTGCATGGCGAATAATCACCCAAGCAATCTGTAAGACCTTACTCCCACAAATACAAGGCAACTTCGTAACACTTTGAATAGGAAAAACATTTTAAATCTTGGCATTACATGATCCGTTTTCATATACTAAAGCACGACTTTCACTTGAGAAACTTCATTGGTTTGTAGAATATTTATAAGTACATCTCATTCATTTATTGATGTATTTAACATATCATGTCGTATTTACTTGTTAGTCTATTTACTATTTACTCATTAGTTCAATCATTGGTGTGTAGAATATTCATGAGTCTGTTTACTCAATTACTCACCTACGTAATATGTTATCTATTCATTATTCACGAGCATGAACTTGATTTTCAATATATACAGATTGTTTCTATAATCTATTGCAAAATAGATAATAATTGTTAACTAATTAATCTTAATTAGCTAATCATTTAGCTAAATATCCTTAATGTACTATTCGTTTAGCTAATTATATTGGTTAATCATGTATTTAACTATGTGGTACTAATTAATCATACATTCAATTACTTCTATTCACTAAATACTAATTCAATCAATTACTATTAATCAATTATTCTTCCATGAGGTATTAACAATTAACAATTTCATTAATCCATTAATTACTTATGATTAAGATGGTGTAATCTTGTTTCTATTTCTTATTGGGCTATTTATTGTTATTAGTGTTGGGTTGATAAGTTTGGGTCATCACTAAATAACCTTGGGCCACAAGAGTTAAGTAGTAGTCTTTGTATTTTATATAACTTGGGCCAGCTGTCTTAATAATAGCTCTAGCCAGCAATCAATCCCTTTAAATTCTTTTGGGCCCAACTATTTAGCCAAAACTTATCACGAAAACTTATATTATAATATGCACATCATTTGAAGGTACCATAAATAAGCTTTCTACGTTTAGAGAGTGCGGCTTAATTTGGAGTATGATATAAAACATACATGTGTTTCAATTTTGATGTTAAAATGTATTCAACATCTTGCAGGGATAATAGGGAATTGGAATAATCATGTATGCCTCTACCTGAGTTAAATTTACATAATTAATATAAATGTATTATTGTACTCTTATGCCACTTTTAGAAAAGTAATAAGACATAATTAATATAAATGTATTCTCTTACTCTAATGCCCTTTTGGGTGTGATTGTTTGTCAACTTGGTATCTTGTTTGGCAATTCATTGGAAAAACAAAGATTACACCATCTGTTTACGGTTACACCAATTTCTTGAAATGTTATACCAATTACATTTCGTTATACCAAAACACGGTCGATGACAACAAACTTTTAGATGAGCCGAATTCCATGTAGAAAGAGTCATGTATAGCTAGCACCCCCTGTGCATTTTTATACAATTCGCCGAATCACTCATGTCATTCATTTGAAGCCAAATGCTTAGCGCATAGAAACAAGAATAACTTTGTTACCTTTGAAGATATAACTATGCTTAATGCTTATATGGGCGACAAAATTACTTCAGTTGTAATAAATTAGCTAAAACTTGATGTAAAGCAAATAAAATCTTGTTATAAGGTGGCTCTATGCCATTTAGCAAGTCTAATCTCGACATTTAAAATTGGTACTATGAGGAGCAATGCCGACATCCTCAAGAACTTTATCATTGAATAGAGTTTTGAGGATGGCCTAATTCATTCGCGAGCTCCACCTGATATCGCCATTCTCACGAAACAACATAGTCAAAATTTTCAAATTTATCATTAACTGTGATGCTAGTAAAAACATGATCGAGATGTCAAGGAAACTTAGATTCGGTTCTAACCATATTGATATTGGTATTTAGCGACCATCCAGTTACCTCATAAACTTCATAAGAAAACACCACGCCAATGCTGCGACAAAATCAAAATCACGAGAAGTGCTGCTTTAAATTGGCGAGGTCATTTAGGAAGGTAAATGTCAAACATTAATGCATTTCGAACTTGTACCTATTATCCGCGGTGATGTGCGACGTCGGCAATCAGTAGTTCTTCAAATCAAGGGCTTTTGTAGATCTCCTTTACCACCAATTCCATTAGAGTATTCTGTGTGAAAAAGCTAGATTCCTTCGAGCTATTAAAAACAAAAGAGGCGGCAAATAATAATACTTTCGGTCGCGTCGTTAGAAAATCTTAAAATGGGTTATCGCATACCAGCCGAGTGATGGACCAACTCTTGAGCTCCTGATCCCTCAGGTCCACCACTTCCATCCGTGCATTGCATCTCGTGTCAATAGCAAGCAACAACCATTGTTCCTTGACAACTCTTTGGAAATAAGAGCGCAAAGTAGAATTCAAGTTGCGGGATATAAGCCAATCGCATAAAACCATAGCATTGCTACAATGAATTAAATTGAACCAAGATGATAAATATTGATATGCATCTATTTATTTGTTAGCTGGTGGTGATGCTGGATTTCAATGTGGAAATGCATTAAAAGCAGAAAAAAAAGGAATATTAAAGGGTGTGTAATGCGATTTGACATCACGAGGTTCAACAACGGTGCATTCCAACTTGAAATGCGTCGCAAAACACAAGCAAGAAATCCCAACTCTTCTTTTCAAACAGGGCATGGTTGCAATTCTATCTTTGTTATTTAGCAAAACAATAATTTAGTTAGACAATAATTTAGTTTCACATTTAAAAAAAACTCCCAAATATGCATTGAACATAATCTACACTAGAAAATTTGGAAATTTCATGGCTCAAACATCACTTACCACCAGGGGCATTGGCAAAATATCGACTTGATACGTTGCCTCTTCCCGATTCAAAATATGAGCATACACATTGATAACCTAAGTTTACAAATAAACCTTGTTAGGAAGCAGGTCAATTGGAATTTAGGACATAACAGTAAAATGTATCTAGCATATACATTGGACCGGCGTTCACTTCAAAAGAGAGCATAAGTTTGATACTCACCTGCAAGGCAATGGCGGGAATATCCATATTTTGTATAGCTGCAACCAAAGGCAATTTTGATATTAAATACTACCACATAACACATTTGAAAACAATACTCAATATTACCTATCATTATCAGACCCATAGACCAATGAAGTTTCAAGTTGTCGGAACTAGTTTTAGTAACAGTATACTTGACAATGGTGGTGACCATTATCTGACAGCTTTGAGCATTATCTCCGCGCACTTTTTGCCTACTCTCCCAACTGCGGGGCCATTACAAACATAACACTTGTCTTTTAATATCAGTTGTATTACAATACTCCATTACATGTATAAATGACAAATAGGTTCATACTCACATTTTTTGTTTTGTTTTT